>CM076719.1:17677414-18891063 GCA_038501795.1 Pseudopleuronectes americanus
AACCATTAAAATGGGCGAAATACGTTCAATCAAACTTAACTACATGTCAATGTCCTTCAAATGCTTGCTGGGTACTCTTCTTTTACTTCTCTACTTTATTTGCACTTGACAGGGTTCCTGACCTGCAGTCACTCAGGATGACGGACACTCAGATAGTGGGTCATCACACATAAACATTCCACCCAGTTTTGGCTCATGCCCCTACATGCATCTGACTGCATACATCTCGGGGCCGGAATGTGTGTGTCACTGTGTGTGGTGCTGGTAGTGTTTGGGGTAGGTGTAGGGGGACTACTTTCAGAGGATTTGCAGTAATTATATGACAAAACGCTGGCAAGTCTCTCAGGGTTCTGAGCACAGGCTCATGGGTCAGGGGACCTAGCACTCTGGGCCGGGTAATTTGTAAATGTCATTCAGGTGGAGTCCTCTATCAGCCAACAGGGAAGGGAGGGGGCCTGGGATGGAGAGCAGAGGGGGGATTGGGGAGGAGGGGATGCTGCAGTCTTTTCTCATGTAGATTATTCAACAACAGATGGAGAGTCCCTCTTCTGCTCTTGTCTATAGTGGCTGCTGATGTGTGTAAAACATACTGTTTGACATTCAGTGATCTATATTATCAATCATGAATAGATATGTGCCAACTTGGCCTTTAATTTTCATGAAAAACATCCATTTCATTTTACTTGTTATGTCTTGTGTTGAAATCAAATCAAAGGTCCATAATAAGTTAAACTAAAAAGTTTGTGTCCAGCCTTTGTTCCGTTCCAATGACCTTTACTGTAAGACCTTGAATAGACACACGTCCATTTACAAAGTGCGGCTGATGTATGCATGTTTTGACAAATGATGGACCACATGTCTGCAGTTGTGAATGGGACATCAGAGCTTTTCAGTCTATATTAATTAAAATACAAAAAATGTATTTAACTGAATGAAGTATGATGAATAAGAGATCAAGATTCTGAATTAAAACATTTATTTTTTCTCAATACCACTGTGTGAATAATTAGTCAAACTTTATAGTGAAGAATGTAGAATTTCAGAGTATTAGAGTTTGGAAATATATGTTCACTGTTTGGTTTGTGGCAACAGAGAAAGAGATTTTTATGGCACTTGACAAAGAGATGATCATTGAAAAGAGGGCAGTGAGTTACTAGAGGTCAACTGCTTATGAAAGAATTTTCTGCGTCTATTATTGGTTCAGTAGTGATGAGTCTTCAATAGGCCTGAGTGGACATTTAAAGAGAAACAAATAATATTCGAATGAAATTGAATTATTTAGAGAAAAGGGGAATAGACTTTGGCTAATATGCCTTAGCAGGAAGAAGAATGAAATGTTAGTATTATGAGATTGTTGTTTCATTTATAGAGACATACCTCTGGACACTGGTGGCGATGATGAGGAATGGCGCAGGAAGATGGGACCTCTGATGAGGGGCTTCTGGTTGGATGGTTGAAGGAAGCGGCGTGCAGGGGTGGAGGTGGGTCACTCAGGGATCATGGCACTGAACTGACAGCTGAGGACAGCAGGGAAAGAGAACATTTTAATCTTTGACAGCTTACAGCTGATTGTTTTAAGGTAAGCAAACCAGGTTGTGATTGGATAAAAAGAGAGAATCATTGATTAATAACTAAATAAATGCGTGAAGGGCAACAGAGACCATCAGACACGCATACACACACACACACATACACACACACACACACTCCTACAGACCGGAGAGAATTTCTTCCCGCAGGGGGGGTTACATTAAATAATTGTTCTTAAATAATACTCGAGGTAAAAGTTTGAAATAATCTTGATACTGATTTGAAGTCATATTGCCCAGCCCTAGGTTCCATCAGCAAAACCCATCACCTTTATGCTGATACATGATTTATCATTTTGATATAGCTGTGTTATGTAAGTTGTATGTAATATTATATATTTGTTTTTATTAATTCAAGGGTTGTACTGTTATGTGATTCTCTCTTATGAGCTTCTAAACAGTAGTGTTTTTTTGTTATCAGTTACATATCATCACCAGCATTAGAGTCCTTTATGTTCTTGTTATGTGTTAGTGTGTTCTTTCCAGTATGGGGGTGTTCCATTGGTCTGATGTATGCGGAGCTGAGTGCTTCCAGATATTGGCTATAAATCTGTCATGGGTTACTATCAGCTGATCCGATAGGACAGGGGTTTCTTTGTTCTCTTTAATGGTATAAAAGGGAGTTTCACTGTTGTTCAGGGGTAAATCTGCTGACACGCTACTTCTAAGTAAACATTCCATCCTAAAGTATTGCTTATATATATATATATATACCATAGTCTTTGAAGTTTGTTATTGGTGGTATTCATGCGAGTTCCACTACATCAAAATATTTTATAGTCTTCATTTGGTGGTTAGTGTCAGTAGCCTGGGTAAAGGCCTATAGACAGCCACTAAAGGCACATTGATAAACATCCTTGGCTAATAGTGGCATTAAGAGGATGCAAAGAATGCAAAAGAATGCACAGAGGTGGAAAATATATGCTGCAAAGAAATACGAAAGGTAACGGTTATGTACTAGCCTGACTTTTGTCATACTCACAATTCTAGTCAGAATGTGAGTCTGATACCGCTCCATTGGGCTGTGATTATGGGGCGTGTTTCAACCGAACCAGTAAAAAAAATGCCTCTTCGCTCAATTGGAAAGACCTACAACCAATCAGAGCAGTGTAGTATGTGACGTACTGTATGTTAAGCGACGAATAGTTGTTGTCAACAGACCTCAACTGCACGCACGCTGGAAGAAGTAGAACAAGAAGATCAGTAAAAACGATTTTTGCCGGTGTTGTAAAAATAATTTAAGGATACACGGAGAATTTACCGACTGGTTACTTATTGCACTGGTCCGCAAGCGAGGGATCTGGTGCGTCTATTAACATGGTCCTCTCCCTAAACTGCAGGTATTTATGCGTGGGGAGACGCTAGGTGTTAACACGGTTGGAAGGCGACATTCCCGTGTCCCATCTTCTTCGCGACTATCGGGGCCAGCTGATAGATTAAACTTTTTCCGAATCCCGTAGGAAGGACGGCAAAAACATATTTTCAACATATCAACATATGCCTTGATCTCGTTTCTCTGTTCCTCTTTCAAACTGAATGCGCTGTCGATGTCTTCTAAAACAGAGTCAATTGCAGCATCTACACATCTCAGCTCTCCAGCGGCAGGCATGTTTGTTGATGGTTGTTGAAAAGGAATTCAACCCAAGCAACACGTTTCTGTTCGGGCATAATTTCTTCCCAACGGAGCAGCTCCAGTTCGAACTTCCCAACCTCAAATGTTGTGGGCGGGGCTAAGTTCGTCTGGCATCCAGGCTAGTTATGTACAACTCTTATTGTGAAATCCAGTAATTTCTTTATATATTACATATGTATATATATATATATATATATATATATACAAATATATTATTATAACAAGGATATAAATGCATACATTTATTCGTTATCTCCTGATACAAACATACAAATACAGTATATATCATTTGTAATCATTCCATGCTTCAGCACTTTATTCAAATACATTTCTCTACAAATATTTACATAGTGAAAGGTGTTATATTATGTATATTTTCCTCTTTTTTCTGTTGTCTACCTCACTGCTGCTGTAACAATTGAATTTATGTACCTGGGATCAATAAAGTCTTATCTAAATATTAACATATTTAATGACCTACAACTGCATAAAATAAAATCAGCAATTATTTCATTATACATCAGGATGAGTAGACACATTTTTGCAAATGTATGTCTCATTCTCTTCCCTCAGGCGCCTCGCCTACTGCCGATTTTCAGCCCAACAGATGCAGGTGTATTTAAGAAACCACAAAGGGGTTTGTCATCCCATCATGTGTTGTCCCCCGCATCAGGAGAGAGTTTCGTGATCTGGGTGCCAAGTATTTGATTTCATTTGGAATGTAATAGTAAAAAACCAAACAGTAAAAGTAACATTAAAAATTGTTAAATTGTTATATTTCATTAGGAGAGGAAAACACATTCTGATGAACCTTCAGAAAGTTATAGCTACGTGCCCTTCAGCAAAGCAGTGGCAGACCCTGAGCCAAGCAGACTGAGCAGGCAGAGGTGATTCTCAGTACTGTGGAAAAAGGTTAAGACACGAACAAAAGAACCACCCTGAGATTACTCCAACATTCGTTTAGCCCATTTTTAGAAACTCTGACCACGTTTAACATGAGAATACCACATTTTAACATTATATTTACCTTTGAAAGTAAGAAAAAGCGTCATAGGTTTCCTTTAACATTTATGGTATTGTAAAGGGCAGTTTTTGTTTTGCTAACAGAAGAAAACAGAATACAGAAGACAGAAGCTTCTGCCTGCAAACAGCCAAGACTCAAACAGCATTAAAAGGGAGCCAATTCTTTACCAAGTGTGTGGAAGGACAAATAAACAGCGTGACATAAATTTCCTGCAGCGGTTGCAGCATTCAGCGGTGACTTTTATAGCTTGAAAGTGAGAAGACAGGCGCTATCAGACTATTGGGCTTTATTACAGTGGGTATAATAGGGCTGGCTGGAGAGTTTTATACGTTTCTGTCTGGTTGAGCGCCATTGCATCTCTCCATTCTCCACTAGTGTGATTGTTGCAGCGGCAGGTTGTCTGTGATAGGCTATTGTGCCCACTCTCCAAAAACCCTTCACCCCGGCCGCAATGCCGCCTCTTCTCTTTTCTCTTTTCTCTAGCCTCTGCTGATATTGGCGGGGCCCCCACCCCCACCCCACCCACACGCTCCCCTTTTCTCCCCGTCTGAATAAAGAGCTCTATCTATCAAAGCCAGGCCAAGACTCAATCTCTCTCTGGCTCTCCGGCCTTCGATCAACTATCTGTGGAAACAGTGGCTTATAGAGCTGAGGCGTATGCGAGGCCTGCCGTGATTACATTTTAGATCCAGCACAGGAAACGTCAAGCCTCCACCATACACTGACACACAAAAATACACTGTAGCCCTGGCTGCACAAATCCTACCTCAGCACCACACTGGCCCTCCTCCATAACCCATTTAAATCCCATTTACCCCTTTCATTTACCTGCTAAGTGGATTTAGGGCTGAAGAAAATCATGTTATTGACAGCTGTTCTAGCTTGTTACTGATGCTATATGATGTATGTGCTGAATAAAGTCCTCAAACCAAAGACTAAATCATTTAGAAATGGTTTAAATGTCTTCTTTTCATACATAATTCCTCAAAAAGTTGAAATATTCATGAGGAGATTGACCAGTGAAAGTGAAAAACAATATTTTCATTCCACCTTCTCTCTGTTCACTCATGAGTCCTATCATGCCAAAATAACAATGGCCGCTGTTAAAATGGTGAGAATATGTTGCTAATCTGCATAAGTGGCAGGAGGCAAATACATCCAACATTACAAGAGGTGCTGTGTCCTTCATGTCATGAGATGGAATGTAAGGATGTGGAGGTCGGTGTGGGTTGGACATGTAGAGCTGGTGTGCTGTCACAAACTGGCAAAGACTTATATCCCTTTAATCATAATCAACTGAAGACATAACCTCTGTGTTTCCCCAGTTGCTTATCATTTCATGGTCATGTCGAACTGGGCATCTTTGGAAAACAACTTCTAGAATTTAGAGTATAATTGTGTTTTGTGTCATTAAAGCATGGGTTTCTACTGACGTGCACATAGGGTCAGTGGTTTTAAAGGGGTTAGAAAATACAGCCCTGTTTAATGCAATAAGTAGCTTTAAGGTGGTGAGGTGAAGCTGTGAAATTGAAATAGGGCAACCAAGTTACAAAAAGCCTTTTAGGGGCCTCAGAAGATTATACAACTTGAACTAACTTGCCTTTAATTAGTTTAGTTCAGGTATGAGTGCAGTTTTAGAGCAGGTATGAACAACACAATAAGCAAATAGATTTTACACGGGTATTGATTGCAAGAGAAGAAAACCACTTCACTTGCTGAGTGTGTTGTCTTATCTGCGAGATAGGAAGAATGGTCAGTAAAGAGAGGGACTGAGAGGGAGGGGGAGATATAGAGGTGTAGAGTTTTAAGCCTAGCAAGGCTCAGTGGTTAGCCCCAGTCCCCTCTTCACACTGCAGGCCTGACTGCAGCCCAATATGGTAAGAACTTAATGCCACCAGGGACCCAGCCCATTTGAATGCTCAGGCTTCCTTTATCACAGGCACAAGTGGTGCAGAAAAATGGCTCAGGATTAATTCTGGAGTCCTTGCAAACACACACAGCTGGGATCAGTGCTTGCAGCTCGCTCGGAGGTGGCACTCTTTAAAAAAGTGGGGTTTTTTTTTGGGATGCTTTTATAAACGGTGGGTTGGGCCTTTCCACTGAAGCTTTGGCTTTTGTGGGGCTGAAGGGGTTGCCCGAGTAGCTAATGCAACTTAAAATAGTGTTATAAGACATAATAGCATACATGTACAAAGTGATAAGGGCATCACAGCTTTTTCTGCATCCCCAAAAACCAGAGTTTTTAGCAAGGTTCCCAAATGTAAAGACTTCCATCACCTTGTTGGATGTAGACTGTGCTATGCCAGTATATATATCAAATACAGTGCATGGCAGGATTTGGGTGAGTAAGTGTAAGATAGGATAGAGTATAGCTGTAAAGTGTTTTTTCTCATGCTAGTGCACTTCTTTCACTGTGTCCATTAACAAAAGAGAGACTGAAGAAGCCAGCTGCAGCCACACACCGCCTCTGGACCTGAGCAGTAACTAAGGACTCTGGATGACTGGATGAAGCCTGATAAGCCTGAATGTGCAGTGTTAATGCCTTGAGTTTAGAACCCTTAGCCACCACATGTTCTTTCATTCATTACAGCAGCTTTTCACATCAATATTTGCATTAGCCATGATAGATGTACAATAGCTATGAGTATATATTGAGAGTCACATAGATGAAATGAAAGATTGGGTTCAGGTAAGTGTTTAAATGTACCATTGACATATCTTTGAAAATTCAGCAGTGGGGACATGTCTTTAGCAATGTCAAGGAACTGGTGAATTGTCCCTGTCAATAGTTTTGCTGATGTCAAGAGATCTTTACACTTCATTTCTACACAATATTAACAGTAACATTCATGCAGAGCGGCCAGGTTTGTGTGTTTTCAGCTAAATGTGAGCTGTTTTGATCAAGAATAAAAAAGAGGGATAAAAGGGATACAGATGGAAATTGGAAACATGAATATCAATGACTTCACATAATATTTATCTTTGGTTTCACAAGGTGTTAGCCACTTAATGATCATTGCTCATGTCATTTGATCACATTTTTATGAAGCAAAAATGTAGTGCCCTAACAGCTCAAACATTTACAATTTCCCCGCAACACTGAGGATTGATAATTATCGATGCGCATCCCGCATTTTTCCAACAAATGCGAATTAATATAAGTCAAGTCAATTAAAGATTTAACTAATTTTATAACAAATATGGGGACTAGAGCACCAATAAACACACACATACACAAGTCATTAATTCATCATTCATTATTGGACCTTTCTTTAAAAGCTCACATTTTCTGTATTTGTCTTCACACACTGTACGTGTTCTAGTTATGTCAGT
Organism: Pseudopleuronectes americanus; assembly: GCA_038501795.1. Classification (NCBI taxonomy): domain Eukaryota; kingdom Metazoa; phylum Chordata; class Actinopteri; order Pleuronectiformes; family Pleuronectidae; genus Pseudopleuronectes; species Pseudopleuronectes americanus. The sequence continues at coordinate 17,684,994 of CM076719.1, forward strand.
CAAAGTGCATGTTTGTTTTACTGTTAATATCTCAGTTACCTCAGTAGATCACATCCTATTAAATACAGTATAAGTAGGAATATAAATAAACCAATCTTTCATTCTTCTCAGACTCTGACTTCTTAACCTGTATGAAGAAAACAACACAAACATGCACACCCATTGACTGACCGACTGATGCAGCAGCCTAAAGGTGAAATGCTAGTTGCACACAGTCGCCCATCTAGTGGAGTGCTCTTTGAGCACCAGTCCACACCACACAGCCAAGCTATCATGAGACTAGTCAGCATGAATGCACACACAGATTCACACAAACACACAGTTCAATAAACACAGACAATCATTCCCTCCCCCATCACTTACACACACACACATACAGTACACACAAACACACACGGCGAGCTATCAGCGCAGACATGCCCCTTCCCCTAATGCTGATGACACTGTTTCCATTTTTGTGGAGACAGTGCTCTGTAGCTGTGGCGATATGGATTCTTATGGCTGACACACTTCATCGGCCAGCGGCTTGCTTCCAGCCACATAGCTTTGTTTATGTGGAAAACCATATCAAAGTGAATTACTATTGCGAGGTAGCTAAATCAAATATGTGGTGCGAGGAGAAATAAAAAAAACATCAAGTTCCCCATTTCAGAGTCATTTTGCCCTTGAATGTTATTCTAAACTGTTAATAATGAGCACTTTTTTTGATGTAATATGGATGTCAGAGCTCAGCTCCTGAGGTGAAAGGTATGGAAGCGGACAGAGTCACTAACCATCAAGGAAAGCATCATTTCACTCAGCTCCACCTCATTGTGTTACCCCTGCACTTGGCAAAAGGTCATGTTCAGGTGTGCAGCTGTACAGACATGCACTCAGATGGAAATAAGAAGTAAAACTAGCTGTAGTTTGGTGAGAATGAGGACGAGGACAGGTTGTCCTACAGCTGCTATAAGAGAATGTCAGGTAACTAGTGAATAGCTTCAAAACAACTGTTGATAAGGAGACAACCTTAAAGCTAAGGTAGGGACCCCTGGAGGATGCATTGCTGCAAGTGTTGGACAGAGCAGACACATTTTTTTTTGGAGATGCTATGTTTCATTTTGAAATGTACAGCACTTTCATATTTGAGAGCAATTATGAATTCTTTTACCAAACCAAGTAACAATGTCGGACTCATTTAAACTAAACAATGAAATGACATAGATTCAAGATTCTTGTGTTGTTGGAATGTAACCCATACCCACCCAGCATGTTAACTGTAAAAATGCTAATGTTTACCTGCTAAACCTCAAGATACTGTTACAATTATTGTCATGTTTGTGTTGTAAATGAAAAGACGAGAAATCCCAGACAAGCCCCTCGCACCATCTTTTCCAATACTGCAAGTCCTGACCCACTTCCAGCCAAAGACATCCCGGTTCATTTCAATACCAACAGCATTTTTGTCTAGAGCCGCTGTTTGTCTCCTACTCCGTTACTATCTTCTTACTTGATTTCAAACTCTCATTTTCAGCCCCTCACATCCAGACACACCTAATTCCTCCTCAAGAGTGAGGGGGGAGAGGATGCCATTATCTAATGATACACAATCCTCCCCAACTAGCGGGAAATTACTGTCAGCGGGGCAGCCCACCGCGCCACAAGCTGCAAAACAATGGATGGGCCTCGAACAAATTAAAGCTCCATAAATCACAAGGTGTTTAACTACGCCACGTGTGTGGTGGCTCGTCCCGACGTTTCATCCTTCTCCATCTCTTTCCCCCTCAAAGAACAAGGGGGGACTAATGACAGATTCATATGCATGCATCAACCACGAGCAAAAAGGAGGATGAGAGCTTACTCCTGTTCCCTAATAGGAGCTAGGATGATTCTTTAACATCATATACCAGAGTGCGCTGCCAAAGGTCCAACTGAGACAACCAGTGTTGCCATTTAAAGCATATAACTGTGGCCTATCAACAAAAATGTAATTTCCCAATGTCTTGACTGTTAGAAGTTTATGAATTACACTTACTGTTGTTTGGAGACTAAATGTGAACTGGGGTTTGGGTTAGGGGTATGTGCCTTTCACTCAATATTTAAATGTTAAGTGTAGACATGACTTTAGCCTCTTGACAAACTTGGTATAGATACCCCAGACTGGTTTTAGCTTGGATTTCATCTTTGCTTTGAGTGTACATTTACAGTCATGGCCCCATCATAAACCGATCCTGTAAAAAGCCATGTAAATATTAGACTATATGATTACAATGACTACTACAGTATACTGTATTTCAGGCAGCATCTTGAAATACAGTCAATATACAGCCATAGATAAATTGCTTCTAGTTGTCAATAGACTTATATATGCCCATTGCTAACATAGATACCTTGAAAATACCCAAAAGTATGCACACTGTTTGCTCCAGCTCTGAGTGTTAAAACCGGAAAAATAGTTGTATTTAGTCACCTCCCTCCACTGAAAAGGGATTATGGTTTTGAATGGGACCGCAAGTTTTATGTTTTATTCTTTAGCAAAACCATAATTTCTCCTTTCAAAGAAGTTAAACTAACAGCTGTAGTTCAGACACTTCAATTTCACTGCTTGACTTGATATTTATTTCTTGATTTACAAATTTCTTCAATATCTTTGTTTCCTTGAATGTCTACTGTTATACTTAGTCTGACCTGCTTTGGTCTTTTAAAAAGAGCCAGGCATTTGCTTGTTCTAACTTTGGCTGTGTTTGTGCTTTGTGCAGAATTTATCACTGTGGCTTCACAGCTAAAATGGTTGAGGTTCAAATCCCGATTTGATCAAGGTCCTTCTGTGTGGAGTTGTGTTCTCCACATACCTGTGTGGGTTTTCTCCGGTTACCTTGGTTTCCTCCCACAGCCAAAAGACATGCAGATTGGAGACTAAACGAATATTACTGTGTTAATCCTAACCCATTGGACCTGCGATATGCTTGTGACCTGTCCATGATGTATCCTTGCTCTCAATCGATGTCAGATGGATTAGGCTCCAGCTCGTATGCGACGCTCAAAGGATAAGCAGCATGCGTAATGGATGGATAAATTACCATGATGAACACTACCACTGTTTAGTACAGCGTTTCTCTAAACAAACTGTGACACGGCAGCCTGACAAGAAGACAAAGTTCACACGAACAAAGCTCTGATGTCTTCCAACAGTCTTTTGTAAGTGCCCTGGTCACGGCCATTTCAAATAAAAGTGAAATTGTCGACAGACTCTCAGCAGTCTCTCATTTTTTTCATGTGACTAAAATTGAGATGGGGTGATGGTGCTGCAGACAACATTTTGATAGGAAAGACAGAGCCTTTTTTTATATCATTTTTCAAGGGCACTGTGCTGCTTTCACAAAGGTCCTTATGGATTTTCAATCACCACTAACAGCAGTATTTGGTGACTACCTCTCAGGGGAGGGCCGCACACAATGATATTTGACTTGGGGTTCAAAAGGCCGTAGAGTCATTCAGACTTTCTCCTTTTTTTCCCCTTCATCGTGGCTGAATGTACCATTTCAGACAGAATGGAAGCCTTTGTGCAATTTGCTGTAACAACAGCCACAAAAATGACTTCTCATTACTTAAAGGATATTTGGAGCAGTCTCTTAAAAGCCTGACAATTGGTTAGACCTGGGAATTCATTTTCACTGAAAAAGACAGATGGACAATTACAACTCTTAAATCTCTCATTTAAGTGTGAAGAGGAGCATTTTGTAGGCGGAATTGACAGCTTTGTACAGGTGAGCAGTTCTTCAAGGTCCACTGACAGAAACGCTGGGGAGATTGTGCAGTGAATTTGTACTGCAGTTGAATGTAAGACACTACAAGACAGTCCTGGTCCTGTGAAGACTCTTTTGGCCTCTCCAGCTAATATATGCATACAAGTCTCCACACACAATACATGGAATATTTTTACAGGCATGGAAAACAAATGTATTACATGGTTGAAATGACCTAGGCATCAATGTAGGAAAATAATGCTGTATTCCATTAACCGCAGGGATCACTACTGATATTAGTGTGATCCAGTACAAGAAGAGTGATGGGCTTTTTTGTGGGGGAAAGCTGGGTTTGCTCTAGCCAAGTTTATAAATATATTTCTCGGAAGTTGGTTCTGTGGAGTCTGCACAGTAGTGATTGTCTCTGTGCCACCGTGGTATCAAGGCCCTACCCATACAAACTCTCATGTTCTCACATCCAGGTCAAATTGAACGGCTTATGTTGTATTGTTAGGCAACCTCTAGGGTCAAAGGAAAAGGGAGGAGGTCAGGAGAAGCAACAAAGTGTGAGTTAGGAGGAAGTTGGAGTGGATGAATGATCAAAAAAAGACAAGACTTAGCATACTGCTGTTCATTTCCCATGTGAGACCACCGTAGTTCCATACCAAATCCTATGTTTGTTGATGTAACCAGGAATAGAGAGCTCCTCTAACCATAGGGAAGTATTTATCTTAACCCCATACCACAATATTTTCCTAGTAGCTTTAATCCTACTGTTTAATTATATAGGCTTGACTGCATGTGTATTGTTATAACCGTGGCAACAATAGTCTACACTACAAGTAGCTCCAAGGTACAAGTGGCAAACTTGCCACCCCTAAATCTGTGTCAGCACCAGAGTCAACACTGTCCCCATTAGCGTTTAGTCCTGCATGAGCTGGTCGTATAGCAGACGTTGGGATAGTGAATTGGGGTCGTGGGCTCAGCTCACCAGCAAAGTCCAAGCTACTCACAAGACTCCGAATTGCAATATGTGAAGAAGGAACTACGAAACATCTCCCTGCCCAACCCCACACGCTGCCACAGCAGCAGGTTCAGCCTGTTGCATGTGTGAATATGTTTTTCCAGTCTCACTCCAATCAAATCACTACCCCAGGACCACAGCCGAGTTCAGTTTATAAACCGAGTTATAAACTGAGCCATGGATTCAGCGTATCTTTACAGCCCTAGTGGATGTGGAATGTCCATGGTTGGGCACGGGTCAGCAACAGGAAGGCAGGGTCAGCAAGCAAACACAGCAAAAAGGGCAAATCGAAAGTCTGAATCAAAAGACATTACCTGTGGGGAATCAGGTAACTAGGACGAACAGAAATGTAATCATCATGTTTTCTGCTGCACATGTGTGCAATGTATTCTGCCTAATTACAGTATGAGTAGAAGGGCAAGTGAGTCAGCATTCATAGTCTGAGGGGAAGTGGATACCACAAACTTGCCTTCATAGAAATTCTGTAATTGACATTTTTGGCCGTAGAACCTGCTCCTCAGCAAGCTTAAATAAGTTTGATTATCAGTAGTTGTTCTGGAAAGAAGGAGGCGGGGCCAGTGAATTACCTGGACTGCCCGTTTCATATTATTGCCTCAACATGAACAAGGAACATTCAGAAATGAGTCTGATTTGCTTTGAATACAATGAAGAATATCTGGTAGATCCATGGAATATGTGCATACATGGGATGTGTGCATTTAAATAATAATATAGTGTTTCTTGGAAATCTAATGAAATCCATCGGTAAATGCATTTCTATTCTTAATGATCACTAAAAGCACTTTATAGTACAGTTTTTTTGCACTTCACTCATTCATACACACATTCATACACTGCATCTATGGGCAGCACTTTATCTATTGGAAGGTTGAATCTGGTAATACATTACTTGCCTCTGCATGATAAACTATGTTACAGCTTGTGGAGTACAGACACCTCAGCTCCAGTCTACAGGCATCCCAGCATAAACATGCAACAATATCAAAAACTGGGAGAAAAAGAAATGGAAGCTTAATTTAATTTATCTTTTTTTGCTATTACCATTGTCAGAGACCTCAAACATCGCAAAACTGATTTAAAATATTGAATTATATTTAAAAATGCAACGTAAACGCAGCTTATCCACATCAAATTAGCTAAATCCAACTAAAGTCAGAGGCTGCCGGCACTTACTGCTCTTAACTTCCCCAAATATGTAGAATGTGCACTGTAATTGGGAAAAAGACAGTGAGTTAAGATTACTTGTAAGAAGGTTGGATGGTTATGATGTTTTCCTGTGATTTGTTCACAATGAGAAAAATATGAAATGGCAATAGGTTCACCCTTTAACCAAATTAGCAGACAAGTTGAAGGCATGTGACTTGTTAACTCACAACATTTACTTCCACAGCTTCTGAGACAGCACAACAACATCATGTTTGATCACCTCGAGAGGCAGCGAAGGCACACAGGCTCCGTCAGGGCAGCAGACACTAGACTGTCATTTGCTCCCACATAAATCAGCCTGTAACTGCTAAATCAATTCTGCCTATTGTCACACAATGGACAGCATCCAGTGAATTCCACCACAGTCTCTCCATTTCAGGGAATAATCAGCCTCTAACGCAGGACCGAGCACCTCCCGAGCCCTCTGGGCCTTCGACACACCTTCTGTCCTGAATGTGTTTCAGGGGTGCTGCAGAAAAGCACAAAGCTGACAACAGTCCAGTATGTGTGTAGCCTCATCATGTTTCTTTCTCTCTTTTTTCTCCACTTTCTCCAATTGTTTGTTCCTCAGTAACATGCTGCATGCAAGCAATGCTATACAGAAGGCAACGTCATTATGCACAGTGGCCGGCAGCAGGAGCAGCCAGCTGTATGTCTTGTGTTCAGAATGAAGGGGACGAGGAGATGGAGGTTGTGAAAGTGGCCTCTGCAACACGCCAGTCGTCGGTATGATCACAGCTCCATCTAGTGTTCCATACTTGGAATTCCAGACATGCTGCAAAGGCACATTCTGGTGGCTGTAACAGTGGTATAGGTTCTTTACAGAAACAGCTTTGCAATCAACTTAAAATTGCACATTCAATTTATAATTTTACATAATTTATCTTTTTAATACATGCGAAATTAAGCCTGAGGGAAGAAAAGGAAGGGCAGAGAAAATATAAATGGGGAAACCAAAGCTACACATTTAGCTTATAATGATATTTTCTTGATTTGTATAAGACTCCAATCTTTGGTCAATCTTCCATTAATTTAGTCTGATACTAAATAGGACTATGGCACAGTGAGTAGAAAAATCCTATAATAATAATCTTTTTCACAAACAATAAAAATACAACACCTGCAAACAATATATATATTATAAATATTCAAGCAAAAAGAAAAAATTGTAGGGAAATGTGTATATGTATATATACAGTTTATAAATGTATATATGTACATATATTACTTGCAATAAAGTCCTGTTCTTTAATAAATCCAGAAGGATCCTCAAGTTATAAAAATAATGATGGTAATAAAATTAGGATACATGTCACAATACAGGCTCACACTAGTCTATATCATATGAACGGGAGTTCTCACATAAACATAATCAATAAAATCACTGTATGTAAATAACAGGGTCTCTGTTTTTGCCCACATCCCAGAGAGAAATCTTCTAGGCAACAATGATATAACATTTTATGTTCTGTTGGATTCAGTTGTGGGAGGTGTTTTTTAGATTCATTAAATCCATAGTGGATTTTTATTGTTTTAGTTTTTTTATTGTTTAAACAACATAATCAAATAGATCAAACATCTCCCATGATGAGGAAATGAATAGATCTGGTAAAACACTTGATGTGTATACACATATATGTGTTAACATGTGTGTGCATTGTACAACAATGCACACACATGTTAACACATATATGTGTACTTATGGATGTCATTGCGTCATATTTGGTCCGAGACTATAATACCCTTCTTTAAAAATAACAAGTCCATCGGTCGTCTATGCAGACAGCTTATGTGTCCCATACATAGGTGTCAGGCAACCTTTTGTGACCATTAAGAGCAAAAAAGAAATTTTAAATTATTGTAACCATGACTGTGTGTGCCTAAACTGTGACCGCATGTCTTTTGTTGTTACCATGACAATGAAGGGCCAGTGTGCCTGCTGCTGGTTCACTTCTATGGGTCCTAACCTAGGGTTTGGACAAGAGACCTGTACGCTCATTTAAATTTAAGGACTTGATATATATCTTGATATGTATTCTATTTGTATAGAATAATTAGTGACTTTCATGACACCTTTGAAAATGACAAAAATGCATTGTGGGTGGCTTATTTTGCAAAAAACTAGCCTATGTTAGTTTAGTCTGAGAGTGTCCAAATGTAAACCAGCAAAATTCAGATGCCTGGAAGATTTAAATATAGATTGATGAAAGCCCCACATAAGGAATGAGAAATACAACGTGACAAAGTGGCATAGAGTCAGTAAAATGAAACCTATTATAGTAAGCTTGCATCAGAGGAATGGCCCAGTCACCTTTTGTTTCCAGCCTGAAATCTGCTGAAGGGCCCAGCCAGCGGAGCGTATTATACAGCCTCACACTGCCTATCTGGGAGCCGCTGCATGGTGAAAGACAGATCCTGCCTATAGCGCACACACCTCTCACCCCCACCATCCTCCCCTGCCCGCTGCATCCCAGTCTGGGCTTGCCGTCACTGCTGCTGCCGCCGCCGCCACTGCACCGAGAGGGAATTTACATTTTAATAGGCAGAGCTGCTCACCATCTCCGAATGAGGGTATGTGTTCAGGCAAACAGCAGGAAACGCACCCAGCTGCACGTTTCCAATGAACCCTCCAGACAATTTCTGGGCCAGAGAAAATGATATTTTTAGCCACCCGCCCCCCCCTGTCTGGAGCTTATGGCAGTATATATAAAATCCTATATATATATATACATATATATAAACATTCCAAATGTATACACACATAGACACACATGCATATTTTACAGAAAACAAACTTCTTTGAAATGAGATTTGATATGGTGCCATCTTAGATCAGTGGTGATGGAGTGAGAATGCACCGCTGTGTTCAGCGTGCAGAGCTCTCTCTGGTGCAGAGAGAGGATAGAGATGAAGAAGGAGCCGAGCGGGAGCGGCGGCAGAAAGAAGGCCTCGCTGTGGGCCCGTGTGATCACAGAGCATGACGGTTCCATCACAGCTGTCATTAGGCACCAAACAAAAGGCGCATCAAGAGCAGGATGGAGAGGAAGAGGAGGAGGCGAGGGAGGGCGGCTGGGGGAGGATGGTTCCTCGTCACTCCTGCTCTGTCACAAGGCCTCTGGATGGAGTGTCAGCCCGGAGCACGGAGAGTGAGGTCAATAAGAGTACAGGTTCCACTTCAATCCAGAGGGCATGACCACGTAATGTCTTTTTCTATTATCTCTTTTGTTAATTCTAAGACACAGAAGCCCGGTAACACAGGAAGTAATCACATCAAATAAAGCTGTCACTTTAGATGATAGGGAAATGGAAATAAGTCCAAAAAGCTATGATTTATACCACTACTACGTTTTAATTTACAAGCTACAGTGATCAATTCACATTCCTACATGAATCATGGGGTGAATGATACACGTTATATGAAAGTTGCTGCTTGCAGTGACAGGGTTATCAGTTGAATAGGACTTTACAGAAGGATTTAGAATTTTTGACAGATTTCTTCTGACAGTCCAAATCAACCTCACATCAGCTTTAAAATGCAGTCAGCCTCTGTTCAACTGTTGTTCCAGTCATCAAGGAGTCAGCAGCAACATTAGCAACAGTTTAGATTCTGTCCACCTGATGAATGTTCAGTCCAATATTAACTCGCTGAAAAATTAGAATAAATAAATAATCTCACTTTACTATTCCAGCATGTTAATTGTGACTGATTTTCATTAAAATAAACAATAGTCAAATGTTTCCTGTCAGCAGTTTGCTGGTCAATATAATGTTCTTAGTTAAAGAGACATTTTCAAAGCAGTTACACCCCCCCACAATCCTCCTACCTTCATTTTTCACAGCATCTCTGTTATTCTGGTGTGTGAGACGACACAATGCGTCACAGCTTCGGGCATGCAATCAAGACTGGGGCCCCTCCCCGCTCTAATTAATAACTATTGAACATGCCAACAACAATCAACACTAATTAAAATGTGTTCTTGTTGACAAGGGTACAAGCTTTATCAAAAGACAGGAGGGTGTGTGCTGGAGTGAATTTGTGTGTGTCAGAGAGAGGGCATTGGTGAGGGCCTCTGTTCTCTATAATAAGTTGACAAAGTGCCCCGAGCCATAGTTTTAATTCAAAACCCAGCACAGCCGCCGTCTCTCTGTGACACTGACTGCTGGCACAGGGACGCAGGATGACTTCCACAGCTGCAGAGGGACTGGAATCTACACCGTGTGTGTGTGTGTGTGTGTGTGTGTGTGTGTGTGTGTGTGTGTGTGTGTTGTGTGTGTGTGTGTGTGTGTGTGTGTGTGTGTGTGTGTGTGTGTGTGTGTGTTTGTGTGTGTCTTTGAGAGAATGTGATCATTGCAGCATCACTTGCTTGAACACAGACAACCCACAATCTGTGAACAAAGACATTTTTTTTGTTCATAGTCATCCCAGGGCATTTCATGGTGTCTAATGTATCTGTCACAATGTTTGATTCAATTCAACACAATTTTATTTGTATAGTGTTAAAATCACTTTTTTGAGTGAAAAGTGAAACATAAAAACCTCTTGTTGCGCCACTGCTGTGAAGAGGGGGCCACACGCATCTGGGGACCCTTGACAGGAGCTAATGCTGCGCTAAAAGAGGTGGAACATTGCACTTCCATTCATTTGGTGGACAGAGATAAATGATGCCTAATAAAAAAATTGAATGAGTGACTCTTTTCAAATTCTCAACCTGGAAATCGTAACTTCCTAGCCTAAACAGTCCTGTTGACATCATCAGAGCTACAGAAAAAACCCACGTATGTTTTTGTTTGGCAGTAGAGCTCTACTGTCATTGGTAAGTCATGGAGAGGACTTACCAATACCCCTTAAATTACTTAGAATTATCTCAAAAATGTATGAATGTTAAACTTCATTAATAAGTAATGGATTATTACAAATTGAACAATGGTGGGTCATATGAGGTAGTGTCTACATGCATGTATTCCATGTATTCAGTGATGTCACAGGAACCACAGTGGAGCTTTAGAGAAATTGATTGATTGATTGATGAGCATGACATGAAGCTGAAGGTACAACCTGAAAGCACGACAAAAAAAAACACAATAAAGTCGAGGTAGCAGCAATTTACTTGGAACTCAGACCAGACAGACAAGGGGTCAAAGGAGGTGATCGGTTCCATAAGGCAAACCAATCTAGTAAGGGGCAAACAGAGGGAATCAAAAGGTTGGGGACAGACAGGCATGAATACCAGAAAGCTTGTGGGGACATACTAGGAGAGGGAATGCTACAGGAGTGGTATATGTATACAGACGGAATAATGAGGGAATGGTATGTGAGTGAATAGCCGGGTGAAGGGAAGGGGCAATAAAAGGAGGGAGGGTGTGACTGGACCTGAAGTGACAGGAGCATAAGAGACACGATCAATGGGAGACTAAGCTGTGAGGAGGTCAAGGATTTAAAGAAGCAAGGTCAGAGGCACACAGAGCAGGACTGGACAAACAGCTGTGTTTGTGAGTATGAACAGAAGTAAATAAAGGGCTGAGGGGTCATCAGGGAGTCTGGAAAGAAAGTGTGTGTATCCGTGTATTCGTGTCTGTGTGTGCACTTGTCTTGTGAGCTCTGGGATCTTGCAGTTCTAGTATTACAAATTCTACGTGGATTAACAACATCAAAAGCCCTCAAGTTTACAAGTGACATGCTTGACCTCAACATGTTTTCACTGGGCTTCATGGGTCCAAGGCTGAAGCTGAAGAATCCCCACTTTCACTTCACAAGGTGGTTTTTATGGTGAGAAGCAGGTAAAAAGAAGCAAAGGTTGAAAGAGCAGGAGACTGTTTCTTGAAAGATCAACAATCAAGTTGTCTACCGTGTGACTCAAGGGATGGAAAGGTGCGTAGGTTGAACCACCAAATTGGTCCAGATAGAAATATCACAATATCAACAATTTAATTAAATAATAGGCAATATTATACACCAATCAGACACAACATTACAGCTGGTGTCCCAGTATACCAGTTTCACCGGCAGCCATGCATGCCCAGGTCATAACAGAACCAGCAGCATGTTTTACAGAGGAGTTGTTGGCTTTGGGTCATGAGCTGCTGCTCAGTTGTCCATTGAACTGTGCTCCAGAACTCTACCTGTCCTGTTTCTTTCAGTGTGATGTTTGGTTTGCCTCTGAAACCTTGTTAAAGGCTTCACATCTTGATCGTTGACAGGGAAACATGTTTGCCTACATCCTGGAGACTCTTCTCAACTTGCTGTGCAGTCATGAAAGTTTTTTTTCTTCACCACACAAATCATTTTCTGGACATACACAAGACTTGCACTCCTCGGTCTCCCAGGTCATCTGCCAATCACCTTTGCTAACTCTCTTATTGATTATTATTTTATTTTTTTCTTCACATGCTTGGTCACCTCTTTAATCTATGGTGACATACAATTCCACCTCGATCTAAATGGCAGGGCTCCAAGTTTGAACTTCTTCCACAGAAACTTTCACTGTCCAGGTGTCCATTTAGTTTTGGACCTTTGCAATTTGGCCAAGCGTAATTATATAATACAAATAATATTTTAATCAAATTTATCACACACTTGTTTAATGTAGGATTTTTTTTATATTAAACTGAATGTATAGAAGCAGAGTCAGGAGAACACAAAATACGCAACTGTACAAATACTTAGAGGCTGAAGTGTATTTGAATCAGCACTAATCACACAGTTAGTTCTACAGGTATTTGGACAACAGGACAGACTCATGTAATGCCAAGCTGTATCAGAGATGTCTCTTGCTATGCAGTAACAGTTAAAACAGAGCAAATCCAGAGAGACGAAAAAAATGATTTGTCCATTGTCACGTTCAGTGTAGAGTGTCTGCCACAAACTGGCCCCTCTCCCACTGACCTGGCTCACTAACAGTGCAGCCTCCTGGCACCAGGCCCAGACCCCAGGCCTAATTTTGACAGACAGCTACCAAATGACCAAAGTCCCAAAAGTATCGACATCAGCTGCTTGTTTCCATGAAAGACCCCAGCAGCAGACAAATGGGCAGGCCTGTGACCCTGAATGAACTGCAGCCCCCGCCCTCCCCCTCCTCTCCATTTCCCTCCACCTCACAAACACGCACATTAACAATGCCCACCCTCCTCTACGTGGTAATCAATATCTAGTGGCGGATACTGATGACTCTTCCTCGTCTTATCTCCATTCCCAGCTAAAAGTGGCGCTGTGATGAGATGGAGTTGGGTTAGTTATAGATACACTTGTTGAGATTGGGTTCCTCCTCACAAATGTACAGTAGTGAAGGTGGATGTTTGTGCACAACGCATTAACTGTCAGACATACGTGTTCTTACAATCGCACACACATTTTTCTGAGATTAACCAAATCTTAATGGTTCAAATTTATATATCATATACTTTTGAACTGCATTTTTTATATTTCTTTCTTGTCTAGTGATCGACATCTATGCACATAGAATATTAATTTGGCAGAAATGTTTAAAGGTTCTTATCAATAATGCTGGTAACATTTTCCAGCACTAATGAAGAATCAAGGTTGGACAAGGAAAATAATTCAGGAATTTGACTTCTTCCCAGGCTACCTTGTCACGCAAAGCACCAGGGCTCTCATTTACAGTGCACAGGATTCACAGGAAAAGTGTACGTGTGCACAAAAGCCGAAGATGGTGTTCATTTCCTCTTTATAAATCACATTCAACACAGAAACATGCGTAGGTGAATCTGCCTCAAAGTCCGCCATCTTAACGGCCACACTCAACCATAACTGGTCAATGCCAAGCAGCTCCTGAATATTAAATGATTCTGCTGACCAATGGTTTTCTACATTGAATCATGACAATAAGCGATGAGAAGAAGAAGCAACTCTCTGACACTGACATCGAGGTGTTAGCGAGGTGGAGGTGGACAAAGGCAGATTGTTCGGTGGCAACATTGGTGATGTCAGTGTTAATCATACCACACTCATACCTGTCGGCTAATAAACCAGTGTGGGGAGTGCTTGTGTTTGATGGTTTGGCTCTGTCGTGTCGGTCTTAAGAATACTGGACTCAGTGCAGAGCATAGGTAAACAATTACAGACATTTTTTAGGCAACACTTTTGCACTTTAAAGGATTAAATGTAATAACTAGGCTACAATTAGTTTGATACAATGATCATTACAAAGACAATTTGTCTAAAAAATTCTACAGTAAAATCTTCTGACACTTGACACACAGACAGTGGGGGTCGCAATGAACAAGAGTGAGGTGAAAGATCTGTGTAAGGATTTTATTGGAATAATTAATTTTCATAAAAAAAAGTTAGACATAATATATATTATTCTGTTGCTCACTTGTTGTTGTGTTGTGTGAAGTCAAATCAAACACCCATAATAAGTGTGATTAAACCTTCATAGTTAGTCTTTACCTTATGTCCATAAATAAGACGCGCATAAATTGTCATAGTTTTGAACAACGATCGACCACATGACTGCAGACATTTACAGGAAGGTTGCTTATCATTTGAAATCACTCTAACGTGCTCGTAACTTAATGCCTAGAAACAATGTGCACCGTGAAATGAGTGGGGACTTTCATGTCTGATGTGATTACATCGGTTACGTCGGTTGACAGATGAGTGGATTTGAAAGGTCTTATATTTATAAGCATATAAGAGAGGGCAGCAGGATTCTCTTTCTACTGTGGACTGTGTGTAGCTAAGTAATGAAAACATATGACTAATAATACAGCTGTGGAGTTCTTGTCTGTGAAAACTGAAAAGTCAAAATTGTAAGTTCATTCTAGATTGTGATCAAGTGTGGTTATCTTTAAATAGAGGGTAAGTTGTTGAAAGTGTTGGAAGTACAGGATGCCTCCGTGATAGAAAGATGTGGATGAGCTGCCGCATTAGCCCATTGCCCTTCAGTTCTTCCACATCCCCAAATTGCAAACACAGCAACTCTTTGTGTCCAAGTGTTGTCATTTTGTGTCCAAGTTTGTGTGTGTGTGTGTGTGTGTGTGTGAGAAAGAAACTGTGCAACTCCAAACAACAATTTCTCACAACAAAAAAAAAGTGGATTTTCAAGGTAATGTCTTCATTATATGTTTGTCTAATCTAATAAGATGACCCTGTCCCAGATGTCACAAGTGAAAGAAAGATAGACTCTGGGAAGTGTAAACAAGTCCACCCTTCAAAAGCGAACCAGATTCCTTCACTGCATGTGCAGAAAAATAGCCCAACCCCTGCAAAAGGATAGGTGTTCATACAGGCTATTGTATATCCAGCGCTGTGTTAATTGCACAGATAGCTGACTTCAATCTATGACTCTCTAGCTTGGGATGTTTGGCTTTTCTCACCCACCACAATGTGTGTCCAATCGATAATGGCACTCTTGCGGAATTTCTCAATCAATTCCCAATGAAAAGCCAGCAACCTTGAGAAGCCTATGTTGGTTTCAGCATCACATCCACATGCTTCAAAAGCCAAGCAGCTGCAAACATTACTCAAGCTCTGATGTATATTGTGTTGAATGTTGTTACTCTATGTTTTGCACTAAGTAATCGACACAAAGCTAAAGGGGATACAAGTGCTCTTCGCATTCTGAAGTGATCAACAAATAACATCGGAGAAGTTTTTTATTTGAAAAAACAATTCCATCCTTACTTCCTTTTTTATTCTTTTGAGGAATAATAAAAGTTGAGCTACAACATGTGATATATAGGGCAATGTTAGACATTAATTGGTGTTGAGAAGGTTCATTTTAAAAGAGGTGAAGTGGTTGGATTATTCGAAAAGAGAAAATGTGCACAAAGAAATTGTTTTTCTATAATCCCTTAAACTGTACTTTATGTATAATATGATGTTATTATTATCATATTAAAAATAGGGGGGCAGAATAATCATCAACACTGCTGGTCCGCACTGCAGAGCTTTTAAACCTCTTTTAGTTGATTGTTTTGGTTTTGTTCAGTCTCTCAGTTTCTCATCAGCCTGGTTTCCGAAGGTTGATTTGTATGAAAAAGCTGTGAATAAAACACCCTGACCTCTGTGTCCACCCAGTTCAAATCAAAAACAACCACGACGGAGCATATAGCTGCTCAGATACCAAACTTTCATACTGCTGTCTCTTTAAATGTTTGTCTAAAAAAAGATATGTCTCCTCTGATTATTTGTTCTTGTACGAACTGTCAGGAAGTTTCGGTAGGATCTGAAGAAAGATCCGTTGAGCTTGTCAATTTCTTTGACAAGTTTCCCTGAAATTTGCATTTACGTTTTCTATCCACAGGGTTTATCATTGAAGCTTACACGTGACGTGTTTATAGACCACAGTGACGAGCTGATTGTTCGTTTTAACAGTCGACACTGACATGAAACTTTAGTCCTGTATGCCGCTTCATCATTGTAACACAATAAGGAGCAAGAGTCCTCGGGTAATAAAGCTATAGTGATGAATGGACGTCAGACAAATAAATGACAAATACATTTTTCTGTGCAGCGAATAGGCAATTTTATTTCCATTGCAACCAACAAAACTGTACAATCTCTCTAATGAATGGTTTTTACAGCAGTAAGCTCTCTGATATGTTGTTGTTTTACAGTCTCTGCTCAGCAAGCAGCATATTCTCATTAGATTATTGCAAATTGCAAAAAGCATGAGCGAAGGCTCATTTACCTAAGTGCTGGAGACTTGTTTCAATGTTTAAGAGGCTTTTAGAGGTTTGCTTTCTCTGTGTCTGTTTCATACTGTTTTCAGACACAGTGGGCAACAGGCAGCATAATTAAAATACGAACAAAATAAATGAAAGGAGATGACAATTAAAACCCCTATCACAACTCCACACTGAGCCCCATAGTTCCATGCTGTGATTTGCAACACAATAGGAAACTGATTTTTGTACACCGAAAGAACTTCATTTCAACTTTAGCCTTAACAGTACTAGTATTAGTGTCAATGCGCTTCATATTTGCACATGTTTAAGCAGACAAATGATGCCCCTAACAGTGAATTACTTCTGAGCCGGTTTTAGAAATCTATATATGCCAAAAAATCATGTGAAGTGGACAGCACAAATTTTCAGTTGATTCAAATGGAATCACTAGAGGAGCAGAAATAGATCTAATTCCACATTTCACATTTCCACTATGCTGGAAGATGGTAGGTTGCCATCTTCAAGTGTGAAGTCAGTTGCAGCGGCAAAGTGAAAAGCTATTGGTGCTGTTCCTTTCTGCTGTGGCGAAGCTCAAAGTGATGCTCTTTGATGTAAGAGACAATACTTTCCAACCCTCATACATCACCTGATGGATGCTTAGTACTAAACATTTTTAAAGGGATCCCATTCTTGAGAGCACGATAGTTTTCAGAAAATGTCATGATGTTTATTTCATTTTGTAATAGTTACGTGCAAATTGATGTAAGGCTAGAAGCCATATGCTCACCAGTGTCAGTAGCGTCCATCATCTGATTATCTTGTGTGTGAGGATGACTTGGACTAATGGTGGCAAAAGGGGACTAAAAGTGGGAATGTCTTTCCTTGACCACGGTAGATACAGTTCTTTCTTATTAACAAGTGAAGCTGTTGACCTGATTGATGGCGTGATGATGGTGAGGCCTGTAAGAGTTAATGGACTTAACATTACTTTCTCTGACGGACTCCTGAGCTCCAGCTTGTTTGTCCAAAATATAACTTTTTATCTCGTTATATCAACATAATAGAGGTAATTCGAAAATATTTGTTTGTATTATAACTATATTCAACGATGAATATCAGTCAGATGTACTGTATTTGCAACACAATATGGTATTGTCATAACTTACCAACCCTTCAACACTGGGGCCGAAGCAATACCAACTCCCAGGAAACGTGTTATATAGCTATATACACTGGTGGCAGCCTGAGCAGCATATGGGAGGGGTTGGGAAATGGAGAGGAAGGTGTGTACTGTGACTCAAGCAGACGAACATGCCGCAGCATATCGGTAAACACCGTTAATCACAGGTTAGCAGATGGGAACGTTAATTGCAGCGGAGGAAATAACAAGACCCAGAGGATGCTTCTATTTATCGACACCCGCACAGTTACTGATAAGGGCCGGACGGGTGGTGTGTGTGTGTGTGTGTGTGTGTGTGTGTTTGTGTGTGTGTGTGTGTGTGTGTGTGTGTGTGTGTGTGTGTGTGTGTGTGTGCCTGGCGTGCGCGCAGGCTTTAACACTGAAAAGTGAGGAGTGTCTGGAGGAAAGGGGTGATGGGGGGGATTTAATGTTGAATATGAGCTTACTAACACTTTGTTCTTTGGATGCCTCCCACCAACATCTCCCTCAATCTTTGAACACTCGCCCGCACATACTAACAAACCAAAGTTGAATTTCCCAGCAAACTTAATGGGCTTTGGATAAATCCAATTGCAACAATTTATTCAGGATGACACATGGCATTTCAAGAAATATCAAAAGATTTGTATATGTCCGGTGCTTTCACAGAGAGCAAAAACCATGTTCATCATCAGTGGTGATGTCTTTTTTGCTTACAATAAATCCTTCGTTCACAATACCCAGAATACATTTTTGGCAAAGTCGTTATGCAAGCATTGCTGGGGATGTATTAAGACAACTGTGCTCCATGATGTCGTTCTAATCATTCTTGTAAAAGTGTCTCACTGCCTTCAAACGCCAACCAAGTTCCTCAGGGCTTCTCTGTTTTTGGGCCCTCACAGAACTCACATCAGTCCTTATCTGGCTGAGCTGACTGACTTCCTGCCGACTCCCAACAAACAGCGAACTTCCAGCAGTACTTCTAGGCTTTTCAGATTTTATTGGACCTAATGGATCATGCAGTGGAGTAGAAAGAGTCAATTGTGTTTGGACAAGGACTCTTATAGGGGAGTTGTTGACCACAAACCTAGAGATAAAATGATGTCACCCATAGGATCTCTGACTAAATTTGGGAATGTGTTGTTCCTAAGATTTAAGGACCTGTTGAAGAACCTCCCATTTTTTACTCATCCATAAGTGGGTCAAAAAACTTTCAGAGAAGGGAAGAAATTAACAGAACACATCTGGTAGTTTTTAAAAGTCTAAGCATAATAATCAAGATGCCTTAGGATATTAACATGTCATTATGGTTTATAACTATGCTAGAGAGATCCATTAGCTGAATATACGACAAGAGTTAAATTGCCATTTGGAAATTTAACACAAACTCGATTTCCGCCGCGAACTCCAGAGGTAATCCAACCAATTGAGTCTCCGGAGTTTGACTTTCACACATGAACAATGAAATCTGCAGAGTGTTCAGATGAGGGCTGGTGCAGCAGGCAGAGGCAGGACATACTGTAAGGTCATCAACATACCCACTCACTCTCTGTGACTCCTGTGGAGGATCTCCTGCCTGTGTTCTTACGTACAGCTCCTCTGGAGATTGTCCAGAGAAAATCCAGAGTTTTGTCTGAAAGCGGCTTAAATTGAACTTACAAAAGTAGCATTAGAAATGATTGCAAACATCCCATATGTGGCTTCCTCAGCATCCAAATCAATCAGCATGGCTCCATGCATCCAATAGCTGCCTAATTGATGCACTAATCCAGTCACTAAGTACTGCAGAGCTGTGAAGTCTGCCCAAAGCAAACACCACACACAAGTCATCAACAGGCAGCACCTCGAACAAGAGAGTGGGGCAGGACTGACAGAACATCTATGAACTATAGATCAAGGAGGAGCGGTGCACGCCCATGAGCTGCAGACCTTTGGCCTGAAACAACACTGCTGTCTCATCTGCTGAGCCTCCATGAGATGAAGCTAAAACACTCGGCTATTGCAGCACCTTCTGCTAGTCTGTGATATTATTTTACAAGTGTGGCTGCGAGGTATATCTTTGTTATGCTGACATCCCCTCAACCTGCAGTTATTGTTTGAGCATCCATGGTGTTCCATTCTTTGGTGTTTTTTTCAGGGACATTTCAATATTATTAGGGATCAGTGTATTAAAAATACGATGGATAACTGAATTTTATTCCTTATAATGGAGAGGACTGTTTTTTCAGAAAGTTAACTTTAAAATATATCAAATTTCTGTTTACCTTTTCTACGAGCAGGTTTCATTCTAATGTGAAAAGTTGCATGAATATAACATTTATTTATTTTTATTTATAGATAGATTCAGCTGTGTCCCTACAACTTTCGGAGGACGGGGTAGATGGGGTTGACCGCAAAGGCTGCATAAACCAGGAAGACCACCTAGACCGGGTTGACCGATTTGACAGACTTAGGTTAGACCAGGTAAACGGTGAAGGCCAAAACTAAATTAGATCATCTTATCTACAGAGGATTTCCTATTTGCTATGGGACTGAGTTAAAGCCTAATACTTACTTTCAAAAATGCATTGAAATGTATTTGTCAGACTGTTTTGTCAGCGGGACACAGTGAGTCCCCTGGGATAGGAGGTCCTGAGATGGATCCATCCATTGGATTATTTGTTCGTAGGATACATCTCTTTGCCACATTTGAAGGAGCCTTAAAATTTGAACAGTTGCCGTTACACAATCGGTCAACCTCCAAATGAATAGACCCCTGAATAGGGACATAGTTACTGAGTGTGTGGAATTCAACTGAAAATCAAACCTATGATACGAGCCTTCTATAAACACTGTGATTGCATCATGCAGTGTCATCATGGGTAGATGGACCAGGTAACTGATGGAGCTCTATGTGGACCTACTGTATGTTTGACAGCGGAACAAAGAGAACACTAACAGTGAAGTGTTCAAATAGCTGCTTAAAAGTTAAAGAGTACAGTTTTTCACTCCTTTAATATTCCCTTAGGGTTCATACCTTCGTTCATACGCCCCCTTCCTTTTAGGGATATCAGACCATGCAGAGTTTATTTTTTGTTGAGATTTCTGCTCCAATCTCAATCTCAGGTCAGTGGAGGAATGCTTAAAAATATTACAATTAAAAAAACCTAACTGCAAAATCTATTTGCAGGAAAAATATTTTGTGTCCGTCAGTGTCTGTTTTCAGTGTTATCCGCAGATCTTGCTTCACAGCCACTGCTTGGGTTATAAACTTTGTGTTCCTGTCTGGATGGATGATATTGAACTTATCGACCTCTTTGCCTGTAACTGCTTGCCCAGTGTTTGCTGGACCACATGAGCTGCATTGTGGTGGTGAAGAAGAGGCTGTCGTGACTCCAGTTTTGCACTAGTCCCATCAACATGCCGCAGAGACAGAGGATAGGGGGGGTGGAGGTTGGCAAGGGAAGCAGACAGAGGGACGGTCGCAGGAGGAGATAGGAATCGATTGTGGAAGTGTGTTTCTCCCCACCAACACTGAGGTCAAAGGAGAAGCCTGCACAGAGGAATGTCCTACTGAGTAATTACAAAAGCATCTCTCTTAACACACCCAACTGACCTGGCTTTCATGCCTACCTGTGTTAATAATCAGTGCTCATAATGAACAGAATCCATAGGTCTGCTGGGTTAAGGTCTTCAACAACCTTGCTCCAAGCAGTCAACGAACAGCATGGTGAGGCTCTGTGGCCGCCTGTTGTTTGAGCTGTGCTACGCTAGTGACCCCTGGTGGACACACTGAGCAATCACAATTTTAAATCAATTCAAAAATCTAGTCTTTCAGGAGGGTCGTGCACCGTCTGAGGAAAAGATGTCAGGCAAAATGTCACAGTAAAACATGACTTATAATGAATATGTTATATTCCAGGTTGATTTCTTTTTCATTTTATTTCTTTTAAAGCATCAGATATATTTTCAGCTTTGGTAATCCTGTAAATCGTATTTATTAACTCATGACAGAAATGTTTCTTTCATACACAGTTTATTTTGCAGCAATAATACTTAGTGATATATATATATTTTTTTTTAGAGTAGAGAAAATGTTTAATGCATTTTGAAAGTACAGTTTTTCTCCAGTTATTGATGTGTTCCTATTTGTATCTGTGGTGTTTTCTTGTGTCACATGTTTGACTCAATTTACAGGAAACATTTACCATCCTTAAAGGTCAGTAATGAATGTAGAATATTTATTAACTGTATTGACCGATGGAAGTTTTAATAAGAATAAGAACCACACATTGCTGTCTTCACTGCTATTCCATTCCTCTGAGAACCAGCTGTGGTAAAAGTAGCTGCAATTATTCTCACAGCTGAGTGTCTTTTGGAGGTTTCTGTTCCAAAACATTCAAATTAAGTATAGTGTAATTGTCAGGATGCAAATGTGAGTTTTGTTAGTTGTGTAAGACTGAATGCAGCTGGTCCACCTTTATCTAGACCCGCATAGACAGCGAGAACACAGTTCTTTTCAGGGTTTTGGTTCATGTTCAGGTGAGCTCAACAAATCTGGTGACGGAAGACATGAATGTAAGGGATTAGAGACCCAGACTCACAGAAACTAAAGCCAACAGTCAACAGTCAAATGTGAACATACAACAAAGCTGATAAATAAATGTATATTTTAACGTCCAGCCCAGACATCTCTGAATAAAACTAAATCATAAAGTCCAGAATAATACTGTTACAATCATAACCTTTATATGAAGGTGAAGAAAATATGTGTTAAGGAACATTTTAACTCACTCTGCAGGGTTGAACCTTTAAGCCCCAGTTACAGACAGTTCTGAGACACAAATACAGAGTAAACTCTTAAATTAAATATGCAACAACAGTCCAGACAGCACCAGACAGAGGGTTTGGGGTTAGAATACTTAAGTAAGCGAAGGCGAGGGAAGTTAGGAGGTCTTCAGGCTGAAGCTAACCCTCCATCAGCTATCTCGGAATCAAAGCAAGCAGGGGGCATAGAGCACAATCACACATGGCTCTACAATGACTCAGCAGACAGGCTTTTTCCTCACTTGGATTAACACCTGCTGTTGATTAGAAAGCATATTATTACACACACCACATTTGGTCATTTTTAAATAGGTCTGAATAATGCCAAATTAGAACTGGTGGTAACACAGCAATCAATTTGTTGCCAGATAGAGTGAAAAGGGCAATTTAGACATCTCTGTGGAAAACTGTCATAGCCCAGACAGGAGGCACAAGTGTTACACTACATGTATAAAAAATATAACGGAAAAACAATCCACCTCGTTTGAAACCAGCCCTTAAAGGAACACAGACCAACAATAAGGCATGTTTGAGTCTCTAAAGCACTGACTGTCCATACAGTCTTCGGAGCATCTGGATTAGTTTCATAAACCTGTTAACCTCTCACTCAACTCCCACAGCTTCTTTGCCAGGGCATCGTCTCGTCCCTTGGCGCCCACTTGTTGGAGTGCGCAGTTAGAGAAGTAGCGCCCACTGAGAGGCTCGATGCCTTCTTGCAGGGCACAGTGCAGGGTGGTCTGGGACCCCCCCTTCCGGGTCCATGAAGAAAAGCTTGGCAAAGGGCATGATGAGGAGCTGCTGCCACAGGCTCATACTGCGTAATATTTCTGTGTAGATGACTCCTGGGAAGAACAGAGTGGAGTTTACTGTAGTGCACAACTTGGACTAAGGGCAGCTTGCTCTTCAAGCTGCAAGAGCCGCCGCCCCCCCCCCGTGCTATTCTGACAACATGCAATCTTGTAACTGTAGGGTATCAGCAGGGTCTCAGTGAACCTCAAGCCAGCTTTCTTTTCCATTGTGACACAATCTTATTCCCTTCATTGGTGATATGTGTTGCCTGTGGTATTCTTTGTGCCAGACATTCTTTAATATACATTGAGAGTTTGTAAAGAGAACCTGTTACACCTATCAAGCTATTTTGTATAACAACACAATACACTGGCATATTTTAGACAAACAAAAACATAGTTACTAGTCTCAGGAGTGTTTAAGGCAAAAGAGCCATGGAGACTGTACATTGAATTAACAGAATCCCCTCCCGCCAGAAACACGTGAGACTATTATCACAATTAAAAACAAAGCACATTCTGTGAATAAACATCAATACTAGTAAAGGAGTACAATTTAATTCCAAACCATCAACACTACCCCAGAGTCATCATACACAGACATTCAAGTGCAGGTTGCATGATTAAGCGATAATATTATAATTATATCAGTTGT
Organism: Pseudopleuronectes americanus; assembly: GCA_038501795.1. Lineage (NCBI taxonomy): Eukaryota > Metazoa > Chordata > Actinopteri > Pleuronectiformes > Pleuronectidae > Pseudopleuronectes > Pseudopleuronectes americanus. The sequence goes on from CM076719.1 coordinate 17,709,007, forward strand.
ATAAAATGACGTGAAAGTGATGACAATAATAACATTCAACCCAATAGTTTCTGGGACAAAAACGTGTTATTGTGACAGGCTTACCTTAAAGGGAAAGTTGATAGAAAGAAAATGTCAAGCTTTCGTCTTGCCCTCCAAAATAGCTGCCATAGGATATGTTACATCAGCCAAAACTCTAATTCTAGAATGTGTGGTTGCCACTGACCTGGGTGCAGGGTGTAGCAGGTGACACGAGTGCCCTCCAGCCTGTTGGCCAGCTCTCTGGTGAAGAGCACATTACACAGCTTGCTGCTGCAGTAGGCCTGAACGTTGTACCAGGTGGATTGACCCGACACCAAATCTTTCTTGGAAGCCAGCAGAGGGAAGTCAATGTTTCCAAAGCGGTGCAGGAGCGCAGCCACGGTGACAACGCGGCTCGGCCCACACTGCTGCAGTCGCTCCAGGAGGAGGTTGGTGAGCAGGAAGTGACCAAGGTGGTTCACCCCAAATGCCAGGCCGAAGCCATCCTCTGTGCGTCCCTGACTAATCACACCTGAAATGCAGAGTATGTATATCGGGCAGGAGCTTCAGTCTCTTAGTCATCAAATAAGAAAATAACCCAAATCATAATCTTCACCTGCGTTGTTGATAAGAATGTCCAGTCTGGGTTCAGTCTTCAGGAAGGTTTTAGCAAAGCTACGCACAGACTGTAGACTCGCCAGATCTAACTGCATGAACACCACCTGATTGTTCCCGCTCTCCTGAAAAACAATAATTCTGGCTCAAACTCACATAACGTATTTAGCAGAAATAAACATTTATGACTAAACTCATTGCACCCATTCAACAACTTCCTGTAAGATGGCAAAATATCTAAAATCAAGGTCATACCATGGACATGCACCTCAACTAAAACCCAATCTCTAAATTACAAAGTCAGTCTGGAGTAGTCCTGTTGACGTACAAAATGGTCCTTGCACCATTCAGTGCTCTAACCTTAAGAAAACATAGCATTGTACAAGGTTTAAGACACTCAACTTAACGTGAGGTATTCAAAGGGTGATGTGATATACATTTAATCCTCTGTTCATGTCCAAAGCTTTGAACATACATGATGACTGAACATGAACAAGTCCACCTATGTAGGCTCCAGTGCAGTAGATCGATGTGCATCTTCACTGTGTTAATCCATTTTGAAGTCTATTCAGACAACGTGCTCTATTGCCACAATATTAAGATGAGTTGATCTGCTGACGACTCTGCACCTCTCAGAGTACTTACCCTGCGGATGTCAAAGGCAGCAGCTTCGGCTTTCTCCTGGTTGCGGCAGGCCAGAATCACCCTGGCTCCTCTCTTTGCCAGCTCCAGAGCCGTGGTCTTGCCAATGCCGGTGTTGCTCCCTGTGCAGGCAAGTGAGTCATGTGCATGAGAGTCAATGAAAAAGGACCAAAGGGCATCAAGCCGCACTCGTCAAAACCGAACTCTCATTCAAATGCCTGTCAATCAATGTTGATTTACATAACAACAAATATTATACAAAGAGCAATTGTATAAAGGGATCATTATTCAGCATCAGAGGAGCACTTCAATCCAATACAAGTTTTAAAACATCGGGGGTAGAGCACTGTGCCTTCAGCCTGAGTGTGGACTAAGTCGAGAATGTCTTCATCTACATCTTATGATAATAACCTGCAGCAGTGGTCAGTAACTGGATGAAACCTCAGGTCAGAATCACCACAAGATCAATTTGAGAAGTTTTTATTTCACTATATGAGACCAACACATTAGGAACTAGTGCTGATCATTTTCTCCAACTGGCCACCTAGTCTGATGTTTATAGACATCCAGGAGAACTTGATGTGTGAACTAATGATGTTTCTAACAGACGAAAAAATTAAGACAAATATATTCAAGTGAAAAAGTGGTAACAAAAACGATAAGACACCAGCTGAGATGTTCAGAGCGTTTGTGGTGATAAGAGCTGACGTCTGTGTTTTGTCTATGAAATCACATGATCTCCGCAGCAGAGTTTATACGTCACTTCCTGCCTCTTCCTACTTCCCCGGCTGCTCCACCTCTCATCTAAATGATGCAGAGGATTTGTTGCTGTTGTGATCGGGACTGTGCAGAGAACCTCCCGTTGCGTTGTGCATCAAGTCTCTGGAATCAAGTTTCGGGACTTTACCCGCAAGTCATGTCTGAAAACGGCTTAAGAAAAATCGTCGATCACGAAGTTTCACCGCATACATCGTTAAAAGGCAATTAAGTTTACATCGCCAAACCCATTAACTGGCTGTATACCGCAGGCTTTAAGGTAGCAGTAATTAAACCACTAATTAAAAAGCACACTCTTGGCCCAGATGTTTGAGATATTTATAGACCAACATCAAACCTCCCTTCATTTCCAAAAACCTTGAAAAAGCTGTTGCCAAACAATTGTGATTACTTGTACAACATCGTTTTGTTGGAAGACTTTCAAATCAGTGTTTGGAATCCATCCAAGCGTGGTTACAAGTTACTAATGACCTCTCATGCTAGCCTCACAAGATAAGGCGACAATAATCTGGTTTGCTGTCATACGGGATAAATGGGCTATCCCAGGGTAAATGGGGGATAGACATGATAATAACATATGAAGCTATTTTAAATAAAAGGCAAACTGAGTGAAGGGATGACACCATGATCACTATTCATACCTTTCAAATGCTGATGATGCTATAGTGGTTACTCAAGGCAAGTCACTTTTGTCCTATTTTTTCCACATTGTTTGATTGTGTTCAAGGTGAAAATATGTGAAAGTACAAGTTAAATCATAAAAATGAACAGAGGAAAAAATTTAATAAAAAGATACTTTAAAAAGTTCTATGAATATAGACTTTTTAAATTCAGCTCAGTGACTGAGATGAGTTTATGCTTTCATATTGGATTAATTAGTTTCCTAACTAATTTATCATTAAATCGAAAATGACTGACAGATTGTTTCCTGAATCCCTTCTCTCACTTTCACTCTGAGTTGCCTGTTGCTTGTTCTTGGAGAGACCACCTAGCGGCCATCAGACGAACTGTAGATTCACTCTACCCCCTGAGCTGGGAGCTGTTGCGTCAGATGTCAGATTCACATATTGACACATGGCGGCGGGTGGAGCAGTGAAGCAGCAGTGAAGCAGGTGAAGATCCACAGCAGCCCAGAGCCGGACGTGTTTCAGGAAACACCGGGAGGGGAACATGAAGCTACTTGTTAGCAGAAGCTAACAGCTGAGCGTCTCTACCTGTCACGATGACCGTCCGCCCCTCCAGCTTCACTGAGCCGGAGCACCGCGCTCCTCTGAACACGCCGTAGTACACGAGCACGTAGAGGAAAAGCGCGCACGCTGCGAGACACAGCAGCACCGACATCACGGCTACAGACCGGCTCGAGAGGGAACCATAGACTGTATGGAGGGAACGAGTTGTCCGGAAGTCCACGTTTCCGTTCACAACTTTCAAAATAAGACCCTTATAAAAGTTAAAAAACATGGCGTCGCACAATAGTAGTAACTAAAGAACTTGAAACTGTAATTCATTTTCACTGATATTGAATCTGCTTTCAAAGGCCAATCTACTTCGAATCTGAAGCTACTTCTGGTTGGCCTCATTGTTTTGCGTTAAGAGAGATTTCCTGTTGTGTTGTTGAATTACAGAAACAGTTATTAGTCTTGAGAGTCACTAGTCAGACCAGTTTCACTGACAAGCATATTGATGGGTGGTGGAATATAGTTTCAGACCATGCACTTTGGTACAACTCTTATTATATGAACACCTCTGAATGACACTTTACCCATCCAGGTTATTCAAACTTGTTTTTAAAGTGATATTACACTGCACCACTTCATTGGCAAAGTAAGTTCTACGCTTTGTTCACCAAAAATTGAGCAATTCACTTATTGTAGAAAGTCCTTGAATTCACCACATTAACATGGCAGCCACTTTCCTACCATGTCACCATCAGGGCAATATTTACAAAAAGTGACACTGTTAATGCAGCAATAAAAATAATATTAACAGATTAATGTGGAAATACAGAAACATGTTTTTTTTTATTTACATGTTTATTTATTTCTGCATTTATTTATTCATTTGAACGAATGCCTTTTTTGTCCTTCATTGGCAGGAAGCTCAATTGCTGTTATTAAATTGTGATGTTGTCAAAAACACAGGGAATCTGTCTGATCATCATTTAACATTGAAAATAATTTGATATGATGCAGAAAAAGGAAATCCAGACACAAATTGGACTCCCAAAGGCCTGGAAACATTAGATAACACATCCATAGTTTGTTCTTAGAAAATCTTTCTGTATTTACAGGTTTGAACAGACAAGCAGATACAGACAGAGTGCTTATATACAGAGCAGCACAAGATGTTAAAATGAGTGCTAAAACAATGTGGTATTTACAGACGGACTACAGCGAAAATTACAGACTAGGAACAAGTTTTATCACAAAACTTTAGGTACTCTAAACAGTATCACAAATTCCATGAACTGTACAGTTAAAAACCAAAAAATGGTAATCTACATGAAATCCAATGTTTCTCCAACTGAGAGGCACTGAATTATATATATTTACATTATATATACATATAGTGTATAAGCATGTATGTTTTCATACATATATAGCTACCTGTGGTGCAAAAGCAGCAAATGAAATAAGAATGTATGGAATTCAATACTACAAAATAAAGGGTTTGTGCTAAATGGGATGACTGACAGAGTAATGTTACACCATACATAACTAATATACTGGCAAAAGAAAAATTGAGCATAGGTAAATAATGTTGCTCAAACTCCTAATGGTCTGAAGTGAACAGAGGGTTACTGTCAGTCAAAAACAGAGGAGATTGTCAATAATACTTCAAGTTCATGCAAAGATATAAACTATTAAAAATGACCAGAAAAAAAACATTTCCCTGTTGACCAACCAGCTGTGAAGCTTTCCCTTCATTGTGACTAGGAAGGTGCAAAACAAAAGGTGGGAGGGCAGGACTTCCTGTGCAGGTTTACGGAACAGAGTTGGAGTGCAGTACGGGCACTTGGTGGGGAGGGACAGTCTCAGTGTCAGCCTCTTCCTGGCTGGAAGGGCTGCTCACTGTGGCAGTGCTGGGCAGTGATGGTGTTGAGGGGGAGTTGGTGGCGGTGCTGGTGGCAGCTGCAGTACTGCTGCTGCTGCTGCTGCTGGTGGTGCTGCCCGCGCAACTGCTGGCAGGCGTGGTGGTCTGCTCCTCTTTGGGCTGCTTACTCGCAAACTCAGTGATGCTGAAGACAAACTGGAGGCAGCCCAGTTTAATGTAGCTCCCGTGATGGAGCAGGGCCGTACCCTCCCACCCTGCCCCACTGCCTCCAATCAGGCTGGAGCTGCTTGCCTTACAGGTGCACGACAGCTCAGAGCCGCCCTGAGACTGGCTGCTCATCACTCCACCCGCTGGCAGCAGACCCACCACAGAGCTTGGACCCTCGCCCTCCTCACGCTTCTTACTGCGACCTGCAGAGAACATAGGGAGACATTAGGATAAAGGTGCTCAAAGAGGCAGTTACATGTCAACGTAGTCTATAATATAGCAAGAAACAAGGAAAGAGCAACAGTAATAGTTGGTCTCCTTAAAGAAGTCTTTGTGCCTGATCTCAACGGCACTGACTGAATTTTATTTATTTGAATGCAATGGCAGTGAGGAGCGGATTTTCTTGCGACAGGCAAGTATCCAAAGTATAATTTTGATGAAGGCCCCATATTGTTCACTTTTCTGGGATTGAATTTGAGGTATTGGTACCCTTAAGATGATATATCAGTGGTTTCAAGTTGAAAAAAACTGCTCCAATGTGTATTTCAATGTCCTCTCTTCTGCCTATCTTTGGAGCTACAGCCAGAACAGGCTATTTTCGCCTGCCTCTTGAGCCCCTCCTTTGATTGGCTGACTGCACTTTGAATGACACGCAACCAGGCCTATCACCGGTCTCATTCTTGCGGATTTGACCATGTCTGGCTGTAAACACATGCAGTGACGGCATCTACACCCATATTTATTAACATTGCTAATGCAAAAAAAAACTTTTGTCTACTAATCCCTCCTGGATTCACAGACAGGGGCATCTGAGAGTCTGTATGGTGAAGCTATGTTTTGTAAGATTAGACTGTATGACAGCAGCTCAACATTAGATTGAGGCGTGTGCAAGGAGTGCCATCTAGAGGCAGGATGGGGTGTTGCTCACTCTTGCTCCGACTCTATGCTTATGCAAACGACAATAATAACTATGTCTGATAGACACACTTAGTTGCATCTGTTTTATGGACTGCATTTGAAAAAGAAGTGAAAGATTAATTGTGAAACTTGCTGATGATCCTACAAACAGGGAAAACTTTAGTGTGTAGTACTTAGATTTACTCACGAATGATGCCTTGGACTTTGGCCACCAGGCCGCTGGGTACAGATGGTGAGACCTTCTCAGAGAAGTCACACGAGTAGAGAACATTGTCCACCGTGGTGCCGTGCTCACTGTAGTTGAGCAGCTCATAATGCTTGGTATTCTATAAAGGGCACACAAACTATTTAGTCTATGACCAACAACCACAGCACTGTTGTTGTAATGGTACAATATCACACATCAGGAAAAAAAAAGTCCAAACCTCATCGTAGAAAATACAGGCGTGTTTCCCCGATATGTAGTTGCAATGACCATAGTTTGTAAGGCACACGTCCATGTCAGCACCTTTACAAAAAAAAACATTACAAACTATATTAATTGTTATTATATGGACTAAACTTAGTGACGCTCATCTAATAGACTTACACCCAGAGCAAACTGGATGCAGAAGCAGCGCTGCTCTCGAGACACAGGGTCTACAGTAAAATTACGCATTGAAAATAATCTTTCACCAGTTTCAATGTTTATCTGTTGAATATGTTACCAAATAAATGTTTTGAAAGCTTACTTTACCTATTTCAACACAAAAGCTCTCTACTGTTTCTATTGACTGAAACCATTCACAAGGCTTTGATTGTTATCGCAAGACTGGAAGATGCACTCCTTCATACCGTAGTTTTATTTTATTCGAGGAAACACAGTAGTTATACCATCAGCTCAGCTGCTGAACCACAGCAGACAGGCTGCCATTCCACGCCAGCCAGTGTGGCCCGGGCGTTATATGTGACACTATATGTGACAACATAACAGGTGTCAGGTACTTAGCTGCAAGGCAATACTCTCGCTAAATAAAGTTAATCATTAAAGTCGACCACTCTACAGAAACACAGTCAGTTGTGCACAGAATGCAGCAGAGTAAATGGTTTGGCGGTCCCTGTGATAACGTGTCTTACCAGATCCTATGTATAACGTCCTGTAGCACATGCTGACAGCTCCTCCTTTCCCTGTCAGAGGGTAGAAGACAGCTCGGGCCTGCACCTTCTTCTGACCTGTTTCAGAAAACATTTAACTGTGATACAGCAAATAACTTACTAAGTAGCAGTGTCAGAGGTCGGGTAAGTAACTTACTGTCAGGATGGGGGGGTGGGGTTTTGGGAGCATCGCTGGTCACTGGGGTGAGCAGAGTGCTGGGTGCTTTGGGAGGGAAAAGCTGCTGGATCCTCTGCCAGGCCAAGAGCTTGATCATCTCTGCATCCAGTTTTTCAAGCATGATCCCTACAAACCAACACACACGAGCATTAAAACATAATCATACCATTTGTTGGCTTCTTAACAGACATGGCATTGTGTTGCCACATCTCACCACTGATTGAGCAAACATACCTCCATCACCATCCTTTCCATCTTTCATACAGCTCGACAGGTCAGCAAATGTGGGGAAAGTGCTGGGCAGCAATGAGTCAATTCCCGGTCCAGCCTTGACGTCTATAGATGAGAAACACACAGGGGTGATGGAACATGCGGCCATAGAACGAGAGGTTTGCTCAGTAACGGGATCTTGAATATTGCCTTCTTTCATTAATTTAAAATCTTTTTTTAGATAAAAAAAAATTGTTTACACTGATACTATTTCAATGTGTGTCTACTTCCAAAATCTCAATTCATTTTGAAACATGGAGTTTGGCGCCGGTGACCACAAGAGGGAGCTATTAGGCTACAGTCTGCAGTGATGTGTTGCCCAGTATCAGTGACAGTGGAGAGGAGTAAGTGGAAATGTCTGATCACCAACAACCTGCAAATTTGCCCACAGGCTTGATTGACAGCGTTCATCATGTCATGTCTCATTTGTTGTAGTGTTGCTATGTTGCACTGTTAAACTGAACAAGCGTTTGGTATTGTGTAAACATTATCTTATCAACTGCCGATTATTTTTGGATTAATGGAAGACTAAACAGCGAAAGATGTCTTCACCAACATTCTGGAGCAGAAGTTGAGCTGATACCAGATAATGGGTTATTATGGACATTACAACAAAAACATTTACCAACAATGATCATAAGGAGTTTGTAGCGATAGTTTGTTGTTGGAGGCGTTTTAATATGCTCCATTTACCTAAATGCATTTACTTTTTATGTTTGAATTAGGCAGATGGAACATGGTAACAGGTAAGCTTTTTGGTTTATATACCTCTTTCAACTCTCTTAAAGAATTAAGAAGTAAACAAAAACCTTAGTGTCAGAGTTAGGTGTTTGGTCTATTTGTAGTGGAGACGATTTGCTGTGGGTTCTATATAAATTAACGGATTCACGTATTCATATTTTTCGTTTTTTAATGTATCCCAAGAACCTTCTTTCAGGTAACAAAAAAAAGGTATTGTATCTAAGCAATGTACACATTGCAGACTAAACGAATGAATAAAAAGATACTTGTCACATACAAATCATTAGCTAGTACCTGGAGTAGGCGACGATGATCCTAACTTGGTAGAGTTATGCTCCTGATTGCCTTTAAGTGGTGTGTCAGAGCGGGCACTGCTGGTGATGGAGTGGGAGGTTTTTTCTTTGCTGGTCATACACGCCTCCTGGAGTGCCGTCTGATTCCTGTGGTTTTGCTGGCTGCTGTGGGGCCATATCGTTGGTGCAGGGGGGCTATTTTTCTGGGTGCAGGCGACTGTGGTGGTTTCGGGCTCCTTTTTAACCGTTTCAGCACCTATGTGGTTCAACAGACCAGAGGTAGGAGCCGAGTCTGCAGGCGTTGAGCTGAGCTTCGTTCTGCACTGCAGCTCCACCTGCCTGCAGGGGTCTGACGAGCTGTTACAGTCTATGGGCCCGTTGGCCTTGGGAGGCTGACGCTCCTCTGCTAGAGGTCCGTTGGGTTTCCTACAGTTCTGACATGATGCCATGTTGCATTTACAGATACCAAGCTCTGGTGTGGTGTCCATTGAAAGAGAGGCCCGCTGCTGGTCGTCGGCTGTACTGCAGTGTTTAGAGCAGGGGTCAGGGGATAAAGTCCTTCCCAAAGAGGCCTGAGTTTTCGTGTCCTCTGACATTAAACATGATTTAGTACCAATCTTCTGCTCAGACTCCTTCTCTGCTGACGAAGTTACTGATGACACGTTAGGCGCCGTGGATGAGGCCTTTTGTTTGATGGACAGGTGTCGCATGATGCTGCACTGGAGGGCGATCACATCCTGCAGCCACTGTTCAACACAATAGAATCCGGTTTAATTACATGAGGGGCAACCATCAAATCCTTTAAGAGAAGCCCGTTTTATGTAATCTATAAACATTTACATCACAGAATAATCTTAATCATTTTACTTTTGTTAAAGTATTTTGAATAAAAGTATCTGATTTCTGAGGAACCATTTTTCCTAACAATTCAGTCATTGAATATAAGGTTTTCCAAATGGTAAATGGACTGCATTTATAACGTATATTTATATCTATATAGTGTTTTACAATACTTCTTCCACACGTAGCACTTTACAGTTCAATTTTCATTCATCCATTCCCACACATTTATTCAACACTACTATACACAGTATTTTTCTCTATTCACACAACAATCATACAATGTTAGTACAGCCATTAGGGTTAAAAGTCACGATGAACTGAAACATTTGTATTCAGTATTAGGCTGTCTTTAAATTGGCGTCAAGAGGCCTGGCTACTTTCTGAAGCCATTGTATATGAAAGAAGAAATATTTACATATAAAATTATTTGTACTTGAGGATCTCAAACTGAACCATACAATAGGAGTTGTGTAGCATACAGAAAACAATGTGATTATGTGTACTGTGCAATAGTGTGCAGTAACTTCAGACGTTTCTTTTCCCTACCTCCCGCTGTTCGGCCTCCGTGGTGAGTTGCTTTGAGGCTTGATGGTCTGGAACTCCACTACAAACCAGCTCCAACTGGTGCACCCCTGCAGGATGCAGTATCGGGGGAGGGTTCTGGTATTGGGACTTAATGGCATCTGGCACCTGAGAGGAAACAGTGATTGTTAGAATTAACTCGATCGGTAAAATGTTACTTTTCCAAATATATTTTAATGTCTCTAAAGGAATAAACAACCACAGTATGATTATCTTTGGGTGCCAGGCCAAAGTAGATTGACACCTGTGAACACTATGTTCATTCATGCATTCATTTCTGATGATGGAATTCTGTTATTAAACTGATTTCTGACAAGAACTCTGGAGAATGTTTGCACGATTGGGTCCGGACTCTCTCCTGAGACAGCCCTTTACCAAAAAAAACAATTCAGCAAAAGATGATCTACTCAGAAGCCGTCACAACAACATAGAAATCTCTGAAGCATTCAGAGATTTGGGGTGGTTCCACATTCATTCCACTGCAGAAATTACATTAGTGTTTACAGCACATCACCAAAGGTTCTCAAAATCTTCATTGGTGTTTAATAACTGTATGGCCATACTTTTTCATCCTGAGATATTTCTATTATTTCTGTCAATTTTGCATGCATCGTGGTAGAAATGCAAGTTACGGCATGAACTGCCTGTCTTTCATCGGCTTGTCTTAGCATTTCAGCTAGGACCACACAGACTATTAAGGACACCCTGGAGAAATACTGAAGACATGATACAATATGCTGCTGTTAGTCCAGCTTCTCAAAATGAGGGAGCCAGTCTACCTTGATGGTCTTCCTGTTGTGGTGGAGGGGGGTGCGCCGGTTAGGGGCGTTCTGACGGTGAACTCTGCGCAGGAAATCCAACTTGACAGCATGCTGGGACATCCTGTCCTGGAACTGGTCGAAGAGCTGACAGCGGCTGGAAAGGGTCAAGCTCCTCTGATTCAGCTGGACATCAAACACATATTTGAGATGAAAAATAATTATTCTGTTGCAGCTGCCCGAAAAAAGAAGATTGTTTTGCTCTGAGCCGAGATCGAGCTTCTCACCACTATGTGCTCAATGTGGTTTGGACACATCCATTTGCCAGCAGGTAAAGCTGTGAGTGGGGGGTCCAGACAGTCCATGTGAAACAGAAGGGGGCAATAATCACACTGGATCAGTGGAGCCATTCTGCAACTCCTGTGAGAGAGAATAAAAAACTTCAGGTTAAGAGAGGAAACACTTCACAATCTGTGTGCACCTACTGTGATCTGGTAGTACTGACCTGTTGCATGAAAAGCAGACTTTGACTGGAAGAGGGACCAGGCCGTTAGTATCTAGTTCGTGCTGAGGCCTCCTGAATGGTTTCCCAAATAGCTCTTCTTTTCTCCTCCGTTTACTGCTACCTATAAATACAAAACACAGGAACAATTGATGAACAACCCAGACCAGATTTCCTCACAATAACCTTATCAAGACTATAAACGTTTGTTCAAAGAACACTTTTATAAATCCCCATAACAGAGAGCTTCATACAAGACAGCAACTTTAGAATAAGCATATCACAAAGACCTTTTCTGACTAGAGTTATAAGCAAATAAAACCAATTATAGTTTAGCCAGCATAAGGGCAGAGACAGTAAAAGCCAAGTAAAATCTGGAAAAGCCAACTCATGTATCAGGAAGGATTTAAAAGAGGCCAGTGATTATGCCAACCGTGGTTGACCTGTTCCATAGCTTCAGGGCTCTGGCATGAAAGCTCAATAAATTCAAGGACACGCTCTACAACCAAATCAAAATCCACTTTCAGGACTTACTTCAGCTACTGCTAGTTTGACTTCTAGTAGGGTCAGAGTTTCAAAAAGAAAGGCTGTGATGGAGTTTCTGAACCTTGGGTTCAGGATCCAGCACGAGTCAAACTTTGTCATAATTTGTATAAAAAGGTATTTGATGGATTAATGCTCATGAAAATAAAATACAAATGTCCTTCAGACTCAGATTCAAATGACAACTTAGCAGCTTTTTAACTGTTATTTGTGCATTAGGAGTTAGATTGTGAAGCCAGATAAGTAGTTGTACCATAAGCAAAATTAAAAAATAACTGATTGAGTTACATAAACACAGATCTCCAACTCAATTTGGAGTTTTTAAACACACCAAATACAATCTACCGTGGCTTTGTAAACCATACGCGTAAGTAGAACTACACCAAAATCAGCATGACTGTGGCAGTATTTTACAAGGCTTATTGTTTACATATCATTTGAACTAAAAAATAAACTACTATTTCACAGTGGATTTAATGCTGCATAATGACTGACTGACTGACCTGGCAGTGCAGTGGTGCAGGTGAGCTCAGTGGGCAGCTGGAACTGTGTGGGGTTTCTCTCCATAGCAGCGGCTATCAGCAGCTGGAAGGGTCTCTTGAGGAGACGTGGTGTTGGAGCGGATAGCGGAGCACAGTCCGGCTCTACGCCCTGAACTTCATCCTCCGGTTCGGGTACCTCCTCCTCCGCATCATTCTGCTCCTCAGAAGGAGTCGGTGTGGATGAACTGTTGGAGGTGGGCGTCCCGGGTCGGCTGCTTGGTCTACTGCTGGTCCTGCGTTCCAAGAGGCGCACCTGGGCCACCCGTAAACCTGGTCCCGCTGCTCCGGCCCCTGGGGGTAGGCCATCTAGCCGCAGTGGGCCAGCATTGAGCTCCAGCTCCACCGCTGGGGAAGCAGAGCGCTTTGACGAGGACCTCTCTGACAGGCCGTTAGTCTGTTCAGACTTCTGCTCTCGCTTCTGACAGTTGCAAACAAAAGACATACACTCAGATTAATTTGTTCATGTGACATACAGACTGCTTTTTCTTCATTTTAACAGTAGGATGACAATAGCATTGGTCAAGGATGGGGGTGTAACCAAGAAGACCTGCCTCTCACCTTTTTCCTGACATTGCAGCGATGACACATCCACTCCCCCGGGGGAAGCATCTCTTCACTTAGAGGTGGATTACTGTGTTAAGAAAATAAAATGCATTCATAAGTAAATGTGTTGATTTTAATGTAAGACAAATAATATACATTCATATTGAATCATCTGTATATGCAGTCCTGATAAACTATAACTAACTTTGGTCTTTTGTGCAAAAACATTGTAAATTACCAATCTTTAATTGTGAAAAAAACATCACTCTGTTTTGGCTAAAGTCACAAGACAATCAGTCATATTTTGTTGACAACAATTTGTAATTTATAGGTTTTTAAATACATACTAGACGTTTCCACCAAACATTTAAAAAGGTTAACATTCAGCTTCTAATCTTAACAATGACTTTATCTAGCAGATTGATAATTACTTAGGACACTGTCATTATATTTTCCAGTTTACTTATGTGTTATACATGGCTGTGCACGACTGAAATCCTACAATAAATAGAAAGCCTACACAAAATATGCAAACAATGAGGCTGATTGTGTGTATGGTTCACTCTGCCAGCTGAGAGAGCAGGAGGGAAGCTTTAAACTAATCTATTCCAAAATAAATTAGAGGAACAATATACAATACAGTTTCCACATAAATGACAATAGCCACTTTCCCCATTGGCGCAGGTGTTATAAAAATCAGTCTGGTCCAGTAACACAGCCTCCAAAATGATACACACTCGCAATGCAGCAAACTACCTCCCATTGTGCAGGGATACGAGTCTGTACAATCTGAGCAGATTAAGCCCTCCTCGGCCACAGCATGATTGATAAAAACATGTCCGTTTGCAGGTGACAGTCTGATCTCAATTCGTACAAATGCACAGTTACAATAATCCTGCGGGCGGATGTTGAACAGAGAGAAGCGGCACCGGATAAACCCTGCGAATGGGGACGAGTATTCTACCACACGACCACAACACACTCTGCCCTGCTGCTCATGCTTTGTCTGACAATGTTAACCGACATGTCATCGCCATTCCACCTTTTCTCGATGCTTGATTTCAAAGGTTGATAAAATGGCGGTGGAACAGAGGGAAAACGGAGCAGGGAGGTCGCCATATTGTAAACACAGGCAACTCGACTCCATTTTTAGCAGCAGCAGCGGCTCCGCTGGCTGCAGCCACAACAGGAGGGGAGGACCGACTGCAAGCTGAGTCCAGCCTCTTCCTCTCAACACGGCTACGTGCACACGCTTCTCTCTGGCCCCATACTTCTTTCTAAACAGGCTTTTCGTTCACAATAACGATCGGAATAATGCTTCATGCAAACTCCCGGCTCGCAACATTCTACTGCAGCGCGTGTCAAATGGCACACGTCCCCCAAAGAATGAGGAAACAGCGATGAGCTACTGTAAAGTCACCCGACACCGGCTTGCATCAGATGGACAGTTGTTCTCCTCGACCACCAGACTTCATTCAATAAACCTCTAATCTGATGTCCGCCTTTGAATACACCAAAGCTTGCTGTAAATGTGACTGAAACACGTGTCTACATTGTTGTTCATGCGTGCGGGCGTGTTCAGCATATAAAATGTGAACAAAAGTAGCCACTTTACAAAGTGTCATGGCATGAAAAAAGGTGTATGAAACCCAGCGATGGAAGAACTTGGAGAAATGACTGTGGGCATTTGTGTGGCATGAGATCGGCGTTGATTGGTGGTTACAATCTCTTAATTTCATTCATTTACTTCACTCTGTGTCCTCCTTCCTGCTCATTTCTGCAGCACCAAACTCATTCATGGCATCAACCCTCCACACATTGTGCATTGGTGCCTGAAGCTACTGCGTTGGAGTGTTTCAGCCTGAACATGCAGTCGTGGACAGGTTGCACGGAACTTACCAGCACTGGAGGTGGAAGGCTGCAGGACAGTGGTCGCAGCACAGCAAGTCTCCCCCCTCCCGGCAGCTATCGCAGGTGTCATGGTTGGTGGCCCTGCCGCTCCTTCGGACGTCTCGCGTCAACTTGCGACTCCTCTTCTCGACATCCTCGGACTTCGGGGGCGCGAGCAGTGTCTGGATTTGCTGTGAAAACATGTGGAGTTGTAGATGATGAGAAATCGCGGTGGTCCATGTCGGACAGTTTGCCCACAGAGGGGGGAAATATGCAGCTCTCTGCCGGCTGTGGCTCTTCACGCTGAGCCAGGGGCTGAGAGTGGGGGGCGGTAATGTTAACTTGTGGGCCTCCATTACCAACCCAAACTACTGAGTGAGCCAGCCGAGAACCGCTTGACAGCATGTCGTGGTGCTCTACGTGTTACCACAATCTGAATGGGGGAAATTGCATTAAAACATGAGCAATGCAGGAATGTTTATGTTAACCACGGCCTTACAATAGAGCAGCCTCACCTCCATTAAGCCCCCGGAGGTATCCAAATCGTACACAATCGTCGGGGTCTCCATTTTGTCCCACATTCATCCAGAAGCAGTCGCCACAAGAGGATTGCGGTTCTGCTGCCTAGCGGGCACACAGCGACGACAGGAAACCCCTCAATAAGTCTGCTTTCCCTAATGGTTCTGACCAGCGGGTGGCTGGCTAAGCGATGATAGCTAACGTTAGCCGGCTACATGAGCTAACTACGAAGGCAAGACGTCAGCCAGTCAAGGTTGTGAAGCTAGCGGGCTCACTAGCTCTAGCCGCTGCCTCCTCCAAAAGAAAGCAGGAAACAAAGATAGCTGTGTGGTTAAAACACCGGCTGGTCAGCACCGCGTTGGGTGTGCTAACACCAGATCTACGTACGGTTTTTAAATATGAACGGACCGTCGCTGTTGGCTACAAAACCCATCTGCGGCCTAGCTGGCCGGCCATGATTCTTGTTTCTGCTCCGGCGAGAAGGAGCCGTGTAAATTTGCAAACCCCTCCGCTCCCATTGTCAGCAGAGGACGTAGCCAGAAGAAATGCGGGAGACAATCGGTGCCGCGGTCCAATGCACGGTGTCCGACAGCGCTCGAGAAGTAAAATCCTCAAACCGGGAACGTGCAGATGCAAATTTTGTTGGTGTTATTGTTGTGAGAAGCCCGAGCATCTACAGTGGCTGCTAGCGACATCCTAAACCTATTGGCGCAACCGCGAATCGCCGGACGCGCATGCGCAGTGCAGCGGAAATAGATGAGCGAGGAGGTCCATGCATGTGTGGCGAGGAGCCAGCAGATGGTATTATTTCACTGATGTGGCAGCCGCTTCGGTGAAGAGGAGGCTTCATCAAACAAAGGCGGGAGGAGAGGTGGGAGAAGAGAGGGGGGGCAGGAAGAAACAATAATATGTAAGACTCAGACTTGGACACACAGGAGTAAACAGTGCGGGAAAACATGATACAGGAAATAACTCATCATTGCATTACATTTCATTTCGCCGATTTCATCGTGTCATACACTGTCAGAAATATGAGCAAGAAGGAATAAACCTCGCCAAGATAAAAGCAAATGTTGATTAAAGAGATACCCGACAAATTAACTCAAAACGCAAGTGTTATCGAATACTATTTAATTATCTTATAATAAAAAATAACACTGAGAATGTTATTTTCTTTGACTCAATACAATAGATCAGACATCCTGATCCACACTCCAACCAGCTGGTGGCGGTAGTGCACCAAAGCGTTGTTTGCCATCCGCCAATAAAACCCAGAATCATAAGAAGAAGATGGTAGACTTTAAAATCCATCCAGATAATGTCTTGTTGTGATGAAACTGACATATAGCACTATTGAGTTCACTTCTTCTATAGCCATCACTACTTCTTCTTCTTCTTTAGCCATTACTACATATACTACTTCTTATATAGGCTACTCATACCTGCTTGTTCTACTTCTTATATAGCCATTACTATTTCTTCTACTTTTTCTATAGCCATCACATATTCCTCTACTTCTTCTATAACCAACATACTTATTCTGCACTGTTGTTAGAGAGTAATGCAAATAGATGCTTGTGTATATTTAGGAATTGGGAACATACAACAGCAGAACTGGGAGGGAGTGCTGTGGAAGGTGCAAACCAAGTGGTCTAAATGGAATTGGCAGCTCTGATAGCCAATAACCTGGATGCAGCATCTCTCTGGCACAGACTCCAAGTGCCTACTCCCCCAGGAGTCAGGGAGCAGCTGCAGCGGCTGCTGGTGGACTTCTGGTCGGGTCTTCACTGGGTGCAGGCATCCGTCATATACCTCCCTGTGATGGGGGGGTTGCAGACATTATCTCTGCGACTTCTGCTTTTAGATTGCAGACAGGTTGGCTGGTTGGCTGTGGCCATGATCAGGTCCCCTCCAGACAAATCACATGCACCTTTTTACAGCTATTAGATTGATGTCTGGAGGACTCTAAGCTTCCCCAGACCTGCTGATCCCAGGCCTTGGATGTGGCTGTTTGAGTAGACACTGGTAGATAATATTCTTTCTGTCTGACATTGTTTTCTCTTCAGCTACCTTATGAAACAAATTCATTGAGGCAGGTAACGTCACGTGAAGCTGGGACACCTTACGAGGACGTCACCTTACGAGGACTTGGTCCAATCGACTCCAAACTACACATGTAAGACAAGAGTCGCGACCTGAAGACATCTACCCAGAAATCGTGACTTAAAATAACAGCGACCCCTGGTGGCAGCAGGAAATGTCTTGTTTTTGGAACGTCTTACACTTTGAAGTATTCCTCCTCATCCAATTTGACAAACCATGTCAAACTGTGTCAAATGGGTCTCAAGACATTGATAATGTATCCATAAGATTACTGTGACTTTTGATCAGGCGGATTATTAATGGCGTGGCATCAAAGTTCATCAGCTCGCCATGACACACGAAATCGCTGTAACTTCATGGGTCCATCTCCCTCAAACTACATGTGTGTATAATCAGCCCCCCCTTGAAGATATTCAGATGGTTTTAAGGAACGGGCGTGGCAAAATCACTGACTAGCGCCCCCTAAAGGGCAGCCCCGGCACTACGAGTGGTCTACATCTACAAAAAAATGTCTTTTCATGAAAAATAAATAAGTCTCTTGGACAGATATGCTAGACCACACAGGAAGACCGCCATTTTGGATTTGGTGGCCATTTTGGCAGCATTCCACACTTTTTCTTTGATGTTCTTGTTGTAGAGCTTTCATCAGAGAGATGATGATCAGTTAAAATTCGGGTGTCAAAGATAAAGGTCATAACTCCATCAGAAACATCCCTGCCTGGTGGAAGATGTGTAATAAGTAGCACTTGCCAGCAGAGGGAAGCAGCACTCTGTTGCAGTAGTTTGATTGATGGGGAAATAGATGATCACCATTGTTAACAATTTGATTGAGATCACCCAGGAAAACTTTCTCGAGCAAATGCGTTTAAAGAATCTCGTGTTGGTTTAAAATTGTCCTTAACCTTAAATGGCCTCCACACTACTTAGCAGGTCAGATCATTAGAGGTCAAAGTAAGCGATTGTTTAATTTAAAGATGGAACATTCTTTCCTCATGAGGTCTGTGTAAACCCATAATTGAAGCAAGTATAGTGAAAGACACTAAGGAATTACGAGAAGAGTCACCAGTGAATGCAGAGCCAGGTTAGTTCCTTGTTGGATAAACTAAACGGCTCCGTCCTTCTTTTTTTTTCCCCGTGTTCCCTGGGGGGCTCCGTAGCATATGATTGTTAGTTGTAGCTTTAATAAATCAAGTCAAATATCTGCCCTCATCAAAATGGACAGGATTGTATTTCTTCTTTTCCTTTCTCCAGGCGGTCGAGTTGTGGTTGAGGATCTCCTGGTCAGCACCATGGACCTGAAGCTGGGGATCTGAACTCAGACTCTGCTCCCACATCAACTCTCTGAACGATGCATGTTTCATGTCTTTGAACTCATATACTCTGGACTCTTTATTACTCTGGAATGTGGATTGTGTTGGCTTGTTTTTTTCAGTTTTTCTCTTTTGTGTTTTTGGAGAACTGTAACCTTTTGGGATTTTGTTGTGTGAAGAACTCTGCCTCATTAAAAGGAAACTTTTTGTTGAAAGTGTTTTGTCTCTGCATCATGGGTCCTCCTGCTTTAAGTAAACCTGACAGCATGAGCCTTTAACATTCAAAAAAGCTGAGCAGTTTGATTCTATTACCTTTTGTCATTCCATCATAATGGTTTCAGCTCCAATTATTCATTTGTTGCAAAATGGTTCCAACAAATTTTTGTATCATTTGTAAACAAGAGAACAACTTAAAATAGACATTGTTACACAAAAGATGCTGTGAAATCTTCACGATTTACAGGAAAAAGATGTTAAATGTTAAATATGAAAACTAACTGATGACAAGGTTATTAATTATGATTATTATTATGATTGTATTGTCATAATTAATGTATAGATTTGTAAAAAAGTTTAAGAAACATTGTTTGTCTTCTGTTGCTGTGCTATGTTCGTATGAATAGTAGCAAACTAAATAATTCACAATGATTTGTTTCACTCCAACACTGTGTTAATTGATCAATGAATCCTGTATCTATATTCTGAAAGACAGAGGTAGATGTTACTGTACAAGTTATATTTATTCAAAAAGTTTAACATATTTACAACACATCATAAACTTATTTCAAATATGTCCAAAGGGTGACAGGGGAGGGGTTTGTTTTGAGGAGTAGGAAAAGGGTGAGGGCGGCAGGGGCAAGTGCTTCTCCACCTCTTCTCTCCTTTCTGTAGCTCAGTCCCACAGTTCTCCTTCTCCTTGTTGACCTCCACCTCACTGCTCCTTCTTGTCTCAGGCTCCTGGTGCATGCTCCTGGTGCAGACTTGCTTCCATAAGCTTAGCCTTGGCCTGACAATCGGTGAGCTCAGCCATGCAGTCAAGATAGGCCCTGAGGCGAGCGCGGCGTTTCTTGACCTCCTTTGTTATGACACCATCTTTGTCAATCAACTGATGTTGCAGTTGCTCCACCTGTTCCTTCAGGGCCTGGATCTCCTTCTCTTTCTCCTTCTCCTTCTCCGTCTCCTTCTCCTTCACCTTCTCCTTCTCCTTCTTCTTCTCCTTCTCCACTTCACTGCTACAGCTTGTATCAGGCTGGGGTGGCTGCTGGTGCAGACTTGCTTCCATAAGATTAGCCTTGGCCTGACAGTCAGTGAGCTCAGCCATGCAGTTAAGATAGGCCCCGAGGCGAGCGCGGCGTTTCTTGACATCCTTTGTTATGACATCATCTTTGTCTTTCAGCTGGTTTTCCAGCTGCTCCACCTTCTTGTTTAGAGCGTGGATCTCCTTCTCCTTCTCCACTTCACTGCTACAGCTTGTATCAGGCTGGGGTGGCTGCTGGTGCAGACATGCTTCCATAAGCCTAGCCTTGGCCTGACAGTCAGTGAGCTCAGCCATGCAGTCAAGATAGGCCCTGAGGCGAGCGCGGCGTTTCTTGACCTCCTTTGTTATGACAGCATCTTTGTCTTTCAGCTGGTTTTCCAGCTGCTCCACCTTCTCGTTCAGAGCGTGGATCTCCTTCTCCTTCTCCTTCTCCACCTCATTCTTTAAGAGATCATCTTTGTCTATCAGCTGTTTTTCCAGCTGCTCCACCTGCTCCTTCAGGGCCTGGATCTCCTTCTCCTTCTCCTTCTCCTCCGCCATCTTTATGATATCATCTTTGTCTTTAAGCTGGTTTTCCAGCTGCCACACCATGTCATCCACAGACATGGCTCCATATTTAAGAGCCAAAATCTTCTTGTTGGCTCGGAGGAGTTCCATGTTGAGGCTCTTCACAATATCTGGTTTCTCCATGTTTTACAACAGAGAGTAGATCAATTTGTTTTTGAAGCTGTTGGAAGAGTTGATGCACTTTTATCAGAAGAAGTTTCTGATCTGTCTGGATCTTGAAACCAAATGGCTTTTGTCTGCAGGTGACAGGATAAAATAGTGTGTAAGACTTAGGTGAATTTGATCTATCCAACATTCAATATAAAACAATTGACACAGATAGAGAGACACAGAGAGACACACGCAGAGAGCAGGAGAGAGAGGGAGAGAGACAGACTGGCTGGTTTAAGCACAGAGAGACCCAGAGAGCGAGACATAGAGAGAGAGAGAGAGAGAGAGAAAGAGAGAGAGAGCGAGACATAGAGAGAGAGAGAGAGAGAGAGAGAGAGAGAGGAGAGAGAGAGAGAGAGAGAGCCCTCCTGATATGTGTGTGTATCTGGTTGCCATGGAAACTCAACTGAATGCACCTGTTCTCTCCCCAGTGGGAAGAGTCAAATCTAAACTCTGAGTGCAGCACTCAAACAACTATAATTCAGAAACTATAAGTCCTATCTGTGAAATAAAGACACCGTGAGAATTCAAAGACTCTGCCGGACACACGGATATATTTGAAATTTGTAAAAAATGGGACCATGCGAGCAAGTTATGCGAGTTGATGCTCCTTCCAGAAAGGTTTTCTATGAAATAACATTAGACAAAATCGAGAGGGATCGTTTTTTTTCCTTAAAGGAGCTACACACCTCATGTAATATGCTCCTAGCATTAGCTTAAGCTCCCGTTAACTTGTCCTTAAACACATTCAAACTCCACATTAACCAAAAAAATTAAGTAAAAAAAAGCATTTTTTGAAATAAATGACTGGGAGAACTTCCCTCATCAACCACCATGGCATCCAGCCTCTTTCATTTTAATTGAATCTGAATTGGATTGGCAGTGATGGCAGTTTTTTTTACTTTGTCTTAAATACTAAAGTCAAACACCAAAGTTAATCTTCCCAATAATACAAAAATCACATTGTTTGGAAGAATAAGATGTGAAATGTGAAAATATCCTGGTGCTACAGGTGTTTTCTCCACAATGCCTCGCTCAGCATCACGTTAACACGTATCACTCATTAAGATAAGCAGCAGAAAACTCAAAACAAGCCAGCTACAATTTTCCCACATTTGTCATAAAAGCAACTGAAAACAGCATGCTGGGTAAATACAGAGAGAGTGTGAGAGATGACTTACCTCAGTCAAGGTCAGAGTGCAATAGCAACTGTGTTGAACTTTAACAGTATTTAAGGCAATCAACAGCCATCAGAGAGTGTCCCTGTCAATCAAAATAATCCCTTATTTCAAATGTTAGCATCTGGTTGCTATGGTGATAGAACCACCTCCTGATGTGGAAGTTTTGCGATCATTTAAATCTAGAAAAAACGTTTTGATTTACATTAGAAATAATAATGTTATGAATAATAACTAAATAAGATATAATGTAATTAAAGCTATTTAATTACATTATATCATATTTAGTGTAGAAGGCAACTTGAGTTGCAGAAGGCATGGGATAAAATTAGTGCTGAAGTTATCAGGAAATATATTGACGCTATGCCAGAGAGATGTGCTGCTGTAATTGCTCCAAAAGGTGGACATACCAAATATTGAAGTTAAAAGTGGATAAAAACAGTAGGACTCACTTCATCTGTTATTTGTTTGTGCTCAGATTTTACACAGGTAACTAGCCTAAATAAATTACTGTACATAAAGTTTTGCACAGAAAAATGAACACAAATAAAAGGTAAATAGTAAATCAATACAAACGTGAACAGGTAACTTAACAAGTGAGTAGCCTACTTACTTCTCTTTTACTGAACCTTGGCCAGTGGCATGGTAGCCTACTAATTTCTCTCTTACATTGGCCAGTGGCATGGTAGGCCACATAGTTATATATTACAGTGTTAAGTGTAATGTTCACACTGACAT
Organism: Pseudopleuronectes americanus; assembly: GCA_038501795.1. Taxonomy (NCBI): domain Eukaryota; kingdom Metazoa; phylum Chordata; class Actinopteri; order Pleuronectiformes; family Pleuronectidae; genus Pseudopleuronectes; species Pseudopleuronectes americanus. The sequence goes on from CM076719.1 coordinate 17,731,862, forward strand.
ATTTATGACATAATAATCCTTCATTTTGGTTCTTGAGACCCAACCACTGATATGGCATTATGACATTCACATGGAGAAGATAAAGCAAAACTTGTAATACAGTGCAAGATGAGATGGTCACACGTCTCTTGATAAGGTTATCATGAACATACAAGCTCCCAATCTCCCTCTTCCTATAGCTAGCTACTCAACTGATAAGTTTAACTTGCTAAACACTAGCTATGCATTAGCCTAGCCAGCATGCTAGCGTCATTAGCATGTTAGCATCGATCGCTAGCTTGATATTAAAACCATCACCATGTATATACAATAGGCTATATAATGTAGCCAGACCCTGACATAAGTTATACATCAAGCTAGTTGACATCTGTCACACTCAGATAAAATAATTAGTTACCTTGACAGACAATCCGCTGCACTTGACGATCTGAAGACTGAACTCGTGAACAGCCTTTTGATTAGTGGAGAAAGTATTTTGAATATTTTAAATACAAAATTACTCCACTCTAAAGTATTTAGTTACAAATTACATTTGATTTTTATCAGCACTATCAATTAAAAAATTACAAAATACTTAAAGTACTTGAAATACGTATTTCAAATACAAGTAATTGAAATACTGCCCATCTCTGCTGACATCCAACCGGTCCGTAGCACGAAAAAGGTTGGGGACCCCTGAACTAAAACATCCGTTGCTGGCAGTGATCAGGGCTTCTTAATGGACAGACAGTTGAATTTGTCTCAGGAGTCCCTTAGTGTCAACATCATTTATCTATCTACAAAGCAATACTGGGCATGTACCTGTATTAACAGACAGTCAGTGATTAACAAGATTACACCATCATCTATGACCTGTATAGCCAGTTGCAGTTTAGCATTGTCCTATTCAGTGTGTTCTACTCACATGTTCTGTCTTTGTCTCTATATGGGCTTTATCCCTGAGATTGTCAGCCTCATGTTCAATGTTGTACCCGTTTCGCCCACAGAGGACTATATATTTAGTGCTGGTCTAAGTCTGGCCTTAGATGTGTCTTTGCCCTCTCCCACAAAGTCACAGCTATAGAAAACACTAACAGTCAGTCAAGTTATGTTTATATAATATTTATAATATCTATAATATATTCTGAGACACAGCCATCTTTACACTGCTATTTGATAGTGATTACACCTCAGTAAGTCTAATATCTTTATTTAGGGCCTGTGCACTGACAGGCACTGAAAGACAGTGAGGCCCTATTGAAATTAATTGGCTTTTTGAAAGCTTTAACATGCTCAAACTCTTACCAAAATTTGCAGAAAACTAGAAAGTGGTGAAAATGTACTTCCATTTATTTTCTGTTAATTATTTATTTTTAATTTATAAATTTGAATTTTTTTAAAAAAATGTAATAATTTATTGTATTTTATTTACCTCCTGCGCAGAAGTGGACCTGGGCAGAAGCGGACTGCGCACTTCCTGCTCAGAAGCAAACTGCACAGGATTAATTTAATTTAATAAAATGTTATAATGTAAATTTTGTATGTATTTAAATTTACATAGTGTAAGATATTGTGCAATGAATAGGCGGTTGAAGTCATGCCAATTTCAGGGGTTCAGTATTTTGCCAAGGACACTGCGGCATTCAGATGGGGAAGAGTGAACCCCCACCTTCTTGTTGGAGAACGACCACTCTACCCCCTAGGCCACCCCGCCCTTACCTTAACATTAAGGATTGGATTAGCTCCTTATACCATGAGAAAATAAGCACAGGAAGAAGATGGACAAATTATTGTGTGTGTCTGTGTCATTCTATGCTGCTTTTGATACACAAAAGCAGCGCCTAAGTTGTCTTTAGCTCATTCTCATGAACTTTGGCATTTTGGTGGAGGTCCTGAATAAATTAGCTTCATTATTAGTCTAGTTCAGTTGGTAATAACCTGTTAATTGACTTAGGACAACGTGCACAGCAGCACTGACCTCATCCCCCGCTTGCTGAATTTGAGTGGCACCAAACAACACTGAGGTTGATTAATCTCACATCAACACTCAGATTTCTAAGATAATAAATATGAATAATATGTGTGATAAAAACTGAAGTTGTGCGTCGTACTGTAGGTTTATAGTGTGTGTTTAAGTCTCAGGCTGTTAAGAAATAAATCCATCAGTAAACCTGCTCTGACTCACTGCAGACATAATACATCATGACGAATGACAGATGCACTGCAGTTGCCTCATGTCATGACTTCATTACATAGCTAATTAACACGTTTAATGGGACTATTTTAATTTCTTCATTACCCAACACGGCTACTGATTTCTTTTCTGGAGGCACTGACGAGGCGCATGAAACTTAATGCAGTGGAAGGCAGAGATAGCTTCATATTCAATCGGAACAAAATGGAATTACTTTTAGTATTGCTGCAATGATTGCAGTGTTGAAAAGAAGAGTGCAAGTAACGATTATTGCATACTTTCATTAATTGAACAGGATGTTTCTGCCAACTTCTCCAAATCAGTGAAAATGCTTTGCAATTTTGTACTTCTGCTGTAAATACTAGACGAGAGATATTATATTAATTATAAATTACAATGACCAATTAAATGTTTGCCTCCATATTGGTGAGCGTGTCAGTTTCAAATATTTGTCAATTCAAGGAACGTGACTCACGAGTTCACATTTTCAGATAAGTCACAATGTACATGCTCATTTTTGGTGATACGTGCATATATGAAATGGACTGCAAAGTCAACATAAGGAGGGTCACTCCAAAGTGGACATAAATGTTAATGCTAAAAGGCAGCATTTAAATTTCTGTGATATAGTTTAGATGTCGACAGCCACATTTTCTGTCAACACTTGTAAACCAATGGTTGATAAACTGAGGTGTTTAGAATCAGTCAAAACAACAGAAGAAGTCTTAGCAGATTTCAAAGTTGGCATAAATCAGGATTCTTCCCTTAAAACTTGTTTTAGTACAAACAAATCTGTCCCTGTGAGTTTTCAATGTTGTTTTGAATTACAGGGATCAAAATGCTATAAATCACTTATAAATGATGCCGTGAATACAACACCACAACAAATACAATTATTTTTATAGAAGTGTATCTCAGAAATGTGAGTTCTGAAAGTTCAATGAAGAAAACTTGAAGAAAAATTCTCAATCAGTCAATTCTATTTGCAGTCAGATTCAGTGTCACAACATTCTATAAATCTCAGTTCTACAGATTTATATGTATGTATTCTCATGATCCTTCTCATGTCATTAGTTCTGTATGATTATAACAAACAGGAATTGGTTCAAACCAGTCCCATTGTCTCACAATCTCAAATTATCACAAACCATTCACTCACCTGTCAAGGATCTGACGCAAATAAGAAACGTTGTCTGAACAATACCTTTTTATTGAAGATGCTTGTGATGTTAGCTTGGTCAGTACTTTGTGTGCATTCAATCAAAAATAGGTTGATTATAATCATTGTAATCACACCAGCTTGCATGGATACATACTGTATTCTCCTAGGACAATATATACTGAATGCTTGAATGACAGTAATGCTCTAAATTTTGACATAACCTGAATTCAGGCAATTGGTAATACTGTATAGACAACGGCTGACCTTGGTGTGCAATTCCCTTTAGCTTAATAGACAGTTCAACACATGGGATGTCACTTAAATTAGAATATGTTACACACAGTATGAACACATTCAATCAGTTTGGTCATTTGAAAATATAAACTGAAGCTTCAATGATCCCCATGGGAGTTGGAAACATTTTCTGGGGTTTATTGACAAGGCGCGTAATGTATAATCTTAATTTGTGTTAACAGTGTCTGATTTAGAAATGGTTCAACACTCTGGAAATTAGGCGTATTTGCTTTCTTTGTCAAGGCGATATGGGATCATTAATACCAATTTAATGTATATTTTAAACACAGAGCTGGTACAGATGAGTTAAGCCTAGCTAAGCAAGAGCAACACCGAATTAGATTGATAAAGTATAAATAATGTGTACTGAGTCTGTAAAGACTAACAAGTTAACAACTGCAAATGTTGTATCATCCTCCAACGGTATTCAATGGCTTTGCGTCAAGCAGAATTGTAAAACAATAAAAAATAACTCTCAGACATTACGACAATGGTTCTCTTCTTTGCAGACATTTTGCACAGCATGGTATTGGTTAAACTTTCTTTCCTTTCCTTTTTCTGTCACTTTTTCAGCAAATCACTGCAGAGAATCAAGTTTTACTCTCACTTGCATGGAGATGCACGTTTCACTTTCATATGAGTTGATGAATGTTTTCTCATGAATTAGCTACATCCCAAATACCACCAGTTGTTAATTGTTTTCAGCTTGTGTTACAGAGATGTACCATGTTAGAGGTGTTGGTGAGTGCACATGGTCATTTTAGCTTTAAAAGGCCATGTCCCCCTGCTATTAGTCAAATGCTAAGCTAGGCTAACCACATCGTGACTCAAGCTCTGGTCTTAACATGAACACGAGGATGATAGCAGTCTTCTCCTCTCTTCTCATCAGTTTTTCCTTAAAGGGCCTTTTATTTAAGGCACATTCTGACTTCTCATGGGTCACTTAAAGTCAAAGAGCAATCATTTTGAGCAACTGCTTGAAAAAAGCTAATGCTGTTCCTTTTTTTCTGTGACAGGTCTTACTCTTGATAGACATCCCATAAACACTTAGGGATTGTTCTTGAAATGAAAGCAGAAGACAAATAGTGTATAATGTACATAACACAATGCAAGACCTGTGGATATATGCACTTGATGGCACAAACTTCGCATCTATTCCTTCTCCTTTCTGAGATGTTACTTGCACTGAAAGTCCTCAGGATGCAAGCACAGGATTAAAAACTGTACAAACTGCTGCTGCTGGACTGTAACTGTTGAAGAGCTAGAAAAATAATCCAGTGGCCCTGCCTTTCCAGGGGCGGTGAGGTGTCCTCTGTTGGGTAAATAAAGGGAGGCTCATATTTCGGTGACAAGAGAACAGGGGTGGAGGCGTCAAATGAGTCACCAAAGGTGCGAGTCTGACGGACATTGAAAAGGCCAGCGGGCTTCTTATCTGTCCATACTGAAACACACACACTGGCGTCTTCAGATTGAAACCTCGTATTCTCTTGTTTCCTGTGAGACAACAGAAGGAACACGTCAAATTACAGAGAACATAGAGGGGTTGTCAAACATTTTCTCAAACCTCCAATTGATTGACCTTCGACAACTAATACTGATTTGAGATTCATGCTTGTTTGGCTCAACACATGGGATTGACTGACCATAAGAAAAAAAGATATATTACCACCAGATTTATCCCTCAAGTCTATGACATATTCCTTTTTAAACTTGGGACTGTGTAACGTTTGATAAGCTTCAGGTTAGGATGAACTTACATCGTTGTTCTTCAGGATTGCCACCATGGAAGAAGAAGAAGAAGAAGAAAGAAATTAATATCAGCAATTATCATGATGCTGTAACAGGTTAATATTTATATTGCGGGTAAGCTTGGGGAATTTGAATAGTGGTATAACATGGATACAACATTTATATGAGATGCAACTGTTTATAGCAGGTGTCAATAAGTCAACAACTGAGATGAAGACATGATGACATACATGTGTTTACAAAAGCACATTACAGTGCTCCTCTTCAAACTAATAACCTGGGATTCAACGACCTGCATATTTAACGTAAAAACTCTCAGGATCTGTGACGACCCATAGAGGTATAACACCTGAAACCTCCAACTACTCAATTGGAACGTGGATGAGAAGTGAAACATCATCAATAATCAGTAGCCCATCCAGTTGTCTATGTGCACATGTAGAACTCCTGAAGAACCTTCACAGACAAACCACTGAGAGGGTAAGGGTGCATGTGGTGTTTAGGTGGCTCAGGTAAGGAGCTTCAGTTATTGTTCACATCATAAGTCAGAATGTGTTAAATGTGATCTTAATGACTTTGACATGATTGTTGGTGTCAGATGAGCTGGTTTGAATATTTCTGAAACTGCGGATCTCCGGAGATATTCGCACAGAACAGTCTCTACAGTTTTTGCTCAGAAAACAAAAAACCATCATAATAATAAAAACAATAATAATAATAACAATAATAATTTGTCTGGCTGAAAGATTTAACTTCTGTAATGATTTGTGCTGACCTAAATGGGAACGTAATCATTACTACTTTTTTTACTGTCTGATTGTCATTTTTGACCGTGGATGGTAATGTCTTTCACCAAATATTGAGCAATAAGATGAAAATAAATAGCTGAAACAGGATTTCTACCAGAAGAACAAATTCAAAAGGAAATGCACCAGGGTCAAAGAGCTTCTACCAGAGAATTGCCAGGGTAATAATAAATTAATTTTTTCCAGGGTCGTAAAATTTGATTTTGAACAGGACTCTTTTGGAAGACAGAGCAAAGACATTTTTGAATCATGCAGGACCCTGAAGCAATATTGCATTTTTGCAGTGAAGTGGTGAAAATGTTCTAACACGTTTGCGAGAAATCAAATTAAGAACCATTTTATTCACAGTGAACTACAGGCTGTTTTGGACCCCAGGGGATATTGCCCGCACTGCCCTATTAATAACCCTGCCATGTCCACGGGCTCAACTGGTTTGTGCTAATTTAATTGAATTTGTGTTAGCAATATGCACAAATAATAAATAACTGACACGACAAGCTGCTCAAAGTTGTTCTGCTTTATTACCTGATCTTGAGGCCCTAGAGATCTTCTCTGTGTCAAACTCTTAAGACTTGTAGTATTTCAGCTTTGCTCTTACATGCTGCATATTCCTGCCTGGTGCTCCTGCGTAATGCAGTATTTAAAAGACCCTCTACCAGGATCAGTCAGGTCAAACTTCCCATCATATAATTAAACATATAGTATAACATATGTTGACTCACCGTTGTTTCATAAACAGAGCTGTCGATTGCAGGTTCTCCAGAGATGTTTTCATAGGGTAAGTTGGAGGAGAGGGAGAGCTGTAGTGACTTCCTCGGAACCCTGAGGTCCATAAACAAAAATGCATTAATATTACATCCATGTACATCACATATGATAAATACAACACAGTACACGTAGGAGGGCTTCAAGTCATTGTCACTGTGAAATAATGGTACCAAATTTCATAGAGTGAATAAACCTCTTCAATACAGGACAACAAGTAAATTGGGTGGACAAAATACTTCTCAACTTGAAAGCTCTATTAATGTGAATGTGTCATACAGTATGTTCTTATTTGGTAACCCTTTTTACAATCTATTTTCATCTCTGTGTACCGAAATCTTTGATCCCAATCCTGTGACAATTATTTTAAAATCATTTTGGCTAAAAAAAGGAGTCATTCATTCATCGCCTACTACCCCTTCTGGGGCTTAGGCCGCAAACAAGAGTTCTCCATGCATCCCGGTCCTGGGCCAACATCTCAAGCTGTCCCCAGGTGTAGCCCATTTTCTTGGCGTCTGCCTCCAGGTCTCTACGCCAGGTGTTTCGCGGCCGACCTCTCTTTCTTTTCCCTTGGGGATTCCACTTAAGGGACTGTCTTGTGGTGTTTGTGGCTGGTTTACGGAGAGTATGGCCTATCCATCTCCAACGTCATTGGAGGATCTCTTCGTCCGCTGGCTTTTGGCTGGTACGTTCCCACAGTTCTTTGTTGCTGATGGTGTTAAGCCAGTGGATCTGGAGGATTCGCCGCAGACATGTATTGATGAATGACTGGATTTTATTTGTTGTATTCACCGTAGTCCTCCATGTCTCAGCACCGTAGAGTAGGACTGACTTCACATTGCTGTTAAAGATCTTGATCTTTGTTGTGATGGCCAGGTCTTTTGCGCTCCAGATGTTTTTTAGTTGGAGGTACGCAACTCTGGCCTTGCCAATCCTGACTCTCACATCTGCATCTGTTCCACCCTGCTTGTTGACAATGCTGCCAAGGTAGGTGAACTCCTCAATCTCCTCCAGAGCTTCGCCTTCCAGCATGATGGGTGCACTGTTGGCAGAGTTGACTCTCATGACTTTGCTCTTCCCTCTGTGGATGTTGAGACCGAGGCGAGCAGAGTTGGTTGCGATGGTGCTGGTCTTTTCCTGCATCTGCTGCTGGGTATGAGAGAGAAGGGCCAAGTCATCTGCAAAGTCCAGGTCATCGAGCTGCGCCCACAATGTCCACTGTATGCCGTTTTTTCTTCCTGCTGTGGATTGCTTCATTACCCAATCCATTGCCAGCAGGAACAGGAATGGCGATAGTAGGCACCCCTGTCTCACTCCAGTTTGTACACTGAAGGCATCGGTAGGTTGTCCCTCGTGGATCACTCTGCAGGTCATTCCCTCATAGGTGTTTCTGATGATGTTAGTTAATTTCTCTGGTACTCCGTAGTGCCTGAGAAGCTTCCAGAGGGTCTCCCTGTCCACACTGTCGAAGGCCTTCTCGTAGTCGATGAAGTTGATGCATAGCGGTGAATTCCACTCGAGTGACTGTTCCAGGATGATGCGCAGTGTAGCAATCTGGTCTGTACACGATCTGTCTTTGCGGAAGCCAGCCTGCTGGTCTCTAAACTGGGGGTCAATCACATCCTTCATCCTGTCCAGTAAGATCCTGTAGAATACCTTTCCTGGGATGGAGAGTAGCATGATCCCCCTATAATTTCCACAGTTGCTCAGGTCCCCTTTCTTTGGCATCTTCACAAGATAGCCCTCCTTCCATTTGCATGGGATGTTTTCCTCTTCCCACATCTTCTTGAAGAGAGGGTGGAGCATCTCTGCCATGGTCTCTGCGTCCCTCTTCAGTGCCTCGGCCGGGATGCTATCTGGTCCTGCAGCCTTGCCGTTTCTAAGTTTTTTAATGGCTTTCCTGATCTCCTCCCTTCTTGGTACGCTGAGGTCTATTGGCAGATCCCTGTCTGCTTGTTGGATGTGTGGTGGGTCTTGTGGGGCTGGTCTGTTGAGAAGTTCCTCAAAATGTTCCAACCATCTTTTCTTCTGTCCTTCCTCCCCCATTATTGGCTTTCCCTCTTTGTCCTTTACTGGTCTTTGAGGTTTACTGGTCTTTCCTGTCAGCTTTTTGGTGGTGTCATACAGGTCCTTCAGATTCCCATGTCTAGCTGCTTCTTCTGCTTCTAATGCAAGGGCCTCTATGTAGTTCCTCTTGTCGGTCTTCAAGCTTTTTTTCATGTTCTTATTTGCTTCCCTGTACTCTGTTTGTGCCTTTACTTTCTCTGCTCTTGTACGACTGCTGTTTAGAGCTGCCTTCTTTTCTTTCCTCTCCTTCACCTTCTTAATTGACTCTGCTGATATCCAAGCCTTGTAGTTATCTTTCTGTGGTCCCAGTGCTACATTGCAGGTTGTAATTACGGCTTCCTTTACTACCTTCCACATCCCATCTATGTTTCTTTCCTCACCTTCATCTAGCTCTTGCAGGGCCTGAAAATTGCTCTTTAGTTTGATCTTGAATGTTTCTGCTGCTGCTGGATCTCTTAAAAGTGCTGTGTTAAATTTCTTTCTCTGGTTCTTCTCACCTGTCCAGTTTCTCCTCAACTTTAATTGGACTTTGGCAACGAGAAGATGGTGGTCTGATGCTACGTCAGCTCCTCTTCTGACTCGTACATCTAAGAGGGACCTCCTAAACTTTTTTGTGACACATACATGGTCTATTTGGTTCTCAGTGGAGAGGTCCGGTGATACCCATGTGGCTTTGTGTACTCGCCTGTGGGGGAAGACACTTCCTCCTATGACAAGGTTGTTATTTGCACATAGTTCTGCGAATCTCTCTCCATTTTCGTTCATCTCGCCTAGACCATGCTGCCCCATTATCCTCTCATAGCCTCTGTTGTTACTTCCTATTTTTGCATTAAGGTCTCCCATTAAGATGGTAATGTCTCTTTCTGAGTATCTCTGGATGATGGTCTGTATTCTGCTATAGAATTCGTCCTTGCTCTCTTCGTCACTATTGTTGGTTGGGGCATAGCACTGAATGATGTTCATGTTTATTCTTTCCTTCTTTGTTTTGAATGTAGCTGCTATTGCTCTCGAGCCATGTGCCTCCCATCCCATGAGTGCTCTCTGAGCAGCCTTGGACAGCATCAAAGCGACTCCCTGGGTGTGGTGTGCGTTGTCCTCCTCATGGCCTGAGTACAGCAGCAGCTCTCCTGTGACAAGCCTCTTCTGTCCAGAACCCGTCCATCTTGATTCACTAAGTCTGAGTATGGCAAGGTTGTACTTCTTCATCTCGGTGGCAACTTGTGCGGTCTTTCCAGCTTCGAACATGGTCCTTACGTTCCATGTACCGATGGTGGTTGTAACACCGGTTGAGAGGATGGTTTTCGGCAGAGTGGCTTCCAGGTGCTTCTGGCTTTCACCACCCTGCGTCATAAATCCTTCTGACGAAGGTCCATCTTCACTCCGGGGCGGGATATCTTGGTTTACTCTTGTTTGCGTTTCTGTAACAGGTATTGTTTTATGGGGTGGGGTTGTTAGCCCCACGCCTAACCCCCAACCTGGAGGACCAGGTGTTGCCTTTAGTCGGACCTCTACCCTAAAACCTGCCCGGCTTGGTAAGACCTGCCAGGGGTATAACCCCCGCCGGTATAGCCTCCAGGGTCACGGAAGTACACAAGCCCCCCCACCACGGCAAGGTAACAACACAGAGGGAAGAAAAAAAAAGGAGTAGTTTTGAGTAAATGCTGTAAAGAAAACTCCCTTTTTAATACCTTTTGATAATTAAGGAAAGGTTCAAATGCAGATGCAGGTGTTGTGGTCAGACCTCATAAGAGTAAAAGTGACAAAGACCAACGCTTGCTGAAAGCAGCAGAACTGGGGCCATAATAAAATGTGGCTAAAATGCCACTTAGATGTCAGGAGTCTTAAATCTGTGTTCATTCATGTTTTTTGCAATTTGTTCTCCACACTATATCCATTTTCAGACATCACCTCCGGGTAAAATTTGGAGAGTTGGCTATGGAGATCAAGTGATTGTGTTGCCATCACACAGAAACTGGGCTCGGCTCTTATCACTACATACTCTCTTAATATCTTCGTCAGTGTCTTCTACATGTGTGTCTACATACACTGGGTTAAGAATATAATCATATCCCTTGAGATTGTAACCCTTTTTTTCCCCGTTAAAAATTCAAATAATTATTCAGATATTTTCCCATCATAATCTCATCAATTTCCGAACAACAAAGTGAAAACATGTTTTAGAAAATTAAATAAGTAATTAATTGTCCAAATAACTCCCTGTAGACCTCAATGCTAAACCCGTGGTGAAGCATAGAACAGGGCAGGCGTAGAAAAACATTTCACAAGCTTACAGTGTTCCTAGCAACACAGAGGCCTTTAATAATTATGAAATGGAAGAAGAGTGGAACCACCAGAACCTTTCCTGCCACCCAGCCTGTTTGAAAAGTATCTAAGACTACAGCCAAGTACAGAGAGCTCCACAGAGCACATGAACTGCGACTGGTGCAAACCTTCACCTTTTAGCTCGACAATGACCTGGAGCATACAGCCAAGATAAAACTGAAGTGGCTTTAAGTAGTCCGAAGCTCAGCCTCAAACCTCACTACAATACAATACAGTGAGATAAAGTGAAGACAAATTTATATTTTCTATTTATTTATACCTCTCTCATAATCATTTGAACTTTAGTGCCTTTTGCATAGCTCAAGTAATCTCTCATGTATTATTTATACATTATTTGTTACTTATGTAAAAGAATAACAACATAATACTTTTCCTCTGAAACCAGTGCTCACAACAACCTCAAACTGTTTAACAGTTCATTTTTTTCTATCCAAGAATTACTTGGTTTCGATGTGGATGATTTGTGTTGTATCATTGATAAAGAGAAGCTGAGTTGACATTCATATACAAATGTTCTTCATATGTACTCATCATTCAAACTTACTTTGAGAAATAGAGGTACATCCCAATTATGAAGATGAGGAGAAGGACGACAGGGATGAAGACAGCAAAAGCCACTTGGGCCCCCTCCAGTCTGACGTCTGCAGTAGACACTATTGGAAATAGAAAGGGTAAAATAGTTGTTGTGCTTTTGTTTTAAAAAACCTCAGTAGAACTGTACTCATTAGAAACCAATTGTTCTATTTTGAGAGGGCAAAATAAATGGTGTATAAAAGGTTTGATAATTGTTGAGGATTTGACTCATGGGGAGTTTTCCATTTTCTTTCAGCATTACCACAGAAACTTTACTGTGAACTCAAAAAATGCAAGCAGACTTAATATTATGGAAAAACTTACCATCTAATCTGTGCTCATCCAAACCTGCAGGGTTGGCTGAGGAGAAGACAATTGAGAGAACAAGGTAAAAATGGGAAAGATACCTTAATTAAAAAACAGAACACGTATCCAGTAATCAGATCAGATCTTCAAGACAAAATGTGGCAGCGATAACCAAGACCAGTTGAGTTCAAGCTTTCCTCAGTAAACTAACTGAATATGAAGTTGTTGTGGCTTGCTCCTCTAGGTGTACTTTCTACATACATCAATGTCATAATAAATTGATTATAGCATGAGTTCAGACAGGCAACACTGTTAAGCTCAGCAGCTGATGGCTCATCTGACTCCCTTCCACACATTCATTGGCAAAGCTCAAACAAGGCGCCTTATTTAAACTGCTTCAACCTTGAGACCTGCTGCTTCCTCTGCAAGCCGATTTGCAACCCATCTCCACCCCATCTTTCCCTTTTTATACTGTGTTTAATATACTCAGAGACTGTTGATGAGAATGGATGGAGAGGTGTGCCTTAAGCTTTCCATGTACGTGGAAGGGCAGGGAGATCCTGGAACAGAGCTTTAATACCAAATGAAACTTATGCATATGCAAATGATTTCTTTGACGGAAGTGGTCATGACTGAACTACATAAAAAATTGAATGTGCGCTTTGACTTTTTAATTGGTTCCATGTTCCATCTAGTGACATGGAGGAGGCAAAGTTTCTGACCAATACGTCAGGCAGCCCCATGAGGCATCCAGATGGTTTGGCTTCACTTTGGGGGAGCCGTAATGTCAGAAGTTATGGAGATAGAAGCAAAAAAAGAGTTAACATTAAGAAATTGCTGTCCACAGCTGCTCTTCATGAGTAGAGTATAAAGGTTGACACTGAGCTCAGTAATTCTGCAAAAATAAATCACTGCTGCCAATGCTATACCTGGCTGTGTAGCCAAAAAATGTATATCTAGGACACCATTCAACAAAGTCCCACCTTGGATTAAAATTTTCAAATATTCATCAAATTAGTTTCTAAATCTACCTATGTGTTGGTGTGCTGTGACTTCGCTCTGGGGTTTCAACCTGCCCCAGTTACCTGTAATACTCCTTTTAAGTGGAATGGAAGAAAGACAGCCAAATCAGAAACTACAGATTCCAGTTTTACACTTGACTGGAGTCTGAGGTCACATATAAAACTGAGAGTGCACACAACAGAGATGCTGAGAGAGACACCGTGACTGTGACATGGACTCGGTAGCAGAGGAGAGATAGCAAGGAGAACTCAGGTAAAGATTATTGTGCACTTTGGTAGATATTAGGAAACAAGCAACTTAATGTCAAGAGGACAACAGAGACAACAGACATGGTATGGTCTTTACAAAAAACTGTTTCTAAACGTACACAAAATCTGTTTCACACACTGGAATAAGTCATCAGTGTAAAGCAGTGTGGGTGCATGACTTTAGGGATATGCAGCAGTTGGGCTCCCCTCCAGTCCTGCTGGTGTCTAATGTGTCCTCACTGCTCTCGCTCTCCTTTAGGTGCTTTGAGCTGGGTGCACACTTAAAGTAAAGGCCACTCTTCTGTTGTTTCAGCCTCCAAACTGGAACAACCTTCTTTAAAGTGTCAGGACAACAAAATCCAGAGGCATTAAAGCAAAGCCACAACTTTTCTTCCCCCGGCCTTTTACTGTGATTGATGTGTTTTTCCTGCAGTTTTGAAACACTCTCGGTCTTCTTTGTTTGGCTTGTTTCTTGTTTTGTTCAATGGTCTGTCAAGATGTTGCATGAAAGCACCAAAAAATGGAGGCGTTTTAACGGATCATGTGACACAAAGGTCAGGTTGGAATACAAGTTACATGTATAATCCTTTCCATTGAGGCGCACTGTTGACAGTGTAAGTGAAATATAGAAATACTGACAACTCACAATTTATCAAACTAGCGATGTCAGCAGATATGGCTCCAAAGGATTTTTTCAATTCTCTTCAGTCAGTCACATGACAAAAGCCAATGCACTTTTCTATCTGATCTTCTATTTTTTATTCCCTACACTAAAATCCAGTGTAATTTGAATTTAATTAGAAAGTATTCTGTACTAGTTGAATTTCACTATTAATTAATTAGTTTTCATAAAATTGTTGCTTTTCTATTTATACTGACACTTTTATTATATTAAATAACTTGACAAGGCTTTCATGAAATACTCTTAAACTAACAAAAATTTACATGTACCAAAATATTAAACCAGCTCAGTTTCATAAGGTATTATTATTTATTAATATATTTTATGATAATTACATAAATTTGTGTATTTCTTAACCATCTAAAACTAGTCTATGTAGTGTAGGATGTTTTTAAAGCCTCTCAGACACTATTGAACTGTGTTTGAACCGATGATATAAAAAATACATCAAGCTGCAGTTCCTCACCTTTGCAGACAGGTGGCAGCCCACTCCACTGGGACGGGTGTCCAGGGATGCAATGGAGAACAGGCTCCCCCAGCAGCTGGTGACCAGTCATGCAGGAGTAGTGGAGAGTGTCACCTGGCTGGAAGTGGAGCTTGTTGGAGTTTGGGATCCCATAGGTGGGGGTTCCTGGGTGGCCGCAGGGCTCAAAGGTCTCAGCTGGGGGTAAAGGTCACCAAGAAACTTTGTATAAATACTTAATAATTACTCCATCTATCCATCTCTCTAATAGCTCTGCTTTCATGAAAAACCTTTTTACTTCTATGACGGTTGCCATCAAATGTACTGTACACATCAACACTAATGTGTCAATGTAATGTCAGACAGTGTTAGTGACACAAAACAAGTATGTGCCATTGTAAACAAAAATCCGAAATAAAAATTATATCAGCGTGATTTGATGTTACACAAAGACTGAGATTCAGTTTCAGATGTTGAAGCTGGTAGATGATCTAATGAGCAATTTCTTTGGAATATATTGAGACTTTAAAAACGATCTGCCCTGAAATACAACCACTGAGCAAGGCATTGCGGAGCTGCAAAGTCAATATATTTAGAAGTCTATATTAAAACTAACTATATAAAGTATGAATTATTTTCATATAACAGAAGGTCCTAACTAGATGGTGACATGAGGTCACTGAAAAGCAGCAGAATCAATGGTTGCTATGCATAATCTGAATTTCAAAAAAAGACAAATTCAAAAACATTCAGTAGTTTTAAAATAAAATGAACTGAATGAAATAAAGTGAACTTGACTTGAGCTCAGAACGAAAATATATCCGTGACATCTGAGATGTGGTTCCACTTTCACCTCATGAAGGTTTTTCTACAGCCGCTCGCTCCTGAGGCTGAATATTTTTTGAGGAAGGACAGTTTTCCGCCAATAATTGTCTTTTGCCGGTGATCTCATACATAGCAATGGCCTGCCTTGTCTCTGGATGTCCAGTTAAATTAATTATAAGTCAGTGCCGTTGTACATCATGTCTCCACCTAGAAAGTAGGTGAGGCACAGAATGAGATGTTCATGCAAATGAGATTAATGGCTTTAAGGCTAAGGGGAATCACATTAATTATATTTTAAATCAGACTGATGCACTTCTAGCCTCCGGCTCTGTCGGAATAAAATGGAATGGCAGAAGGTCAAGGCAGATGGTATTGGTGATCATGATTTCATTAAAATCAAGGAACACCTCTCAGTCACAATTCTTAATAAAATATAAAAATAAGGCTTTTCCTGATAACTCAAGAACATGTCATTCAAAATGATCGAATGAAACATTTTAGACATACAGCCTATATGCAACTTTTAATACATGAATGAAGATGTAAGATAATATTTGAGTACCTTTTCACACAGTGCTATGATGATGGTTTATTCTTGTCAGTGAGATGATTCTTTTAACATCAATTTAGGTCATCGTGTGGCACTAGAAGTCTTCATTCAAAACCAGGCTAATTAACTTCTTTTAATGTTAGAATCATTTTATTCTGAACCAGAATAAAAAGTCCAAAGCTCCAGAGGGACGAATGTAAAGTGCACGCAAATTCAATAGGGTTGAGAGGAATAGAGGCAAGAGCAAATTAAATTAAGATGTTATGTTGTCTCTGAAAAGCTTTTGAAAAGCTACTGAAGGAAAAATACTCAAGGAAAAGTCATAAAGGAAGATAATGTTCAATCTTTGGGTTCAAATAAGGGTCATGAATCAGATCTAAGACAATAATGATGTTCAGAAAATATTTCAACGACTGTGGTTGTTTAAACGTTGTATCAGTGAGGTTACACAAATACATTCATTTGGGATCACCTGAGTGTTAACTGAAGGATTAAATGTTTTATCACGGTATGTGCAATCGTACTGTGTAACACAAGTTACAGGTGAATGAGGACAAATTCTGGCATTGAAAACTGTCTAAGAAAGAAAAGGAAAATCTTGAGGGAGAATTTCCAAACCTTTACACTTCCATAACTTGCCAGTCAATGCATACAGTAGACAGCATTGTCTGATTGATGGTTTCAGAGGGATGCAAAAAAGTCATAGACTCTGTTCATGTGTGTACAGCTCCATGTATGTCAGTTCACATCTAGCATTAAAATGTGTCTACAGATTTATATCGAGTGACCAAGTGTGATCAGATCTCACTTCGCCACTCATAAGCAAATACTGGACATCCATTCTGTTCGAAAAAAAAACAAACGTGTACTTATCTCAAACCTCTGTTAATCATCAGTGCATTTCCTGAGCCTGGTTCAGATCTATTCCTTGGTGTGTTTCACACAAACTAAGTCACCCATGAGGTTTGATACACTCGTAATACATCTCCATGGGCTTTTTTCAAAACTGAAAATGTTGCTTACATAAATATGTACTTCTTATACTTATTTGTGATATATGTATTTCCACTTCCATAGATGATGTCAGTTGAGTAGGGTGGTCGTTCAGGGACAATGGGATGGTCCACACCATCTTATAATGTGGTCTGAGCAATCAGATATTAAAGTGTCATCAGTGCATCTCCAGTGCATTTGCACCCGTACTCAAAGTTGCCTTCTTGTGTTCATGTGTTAATGCCAAAGCCTTATGGAGCCCCCAAATGCACTATTATATGATAACACTAACCCATTGTTTGAGGAATGCTGAGGCTTTTGCAGTTTGTTTACACATTATATTAACTAGACTAAATGAAATATAATTTTTGTATCTCATGATTTGAACAGTTTCTGGTGTGACAAACACTCTAACTCTGGTACATACGCAGGCATCTGGGCAGCTTCTGGTTCCACTTGGGTCCTGAGGAGCCTCGGTTGAAGCAGGTGAGCAGGCTGTTTCCAGACAGAGTGAGGCCCTTGTTGCAGATGTACTGGATGGTTGAACCAACAGTGAAATGGGGACCCGACAGCACCCGCCTGCTTTGTTCCACGGTTCCAGGGTCAGCACAGGACACCACTGGATGGACATCAAAAGAAAGAAGGTTGGGTACCATCAAAAACTTTTCGGTCCTCATGGTCTCCATCAAACTCTAAATCTTACACTCATGACGACTAGAAGCGCTTTCACACGTTGATTGACAGCTGGGAGCTTCCGTTGCTACCTCTGATTGGTTAGAATGATAAGGCTCACTCAGTCAACTGGCAAAATTAGACTTTGCAATGAGGACAAACAATACGGTTTGGGTTGTAGATTTTTGGTGTGACTGCTTCGTTTTGGTGCAGTACGCTGAGTCCTGTGAAGGAATGTTCAAACACCTCAAATATTACATTTGTTCAGCACCACTAGGAGAATAGAGCCTGTCTTCACACATACTCCCTTCTCTCCTAGCAATACCTGAGGTCAGGTCTTTGACTAGTGGTTAATTGTGATGTCTATGCTCAGGGATAAAATGTAAGGATATAACGTGATTTAGGTATGCAGGCTTTAGGTTTTACTATCCAATAAGCTGTGACCCCTTACATGTAACATAGGGCGACATCCGTTCATGAACATGGGGTTTGAATGGGTAATGCGCGGAGGAGAGGGAAGGAATTAATTTGGGGTGCTGTGTGAAACATCTTCAGAGCAACCACTGTGGGTCAAACCAAGGGAAATGGTGGTTTTAGGGAATCTTGAAACTGTGGAGCTGTACATGTCATGTCTGTATGTATTTTTTATGGAAGAGTGGTTCAAGGGGGGACATTGTCTGTCTGTGTTCCCATCACATTTTCCCAGGTTCCTCAGAGACAGGCACCTGCTCTTTGAAGGGTCATGGGGGATCTCGAAACAGTGACAGAGTAAAACAGCATAGGAGTGGTCATATTATGATGCACATAAGGAACAGAAGTCAAACAGAGGTCAGAGGTCTGATATATTTTTGAAAATGAGAACTTTCAGGTTGTGCTTTTTTTGCAAGGCACTGTACAGATTCAGTGACTTTGAGATACTGGGTTGGATACTTTTCAAACCTGAATTGCGCTACTTGGTTGACTGAGATGATGCTAAGTTAACAGTTTGCTATCTGTAAGGTCAGTCAAGGTTATGATTAGTCTCTCTGTTTGACGGTTTATTAATTTTGAATTTTCATTGATCTGCCAGTACAATCAACCACAATGATACAAGTATCACAATTTCTATATTTCATGTGAATTCCCTTGTTGGTGCTAACAAGACACTCTGATGCAAAGCTTGTTTTCAACATCTTTTCCAGGTCAAGTGGATAGGTCAGTGGCTGTGTGTACTTACCTCTTTCACAGCTTGGTAAGTCACCGCTCCAGGTGAGGTCCCACTGGCACATGAGCAGCTCAGCACCCACCACCTGATAACCCGGGTAGCACTGGTAGGTCACCACAGTGCCCTGAACCAGCTCAGGGTGCGATGCACTCTTCCATCCATTCGAGATCTCCGGAAGCTCGGGGCAGGTGTCATTACGAGCTACCTCTGCAGTTTGTGGGGGCAGACACGGAGAGATGAGCATGAGAAAGTATTTGGAATATAAGGTAAATTGGAGTTGTATGAACTTTTAAGGGCTGATGCTGAGTTTCTGTCCAGCTAGCAGGACAATGATATACTAATGTCAGTTTATTTCTGCCCACACCACTTCTCTCTCATGAACACTAACCAGCAGGCTAGACTACTCTAATGCTGCAATACTCTGAGCTTTCGACTCAGAATATGAGACCCTTAGTCGCCCTGCGGACAAGATTTCAACTTTGCAAACTAAATTCCGTTTCCCTCACAGCCTTTTTAAAACGTATCATTCTGATGGCCTCATGGCCCTTCCTCTAGCCCTTTCACACAGGTCACTACAGTGGACAGCTATTCAAAATCCATTTTTCATGCATCTACATGGGTTTTGATCACGTAGTTGCACATTTGCCGCTACATTGGATGCCAGTACATCATCCTGTACACTGCCAACCAGTGGCAAGTAGATGTAAGTGCAATTGTTTTTTATTCCAAACAAGATCACCGTTTGGCAGCCCTAAATGCCAAATCCTAAAAAAACGTTTTTTTATTTAATTTTTTCAAAACAAAGGAATAATACAATTACTTTATTAATGCTGTAAAATGTTCTAGGTATTGATTTTAGATTGGGACAAATTTCTGATTAATCATCTTTCCACTTAATTGGACGATATACATCACAATGTATATTTCAGCTATGAATAGCTAGCTATATAATTCATACTATTACTTTGTCTATTGTTCTTGAAATTTACTTAAAATTTTTGGCTGTAAATCAATTAGTTTATATAATAAGAACCTAATTTGCAGTTTTTAATATTACGTAGAGCTCAAGAACACAGTGTGATTGAAAGGCCAACATGATTGAGAAGCAAATATTATCTGAGTCAAGTGAGGATGATGCTAGTGGCAGTGATGATGAGGATCCTGGGTGAGCAGAGGATGCAAAGGATAAGTATATACATATCGCGTCCAACCTGAAAGTATGCTTGTCAAATTGTTGATTCATATCGGATAACATATTCTATCATCACGTTTTGATTGATAGAGTGTAGACTTTTGGTACATTATTAGAATCTGGACTCTTTGGATTCTTTCCCCAAAGCACGGCCAGATAACTCTAACCCCTCAGGGCTTGTTGGCTTTGCTCTGCTCCGTGGCACACAGCTGTAGATTTGGGTTCTCTGTTTACAAGTGTAATTTGGACAAACACAGCAAAGTAATTGCGCTTGGACACTGAACAAGCAAAAATTCTCCAACACCAGTCCTTGCTGTTGTCTTGTGTTTACATTTATCTCTTGTTATGGCTTGAGCTATTGATCTTTTCTGAAGCCTTTCTTTTGCTCTGAATTCATTATCTCTAATCGGACATTGTGTGTTGGCTATGGCAAACTGCTGCACTGAGGACAGAACCTGCCAACACAAGGGACGGATTCTTATTGTTTCTTTTTGGTCCAATACCAGCAGATGTAAATTACTATATTTTGTATAACTTTCCTTTTAACTGAATTACTCCCTGATCTTGGGCTACTTATTTTATATATCAACGTGTCTTTGATGTATTGAGGTTTAGGCGGTGTGGCCTAGGGGGAAGAGTGGGCGTTCTCCAACAAGAATGTTGCTGGTTCAAACCCCACTCTTCCCCATCTGCTAGCTGAAGTGTCCTGGGCAAGATACTGAACCCCAAAATGGCCCCTCATAAATTTTGAGTGTACAAAAAATGTAAGTTGCTTTGGAAAAAGCATCTGCTAAATGACATGTAATGTTATTTAGCTACTTTCATATTGCAACCTACACGGCACGTACCAGTGTCAATAAGACACATTTCCATGTTTACTGTCTTTTTTTTTCATGTTTGACCTCCTTACTACACAAATTCTAATGTAAAGCATACCCCCCAGTTAATAGATATACAGTGAGGCTGAATCAGGAAATTGGCAATATTTCCCCATTTTTGAAGTGAAGTTACTTTAAAGTCTAAAAATCTAAAATTAAATTTGAATATTTATTATTTTCCGATAGCCAAATTTACTGTGAACATATGGATGCTGATTCCTCCGAATACTTTGTTAATATACAGAGAAAGCTGATAGGTAATGAGGCATAAGTGATGAGGGATACTGACTGGGAATATTACAATTATGAGAAACTCTAAATTACTATTGAGATTTGACTGTGGAATGTGTTTTTCACAATTTTAACAACATCAACCCATGGTGGCTACAGTGTAGTCACAGCTCTCTGATGAGCTCATCTCTGTGTGCTGGAGTTAGCGCTGAGCACCGGCTCCATGGCTTACCAAAGAAGTGCACAACGAATCCATTGCCGTAGCCATAGACATTTGTGGCAGGGTCCGACTGGAACTGGATGGTGATGTCCGCAGTGGAGGTGTAGAGCTTAAAGTGAGACTTCGATCCTCCATACTGACCCAACACCTTGGCTGTAAGATCATCTCCATCATAAAAGGTCAGCAGGTCATTCTTCCCGATGTTCAACCTGAACGAAGAAAATCATTCTTTAGAATCATCTTCCTGATTTTACGTTTTTCGATGTGTAGAAACAGATGGATACACATGCACTTCACACTCTACTCTCGCCTTACTGTTGGACTATTGAAGAGGGACATGGTTCCAAACCGCAGATTACACACCATGTGCATACATAACCTGCACATGCACACATAACTCTATTGCTCATGCCATGTGTCTGACAGAACATAACGTTAATGGAAACCTCATAACGTGTTCTTGCAGTTTTTGACATTAATTGCACAAAGAGGTCAAACCAAGAGAGACTATTTCATCATTCATGAGAGGCAATGGGGTTCCTGCTCTTCAGGGGAACATGTCAGGGTATTAATGTGACGATTGACATGACTGCATCTTATTGTTCATGTCATCATACAGATAAACATATAAAATTACAGTTTGCTAACCTGACGTTTATGATTTTACATATTTTATGTCCATTACGCGAGAGGGCATGATAATATTTTGCTCACCCATGGAAACAGGATATTATCAAACCCCCATAAAACACCTTTCTGAACAAAAGTTAACTGAAACCCCCTCTTCCACCAAATTACCTCTGGCCCTTGAACCGGTTATGTTCAGGATTCTTGGAACCTTCGTGCAACCTAGTGAACCAGTCCACGTTTCCACCAGTTATGAGTGGATCTACTGTATTTAATAATTCATCCATGACCCAAGCCATTGCACAATGCTCAAAAGTAGAAGCCATATGGTAAATACCACTGATTTCCTAAGGTGTCGGTGCAGATACTAAACTCTACACACACTTTTTCTGAAGATTTCTCATAGTCCGTCTTGTTGCCTTCTATATCCACTCATCTGACCCACCAACTTGCCCCCTTGAAAACCTGCAATTTATTTTCTGATTTTGAGTGTTATCTTCAAACTTGAAATGTTTTGTTTTGGGAATTACGTTAGTAGTGAACACTCGGCCAGTCGGCCAAACATTTGTGTTTGTAGGCTACTATGGTCCAAACAACACAGCACTATTGATGCTCAAACCGTAACTGAGCAGTGGTCTCCTGTATCTTCACCCATAAATCCAGCCAATGACGTTTTAATGCTCTTATCAACATGGAAAAGTGGATTGGCTTGCTTTATGCGAATGTTTTATTTTATTGAAAAACAACATTGCCGAACGGGGCGGTACAAAATAAAATTATAAAGTGCGCATTTCAGGTAAACAAGGACTCAGCCTATAGTGCAGTTAAACCATGGCTTAAAATTTTTCTTTTTTTCAAGTTTGCTGTGAACATAGCAGTCAGGCCTTTTATTTCAGAAACAATGAACCGTAACAGTTAGGTTACCAATAAAAGGTAAACCTACTACTTCTTTGCTTTCAGCCAGCTACTCAAACAGACAAGCAACAAAATAACAACCAAACAAAATACACAGGCAGGTGTTGAAATAAATTAAACAAAGAACTTTGTAGGGCTATTTGAGTCCTCCCCATATTTGTGGGAAATGTATGACATAAGAAGTACCCTCTTGTCATAATTGTTACAGCCACTAGAGGTCACCTGATGATGAAACTTAGCTATGGTTCATTGTAAGTGGCTGTTCAGGCAACCAATGGGCTCTTTCTTTACCAGGACAGTCCCGAATATGAACATGCATGTTACTGTTCAGGTGACTGAGGCTGGCAAAGAGCACAACAGTCATCCTGAATGTAATGAGCATCGAGATATGCCTCTGTGAATGATGAATGAATCAACATAATGCTGAGTAACCGCAATCACTTTTACAGTTATATTGTCTGAGTGCCATGTATTTGTGCTGCACAGCCTGTGGAGCTTTAACTCTGTATAAAATGTCACCTGGGGATGAGCTATCTCTTTGTAGAGTGCAGATTCAGAGCAGGGAAGAAATGGCTAAGCAAGAATAAAGCAGTGACATGCTCTTTGCTGTTGCTAATTAATCACCAGCGGCTCCTGATAAAACTCATTAGCCAGCCTGAGATTGAGCTATTAATCACTATGGGGATGCTGGAGAATCAAAGGTTCAAGAGGCGTGGAGCGAATCGACACATTGCGAAGCCTGACAAGATGAAATGTTTATTTTTGATGCAGTTATTTATTTATTTATTTGACCAAACAACTGGAAGAAATTACAGGAGTGTGAGTGAGGATGGGAGCAGAGGAGAGCTGGAGTGGGGAGTGTTTGTCTTTTCCCAAGAAAAAAAATTAATCTTCTGTCAGCTGTGGGCACATCCATACACACACACACACATACACACACACACACACACACACACACACACACAAACACACACACGTGAGGACACTGAACAAACTCAATCTCAAATGGTAACTATAACCCTCTGATCTGAATATAACTTGACCCAAATGTAAACCTTGAGCAGGATTTATTTACTATGTCTCCCAGGGAAGAGAACCGGTCCTAATTTCTGCTCAAAGTTCTGACACACATGCAGTCCTGCCCTGGGAATACATGCATTTAATCAACTTCTTCTACAGCAGTAAAAGAAGTTGATTGGGACCACGGAGTTGTCCTCAGGTGGTCCCATCGGGTGTAAAGCCCTCTGTCGTCATGGTTACAAGAGTCAATATTCTTTTGGTCATTGAGAATTTTGGTATTTTATTCGTTTTCATGCCTTCTGTACTGTAGCATTCTTTTATTTTATTTTGTACTCATTTATGTTTACTTTATAGGCATTCCATTGTTGTACCTGCTCATCTCTCTGTCTCTTAAAATCCAGTGACACAAAGTTAATTTCATTTCTCTTTTTTCTGTGGCCACAGAGTTTTTAAATAATAAATGTGCGTATAATTATAAAGTCCTTAGCCCAAGTGAAGGAGTTCAAGTACCTCGGGGTCTTGTTCGCGAGTGAGGGTACTATGGAGCGTGAGATTGGCCGGAGAATCGGAGCAGCGGGGGCGGTATTGCGTTCGCTTTACCGCACCGTTGTAACGAAAAGAGAGCTGAGCCGCAAGGCAAAGCTCTCGATCTACCGGTCGATCTTCGTTCCTATCCTCACCTATGGTCATGAGGGCTGGGTGATGACCGAAAGGACGAGATCGCGGGTACAAGCGGCCGAGATGAGTTTTCTCAGAAGGGTGGCTGGCGTCTCCCTTAGGGATAGGGTGAGAAGCTCAGCCATCCGTGAGGAACTCGGATTAGAGCCGCTGCTCCTTTACTTAGAAAGGAGTCAGCTGAGGTGGTTCGGGCATCTGGTAAGGATGCCCACTGGGCGCCTTCCTTGGGAGGTGTTTCAGGCACGTCTAGTGGGGAGGAGACCTCGGGGAAGACCCAGGACTAGGTGGAGAGATTATATCTCAACACTGGCCTGGGAACGCCTCGGGATCCCCCCGTCAGAGTTGGTCAATGTGGCCCGGGAAAGGGAAGTCTGGGGCCCCCTGCTTGAGCTGCTCCCCCCGCGACCCGACCCCGGATAAGCGGACGAAAATGAGATGAGATGATGAGATAATTATAAAATAAAGTAATTCATGTCATTTCCAGCTAATTCAAAATTAACCCTACAGTCACCCAAAGATCCACTCTCTCTGTAGGTAAGTCAAACATGCTTAATTGATCTTATTTCCCCTATTTTATTTTATTTGAGAGTTGTGTACATTCTCACAGGACAATTTTCTCTACATTCAATATAACTTTCCAGCTCTGATACGAAAAACATTCCCAACTCAGAATTTCAGTGCATTGTTGATTATTAAATGCATAATGTTTCTGCATATCAAAACTGTGTAAACCCAAGTAGTAATTGGAAATAATCCAAACAACTTACACACAATATAATAATTAAATCCTACTCTTCAACTCACTGTGATAAAGCTTTTTATAGCCTGTAGCCGGGCTTCATAAGCATGGCAAAATGAACATGGAACTCATGGCGTTCCGTGTCTGATGTTTGATCCCTAGCGGATAAAACCTCCCCTGCTCAGAGAGTGGGAAAGATTGAGAAATATTTTTGGCTGGTGTCAAATTTGTTGTGATTAAGCTAAACAAGGCCTTATGCGACTCTGCAGCGCATCCGCAGAGAAAAATCAATCGCAGCCTCCATTCCCTGACACTAATCTGATTTAGTTCAATTTGTAAAAACAGGGCTGAGTTTGGCCTGGCCACCAGGACCAGCTGCCAACACATTCTCAACTATACACTTCATCACCTATAATTTCCATCTCACAAATGTCAGACATATAAGAAGAAAATTGTTGGTAATATTTTTGGCTGCTTCTCTGATTGTCTGACTGTTTCCCTGGAAATGTTGGTAAAATCCCATCACTTCAACCTCTTCACTTTCGCAAGCTGTTTAGATGAAATGTGACTTTAACTGTATCATTGCTCAGCAATGTCATCGGTGTTAACTGTTTTCACGTTTGAAATACATCTTCATTAAATCTTTCTGATAAGACATGCGAAGCTGGGGTTGTCATCTTAACATGAACATCAGCAATATGGAAATGAAGAGTTTATTCATTTATTTATTCATACACCCACGTATGCACCCACGCACACACAAACACAAATCTTGATATATAGAGGGAACAGCCCTTGCTCTACAAAAAAAGCCATAATTAAAGGTGTGACTCTCTTTCTCCTCATCCTTGGTACCATCTGCTTCCACTGACAATCCACATGTAAATTCAACTACTGACTTCAATGGTGGCCATGTTTACTTCTGTATACAAATGTGCTGTGTATGACATCTTGTCACGTGTGTGTGAATTTAGGGGTGCAACCAGTTCGCACTGGAATCTTATATTGGCTGCCCTCCTGCTTACACTTTGCTTTTCTGATCAATTTACGTAAAACAAAGGATTAGAATTCTGGGAAATGTGGGACATCATTATCGTTAAGAACCTTTTCATTCTTGATTTCCATTTTCATCGTAAAAGCAATGGGAAGTCTATAACCTGTGGTAGAGAGAGGGATTACATTAATTTGAATCACACCTTTCACCTCCTCCTCTTTGATTTGAAGGCCATCTATAAAAGTCTTTTGATACACCCCAGTGATAATGTTCCTGCTGCCATTACACAGATGGAGCAGGAGATATGAACACATCCAAGTGTGCACAGGTGTCTGTGTGGAGTGTGAGGAACTAATTCCCAGGGACCTTGTTAAAAGCCTCATATATCTCAGTACACTGTCTAACGCCGAGCTCAGGGAGAACAGCTGCTACTGATAAGCTTCATATAAATGCTCAGACAGAGGCATATGTTCAGACAGGGAGGAGGCCTTGTTCTAGATTAGAAGCTTCTCTCCATGGAAACTTCGTTTTGCTACACTCCCATGAGCACTCGCTGGGAAACTGGACCACAGTGTGCTGACACCTCAAGTTTAGATGCAGTTGCAGACTTTTCAATCCTTGTGTTCACAGAGGGTCCTACACAGGGAAATCCAACCAAGCCCTGTAGGCTGCCGTGTTTATCAAATACCACAATACCCCTACTTTTACATTTTACTTTTGTCATGACCTTACCTCCATTGGGCTAGGATTTAAATTTGTATATCACAATGGCTGAGCCAAGAGCGCTAGTTTATCCAATGTAAATAAAAAATGTTGGCCCCTATTTGCTTGTTATCGTATTCATTAACATATTCCTAAAATAAACAACATGTTCCCTAGTTACGAGAAAAACATCCAGTTCATCTAGGTGCTGCATTAGACTCTACTTCTGCAGGCTGGACACTTTAAACTACACAATGTCCCAAATTCCAATTATTTTATCTTCTGCAACCTATAAGTACTTGTACTTTAGTATTTCCATTTTATGCTACTTCCTACATCTACTCTGATACATTTCAGAGTGAAAGGTTGTAAGAGAGAACCAAACTATCACAATACTCAGCCAGTGTGACCAGGTGCATTCACCACTGGTTGATGCTCAGTTGTGAAAGTGCAGACTGAATATTCTGGGCTAAAGAAAAAACATCTGGGGCTACCCAAGCCAGGCGACGCCCATGGGTTTGACTCCTTTCTAAAAAGCATCCGAACCAAACCTACATTTACACGTCTGATGAAGTTAGATATTGTGCTCTCCAACAACTCAATAAAAAAGGAAAACTCCTGGAAAGATAAACAGTTAGGTGTAGCAACTGCTGGGCATTGCTGCTTGACACATCTCTGATGATAACCCAGGAGCTACCCCTCACTGTTTTGCTCCTGTCATCCCAGAAAACCTCCTTGTGGGGGGGCAATAGCAGAGGCATCTCACTGTCATCTCTTGCAATCTTTTTTCTTTAAAGCATCAGCCAGAAGGTACCATCTCTCCCTCCTTGCCCAATTCATTCAAGATCTTCTAATATGTTGAACCCTTGAATACGATATTCCTCAGTCTTAGGTAGTTCTTATTTAGTGTCGGAATGGATTTCTACAGGGTAGGTGGCTGTCTTCCCCCCGGCCTTGCTTGCTTTCTGGTGGCTTGGGACCACAGTTTTCTTCCCAGAGTTCTCAATGCCAGTCCTCCTCTACTGCCAACAAGCTCTTGATTTCTCTGTCTGCTGATGGCATTGTTCACTGATTTCCTGTTTGGGCCTTCATGACTCTTGCAGCTCTAGGATCAGTCTTACCATCTTCAAAGCTAATACAAGTATCCTAGGTTTCCATTGAAGCTAAATGTGATGTTACTATTTCTGATTCACAAACTAAAGGAGAGGCTGACTTGATCAATGTGGCTGCTCAATATTCAGCCATATAATCAGCCAATATTCATATTCACAGCCCAGTGTGAGTAGCCCTTAAATCCTTTTCAGAAATCAGTATGTGTATCTGGGTGTTTGCCTTGACGCATCATTCATTTTTCTTCACAAGGGTGTCAATCCTTGTCTGGACTGTAATCTTACTGGAGCCATTCAGTATGATCTCAAAAGCTGCAGTAAAGAGGATGGGAGAGACTGAGCACCCCATTGCTCTGTGCCACTGAAGCAGCTGCCAATTGGTCATTGACTTCAGGGAGATAAAAGCTAACTTTAAATTGTAACTACTATAAATCAATTCACTGTGCTTATTAATATAA
Source organism: Pseudopleuronectes americanus (assembly GCA_038501795.1). Classification (NCBI taxonomy): domain Eukaryota; kingdom Metazoa; phylum Chordata; class Actinopteri; order Pleuronectiformes; family Pleuronectidae; genus Pseudopleuronectes; species Pseudopleuronectes americanus. The sequence goes on from CM076719.1 coordinate 17,760,523, forward strand.
ACAAACTGCAGACTGTGTTGGCTGTCTGAACCAAACTCAGCTCTCCAAACACTGACAAAAAGCTATTCCAAACATACAATGACATCAGGTATTACAACATGAGAGACCCACAGTTATAACACACTTGCATCTAGTTGTATATTAAACAGCTGAGAAAAAGTAAAATAAAAGTAATCGTGTTGGCTAGGTAACCCCAGGTTATAAAAATATCAACAAATAAACAGAATGTTGACTGAAAAATGTTTCAGTCGCATGCTCTGGAAATCCTTTGATCCTCTCTTCTACTCGGGAACATCCAACTTATCTGATGTGCAGCAAAGTAACCAATCATAGCTGCTGGCTCTATAATTCAGCAGCAGTCAATGAAAACTGCACAATGTATATCATCATTTCACTGACATACATTGGAAATGAACAGGCAACTTGAGGATGCACAGCCTTACACATATAAATTCATTGGTATTTAATATTTCCCTGCAGTAGAACTCTCTGTGGCTTGTTCCTGTGCTGCATTAAGTGGTTATGACGATTCACGTAAAAAAAGATCTTCATTTGAAAAGCTGTCTTGACCAGTAATTTTGTGTTGAAAACAAATCCCTTCACCAAAAGTCACAAATGTAGAGTTAGCACGAGACACAGTCAGGCTCAAATAAACAGGAATCATCCTACAACAGGTGCGACAAATATGTGGACGTATTCTTTGCTAGCTGTTCAACGATTGGCTACATTTAGCTTTTTCTCACAACAATGATAGATCATCTCTTTAGTGCTTAATACAAGAAATTAAGAATTCACAGCTCAGTTGTGATGCAGCTGGAGATGACGTTGAATTTGCTAGAATTGTCCACTATCAATGTTGCATCTGGTGAAATGGTTTAAAGGAATTGAAAAGTGTGTGATACTATGAAGGAGAGAGAGTCATAGCTTTTACTCATTTACTTTATACTACCTTTACATGGCAGGTTTGCAGAACGTGTTAACGCAACATTATGCAACTATTCATTTCAAAACAAAAGCTTCAAAATCATTTAGATGATGCAATGACTTGTAATAGGAAGAATTCCCTCTGTTTAATTCACATATTATATAACTTTGTTGAACTGGTTTGATCTCCTGACAGATTTGTCTCACTGAATGATTGTCAGAGGCTAAACCTGCAGGAACGAGGACCAGGCAGCAAGTTCAAGAGTAATGCTTAGCAGCAGATCAGTTAACATGATACTTATTCACTGATATCCAGTGTGGAAAACTTGATATAATTTCATAGCCCCCTTTATTTCTGTGACTGTTAATACTTTAAACATTGGTACACCTCTCCATATATGTTAGACCCTGACTTTTCAGTGCTGTTGTAAACATTGTCATTTATTTTGTGCTGTGCTACTCAGGATGTCTATTGCATTTCTGTCCGGCCTGGGACAAGGATACCTCACATGTGGCTCTCTCTGAGGTTTCCATGATCTTTCCTCTGTCAATAGGGTTTTTGATCACTCGAGCCTCGTTAAGTTCCATGAGACAAACTGTGATTCGTGAATATGGGCTATACAAATTGAATTTGAATGATTGATTGCAATAGTCCTTCCATCAGAGGATCCTGACATGTATACCCTGTTCGGCTTTTTTGATAAATGTCTTCTTGTCTTTGATTTTGGTTCTATAGTCACACATTTTATAGGTTTATTGTATTGTCCAAATGTTTTCAAAGGGTTACTTCACCTCCACTAAAATCTCCTGCTCTGCTAAATGAAAAACAGCAATTACTTATGCTGACAAGCTTTCCTTTCAAAACACAAGACGCAGCCATTAATCAGTGCTTCCGAACATACAACAGGAGCACAGGTGGTGTTCAGAGAAAGCGAGAGAGAGAAGAGAGAGAGAGAGAGAGAGAGAGAGAGAGAGAGAGAGAGAGAGAGAGAGAGAGAGAGAGAGAGAGAAACCAAGCTTAGGATGGAACCTATGCAAATGAGTCCTTGTTAATTTGCTTGCAAATGGCAAATGATTTTCAATGGCTGACTGACTTATCAGGCTCTGACATGGCGCGGTGTGCTGTTCGGTGTCCTCACCTTGGCACTGAGATCACAGGAAACACACACTCCCCAGCTGTACAAGCGCACCCTCCACTCCACACCGCAGCCATTACGGGAGTAGGGGAAGAACTCCCAAACAAAACATCCCTGATATAATTAGTTTTCTCGGCTGCACCTAATTAACCTTTGTCTGTGTGGCACTTACGCATCGTATTCACAAGCCGAGCACCCTTTCATTAGCAGCGCGGCATGTTTTTTTTATGTGTTTTACCAGTCATGATGAGGTAGCTCTTTGTAATCTTCAAACTGCGTCCATGGCTCTGTTTGAGGCAAGGAACTGGTGAATGCATCATCCCATGAGGTGAAGTGGGTTTTGTTTTGATTAGATTCAAAGAGGCCAAGGAAAGGGACTGCAGTGATGTGGTTCTCTGCATATCAAACGAGGCGGATCAAACTGCATATGTAGAAGGTGGATACGTACACTTGAATGTCCAGCATGATCCTCTTGTCCTCCTCGACATGGATTCCCCAGATACAGTCCTGGCCTTTATCGTAGGCTTCGGGCCAGTTAGGAGAGAGCACCACTCCAGCTGAATCTGTGATTTCGCCACTACACACAGCTGGAAGACACACACACACACACACACACATATCCATTAAAGACTGAGATACCATGGACAGCCATTTCTTTTATTACTTTAGCTCCGAATAATCCGTAACAAATAGTCTAGTTGTGTCATCCCTTAGTTATGAACAGGTTTTGTGAAAAGAACAAGTCTTTTTTTGTATTTCTTATAGATTGTTTCAATACAGTAAATTGTTGCCAGTAAACTGCAATGCAAGTTGCCATGTACGTTCTGATCAATATACCTGTGTAATTTACAGACACAAACACCCATTGTAAGATAAAGTCCGGAGAATTGGGACCAGACTTAACTCGCAGTTTGCTATTCACACATGCACAACGCAGCAGGAGGTTCTCTGCACAGACGCGTTCACAACAGCAACAAATCCTCCGCATTATTCAGGCAATGGGTGGTCTAGCCAGCAGTGGCAGGAAGTAACTATGTAACTGAAGTAATCCGCTGCGAAGATCAAGTGAGTTTCTTGACAATGCACAAACACCGGTGTCTGCTTTAGTCACCACAAACTCTCTAATCGTCTTTTGTCTTTGTCTTCTTCGTGTGTGTCACCACTTTTTCCCCAGGAGATATTTGCTTTGTTTTCATTTTTTTCTGTCGTGTTAGAAGCTTCATCAACCCCCTCCCCAACTCGCTCGCTATGATTCCAGTACGGAATCCCCTGCTGTGCCCTCACAATGGATTCTCCTGACTTTCTGTGGACTATATACTAGTTGCGCCAGGCGGCAAAAATCCGCAGATAATCCGGGGGCTCTCAAGTGGACATATGCATTCACACATGCAACTCCCTCTGAGAAAATAAGAAGAATCTCCAGATTTCAGTGCATGTCTGAAAGCAGCTTAAGTAAAGTCATACCTGACCTGGAACTGCAGCCCCAACAGCCCTGAGTCCTGCTTTCAAGTGTAGTTTGATTTAAATGCCCAAATAAAAGATAAAAGTGTAAAGAGAGTGATTACAACAGGATGCAGGCTGAAGGCACGGATATACAGACCTCTGCAGGCGGGCTCAGTCTCATTCCATTGGGGATTGTTGGGATCCATGCATTCAATGGTGACAGAGCCTTGCTCCAGAGTATAGCCAGGGTCACAGGCAAACTCAACCACAGCTCCCACTGCCCAAGTGTTGTCACTACTGGTCAGGTTACCGTACTTCACGAACGGCTCGTAGCAGTGGCCTGCTGCGAAAGCTGTGGAGAGAAGGTGCAAAGACTTTTTCAGTGGTGGAAAAGAATAACATTTTACTAAATATCAAAAGAAAAGCTGCATCTTTCAGGTGAGTTAGTTCGAGTTAGTGCGATAGTTGTCCAACATACAGCAATGAATATGGATGATAAATGTTTACAATTCTAAACTGAAACATACACAATTTTTGGGATGGATTGAAATATACTTTGGTAAAGATACAGATGTTAAGATTGTCCAAAGCCTGGTTTTGACATGCATGGTTCCCAGAGGTTGAACCCTAGGCTAATACAAGTGTATTAGTGTACCAGCTCTTCTCTCTTTTCAGAGCAAATGTTACCATGTGACTGCACTGTATTAAAATGTTAGCTATTGGTACAATGTACTTTGCCTGCCATGCAACCTGAATTTACCCCAACCCCACTATTTATAACTACAGGCGCTGCACTCACAGAGCGGCAATTAATACAGCATAACCTACATCCTCTGCTAAAGACGTACCAGTTGTACCAGTAGTGACATAAATAAAGCTCTTGCTTCAAATACTGAGTATTGTGAATTATATACTGTACCATTTAACTGCTAATGTCATATATATCATACTTTCAGTAGAAGAACATAATCCCCCAATGTGTCCTAGCTACATTTTTGAATTGGTGTGGAATTAAATGGAAAAGATGCAGATGCAGTTAGAAAAGGCTAAATGCTCATGAGTGATGTTATTGGTTTACCACATTAAGAATGGCTTGTCAGGATAAAGCAGGAACTATCAAATCTGCTGGAGACAAGCTAAACATGATACGTCCTGTTAATGGCCTTAATTAGGTCCAGTGGAAATATGCATTGTTGCTCCCTTTGGACCTTATCCCATTGGTAGCAGTGAATTGGAGGTCTAATCAGATTACCCTGATTGTATTTCCAAGTGGTCCTCGTGGACTGGAGACAACGCTCTTATCTGATGGTGAGTGCTCAGACAAATGTGAGAACAAAAGATAAGAGAAGCTATGTGATATCTCACCCTGACAATATTGATGGAAACTCATTGTAAAATACATCATATGGATTTTTAATGCATAATATTATGCTGGTGGAATCTGCAAGTTCATATTGCGCACCTGAAAGATCCATGGCTCCTTTATTCACAAACTCCATTACAACAAAACTAACAGATATGAGAGAAAAGGCAATAAAGAGAGGTACCTTTCGACAGCCAAGGAAGCATTTAAATGAACCTATAATGTTTATTGCCAAAATTACAACTAGCAATGAAATCAGTAATGAAAATAAAACCCTTCTGATGAAAGGATTTCGTAATGGGGCTGTTGTTCTGGCGAAATCTGTTATTTTCCTCTCTTTTTTCCAAGTGGGAGATATAAAGGTTTATAGCGAGTTGTGTTGCATGACATCTGTCACACTCTGTCACACTGAGACATGGTGGTTGCCCTTTCATCCTTAGCTTCAACCAGGATAGCTCCCCTTGGACCAAATTAGGATTTTAAACTGCCACAGGCATGGTTCTGGGGATGGCAGTTTTGGTCTGGTGATCCACAACTTGGTTCAAAATGAAATATCTGAACAACTTTTGTTTGACTGGCAATACATTTTGTGCAGACATTCCTGGTCCTGAGGAAATGAATCCTGCTGACTGGTGCAGCCCTGCCTTTTCCTCTAGCTGCACCGTGACATTGACATTTGTGGTGCACATTAAAACATCTTGTCAATCCTGGATGGATTACCTTGATATTTGCTAAGGACCTTCATGTTTCACAGACAATCTATTCTAATGACTTTGGTGTCTTTTCCGCTAATGCCATATAGGTCTGACATTTTCATTCTTATTGAAATATCTCCACAACTATTGGATTGATTATTTGAATGTGCTCCTTAGGAGTGAATTCTAAAAACTCTCAGTGCTATCATCAGGTCAAAAATCCTTTTCTCCAATACTTTGGTTTATGACTAAATACCCCCTTAACTTTATTCCCACCAGCCCCAGTTGTACATTTCGAAGCTAATTAGCAAATAGCTGAACAGATTAAACTTATCATATGAGACATAAGCATGTTGGCGGGGCCATTTTACACTATGTTGAACAATATATACTTACCAGACTTATATACCGATATACCGCCATAAACATCCTTAACTCTGGGGTTCTGCTAATATCAGTATGTGATATGTTTGACTGATTTACGCTGGCGGGCAGTGGAATAGTGGACAAGCTTCATGGTGATCTGTAATGTCAATCTATACATAAAAGGAGATAGGAAGGCGGACATATAGTGTTCTGTGGAGTTTAGAGCAGTGTGCAAACTTAAGGGTTAGGGAGGGTGTATGGGTTTGACACTGAAGTTAAATATTGTTGACAGCTCTGCAGAAAGTAAGTAGTCTAAACCGACCTTTCAACTGAGATTATTGTATGGAGGCAAAGAGAGCCGTAAGGTTAAGAGCAAGTGAATATCTATAATTGCGACATTTGACCACTACCAAAATTGTAATGAGGAAATTTTGCACTGGTTTATAAAGCATCTACACTATATTTGAGAATATTTATCAGATTGTCAGAGGAAAATATCCTTGAATTTATTGTTTGAATTTCTGATACAATCTATATTCTTCCCATCCTTGCTTTGATTCTATATTACTTTGCTGGAGGAGATAATGAATAACTTATCCCACTTCATTTAACCTGCACATGACACATAATAGCAATGTAATACAATTATAAGATGAATTAACTTTCCCACCCATATAATCATGAGACAAATGTCAGAATCTGAATTTATTTTAGCATATTAGATTTGATTATTTATAATTAAATCCCGACAGTGAGGCAGCTGGAATCACTGAGTGAGCCGACAGAGATGAGCTGTACTTTCACTCCTACATAAAGTCTCCCTTCAATACTACATGTAGCTCCCCATAGAGACACCTCTGATAAAACACCACAGTCTTCTTCAGCTCAGCTCTTCATATTCCTCTCTCCAACCGATTTTATTTTTTTGCCGTTTGAAAGGCACCTTTCACTGCTGCAGTGCAGCACTTTTAGTGGCTGTATTGGCCCTGATTAAATGGATTTCATCATCATTGGAACTCTTGACCTCCATTCACCAGTCAGCAGCTCCATCCATTCACCGCAGTTAGCTTTTACACTACATTCTTTTGAAGGTCTTTGTTCATTATGCTGTTTAACTGCTAATTCACTGAGAATCTCCTGCAGGCCAAAGTTTCTGACTTATGCTAAGCTGTTCTTGGCCTAAGGAAATTAGCTGACATATTTTCTATGAACTCCCTTTCTGTGTTCAATGGAGAATTAATTCAAATGTTCTGCTGTCTTCTCCATGTTTTTATGATTTGTGACATAAAGCACGAGGCCTCTCTCACATTATACACGCTGTGTCACCACATAGTACTAAAGCTTACCTTGGTAACGGATGGCGATGCCTGTGGATGTCCCTGTAGCGTCTGTAGTCAGCTCAATGAAAAGATGTCTGGACGAGCTGAGTAAACCTTCATTAGGCAGATACTCCACCTCATAGGAATCATACAGGGCAGCTGCATCTATGCTGTTACCGTTCTTGATCAGCACCCTGGAAGAAAAGGAGAAAAGAATCATGAGCAGGGATCATCCCGCCCACCACATCTCCTCGTCCCAGATCCACCTGCTCACCTCTTTCCTACTGTCCTTACTCTACCTCTGATTGGTTTACTCTGCTGTTTTTCTATAACACTGACTCAATCAGAATCAAGGTAGGGACGGGTATTTGCCCATGGCAGGCAAAGGGAAAAAACACAAAAATAAACAGAAGCCAAGCTCCGTGACCTTTCGCTTATCAAAACATTTTAAGCTGGAGTCTGGCAGCAGTGAGTGGAGTGGAGCCACAAAAACATTTTAACAATCAGAAATCTATTTCAGCTGTCACCTTGGTTTTGTTGCATCAAATATTTACTTAAAATCTAACTTTTAAGAAAAAAGTAAACTGGGACTTACACGAATGTGATAAGAAAATCCTAAAATAACAGAAACCATCTTTGGAAACAAATATTTGGGTTGTAAGGCGAATTTGGGTAATTTGGGATATTGGGTAATGTGGGACACCTAAATTCATGTCTGTTTATTTCCATTTCTAACTAAATCTTGTCAACTGTAACTAATACCACTACTTAATGTTAAGGATATAAATCTGTTATAAATAAGTCAATGTTCCCAATTGTTATTAAATATATGTTTGTGATGTATTTAATAAAAACAATATGCATTGAGTTGTTTAAAATGTGTTTTCATTTAATAAATAAATAATTTTTTTTACTAAATAATTGTTTAGTTGTCCCACTTTATCAAACATGTTTGATAATGTGGGACAGCATGCTTTGGGTAATCTGAGATAGTTATTTAAATTCTTTAAATGGGGGAAATATGCATTAAGGATCTTCCTGAAGTAAAAAAAAACTAAAGAGATGTATGATGTGCATTTGTCAGCGAGGAGTTAATGGTAAATACAGTCTGTCCCTGTCTGTTTAAACTGATTGTTAACTAGCACACAATCACTTAGCTCTCTAGAAAAGAGATGATCCAAAAAGCACACAAGAGCCTGTCCTGTGGTCTGCAGCCTCTGGTTTCACCAGTCATGTGGGGAAGACAATGGGCTGATCGATGATGATGGTCTCTCACCTGCAAGGACTGTATGTTCTCAAAGCAACACCAATAGGATGGAGAAGTACTGAATGATAAACTGTTTTTGTTATTGTGGCTTGCTGATGATATAATTTAATAGATAAAAAAAAAGAAACACTGATGTGGATTTGTTTCGATGGGTGACGTGATCATCATATTACCATACTTCCATATGGCAGAGATTTCCAAAAATATATGTTTGGTTCCCTGCTGGCCAGTGCCCCGTCCATTGACCATTTTTGACAGATGGATAGAAAGTGCTTAAAACATAACCTTTCTGACATCAGAAGGAGCTTTTGTGAAGGAACTTAGATAACTGATATGGCACAAGACACTGAAAAATCATTGAAGGACATCTCAATATGTGTTCAGTGCTCTGTGGTCTGCAATGAAACAACAGACAAAACAAATACCATCCAAATTGCAAAGTTTTGCATTTGATCACTTCCGAGTTTGTTACGAGGGAGGAATTTCTGTGTTTGTAAGTCACGCATGATACTACCACAGTCGCATCATCGTCATCATTACCATCTGACATCACCAATGAGAAGCAGGTCTAGCCATCGTGTTGGTACGTCAGTGTGATGTATGTGTACAATAATTTAATATGACCCTTCAAGGACATTATAAATTTTTTTTTGCAAAAGCCTCCCAAGTCCTGGTTTAGAGTCTCCCTTCCATTTTTTTCAATTAGGATGGGGAGAGCTTGCCGAGAAAGATTAAACATGGACTGATTCTTGATCTAACCCATTAATGATTATTTTTGACAACCTATGAAGGTGTTAGTCCTGTAAAGATGCATTCAGAATTCTGCTGATGTTAAACTCCATGGCAGACATCTGTGACCTAGCTGATACTTAATGTTTGATTGCCATCTGCACCTGAAGCAGTCACAGTCACTGTTCATCCTCTGCATGTCACAGCCCTCCAGCAGCAGCAGCCGCAGCAGCCTCCACCCACTGCTCTGTTCCTTCATGGCTCCCCACAGAGGTCTGCATTGATCTCTCCCTGCTTTCCCTTTGATGACTTAAGTTATTCTTCTCAGGTAGCAGTGAAACAACACAACAGAGTCTTGTTGTCAATCTTAAATCTATATTTACATTTCTATTAACAGTGACTGAACTGATCTGAATGTCAAAATATTCTTCCTTTTTGTTTTTTATACTCTGAAGGGGTGAAGAGTTTTGTTTTCCCCCTTGTTTAGTGAGGAAACAAAATTCGTTGTGATTCCCCCCAAAACACTTGATCTGGATCAGAGGCAGCTCTTGTACTGATTTCCCTCTTGCAACTTGCTACTGTTTTTACCTCATTACCGACAAACTGCGTAATGACAAACAGAAGAGCATGCTTAACACAGCCCGGGGTGCTGTGTAAGCTGTCAGTCAAACTCAGATATAGACTAAACAAGCAAAACAACACAGTCTGAAAAGATGGGTCTTGCTCTTGGATGTGGTAAACAACAAAAAAAAGAAACTTGAATGTTTTAGTCGACTCTTATGTGCATCCTAATATAAGGGGATCAAAGCAGCTGACTGCTGATTCGGTAATCAAGTTTATAGCTTTCAACTCGTCCTGCAGCACGACAAACCTGATCTAGACCTTTGTGTCTCCCGCTATTACATCCAGCCCTAACAGTGTCGGTCTCACGCACATAAACACACACGTCTCCAAAAAACTCCAGACATCCTAGGCATAACTGTGCCACTGTTGACAATTGTAGTTATTCTGCAAACTATTTAGAAAGTTGGACTCATCGATGTCACATCCCGCTTCAGCACAACTTTTGTTGTTAATGATGTAGATCTCAAAGGCTTGATTGTATTCTACACCTAAGCTTCACCACACTATGCCCCTTTTTCCAGTTTTATCAAGTAAAACTAATCATCAAGACTAGAAAAGATCTATAAATATGGTCATAATTAATGTCAGGTCTTTCTCATGTCTGTGTGATCACCAGAGAATATACATTAACAGCTGAGGTACACTCATGAGCTGCAATAAATAGCTCTCAGTGACGCTTTTCACCATGTCAACCATGCAGCGCTGATAATGCTGGAGGATGTCATTAAAACTGTGAATGAGGCTCATAGGACTTCATAAATGAGTCACAGCTGTATCCATAGAGCACCATGAGGACATGGGGATTGAACCCAGGATTAGAGGACACCCCACTCTTCCTCCTGAGCCCCAGCTGCCCACTTCAACTTTACTCCACTTGGCTGAGTGGAAAAAGCTGCCAACTCAAACGGATGCAGAACTCTTGGAGCCAGAATTCCATCAAATATGTTGGTGATGATGGTGTTTTTCAGTTATGTTTATCTGAGCAAACCTTCACTTCTAAAGTCATTGAGGCAGATTGTAAAGAGAAACCAAAACATCAGATGGTTAAACGAGAAATCACTGACATAAGGAGACCGCCCGTGCCAACTCTCTGTCTTCACAAACTTCCTGATCTTTTTCAGTTTCCTCAGAGTTGTCCAGATGTCTCCTCATATCTGAGCTCTACACTTGTAGCAGGAGCAGTTATGGGCTGGTATACAAACTGGATTATTCAGCTAATTTCGCCCCTGTGGTATCTCTTCTCAGTCTTCTCTAATGACAGCCCCGTGCTGCTAAACTGACACAGCAGTCATTGCCATGAGCTCACAGCCAGTAGTCATTAAATCCCCCTCCCACTGAAAACATTCAACCACATCATTTTCCAGAGCTCATATTTGTAGCTTGTATTTTTCTTTGTCAATGTGTACATCTTTAAACCTGCTATAACTGACTGGTCTCATATATATCATCACCTTTTAGGTCAGTATGGTGAACTTCTGTCCAAACACTTTACACGTCCAACAGGTTCAAAGCCACATCATGTTGCATTTAGCAAACTAGAAAACTAAAGTGCATGATTCAGTCTTTTACAGCTCTCTTTTTGCTCTCCATTAATTCCTGGAGGGAACATCAGCTGCTAAATGTTCAACTATTTTCAGTCGTTAGTTTCTCACGGTCTCGCTTCCATTTGGCGTCGAGCAGGTGTAGAACGCGTTTTCAGAGCTTCCCCTGCAAAAACAGATGTTTTCTTGCATCCGAATATAACGCAATGAGAGCAGTGAGAGTGAACCGGGCTGGGCAGCTTAACAGTGAGGTGAAACTCCAGCACTCTGAAAATCTGAAGAGCTCTAGATTCAGGTGATAATTCACTTGTGGGTTCAGTACGATGAGAGACATTTTTCACATTGCCATTTGTTACAATTATTATTATAGAATTTAACTTTAAGTCAACTTTTGTTAAAAGTGATTCTACTAAGTAGTAGACCAGAACCACCATGTTCACATACTGACTGCTAAACCAAAGCTCCCCCTGACTGGTTATTAAAAAACAAAAACATAATTTACATAATTTACGAAACACAATGTGGACAATGTACTTCCTGTTGCAAATACCAGAGATGTGTCATCCACGCAGATTTTCATTTCATATTCCTTTGACTTTCATCTTATATATATAGACTTTGATCCAACATCCTCGCGTTTCATTTCATATAGTTCAAATTTCTATCAATATTCTTCAAAATATTTTGCATACCTCATGTCACATTGGTGGTCTTTAAGACAGGGTGAGATTTTGTATTCATTTGTGATGTACTTAAGTCTGATAAGAGTATATGTTTTGAGGGTCTTTTGCTCTAACATTTTAGAAGTTTGATAAAAACAAATACATTTTGGGGCACAGTCTTACACAGTTTTTATGTTTACATGGGGCGACAATCTCAACAAAGGCCAAATTGGCTCATTATGCCCAAACCGTCCTCGTGTAAAAACTCAATGTCCTGCTTACCGATCGTCATCCTCGGCCAGTGCCACCTTCTCAAAGTGAATGTGAAGTCTTTGGGCCCCGGGAGCCTCCAGCAGCCAGTGGCACGTCAGGTTGTTGCTGTAGTTGCTGGGAAAACCAGGAGAGATGATCCGACCCACTGTGACGTTCGTGATCACACCACCACAGGCAGCTGAGAGAGCAGGAGGAGAAGCAGAACGGCTATTTTAACAACACTGAATGTCAAACACATATTAACAAACTGGTGCTGAGACCATCCCGCCCCTATTAACCTGCTGATAGCAGGTTCACCTCATCTGCCTGGATGAAACTCTTAAGTCAGTTTAAACAAAGAGGAGGTGACTTGTTACCCACGCTGCTCCTAGTACTGTTTAGATTCACCTGTCATTCACTTCTATGCTGCTGGCTCTCAAGTGCTGTTGACTTTCTGTCAGTACTTTTCTTGCACATGTTTCACAAAGAAGGGCCGACTGGGAACAGTGGAGTCTTTCAGCTGCCGAGAGGCTTCAATGCAGAATGCTTGTGCAGGAAGTGTTACAAACAGTAACAAAAACAGACAAAATGGAAGAAACTAGAACAAAATTGTGAAGACAGAGAGTATTTGTGTTTATAAAATGGATTCTGACTCTTTCGTCATGCAGATGGAATTTCTGTACAATTTTATATAGCAATAAGAGGATGTCAAGTGTATATGTGTGTGTGTGTCTCTGTGTGTGTGTGCTATAATTTGTTAGACAGTGAATCTCAATGAAAGTAAGAACAAAGATGAAAATGAAAATGAATCAACAACCAAATAACTGTTTACTTTTCATTGAGGAAACCAATAAGCAAGGTGAGAAATAAAAGAGATAGGATCGGATTTATTAACACATACAGAAAATCCATTTGCAGCGATAGAAAGGTGTTTGTGTGTGTGTGTGTGTGTGTGTGTGTGTGTGTGTGTGTGTGTGTGTGTGTGTGTCTGTGTGTCTGTGCGTGTGTGTCTGTCCCAGCTGATCAGGTCAAGGTTACTCGTGCAGACAAAGCTTAATTAAAGCAGAGCAGGAAGAGTAAACCCAGTGGCATCTTGCCCAGATTTCAGTAATCACACCTCAATACACCTTCTTTATGCTCTGACGCCCACACAAATACATACACACAAACACACACACACACGCACATACACAATCAAGATGGCAGAGATACAGATGCACAGCCACACAAACCCCCTCTTAGAAATGGCTCTCAAAGGCTTATTTCCCTTGCTGCGAATCACAGTTGATCCGAGTGGTCAGGGGCAAAATTGTCACTTATTATTCATCAGCCAGCCCCATCAGAGCAGATAGAGAAAAAAAAACATTCATCATCCACACACTCCTGTGGGAGTCCAGGTCTGTCTATCTCTATGGTTGTCATGCAAAATGACTAGAAGGTCCAATAGATAACTCTTTGCTGCAAAAAAAAGAAAAAAAACAAAGAGACAGAAAAGAGAAAAAACTAAATAAAATACTATTGATGGGAATTGTGCGGAAAGCTGGCATAGAGGGGCTGGAACACAGAAAACAGTATAAATGAGAAAACCAATATTTAAAGGAGCCGAAAAAGCCGAAATCGGTCTGAACAAAAACAGCTGTACACAGCTCCAATGCTCAGGCTTACTAACAACAAAATGACACAACAGTGATGTACTCTGCTCAAAGATGATAAGTAAAGCTAACAGTCACTAGTATATGTTTTCTAAAGCTTCCACTTCATAATATTTTTTTTACATTTTTTTGTCTCATTACTTTACATAACATTACATAACATATGATTTCGTTTCGTTTTTATCCATAGAAACGTACAATATGTGCATTCAACCATGAGGGTACAAACCCAGAGCAGAAATAATCATGTTGGTACAATTTGCTTCAAAAAAGCAAAACCATAAATGTCATATATAAGAGCAACTAAACTTAATAATTTATTATACATTTTTTTAATTAAATATGAACACCAGAGTTGTCATCATCTTCTTAACCAAGTTCAAATAATACAATACAAAATTATCTATTATGCATAATATTTACTACTAACTTTAATAATACTACTATAACGCAATTGTACATTCTAAATTAATATATATTGAAATAGTTCAACCTAAAAAATATTAAATATCACAATTAATATAATATATATATTACAAATAGTTATATTTTCCAATTTAGATTGACAAGCACTCTAATGCACGAATGCATGCACGCACACACACACACACACACTAGTAGTAATTTTAGAGGTAACTTTTCTCTTCTCGCCCTTACAATAGGAAGAGCGATAAAACAAGGAGAATTATGACTGTGAAGTTATTATCGTAGAAAAATGACAGACAAGTGAAAAAAATAAATCAATGAACTGTGGAGCAAAACTTACATTTCTGTAATTATTTCAAATAGACTCAGTGTTTAGTTGCTGTCCTTCATAACTGTTGATATCAACGGTCAGGTTTGATTGTGTTGCCCCAGGCTGTGGTGACCTTACCTAGGCAGTGTGGTTCCTTGCCACTCCAGTAGGGGGTGCTCGCATTGCGGCAGGTCAGCACACTTGGGCCTTGCAGCTGGTAACCAGTCAGGCAGGAGAAGAAAGCCTCCCCTCCAGAATGGAGACTGCTCACTGATACATCTCCGTAAAGAGGCCGCTGGGGGAAGACACAGCTCAACACGAAGACTGCAAGAGAAACAGAGAGAAAAAGAGCAATGAAAGAGTCAGAAAGGAATGGGACTAACAGCAGAAGAAAGACATTTACAAAAAGAGAGACACACCCAAAGAAGATAGATATTTTATATATATATATTGGTTTTTAGAAGCCGAAAGGAACCAGGGAAGTTAGTTAAAGCTTGTGGATCCAGTCACACCGAAACAACTTCCTGCCAAACTCCATAAAAATAACCACATTAGCTCCAGTAATGAAATCCTCTAAATCACCACAAATGGGCAAAACCATAACCTGATTTCTCTATTAGACAGATTTACCAATCCGAATTTTGATGGCCTCGGCAGCCAGAGAACATTACTCAAGCAATTTTAAAATGATTCACCCAAATCACTTCTGTGAAAAAATGAAAGGGTAAAAGCTGCATTTTTGTGAAGCGGGGCCATTGTCCTTCATCAGTGTTTGTTCTACCTCTGAATTTTCAGGCTATTGCATATCAAAGAGAGGAATCAAGGAGATTGAGATGAGAACTGAATAATGGTCAAGTCTCACAGAATATGAAAAGAAACAGACCAGAATCGAATGAAACAGAATAAAACCTGTAATATAATGCCTCATAGGGGACAGTCAGTATAATGCACTGTATCAATATAACAACAGAGTGAAGTCATATTCACCACCCTGCCCTCTCACTCTCCATTTTTAACAAGCCAAGTGTTTCCATTCACTAATTAATTTAAATCTTTCTACTTTGTCATTTATTTTTCATAAGACGTGCAGGCTGCTCTTAGTGCCTCTCTACCTTTTCACATTAGATCATTTTCTCTTACACACACCCCATACTTCAGGACCGCTTTAGTCAAAGAAAACTTTATTTGCCACTGCATAATGTGCGTTTGGTGGTATAGCTCTGTTCTGGGGCCTCCCTGCCCTTCCATGTTATACGTTGGACAGACAGAGATGGAGAGAACGCACCTCTCCATCCCTCAGTGTGCCTTTTTATTTCACCACATCAGACACAGACGGACTGACCTGTGATGGATGCTTATCTCCGTCATGTCAACAACATTCATTGAATCACTTCCTGTTTTGCAGTTTGTGTTTTAAGTAAAAGCACAACCTTTGGTTTGCTGCTGAAATGCTTTATAGCGAGATGAATTATAGAGCTTTTATTATGAAAAGTTTTGACCTTGTGTCTGAAGATTGTGTCGTTAGCGTAACAGATATCTGAAATAGCCAACATGCAATATTTTGGAAAAATTACACCAGTTAAGAAGATCATTCAAACATATGTATAATCCAAAGAGGGTACCTACTTGTTTATCTCTTTGGAGATAAGCCAGGTAGGTACACTCTATCCTCACTCTGCACCATGGCTGTATCTAAAAAGCTCGGCACACAACATCCAGCAATCCAACAATACAAAAGTTTATTGTAGAACTGTCTGTGGAGGACTTTGTGATGTCACTTGTTATTACTGAGCACCGAGAGAAATAATGGTGAAAAGGAAACTTCTCTCTTGAAACAACCAGGACTGGTCCAACTTTGGCCGGAAATGTATTGTATGAGATCCCTTGAATAAAAGCAGGAACATGATTGATAAAAAAAAGCAGCAGAGTGGTGAATAGTGCTGAGGCAAACTGTGGAAATGTATGAATGGAGACAACGAGTTACCATGAGTTATTTTCAGACATGGAGAATTGTGTCCGGACTTTCTCGGGAGGTTGCCTTTCACAATCGCAAAATGCAGTAGGAGATTCTCAGACCGTTAACAAGAGCACAGAAATCTGGAGCTTTCAGGTGAGGGGAGGTGCAGCCGGCCGAGACACAACATAACATCATGTTCTTTTGTTAACATCACATTCTCACTGGTGTTGGCCTTCATCACCAAAAGGTCTCTTGACATTGTATGCACTGTTTTTATTTTGATAAATTTGTTGTGTTTTAGTTTTTTGCATCTGTTTCATGATAGAAGTGTCATCAACACTTTTGTGTTTATATATCCAGCCTCTCCACAGAATGTCTGTAGATCTCTGGAGCTCAGTGCTTGTATGAGAGCAGCTCAGAGTCCAGCTTACATTGACAATTTAAACAGATACAGGTCAGACTACAGGTAGGTTTTGACTGAAATATGAACAAGATATACTTGTATATATTAAATCAAATAGAAATATGGGCTTGTCTTTGATAAAGTACAGTACATGTGATTGCTAAATATAGAGCAGGAAGGGGGAGGGGACCTTCCATATTTAGCATCCATAGCACATCATTTCCATTTCAGAGTATGCTCACCAGGTGATATTCTTTAAACAGAGATGCTGCACTGAATCATTTCTAAGACTGGAATTAAAGCAGAGTAGTGTGTGAGTGTCTGTACCTGTCAAAGTTTCATGTGTGTGTCAATAATTTAACATTTTACAAAGACGTCTGCTTCGACAGAGGTAAACAAAACAACAAACATCCAGTGGAAAGTACACAACATCAACACCCCCACAGTGATATTTGGTTTAGCAGTGTCCCCCTGAGATTACCACCTGCTTGATCTGTATGGAAGCATTTCCACCTTCACACACACACACACACACACACACAACTTGTACAAAGGCCTGTTACGCCACTGACAATCTGTAAAGAACACATCCTTGCTGGCTCTCAGGTGGCCAGTTAACTAACTGGCTTTTTTTTTATTGCTGATGATTTGTCATACCTCAGCCTCCTGGTGCAGGGCCAAACAAAGTAATAATATATTTCTGCTAAAGTCTCTGATCCATCTCAGTGTAATTGTCCTCGTTTTATTGTTAGCCCTCGGATGGCTTGGCAGTTGGGCTGCTATTGATTCTGTCTGCTGGGGACAATGCTGTGCCTCAGGATAGGAAATATGTAGGGAGATTAAAAAGGCCAATAAATGACAACCTATGACCTCCCCCGCTTCCAACACTGTTTTAGCGCTGAGGGATTGTGCTGGTGCTGTGGTGTCGCCCTGAAACAGTGATAAGAAGAGCAGTGTTGGTCTTTATAGTATTTCTCATTAGGAGCATCATCCCAGGCTAGTGCTGCCGTAGCCGCAGCAGCAGCTGCCGGAACTGTGTCCTATCACTCCCTAAGCTAGTCATTACCGTGGTCCGCTGTAGCTATTAATATCCAAGCCAACCAAAAACTGTGAAACTCAAAGACACACTGGAGACTAGAAAAGAGATAAAAGAGCAATCATGGTAGCATTGTGGAATCATAACACTGGTGCTTTGCAGAGAGTTTTCACGGAGACAAATTGCCTCGAAAGGGTGAAAATGTCTGCTATATGCTACATCACTTTGTCTTGTCTTCTGAGACCTAATGGCCATTTGTCACGTTTTGGTTCTAATGGAAGGTTATTGATAAGCACTGCGTTTATTTCTTCTTCCATACTAACAGGCAAACATTGACCTGCAGCGGGAGTTCAGTAGATCGCAGGGATTGTTTGGTTCTTGAGGAGAGAAAGAGCAGCCAAACATAGATGATGAAGAGGGAGAGAGCTAATAAAAATAAAATGTAAACATATCTTTAATAAAGTAATGCTACTTGTCCGTCAGAAAAAAAGTTGGACCTATGGTTTAACAACAGGATGCTCGGAGTGTGTTCTCTGAATATTTCCTGGAGCCTGAGCTTGTCCCTCTCATTCTGTAAACTCACCTTTACCTATTTAAACCAAAATTAGTTGGTATACAAGAGTTTTTGAAATGCAGGTAAACTCGCCAAAAAAGAGTGTGTTCTGTTCAAAACCCTGCAGCAGTCAGCATCTAGAGTGAAGAGAATACAGAAGAGGAAGAAACTGTTTCTGTCGCTGCTGATTGGATGAGGAGCCGTTAAAATATTATATATGAAAAAAATATTGAAGAGAAAAACCAGATGTTGGTAGATGTTAATGGGTTTTTGACTCATGGGAAAAAGGCGACATTACAGATGCCTGCCCGTCCAACTTATACATAAACATTAAATTTTCAAATTTGCAGATGGTTTACCAAAAATAAAGACTTTCTGGAAATGTGCACTGATATTTTTGTGACTTAAGACGAGCGGTCATCACCAGCAGCTCCTGAGATGACCGGCCGCTGAGTGTGTGCCAATACATTATAGACTGGATAGCAAATGTATCTTACACTGTCAGTTAGATCCTCCCCCCCCACACCCCCCGTCATAAAAGTCTATTTATGGAGCACTGTGGAAAGATTTCTATGTCATGGGAAATCATGAGAACCCAGCTGGGATGTTGAGGCCAGACTTCCCAAGACAGGGAAAACATTTGTGTTCATGCTGACATCGGCATCCCAGCTGGGCACAGTTTTTATTTTTAGGAAATATAGTTCATCGACAGTTAGTGGAGCAAAACATACACTTTAACTCTCTCTATGTTATTCAAAAAAATAAGCTGAATTTATTGTGGACTTCACTTTCTCTGTTCACTGTTTATGTCCAATAAGTTTTTATAATATTTATAATGCATTAACACTAAGGAATTATAACACCTACTAAAACATTACAAACACTAGAACAGAACCTGCTTTAAATTTCAGATTCAGACCATCAGCTACTGACATGACCGTTGGTCTATATCTGGACATTAGCCTCATTGTGGATAAAGATGAACAAAGATAACACCCTGCCAGATATACCATATCTTTTTTTACTTTTGGAGTCTCAGGGGTAAAACAGTGTTGCTGCCAAATCCAATACAATTATAAAATGCAGCCATACTGCTCCTGTGCTGTCATCCAAGTATCTGCAAGCCCTGACATTCATATTTGACTCAAACTGTGTCTTTTACACCATATTTTTTGCCTAACTGTCCTCTGAAATCCTCCTCATAGCACGCACCCACTGGAAACACAAGCCCTTGCCCAAGGGCACATGCGGTATATGCATTAGCATGCGCTAGCATCACTTCTTCTGGTTTCAGACTTTTAGGCATGACACCACAGGAGCAGTATGGAGGCATGTTATGTTTTTTTCCTGTTGTTTTTTTCTGTTTGAAGAAGTGGTCATCATTTACTTAAACTGTATTGAATTACGCTGCAGCGCTGTTTACCCCTGAGATTCCAAAAGTGTTTTGAGGACTCAAACACCTCACCCACTCCTCCATCGGCATTGTGTTGAGTAGATAATGAGTGCATTTACATTTTTCTGCAAACTATCCCTTTGAGTAAATATAACAATGTCTGTAACAGTTATGTATGTTGACTTTTACATAAAAAAAATCTATTGCTGCCCTTACTGTAAACTCTCAGCTGTTATTATCAGTACTTGCACTTAAGTAGGATGTATTACTGTTCCCTCTGCTGCTGTGAGCTGCTAAACGAACACGAGCCCCAGACTGGCCATAAGCGGCTCTCTACAGCTGCTCTGAGGAAATGTTGGCCTTCACCACATATAATCAGGCCTCATGGCCACAGTGTAGATCACAGGGGAAGGGCAATAATTTGAGCTGTTTAATGGTTCCCTGTAGCTGACGGATGTATATTGAATTTATTTATTTTGCGCTCACATTGTGATATGGCTTTCATTTGGTATGGCTGTGCGAGGATCAAACTTCATCACTAATCTAATTTTGTTGCACAGAGCATTTATTTCTGCTGACCATTGGCTTCGTATTACTGCGAGGAGCTGAAAAAGCCTGCAGAGATTAATGCATCTCGTCGTTCTGTTTCTGCACTTCGCTGCCGTGCAGCTGTGACAGAGTTTGTGGGCAAAAGTCCCCAGGCTATTTTCTGAGGGTGTCGTGCTTCATTTCTGGCACATATGCTACGATTGTCTGAAAGGGTCAGTTAGGCATTACTATATATGGCTACTAAACTTTATATATACAGTGCATGGATATGAAACATTCCACAAATTCCTTCACCTAAAGGCGTATACTAAAAGCTATAACTTGAGTTTCGGGGTTTTCAGTAAATCCAGCTTGAAGCACCAAAATGAGATTCACAGACGATTCTTCTCAATGAGGATGGTTTGATTCAGACTCAAGAGATGGTGATTCTCAATTCAGTTACTATAATAACAGCGATGAAATTTCTTTCTCTGCATGCATTCAGGAAGAAATCAACACATACACAAATTTGCTTTACATAAGACCTACTACATATACACTACTGTCTAGCTCATAATGCACAAGAGACTACTGTATCTACTTATGTGAACCCAGAGGTATAGCATAGATAGTACCAAATCTGCATTGTGAATTATTTGACCATGAATGTCTTTGGAGGCGTGTCTGAAAAACAAATCCCCTAGCCAATTAGAGCCTCACAATTAAACATTAGAAGTAGCATATGATACTGTAGCTTTCAACTAATGAGCAAACTTAAAAACACAATAACAGAGTAGCTAGGAGCGGGAGAAAACACCTTAAACGGCGGTAGACATGATGGGGTTGGTATTTCTGGAAAGGTGAACAAGAGCAGGCTAAAGGGAACTTACACATCCAAACCCCTCCCATCGGCCCTCTCCTCAAAGTCGCACATCCAAAACAAATAAAAACTGCCTGACAACTACCAAAAACTGACTTTTCCAGGACTCGCTCGTTAACCTCTGGCTATTATCTCTGCTTCAGCAGTGTGTGTCTCTAAGGCTTGTGGGAGAACATGTGCAGTGGGAGCACACTGCATGCAGGTTAGTTAGAGACAGACAGGTATGCCAGCCAATTCTCTCATTCGTTCTAAATCTGGAATAACTTTAAAGCTGCTTTCCGACATGCACTGAACCCTGCGTAATCTCCTGAAATTATCCCGAGCAGAACAAATATCAATGCAAACATCATCATATAGAAAGCGATTATCCGAGTCATATGCAGTGGACCCAAGCCCAAGTGAGAAAACAGCAAGAGATTCTCCAGAGGATTCACGGCAAGAGGGTGTGTGGAAAACAATTCTGAGATGTGAGGGACGCAAAAGTAAAAAAAACCCCGAAATGAATAGATATATCAGGATACAAAAAAGAAGCCATACATGTAGAAGACACTGACAAATGTCCACTTGGAAAGACGATGTGATTAGAAAGCTTTTGTTGATAAGGACCAACGCCTTGGTCGATATGTTGTGAGCAAACACAACAAACCAGTGTCCGCCCCAAGAAGTGTGCACATTTTCCAGTGTTCATGTCTGAAAACAGCTTAACAGTGGATGATGGTGCAAGATTTACGTGAACTGTGGTCAGTGATTTGGTGGTTTAGTTGCACTTTTTATCTTAAACCTGAGTTAACCAAGTCTGGTTAGATGTTTAGGTATAATCTGTGAACAGAGCCTTATTTTGTTACACTTGCCTAAAGTATTCACACAGCCAGGCGACAGAGAGCAACATGAACTCACATTACTCTGGAGTTGTGCTTATGTCTGTTCAACATTGACCTGCTTTTCATGGCCTCCACCAACCCCGGAGAAAAAATGTGTGGCTCTTCAGCTGCTAATTGCAACACTGTGTTTCGCCAGCTGGTTTCTAACTGTGTGTGTTTGGTGCTGAGCAGTGCAGCGGGCAGGAGGGTGTCAGTGCTTGTTGGCTGAAACCACATGCCTCAGATATCAAAATAATCGTATGAGTAGTGACACAGCAACTAGATGTATTCAAGGAGGAGTTGACATTAGATCAGAGGTGGTTTTAAAAAAAGATGATGCTCCACTTTTGTTCTGTTTTAACTGTATTCCAGACAATTTCTGCTTTGTCCTAATTTCGCTGAGATCTACTGGGAGGGAGTCTTGACAGAAAGAACAGAAGAGAAAAACAAACAGAAAGTTGGAGAAGAACGACAAAAGCTGCCCTGAGGAGAATCCACTGGGGCTGCAACCCCTCCTCCCTCTACCCTCAAAAGGCCATCAACTATGATAAATAGCCAGCAGGAAAGAGAGGATGAAGGCACAGAAACACCCACGTGGAGATCATACATAAAGCAGAGGACCACAGATGAGCTGATAGAAAAAAAGAACGAGGAAAGAAACAAATTGCTGGCAGACTGTGGTCCAATCGACTGTATGTTGAAGTGAAAACGCAGTTCTCCTCTATTCGCCTCGCTCCCTGGGAGTCAATGAGCCAAGGAGGGGACTTCTAACATACTGTGCAACCCCCACACCCACCCTCTGCCCCGGCAATCCATTTTATTTATGCTTTATTGCAGCAGCATCTCAGCTCAGCGGGGGCCTGTAGCTGAGGGACATGGACATGTTGTTATAGCAAAATCACCCTGCCGTTTGTTTTTCAATTAGCCGAACGTGGCATGGAGCATCGGCCCTCCCGCCCCGAGGTAAATCACCCGGTAGCAGCTAGCACTGTCCTCTGAAGGCCAGGTGCTCTATAGGCCAGTGAAAGGACGACTCTCTTGAGGTGAACCAGCGGTAGCTGATGACACATCTTTGCTGCGGCGCAACATACACAATCCCCACAAGGGCAGTGACTTTAATTGCTGTATATTGTTTCTCTTTGGGGCCTGCGAGTATAAGAATGGCAACGTCAGTATTTCTGTCAGTCCTGCAAGACTTTTCTACAACAACAAGCCAGATTTCCATTGGAGCTTGAATGTGTACTCCTTTCACTCACTAGTTAATATTTAGAGCTTCTTTCTATTATAAGGTTTTCTCCCCTTCAAACTGAACATCCCTTGCCCTTTAAATCAGTAGAAGGATTTAATGTGAAATGCAAGTAGATTATATGATCAATCAATAGCTTGGCAGTAATAGACAAAAAGGATTAATGAAAATTGTGTATCTGTTAAAAAGTCAGAGGGGCAGAGCGGGTGAGGATGATTGTCATGATATGGTCGGTTCGATCAAAACACACATAGCTGTCAAGATTATGCAGAATGTGTATCTTTCCAAGAGAAAATCATTTTTGTTTTTCTTTTTAAGTGAAAGTCGAGCCAGTGTTTGTTGTTTGCGAGGACGAGCTTGCATTGATGAAAAATACTAATGTCAGCTTCATTACAGCAGGAATCATGCAGCTACAAGGACAAATGATTTTGTGGTATGGTGTCCACCAAGAAGCTTTCAGAAGACATATTTTGACAGAGACAATGTTGGGCAGACACTTTTACTTTTTTGTTTGGTCAGTTGAACCATCCAACAACATGGCTAAAACCACCTGTGCGCAGCATCATCATCATCACTACCATCTGGAATCAGACACCCCACCGGAGAGAACGACTCACATTATAGAGGTGAGTGTGATATAGAATTTGGACATTGAGTTGACTTACAAAAGTAAAGCATCATATTTTAGGGTTGGTTGTGGAAGCACACGGAAGCTTGGGTTCACTTTTCTGTGTTGAGTTTGCACATTTTCCCTGAGTTTATTCTGGGTTCTTCAGCTTCCTCCCACATTTCAAAGACGTAGTAGCGTTGGTTAATATGAGTCTCGAAATTGTCCGTAAATGTGAATGTGGACGTGTAGGGTTTATCTCTGTGTCAGCGCTGTGACGGACTGGTGACCTCTCCAGGTTGGAGCCAACCTCTTGCCCATTGTCAACTGATATTAGCTTCAGGCCCCCTCTGGAATTAATGGGTAGGTTGGTTGCATTTTAGCATTTTCCTACATACGTGGGAAAAATTTGGGATGTGGTAAATGAAATGAAATGAAAGTTTGCATAAATGGCTATTGAAACTACTTTGAACATGCTGATTGAGAGGAAATTGGGTCTTCGAGAAAGAGAGGGCAGCCAGAAAAAGAGAGAATAGACAATTTTGGACTCTCGTCTTATCAACATTCAATGACTTCATTACAATGAGAACCACGTCAACACAGCAGGATAGGGAACACTGCAGCAAATTAAAGAGTCACGTTACAGGAGGACCAGAGAACATAAAGACCACTGTTTTTCACATAGTTTTTTCTGACCCTTCTGCTTGAATGTGTGATGTCGGGTGTTGGTGCCGAGCATGTCGTGGGTTTCGAGGTTTTTGCTCAAAAAGAACAGCTGCCTGCTGTGGCACAAAATGAGAACAGTGAGGTGAGTGAAGTTGCTAAAGCTTAATAAAGCTGAGCGAAGATACAGGTGATCATTTTCTGTTGTTTCACCACTTTCACATTGTTATTTTAATAAAATCTTATTACAAAAATATAGATTTTAGCCCCTGTAAATCAATGAAAACCCTGTTACCGGTATATGATATGTTCGTGTATAGCAGTAGCCTATAGCAGTAGACTTTTAAGTAAAAAAACAAAATCTACTATGGTGAATGAGCTCAACAATTTGTTTCAAAATATGTCTTTATCCAACAATAAAATGTAAAGCTTCATTAGTTTTTGTCTCTGTGTCCATTTGCATCATCAGTGTTGGTTTATAACTTGCGAAAATAGAATGCACAGAGCAATACAAGACTCTGCACCCCTAGTGGGTGGATTATTTAAAGGGACACTCCATTGATTTTGAGTTCAGTTTATTCATCATGATTAGTGTTGCAGTCTGTGGAAACAACTCTGGGGGAGCTTTGTCTAAGTCCAAGAAATGATAACCCTGATGATGTCCTCAAGATGATCTCAGCTGGGTCTTGGAGTCTACAAACTGCCTGAGCTGGAGGTGGCTCCAAAAAGGAAATGTTTTAATTGCACTTCTCAGCTACAGTACATTGGTGAATTACCAGCTCTTTTTCGAATTTAAACCATATGGTTACTCAATTTACTCAGTTTCCATGGTGATGGATCCACTTATTGCAATTGTGTTGCAACAAGATCTAGATACTGTGTAAACACCATCTGTTAAACGAAGACCATGTGATGACACTGACAGCCCAAGAGAAAGACAACAGTGAGTTGGGTTTGTTTCATTAAGGTATTCTTTCTCCTGTTTACTGCAGAATTAAATTCTATTGGAATTAAATAATTTCATCTTGCATGTCTGCAGATGAAGGTCCATGACCAGTGAACAAACTGCATCTACTGGTGGTAAGCATGAGATACAGGTGAAAGCTCTGGAAAAAGCTATCAAGACGACCTTGAGTTGTTAAGTCAAACTGAATGTCTAAAATTTTGGTCTGTAAGTCCCTTGACTTTGTGGAATGACAATATAGAGAATTGGAGTTGCCAATTATTTAACACCTCTTATTCTCTGCCAACAAGTTAGTACACACTTATGTTTAACTACATGATCAAAATGTCGTCATCATACAAAGTAATAGTGCAAGTTCCAACATCTCCAGGTATCAGTCCCAGTCATTGAATAAGGGTGTACAATTTCCTGGACTGTGTCCAGACAGCATTGTGTTTCATGGAGCTGTGAAATTTCCTTTCCCTAACAGAGACAAATGACCTATTAGCAGTCTTGAATTTTACATGGACTGATGAAAAATAGATACATCTTTCTCCATGTCTGGATATCAATACAAAAACTGACAGGGGATTCATTTACGCCTCGCTCATCGAAGCTCATAGAGAATAATTGGGCGTGACAGGCTTTTACAGGACAGGACAGTGTGGGAGGGAAATATCCTTAAGTGATGAGATTCAATTTCACACAATGTCGTAACCTCGGCTGTGTCGGATGGGCCAGGGCTTTGAAGTGTTGAATCTGGATGAAGGGATGGTTTACTGTACATTCTCCTTTGGACAGAAAAAAGCTGCACAGATTTTTGGGTATTATGAGTCTCATCTAAACTATGTCAAGGTGTGGTGAAACATTAGATCCCAACTTTTGTGGATTACTTAAGTTGAAATTTGTCATCATGTTAAGAGAGCAAAGAAATGCATCTTTTTTCTGAGAGCATCAGAATCAGGGCTTGAATGGAGGAGAACGATCATTGTGAATTTCATACAGAGAATTCGATATATGCAAAAATATAGCACTAATGAACTTTTCTGTAAAATGAACCCCTTTGGGCAACAGTGGGGAACAGACACATACAGAGAGGTCCTTGAAGAAAACTTGCTTTAAAGCACCTGCAATGGTTCAGCTTCAGCAGGACAATGACCTGAAGTGTACACCCAAGACAACACATTTCCTTTGTCCAGTACTTCTGTCATGAAACACCAACATAACATGGACAGCATGACTGTTAAACCATGACAGTGTTAAATCTCATGTTAAAATAAGACAGTTTCTATGAAAATCACACACTTCATCATCCTTCTTTTACAATTGTAGATGCTAAAAGACAAAGCCTATAAATAACAGCAGCTCCATGACTGCTGTCAACTCTTGTTCTTCTGTGTTCTATCAAATAAATGGAGATCAATAGTTGTTCTATTTAAAAATGACACTCAATGACACTGCTACTTTTTTGGGGTGCTTTTTGTCTGGATTATTTTCAGCAGTACTGCTACTCTTGTTGTCAGCATACGTGCACTTTGGTCACATAAAACCAAAAGGCCGTCTCTAGAACAAGAGTTTGGTTTGTCTCGTCTGGGCAGTGCAACATGTTGGGCCCCATAGAAGAACATTGGTATAAACGGTTCATTCTAAGGTAATGGAAATACAATGATTATTGGTTTCATGTGATTATAGACATGAAAACACAATTATGAATGTGTTAAATTACAAGATCCCTTGACCATTGATTGCTTTGTGCTTCGTGCCCTCATTCTTATTTAGTTTGCCTTTCCTCTGAATTTGTGCTTTTGTTTGACCTTTGAATATTTTTGCTTTTGACTGAATTTATACTTTGACTGTCTTGATTCTTGCCTGCTTCTCTATCCAGTGAACCAATTCACATTGTGTGATAAACCACAGAGCTGACTTGTTTTGTTTTAGAATGAATTTAACAATCTGTTCTACACTCTGATGTGAGGATAGCATGCAAGGAAGCGTCCAAAAAGCTGTCGTTTGTCAGAGTGTCTGAAGGACGATATAACACCCCTGATTCAGCCAACACGTCGACTGATCCAACCAACCCTAGAAGAAAGTGTGGATTATGAAGAGGTTAATTCCCCAAGTGACCCACCTCCTAAGATCCTAAGCGTCCAGCGACTATGAACCTAAGCTGCTTAGCAACCCATAGCATCCACTGCCTAGGTCTTTTACTGACACCTACCCAGAACCCAAGTTGGATCCAACTGACCTAAAATGTATTACTGAGTCTGTTCCTGAGTCAGCCATTCCAAGGTTGGTCACTGGTCTGTTGCTGAGCCGACTTACAGTACATCAACAATGTTCCTGATTTCTGATTCAGCCAGCCCAGCCAGGGTCCTTTCTATGCCTAAATCCGGTATACCGACAGGAGTCCTGTCTGTACCCATATGGTTCTTAGCCAACATTCTGCATGTTCTTTTGTTAGGGGTCTTGGCCAATGTTCTGAGTCAGCCGTCCCAGCTGAGGTCTTGCCAGGTCCTGAGGTTCTTCAGGAATTTAGTATTCCTGATCTCAAGTCATTAACCATGTCCAGTCTCAGCATAAATGCCTGATGTACCGGTTTTCAGCCTCTGCCAAGTTCACAAGTGTGTGTGTTGGCCTGTGCCTGGCTATCTAATCTAGTATCATTCTCTGCCTACAGTGGACACCTGCCTTCACCAGTTGTATTCTGCTTTGCCACCAACTACACCTGAGAGGGGAGGAATTTGCTAACCAAATTTTATTTGGAGTAATGTAAACACTTCAGCAACTAAATAATAAAGAGATCAGCCCCAATGTATTTTGTATGCTTAACAGACTCAATTGAATGCCTGCCTGTTTGTGTGTGCTGTCAGTTTATGGTAATTACTGATATTGCAGTATTTTAATGCAACTGTTAATGCAGTATTTGAATGCAACCATTTAACCGCCCTCGATAATTGATTCATGGAAAAATCCTGTAGCAATTAAATCTTCATAATGATTATTAGATACATGCCCTTTAAATTAGTTTGTCAGCATGTCAGTGGTTCATAATTATCTAAGGAACAGAATGAACTAGCCCTTCTTGTGCTCATCGTTTAGCTCAATATCCTTGCACTACTACAGTAATGCAAAAGTCAGATGGAGGATTACAATACAATTACAATGCAAAGTGTTTTCAATCAAGTAATTAGATGAAGCAGCTCTTAAATTAAATTTCCATAATCTAAATCAAAAGCATTGTTTTCTATTAGGGTTCACTGAGATTTCTTTAGCTAAGATTCTGACACTTATAATTCACTCAAAGCACTCTACAGTACAGATTGGCCATTTACCTATTCACACACACATTCATACTATATGTCTATGAGCAGCACTTTTCTTTTATGATGGGCCATTCAGGGTTCAGCATCAAGAATACTTCAGTATAGAGATGGAGAAGACTCCAGCCTTCTGTTTGAGGACAACCCTTCAGCCTCAGTTACTGCCACTTGGTGCCAATGCTTACTATCAACATACAACTTTATTTCTGTCAAGGACCCTTTGGTCAGTCAAAGTACACTATGGGTCTATGGTATTTACTTATAGGGTAGGATTTGTGTTATAGACCCTTGAATAAAGATGCAGATAGAAGGAGCTGTCAAAATCAGTCTTGATTAAATATGAACAAATACATTAAATCATGCACAACATTTTCTCAAATACAATTTCATTCTGCAAAACTGTACTGTCTCAATAATTTACTCTTATCACTATTTGTCCAGGTGCCCGTTGAAGTTAGTATATGCAAGTCAAACTAATTTAAGTAACTTTCGTTGAACACAGAAGCCATGTGTTGCAATTACAGAACAACAACAACAAAGAGATTTCTCCTTAAATTCTCAAGACATCATCATCATTAATGGACTATATTTAGCGGTATAGAAGAGTTTCAAGGATGTTCATGCAGAAGGGGGGGTAGAAAGCTCCTGGTCAAAATCTCATGAAGGATATAAAGATAATTTGTGAGAAAAGGACTGTGTTAATCTTATTCTGAATGTTGTATATTTTCAATTTAATTTAATCGGATGATCACTCAATTGTCATGACTCAGAATCCCTACCCATATTAGTGACAGGAGATATGCCACAGATTGGCCGCTAAAAACCAACGTTTAAAATAACAACTGGTAAAGCTTTGCTCAGGTGTGGGCACAAAAACAACCTGGATGGGTTTTTATAAAAGATCACAACTAAATACTGAAGGGTAGAAGAACTTCATTGTCATAGTTACAATAATAGACGCACGATTGATTACTCGACTGTGGTCACGATTGAAAGAACCACTGACTGTCTGTTTGTCAATTCCCCCATCCACCCTGATGTTTTCCCTACAGGGACTTTGAGGCTTTATAACGTTGTCACCTGACCCTCTTTTGCCCCATCATAACTACTACAGTCACTATATGGCATAATGGGACACAATAGGTCACTCAACAATGAAGCATGACTCCGGGTTGTAATGAGCTGCACACATAAACAACCTATGGGATTATATTTTATGGGAAAACAATCTCTCTTTGCCAAGTAAAAGTGTTTTTAGCGACAGAAAATTTACTTCTCTGGGGCATGCATTGTAAATCATCTCCCACACTTAAATGAAGCTATACTATGAGCTTCCTTGTGCCTGCCTTCATATACGGTGTATAGTGGCTTCCTGACAAGTGAGAACATTGGCCGGGATGTGGTTAGAATTTCCAGGAGGCTGTTTTATACAAGTCAGAAATTATATATTGAACATTCAGCAATGAATACAATTGAATGTCTATGGTGCCTGTCTCTCATTCTCCTCCACTGCTGCCTGGACTGCACTTTCCTTTCTCTGCCTGGGAACAATAAGTGGCAACAGCAACTCAATGTGATGAATCCTATCTCACCCAACACATGCTCAAGCTGTACACACTGAATGTATTGATCAGTAACCTTTGTTTCAGTGATTCTGACAAAAAAGCCAGGCTGGGAAGGAAAGCTTCTGGAGGGGTTTGAATTGTGAAGCACTGAATGGAGTATTTCTGTGGTGCAAATCTGTGGACAGTTTTAGCCTAAAGTGTGGGAGCTATAACTTGCAGATGAACCAATGCGTCAGTGCCAATTCAAATATTGAAGAAGGCCCCGAGGGATGAGCAAGCAACCGTTCATACGATTATTACTGGTTTAAAGGTCCTACTAACTGCTAAGTTTTCCAACAGCAGGAGTTCATGAGTCTTTGTTGTCTGTTCTTACGTTTGACGCCAAAGAAGAAGTGAGAGGGAGCATCCATCGAAGGAGAACACACAGGGTTTAACCATCAAACAGCCATTTGGGCTCTGACTTCAGATATTAGTTTCCTGAGGTGGAAAACTTCCTGATCAGTGAAGGTCGCTTTGTTGGTACCTTCTGTGTTTCTCATGAAAACTCTCACTGAGTTGAGGAATAGTTTTAAATCGGGGTAGAAGTCCTCTACTCTAACCAGTATTGTGCCCTTAGTGTTGTGCAAAAAAAGTAGGGATGCACCGACATGGAAATTCTTGGGCGATACCGATGTATATATTTATTCTGTTTTTGTTTTTATTGTATGTATGGTTGAATAAAACATTTTTTCTTTTCTTTTTAAATCAAACAGAAATGATTTGTTACACATTATATCTAACTCTGTGGTGTACATATCTATCAAATCTGTAAGGCTGCAGATAGTTATAGATGGGTCACATGTGGTGTTTGTCTGTGTGTGTTTGTGTGTGATATACGGGCTAAGGCTTTCTTGCTGATCCAGCGTCTAGCAGGACCATAAAATAACAAACTGTCTCAGAGGAGAGAAGTTAATAAACCAATTCTATCAGTATTTGAGAAACAGCTTGGTCTTTTCCATTGATGGCAGTTGGTTATGCTATTTACTGGGACTGGGGTCTTCAATCAATATTAAACTATGATTTTTAACAAATCATAAATCTGGCCCTCATACAACACGATTATTTAAATGTTATCTGGTCCAAGACGCATCTCTTTATTCCTCTTTCAGACCCATGATATATTTAGCAATCTTCCTATTTCCTAAGGGTATGTGTTTTAGGATCTCTCAGGTCGTTCCTCAGGGAGAGATAGTGTCAAAAGCAGCTTTTTTATTATCAGCTTGTCAAGTGATTGTTGCTGAGACCTACTTTTAGTTCTTTAATGTCTGTGTTGGATCTCTGCTGTATTTTATATAGTCCAGTTCATTTTCAACTATTTAACTCAGAGATTGCCAGGTTGTAACGCAATCGGCTGATGCTGAGGAACCAAAATATCCCATTTAGAGAAATAACAAAACCAATCCAGCCTCATGTTAAAATAGATATGTAGCTCTTTTTTTCCTAAACCATTTCATCCTTAAGTAACACCATGCTTTATACTTGAAAGTAAATGCAACAAAAAAACTTATTAATTGAATTAAAATATATCGCATTATTAAAAATGTATGTTAATTCGTCGTGTCAATTTTTTTTAAACAGCATTTTGGTGGAATCTGTTGTGTAGTTCAGACTTACATTGGTATCTGAGCAGGATGGATCCGGCCTGGGAGCTCTGGCTGTGGAAGCGAATGGAGATTTGATTGCTGTGGCTCCGTACCACTAACCCTCTCATCAGAATGGACTCGTTGGCCAGCATGGTGTTCTCCCCATAGCCCACATCTTCCAACACCACCTTGTCGCCCTCAGACAGATTCACATTCATCACCTGACAGAACACAAAGCAGGGATTTGATTATTTATATATGATATAAACACACAACAACAAAATAATGATCAAGATTCTTGGATTTAGAGTCGCTGAGTATCAGAATCAGAATTCTTTTTATTGCCATGTATATTTGCACATACAGGAAATTGCCTTGGTGTGGTTGGTGCACTTGTTCGATATCCCAAAGGATCTTATTCTACGCCTGGTAGCAATCTTTTCTTTGTACATAAAATAATAGTAGCTACAAGTTTATTGAGTCAGTCATCAGGCGCTTTCTACTTTTGATGTTCAAGAAAAATGTAAGTTATAGGTTGTTAGTTCCACATCCCCCCACAACACACACAAAGCAAGCTCCATGAACAGAGGAGGACATTTAGATGTGGCTTAAACAGAAGTAAAAGAACAAAACTTTGTAGGTTCTTCAAATTGCCTAAATTCATTGAGAGCTAGTCAGTACTACTCTAATTCCTTGTGTGACATACTTGAGTAATGAATTAAATATTTAGATTCTGATTCACGAAGGGACTGTGCAGGTATGAACTACAATAAAAAAAAATTACCATATCAGAAAGTCATGCTGTTTACGAACCACATAAACTGAGTAGAGAGCTGGCCAAAAAGTGAGCCGGTCCCCGCCTGCGACCATGCATATGTAAATTATATGTAGATTTCACTATTTACATAATGTGTATTTCTAGTCATGGCCATTCACATAAAAATTTAACCCAGCTCACTCAGACTGTGCACCAGCAGTTCCCCACATAATTCTGGATCCCTTCAATAGTGGCATAAAGGCTGTGCACAGAGTTTATCCATTCAGAGTGCAGTGCCAGCCATTATTGCGGCCACGCCATGCACTGCCATCAACCGGTGCGGCTACACAGAGAGAGTTTTTCTAATTTCAGATCAGATAATGAAATGCTCCTCATGTTAAAAGGGCTACAGGGCACAGGAGTGTCTTCCCTCACGGATTCATTTCCCATCTGAAGCTATTTGCACTTATACAGTTTGGGATGAAGGAGTTATTACTTGCACAGTTCAAGGGCTTGTTTCCACTATGTGGGGATAGAAAACACTCAGGTAGAGTGAAGAATGTTGACCTGAGTGACAGTCAGTATAGCTGACCATGACCTTTGTGATGGTCAAGTGATTCAAGAGGAGCACAGTAAATGACAGACTGTTTTATCAAGAACATCTCAGCATGTTAAGTAGGAGCCAGTGTTGAAAGTCTGCTTATATCACAAGAGAGAAATGTGGAAAAAGCCAAAGGACAAACTGGAGCTCAGTGATTACACAGCGAAAAAGGCCTGATAATTGTCAGCCTGTCTCTTTCACTGACAGCGTGTCTGCTGACGAATGTTGCTTTTATCTGCTTCTATCACAGCAAGTGCATCTTTATTCAGGCGTTAAAAGGTACAAGGCGTCTTGTCTTCACATGGTCCTCCATAGATCATATCATGTGCGTCCTATCTCACCAAGCAGGGAGATTAATCCACAGCCCTCTGCTGAATGACACTTAACTGTGTGCTTGTATTATGTGAATCTCCAAATCCGACTTCAGAGTGTTACTAGGGTTGAACATTGGGAATATATATGCAATAGAAATAGAAACAGCATGGCCTAATTTGGAATATTACTGACTTATTATCTATCACTATCTGTGTTGAATATAATAAATAGCAGTAGTATTTCAAAGTCATTCTGTTCCTCAAAACTATATGCTTCAAAGTTTTTTCCCATGAAACAAAATCTCCTTTTGGCCTTAAAATGACTTGAATGTCACTGTACACCTTTGCCTCATAAAGTATTCATGGTCTTATGAATATGCAAATTGATCCAATCTTTATCCCCACCCACCCTCAGCTGCTCGTCGGCAGCTCTGATTCAAACCTCTGCTAGTTTTTTGTCAATGGAGTTATTCAGGCGACATGTTAAAAGTGGAAACTGACTGTGAAGACAAAGAAAAGAACTGTGTTAAGTCGCCTATAATGTCAATGTATAAGAATGATGATATATTGTATTTCATAGATCACTCTCTACAACATTCGGTCTGGTCGGCTTGACTATGTTATCAAAGAGCTGATGATGTGGAGCTAACATTAGATTAACCTGGATACCAATCCCAAGCTCTGACAGAGCTAACATGCCTGGTTCCTTGGATATGTGATATATGACTATAGCTCCAAGGTGGAAACACTCAAGTCATGTGATTGACTGATTGTTTGGGGAGGCTGTGGCTGAGGGAGTTGAGTGGTCGTCTTCTAACCAGAATGTTATATAAAGCGGTTCGATCACTAGATACTGCAGGACAAACGTGTCTAGGGCAAGATACTGAAACTTAAAATTTCCCCTTTTCATAGACCAAGTGCTGCCCATGGATGCACTGTATGAATGAATAGGTGAATGGCAAAAACTGTACTGTAAAGCCATTTGAGTGGTCAACAAGGCTCGGACGCCAATAAATACAGAGCTTTATTTTAACCATTTTTCTTGTAAGGTAAAATAAAACACACTATGAACATCATGACAAGAAATGTGTTAGGGTTAGGGTTAGGGTTGAGTTAAGCAGTTAATTTATTTTGCCGTGTTTCTGGACTCAGGGACAACCAAGAGAACTTAGATGTTCACATGGCCAAGAACGATTTAAACTAAATCTAGATCCCGATGTCCGAATGATACAGCTCACAGCAAATTGTCTATGTGTAAGAATAATAGCAACTATATCCGCTCATTGTTGGATTGAAAATGAATAAATGTGTAAAATGGACCATGTGAAATTTACCAGTGTTTTTTTTGTTTTTTTACATTAAACCTTTCTCATCATAAAAAAACTGAAATTTTAAATGAAAATGCAGTTGACATTGTTTTAGCATTGATTCTTGGATCCTCTCATGCTGTGAAACAAAAATTAAGCTAATGCTTAAAAAGATTTGGCACAGAATATAACTTAACAGATCGAGATGTCAAATTAAAACAGAGTCAAAGGACATTTAGCTTCAGAGTCTGGTGCAAAAGTAGTTTTTTGCCTATTTAAATATTAATTAATATTAATCCTACAAAGGAATTTATTGAATTTGATAAGCTAATTTGGGACATAACCAAGGTTATTTGGTCTAAAATTCCCAGTTACATTTTTATAACATCTCCTCCAATGTCTTTGTCATTGACGCACAACAAACCACTGCATTTATCACAGTTTAGGTGAACACCAAATTCCATAATCAGGCAAAGGAATGACCTCTCCTCTGCTCTTGTGTTTAAATGAATGGCTTTCTGTCATGTTAGAGGGGTGGTTCAACATCTTCGAATGGCTCTGCACCTTATTTGCTTTCAGTCTAAGTGAGATACCAATGTCATTGCTGTTTGTTAAGTTCAGAGCTGAATCTGGTTAGCTTCACTTAGCAAAACAACTGGAGGCAGAGAGAAACAGATAGTCGATCTAACCGAAGCATTCATTTGATCCACACACAAACAGAACATGTAAAAATGACACATTGTGGTTACATGCTGAACTTGAACAGCCATTTGCAGTGACTGTGCACAGCTTCCTTTAGTCTACGTGTGAGTGAGGTTCTCTATGTTTGTTACCATCAAGCCTTTGTTGCCTTTGCAACTGGCAATGCAAACAGATGCAACCTAATCCTATCCTGACCTGCAACCCACATCTTCTAAATCAGAAACTTTAACTCGGAAAAAAAACATGACCAAAGTTCCACACACTTTTAATAAATTAGGAATGAAGCTCAGAAAATAAAGAAAAAAAAACCTGACAAGTAGATATTGAGTTTAGATTATTTTGTAAAAAGTATTCACATCTCATTCGACTAATTGTCAGTCATGTCATACGAGGACAGTCACTAACTAAATTACAAGGTTTTTCTTTTGGTTTAAGTCTGAAATGAAGGAGGAATTGATGTCACTTAACACTGGATACATAATACACAGTAAGCTCAGCACATTATTCAATTATAGTGCACTTACACTGAAACTTTACTTGCAGCCCACGTATAGCGGGAGCCTATCCAGCCTGAACGCAACATGAATGACTCACACTGCACCGTACTGCCTTGTGTATAACAAGTCATAATGTGGCGTTAATGAACTCATGGACACAGCATCAGGATAATAGTGAAAAGCGGAACAAAGGGCATCGCCGAGTAATCACATTATGCCTTCAGCTCAGGGATAATAAAACACTTGAGGGAACATTGGGAGACGTAATCCAATTTGCCCTGGCACCAGCCCAGCTTCTGTATAACTATACCTCACAAACATAATCATGAGGGTTGTTCCCCCTGCCTGGTAGAGGAGTTATTACTCTGACAACATAATGGATCCCAATACCTTTTGATATCGGAATCACTTCATTCATCATTTATGGAGAGGAATTAGACTCAAGTGTCTGGTAAATGACAACAAATAACTTTAAGATTCACAAATATGTACAACGATGTATGCAGATTTAGGGTTAAGCTGAATAAATTGAATATATATTTTTGTACTCGACTCTGAAGAGAACATATTTCTTAAGTGGCATGCGTCTGTACGAAGTCAAAGGAAAACTTTTGATTTATCAAAGGGTTTTAGGTTTCAAAACTCCTGTGTGCTTGTATCAGTTGGTACTTAGTAGTCTAGAATAAGCAGAGGTTATGGGGCTGTGCAGCAGTGCAGAACCATGCTTTGATTAAAGCCTATGCGGTGTGTGTTTATTTTTTTATTATTTATTTGTATTACCTTTTAATATTCTGCTGTGTGCTGTTTGGTGTTAGGGGCCTAAGTAGGGTGTGTTAACAGGTCTAGTTTATAGTTTAAAGTCTAAATCATGGGGACACGGGTTCTATCCATCTATCCATCCATCCATCTCTATCTAAAGTGGAAACATGGATTAAGATAGAGATACAGCTCAGGGAAGGACATATGAGAACAGAGATGAGAGGAAGCAAGGAGAGTGAAGAGAGGATAAAAGGGAGAAAGATGGGACAACAGATAAACTCCAAACACAGGATGAGACTCAGCTTGTACTAATATTCTAAGATTCAAGAGTTGCAGCTGTATCAGAATTCAAAAGGCTAATTGATGCACTACTTCCTGGTGAAACAAACAGCCATTTAAGTCGTACATATTTGGAATGCAATCGGTTTACTATGAACTGAATTAAAGTCTCCCTTAAACCATCACATAGCTAAATATACTCTATATCTATATACTGAATAAATGACCCCCCGTGCTATGGTGTGAAGAGAATCATCTCTGACATCAGTTTACTTTATAAAAGCAACAAATGACAGCCGAATCATTCATCTGACACTCCCTCATTAAGAAGGCGACAACCTTGGGGGACTGTGTGGAGGATGGGAGCAAAGGCAGCGATAGAACCCTTGACTAATGGATCAACGTTTATTTGTTTGTTGTGTGTGTGTGTGTGTGTGTGTGTATGTGTGTTCAAGTACTTATATCTTAGTGGGAACCATTTTAAGCATCAACACTAAATAGTGAGGACATTTTTGGAAAGTGAGGACATGTTGGCCAGTCCTCACTTCTTCAAAGGGCTTTTGAGGGTTAAGACTTGGTTTTAGGGTTTGGGTTAGAATTAGGTTTAGTTTAGGGTAAGGGTTAGGCATTTAGTTTGTATTCTTAGGGTTAGGGTAAGGAGCTAGGGAATGCATTATGCCAAAGAATGTCCTCACTAAAATAGAAGCACAAATGTGTGTGTGTGTTTGTGAAAGAGATGGGTGAAAGAAAACACGGCAACTCAAGGAAATAGATGGGAAGAAATGAGGGAGAGAAGCAACGTAATACAAAATCATGTAGCCTGTATGTGTATGTTATATATTCCCACTCTTCTCTACAGAGACACTTTGTCGATCTTGTTTCTTTGAGCAGACATAGAGCCGGGGCCCAGCAGTGAATAAGGGGACTATTTACCTCTAATTGCTCGCCTCCTTCAAAACACCACACCTTCTCCCTTCATCTCCCCAAAAATGCTGAAGCTTCCATTTAATTGTGTCAAGCTCTGTTTTATATATTCACTTAATATCACTACCCCTATCATTACATGGGATCAGTGCTACTTAATGTGTTTTCATAATAGGAGCTGAACGTGAGTGTGTGTGTGTGTGTGTGTGTGTGTGTGTATGTGTGTGTCTGCTAATTAACAAGAGTAATTAAGAGGGAGGTGAGTAAGTGATGTCGTTGTCAAGGGAAGCATCTGTTCCAGCAGGAGAAGTGGGTCACGGTGGAGAGACAACCGCAAAGGCCACTAATGATGAGAATCCTCGCTGACTACCTAAACTGTCTCACCGAAGTCAGGACTACAGATGGTAACAAGCTGAATTGCATTTTGCAGGAACTCTGAAATCAGACCGCCCTCCAATTACGCCACTAAATGATTAAGACGTTAATGATCTCGTCAGCATTCATATTTGCTTAAAGGATAGGTCTGGAGATTTTTTGTCAAAACTATATTCAGGTACAAACAGGAAGGGTTCAGGTGGCCAGCAGCTTCCTACCTAGAGCCTTCTCTCTGTGAGGCAACATCCAACCATTCATGTGAGTGTGAATGGTTGTCTGTGTGTCTATGTGTCTGCTCTGTGATTGACTGGTGACCTGTTCAGGATGTACACAGCCTCTCGCACAGAGTCAGCTTGTATTGGCTTCAGCCCACGCACTGCCCACAAGCACGAGCATCTTGGTACAGACTATGGGTCTAATTAAATAGATAATAAATCCTGTGAAATGTACTTTCACTGCCATGGACACACAAACACACTCTAGTTCATTTCAACCAAATCTGACAAACACCCTCCCGTTGCCAAAAATATACAAAGTGAGTTTTGATTCTGAAGCTGAAAATAGAAGATGAAAACTGCTCTATATTTCCCTCTACTCCAGTGAGTTACTGTTTCAGAAAATAAATGTTTTAGCTACACTAAGTTATTGCTAGTATTACCTGCTGTTTTCTTCACAATCCATTAGAAACGTTGCACATTTAGTAGCTTTTACTCTCCATGAGCTTTCTCAAGTGATAGAAATCAACACCCATGCCCGTTCTTGTTTTGCTTCTACTTCTATCGCAGTCTCCCTTCTTCTGGATTTAGCATGCTGACTTGCTAGCCCCAGCCCAGCTGGGCGGTCTCGTCCATTCTTATAGCGAGCCACTGTATCATCCTGTCTGCCCTGGAGAAGTAGTGCTGCTCAGAGGATGGATTATGACTTCTGTAAAAACACAACAACTGCTGAAGCACTTGGCCAATGACCGTCACCATCACCCCGAAACAACTTTCACTGATGGAGAGAAAACTTACAGCCTTAAATCTCGGAGCTGACAGCCTCAGCCATAGTCAGAAGGTAAGTATTGATAGATTGACGAACATTATCGGTTGTGGTCTTTTTATGAGATTTGAATAGGGTTGGTTGATGTTAATGAAATGACGTTTTGGACTGACACAGCTTCACTGACTTGTTTCTTATATATATTTTGTGTTTTAGTTATCCCAAAGCCTATTATAGACAAAATACAATCGACATTCAGATAAATGAGACAATTACTATAAATGAAACATTCCTGGCCAGCTAAACATATTAAATAGATCTCATATATCCACATAAATGGACCATTTTCAGTTCACTTTCCTCCCTCCACTATAAAAAACACCTTTTATCAACTAACAAGAAGCTAATACCTAAGCGGCCTGTACAGTACTTTTCAATAATGAATGAACTCTACTGTTTCTTATTAAGTGCACTGGAATACTTTCATCATTTCTCCCGAGAATGATTGATGTAAAAGATTGCGCACATGTTTCTTAAGCATCGAAACCTTCTCACAGCCTCAGTGTGATGCTCGTTCTTGTACAAAGATCTGTGCAGCAGTCGTCTGTAATGACCAGACAGAGATAAGACTATTAATGTAGCCAGGCACTCGCTATCTGCAGCTAACATTCACTAATCCACTTAAACCACAACAGCAGCACACTTACCTCTGATTGCAGTACTTGTACTTTCTCCTTAAACTAATTTGTTTCTCATAAACACTTTTCTTTCCATATTCCCCATATTAAGCTTTATCATAATTCTTCTTTTAATCAGCGCCTTTTATAGGCTCCGAAAACATTTTTCTGTCAGTGTTTGGATGGATCCTCCAGTATGGAACAGTTTTGGTTTCATCCCAGCAGGGGTTCAGCGTGTCTTTCTCTTTCTCTGAGCTTCTTATTTTACTTGTGTAAAGTGGGTAGGATTAGATTTGAAAAGGTAATGTCATTTTTCCTCCTGTGCTCAATCAGACTGTGATCACAGTGTAAACATATAGATGACAACAATATATATTAAACTCATTATAAGCTTATTAGTCATGAAGTTTAGTCTGATTTGTAATGACAAAGTGAATTTGATAGCGATTATAAAACTAAGATATCAGGGGCTTTGATGTTTATCTTATTATTTTATATCATTTAATATTAGTCTCTTAAAAGGGGTACCCTTACATTTATGGTATTAGGAATGACATGTTGTCATAGTGATATCTACCTTTTTAAGAGGCAGAATGACACTGTATGGTTTTGTTACCTGCACACACTGCATTTTTCTTCATTTAAACAAAACTTTAAACATCAGATCCATCGACCACAAGATAAACAGTCTTATTTCATGACTATCTCACAGATTCAATTCAATTTTATTTATATAGCAATAGCACTAAATCATAACATGCATACTTTCCATCCAACCTGCTTTACAGTAAAAGACATGATGTGGAACATGTGCCACCAAAAGTTACAAGTGTCTGATGTGTAACGTGTCTGTGTGTGTGAGGGGTTATTGCCGCCTCTTGTCCTTTGCATAAAATGTATCCAAGGTAAACATGGATTATTATTATTTTTATTTTTATTCAGCTTGTGCAAAAAAAGAGTAGTTTTTGATGAACATGGCTTTCAATTTGTGCATATAAGAAAAGGTACAGTAAAATATCCAGCTTTCTCTCACAGCCCTGTCCTTGAGTGACCCTGTAGTCCCCACTACACAAGTTGCTCTCTCACAAGAGCTCCAGCTACAAACACAAAAGAGAGAGGCTTGAGATTAGTCTGGCTGTTTGAAAGGAAATTGAACATTGTGACACAGCAACCAGAAAAGAGTTCTCTCCCTCTCTCTCTCTCTTTTCGGTTTGCGTTTTGTTC
Source organism: Pseudopleuronectes americanus (assembly GCA_038501795.1). Classification (NCBI taxonomy): domain Eukaryota; kingdom Metazoa; phylum Chordata; class Actinopteri; order Pleuronectiformes; family Pleuronectidae; genus Pseudopleuronectes; species Pseudopleuronectes americanus. Next base: position 17,802,205 of record CM076719.1, read on the forward strand.
CTTTCCCTCCCTGAGAACAGCCAGCCAGGTAATCATTGTTTCATGGGCAGCATGAATGCAGATGGGCAGATGGTCATCTGAAAAGAAGACCAGCCCGCTGCAGGTCAAACCTGTAAAGTCTGCCCCCACAAAGACAGCAGCAGATTTGCTTAGCTGCATGAATAAAGATAGAGTCATTGAAAGGAAATAGAAAATGTAGCTTCCCTGTTGTATGTTGTGATATTTGGGACATAAAAGTCCTTGATGCAACATTGTGCATGAAGACGGGAGAGTAAGAAACAGTATTCACAGTTGAGACACTCTGTATTTGAGATGCAATATATACTTAAATGATGTGACATGTGTCTTGGAGTGTTCCTAATAAAGAGCTCACTGAGCGTATGTCTAACATGAAGCGTATCTGCCAAGACATACAGAGAATGTCATATAAACCAAGTGGACCTGGGAAAGAGAAATTGACTTATTGCTTAAAGCATTTATCGAGAGATTGACACGCGCAGAGAAACGAATGAAAGTCGCTCCCCACTCCCTGAATAACAGTTTGAAGCGTTCTTGAGCAAAGCCTCCAAAATCACATCTGCTCCAGTGCGGTAGCTCAGCTGTGTGGATGCACTGAGAGACTGTCAGCAACAAGGTGCACGACCATAACGGCTGCAGGGATGGAAAATCAGGTGTATATATTTACATATGTTTTGCGTGGAGGACTGCATCCAGTTCAACTCTACTCACCAGCGGGATCAAATCCTCATTTTCCAAAGCAATGAAACAGCCACTCACTTTATGTGTTTGCACTTATCTTGTTTTAACATTCACCTTGCCAATTGCTGTTTCCCTATTACCCCAGTCCCTGCATGTCTGTCAGAAAATTGGTTTTATCCAATATGCCTGAATGAGGGGTGAAAAACTGAATGCACAAGCTGAAAAAAAAACATAGAAAAAGGAATGATGAGCAAGTAAGATGAATGTGTAAGTAAAAAAATATATTCAGATGCACTGCACTGTGCTGTATGCATTGACAGAGACAGGCTGAAATTTACATTCTCGGCCTTGTTTGTCATTGGAAATGGTGTGGAAGAGAATAAATCACATAGAGGTGAACAGAACATGTATTTCTTATCCCGGGAACTGGCATGCAGAAATTGGACTCTAGGATATCCATATTAGGCAGAAGTGGGAAACATGATGATGGTATCATGATACTTGGACCGTTCCTTGGAACCAGAGTGAGGATATTATTCATGAGATGGGTATTTAACTGAGTGATCAAATTTGACTAATTGATAATTAAAACTTATTTTCACGATGATATAATCTGACTGACTGAATGAATGATCAAACAAAAAAAGTAATGTAGTTACTTGAGAAAAGTTTATAGATTTCATATTTAGATCATAGATAGCATGTATGTTTACATTTGGAGCACTTTCTTAGCAAATTATTCATGATATAAAAAAGTAGTCAAATTAAGCGAATTACTTAAAGCAATACAAATAATTACTATTATATAATTAGTTCAAATTACTGCATTGTAACAAACAACTGAGTTAGCTAACTAGCTGTTGACCACAGTGCAGCATTTAGCAGCTGATGATATATTTAATTAAATTGAATTTCATTGGCTTAGGGTTGGTGGAGACCAAAAATAGAGTTGAAAGAGGTAAAGTAAACATGTTTGTCCTTTAAATCACCAAGTGGATGAAATGAAATCTCAGTAAAAGCTTAGAAGTCGTTAGTTTGGTGGTCTAGTGTAAACTATAGCTGTCACAGTGTTCCAGGGCAAAATCATGTTAAATCTAAATTATTAACTTGAAAAAAGATCAGACGTTTTTGATCTTTTTTCAAGCATAACATTGTTATTGTCGACAATAACAATGTTATTCATTCAACACACTCAGGGCCAGCCCTGAACCCACACGTATTTATGGGACAATAGGTACATAAATTACAAACAATATTATTTTTAAACAATTCTATTTAATACCCTTGACAACTATTGGAACAGAAAAGCCAGTTCCTTTGTTTTTTATTGTGTGCTGGAGACATTTGGGTTTTATGATCAGAAAATGAAAGAGAAAGAAAAATTCAGGATTTCTGTTTTATTTCTCTGGTATTTACGTCTTGTTGTGTTTAACAACTCAGGACATTGCCCCTTTTGTATCAAGCAGCATTTTACGCAAGCAAAAATGAAGCAAACATAAAGTATTGAATTAAAATATCAACTTAATATTTGGTTGAATAAGCTTTGCTTGAAGTAAATACATCAAGGCTGTGATCCACTGATTTCAACAAATTGTTGTATTCTTCATTGGTTAAGCTTTTCTCTCCCTTTGCTGCAGCCTCTTCTAGTTTGGAGGTTGTTTGTTTGTTGAGGATTACGTAAAAACTACTTAACCACTCAAGAACCTCTTCAGAGTGGATGGAATTATGGGGCAGAAATGGTATTTTTTTCTTGTTGTCCATAACAAGAAATAACATCTGCTAAATATTTGTAAATTTCTCATAAATTAATGCAGTTATCTCTTTGAAAGAAACCAAGCAAACTTTTACTGGTATCTATTGGTGTATGAAATTTGGTGTAGCTTGATTACATTTAAATTGGGGGCATATCTCCTTGGCAAAGGTATGTACACAATAGTGAGTGTCATTCTAACTTTTGTTGTTTCTAGTGGGTCCTCTTGTGAGAGATTGTGATGCTGGAACACGGATTCTACCATTACTGGCAGTAACTTCTCTATTTCAATCGTCAGTGTTGCTCCTTTTATCTATATCAGACAATTTCCCCCTCTGTTTTTTTCCGGGCAGGTTTTTCCTTACTTCTGTTGATGGTTAATGACAGAGGATGTTGCACCTTCTTAAGCCCTATGAGACAAATTAGGATTTGTGAATTGGGCTATACAAATAAAATTTGACTGATTGATTGTGTTGTGCAGTGTGTCCGGGTCAATGTCCTGCAGCTTGATGACAAAGTGTTAGTTCAGCCTTCTGAATTATTTCTGGTGCTGACATCACGAGTTACATCACGTGAGAGAGTGACCGTGACTAACTGTTATGTTCTGGATCATGATCAGATAATTTCTTTCTCCACAATTTGGCTGAAGTCTATCTTGGTCTCACCGGTTGACATAACTTTGTTCCAGAGCTTTTACTATGTGCTAATTTTAGTCTGCTGATGAGTGGTTTTCATGTTGTGGTCTGACCTCTATGTTTCTGCTCTCCCTAAAGCCCAGGTGAATGTGAATCGTGCTGCAATTACACCACCAGAATGCTAGTGGCGGGAGAGTTTTTATACTGGTGTTGAGTGTCTTCCGGTTTCTGGTCCTCTTATTTACAATTTCTCTGGCGTCACTGTTTACTTCAGAGACATGGCAAGTGTTACTAGGCGGATCGTGTTGGAGCTGGAGCTGATAGATGTTGAAAAGCAATTAAGTTTTCTTAAAGAACTGCTATGAAGAAGGGAAAGACGCGTCCATGTTCATCCCTTCAACTCAATTCAAAAATGGTGCGGAGTCTGTTGAAAATGCTACTAAGTGGACCAATCACAGCAGTTATTGTCAATTCAATGCGTAGTTACAGTTTGGGGATGTGAACGTCAGGTTACTGTGTAGTCTGTGTAGGATACACGTCTATGCATAGGCTACAGCGTAGCTTCAATGCAGCAGCATGAATTGGCCTCCAACTTTTGACTGTGAACCTTCACTCCGGTCTTGTGGATGATGGGGTTTTATGTCACTGTCAGTTATATTAGTTTTTTTTCCACAGCTCTCACAGCTGCTGCTGCTGTCCTTGGCTGACCTGTTCAATGTCTGTTGTTCAGTACACCAATATTTGTTACTTTTTTCAACACATTCCCAATTGTTGTATTGGTTATTTCCAATCAGCAGTGGCTGATTCATTTTTCTTCTAGTCTTTGCTTCAAGATATCTTTTCTCCAATAGGCAGCTTTCTGCTCTTGCTTTATCATTTTGAAAACTACTTACTTCACACTCTGTATGAAGCACAACTTTACTTGAAATGGCCCAAAAGTTGTAATTATATTTAGGATTATAAATGTTGTGTAGCATCATCACCTGCCATTAAGAGAGTGGTCAGTAGGAGTCACATCTTTTTGGTACCAAACTAACCCTGTTTTACTGGATTTTTCATGGCAAACATTTGCTAAATGTTATTTATATGAGTACTTAACTTTCAATAATATTTGACTATACTGTCTCTCATATTGTGAGATATTTTTTTGTGAGAATATTGAATGACTTGACAGCAGCCAGGAAAATAACAAGCTGAAGTTAGGAAATCCAACTTTCCAATTTTCACATGAGCTTCAATTATTTTTATTTTGTATTTTCTGTGACCTGCAAAACTCACACAATCTATTCAAATCATCTCTGATTATTCCAAAACAGTACTTTAAGAATAGCTTTTACAAAGAAACTGATTTCTAAGGCAATTTTCCCATTCTCCTCAGTGTTTATGTGAGGTTAGCTGAGTTGCTATATCTTTCTCACTGTGTCAATAAAGTGTTAACACAAGCCGAGTTCTAATCAATGGAACAACTCAGAGCAGAAACAAGCATAGAGGTACCTTTATTAACACTGTGCAATCAGTTCAGCATTGACTTCTGACAGCTGCAATCTTTGTCGCCATCCCTCAAATTTATTTTCTCTTTTTTTCCTTAAAGTATTACCTCTGCTTGGGTTTTCATGAGCACTTTGTCACCAAGCCAGAAAAATCCTGTTTTTCAGTTTGTTTTTATGTATAAAGGATCCAGAGGGAAGCGTGAGTAAAGGCAGGGAAGACAGGAGTTTCTAAAAAGCAAAATGAAAAGTCAAGGGCAAGAGGAAGGAGACTGTGCATGAAGGTGTGAGGACAGCCACTGATGTGTACATGTATATATAAGCGTTTGTGTGTGTGTGTGAGAGAGAGAGAGAGAGAGAGAGAGAGAGAGAGAGAGAGAGAGAGAGAGAGAGAGAGAGAGAGAGGAGAGAGAGAGAGAGAGAGAGAGAGAGAGAGAGAGAGAGAGAGAGAGAGAGCCAGCATGGGTGTGTGTCTTCAAGTGGTGAATCAAAAGCCTTATGTGCAGGGCTGCAAAGAGCTGATAGCTGACCCATCAAGCGTGGCTCACCTAAAGCAGAATAAAAAACACCCACATCAGAAAAAGCCCGGCGGAGAGAATTTCTAAGTGCAGTGCTGCACGGTGCACATCTAAAAAGCCTACCTCAGCCACAAACACATGCCTCAAATCCTCAGCCAACAATGGGCGCTTACAAAAGGCGGAGCTGAGGGCAAAGAGACTCCGGAGAGAGAGAGGCGTGTGTCCTTCACTCGTCACTCTCCAGCCTTTCAAGCGTATGCCTCCTTTCAAGAACACACCCGCACTCTCTGTTGTGTCGAGTAGAGGTAAAAGTTCCCACTACCTGATCTGTAAACAGCAGGTGGATAAAGCCCAGTTAAGGTCTCTGAGTACACAGGTCGAGTCCAGCAGAGTCCAAAACCTAACTTGATTTTAGATATTAGAACGAAACATTTGTGTCTCCATTTTTATAGAATTTTTTTATGAGGAGGTCATTGTTTTGTTTTTGTTCTCGTGCACATATGCCACCACGTTCATTCAAGTGGCTGAGGAGCAGATGACAATTAACAAATGACAGTGCCTCATGCTTTTCCACTGATTCACTGACGTGGCAGTTAAACACCAAGAAACCTAGTGATGACCAAAGAGTGAATTGGGAAGATGACTGTGAGTTGAAAAATAATATTAACTACTCAGGCTTCAAATGATCCATCTGCAAATTATACAAACATCTGTCTCTCTGTATGTGGAATGCATGTATCGCAACCCCTTCATCTTTTGAAAATGTGCACATTCCATGAGTTAAATATTATTGAAAAATGGATAAACAAGTTATCGGCGTGCTGTAGCAGTCAGTGTGTTAGTCCAGCTGGGGAGGCATGCTAGCCGCCACTCTTCGGAGTGATAAATTACATCAGTGTTGGCAACTGCGTCAAACCGTCACTCGATCACTTTTGTTATTTGTTTTTGTGTTCAAAGAGTGACACAGACACATGTATACAATCTTTATTCCAGATGAACCAGGTTTTCTAACTTCAGTCTGCTCTGTTTCTAAAAAGCTCTGCATCGTCTGCAGTTACATGAAGGGAAAGCATTTGTAAAGCATTAAGGTCAGTGATCAGTGGGCGGCATGGTGGTGCAGTGGTCCTGGTTCTGGGTTTGAACGTGCTCACCAACCAGGCGGTATCTCAGTGGAGTTTGCATGTTCTCCCTTTTGTCTGTGATGGTTTTCTCCGGGTATGTCAGCTTCGAAGACATGCAGTTACGGTTTGAATGTGAGTATGATGGTTCTCTCTGTATATTAGCTATGTGATGGACAGACGTGATGTCCTCCCTGCCTCTCCTTTCAGCTGGGATGAGTTACAGACCATCTGTGACCCTCAAAGGAAACGTGCTAAAGATGAAAAATGAGTCAGATCAGTGGCAAGTGGTGAAATAAGTAGTCAGATCTTTTACCAACAAGCTATTTTCTACGTAAAAGTTCTGAATGAAAAATGGCATTTATTCTAAAGTAAATAAGTATGAGCAGTAAAATGCTAAGGTATATGAATTGATTTTGTCAAATGACCTTTGTCAATAGCTGTGCTGAAATCTAGCCACAACCACATGAGCAGTAACTTACACCCTTAGCCAGTGTATAGCTTCATGCTAGAGTCATTCCAGAAATGCTCCTTCGGCACAGGACTGATCAAAACCCAGTGGTCGCGGCAGCAGTCTCACATCCAGCTCTTGCCCCACTTGCTTTTTTCTGGGGAGCAGCACAAGAGAAACTCCAATCAGTGTCACTGCGTGTTTTTCACACCATCGCCCAGGCTGAGGCTGTAGGAACAATCACCAGATGATACAGTCACGACTCCCCTGTTGCCAAATTAAGTGCAACTCGATGTTTCTCTGCTTCCCCCACGGTGATGTTAAGTGAGGCTCCACATGGAAATCCTATAATTGAACCTCTCTCAAGTCTATGCTGGTTTTTCTGAGGACGAGGATGAGCCAGACAGGAGAGAAAAAACATTGCTGGGCAAGAAAGCACTCATCACTGATCTCTTTTCTCCCTGGAGAAGTCATGATTTAATTTATATTTAATTCTTGACAAAAAGAAAAGCGCATTATCATATTACAGCAACAGAGTGGATAATGGCCAATAGAATTCTCCGGCACAAACAATAAATTCATAAGAGGGAAATTATGAGGGCTGGTGCTAGAAGAGAATAAAGAAGGAGTGTGTCTGACAAAAAGCAAGTGTTAGGGTGTTGCAATATTGTTGACAACAAAATACCATCTGCTAAAAGATTTAAAAGTGTCTGCATGGAAAAAAATGTGTGTGACTGTTCATATGATTTTGATTCTAGCATATTTGTTCCTGAAGATCGACAGCGTTACTCTCTGCTCCTTTGTTCTTTTCATCTCGACACCATGTACTACATTTGGTTCAGTTGTTATACATAGTTTGATATTTTAATTATATACTTTTTCATGTATTTTACATAGAAAAAACATTACATTACGTATACTCCATTTTAAACTATAGTCATCGTTTGTTCACTTATTGTGACCTTTATAGCATGACCTTTTGTTTGTTTGTTTTTCTAAATATATTCTCAATTATTGCTACACTTTGTATAACGTTTTATTTATACACTCTGGGTTTCCTTATGACATTATGATGTTTAATTTTTTTTTAATTCTTTTTTATGCATTCCTTGGTTTCTACAGTCAAATAACTTTTTTAGCTGCTTTAATAAATAACCAATTTGGGGAGAAGTAATCAGTGTGTCTATTATATATTTACTCTACATATTGTGGGATGAGAACGACAACACCTCTAAATTATATATTCAACAGTTGTTGTAAGAGTTATGATTCTGAATAGGCTACTAATGGTAGGAATGAGTCCTCACAACACTGAGCTTATTTAATACGATAAAGCTTTTCTAAACTGAAAGAGAGAAACAACCTTTTTAAAGTTAAAAGTTCAATTATTTAAAGTATTGTCTATGAGGGAGAGACAGAGAGAGAAGGAGAGAGAGCGCCCTGGCACCACAATAGACTTGTACCAGGGCAGTGGCGGAGGAGTGCAGGGGTTGTTTTATTGAACGCTGCTGTCTACGGAGCTGTTTGACTGCTGTTCATTGAGCCGCTCACTGTCTGAGCGTAAACACTGGAGTCATGAGGGAGAGGCAGCTTTTCCACAGATGAAAGGGAGATTGGCCTGGTTCAGTGTGGGCTATGCATCATGGGAGTTACAACAGTACACATACAACAGTATTCCTCTGCAGAGCCTCTAAAACCAGGGGCTAGAAAACCAGCGGACTGGTGAGGTAATAGCTCACGGATAATGTAACACTGTAGCTGGTCAAAATGAGGTCAGTAGCATCAGACGCAATAAACTTAGATCACAGTTCACATCTGATAAGCGCTTCTCTCACAAACTAGTTTTGAAATGCTGTAAACTCTCAGAAGTTAATATCTACTAGATAGCTGAGCTACCACTGTATCATAGCTGGAGGGCACAAGCAAGTGAAGGTGGCTTCGAAACGCCCTGGACATTTAGACAGGCTTTTTGTGTTAAATTCAACGTAATTTACATTTCCAAATTAACATAGTAGCACATTTCATTCTTCACAGCTGAAACACTTTAAACTTAAACTTTTAGTTGAATATGGTTGTGCCTTCCTTGATTATCTGAGCCTTACAGATGATATATAGTTTGCTGCATACAGGTCTTTATCCAATAGCTTTAATTTGCCTGTTATAACTTTCAGTAGCTAATGCAATCATTATTCTTAAATTCTAAATATTCTCATGTAACATCTAAGATATTCAAGGAAGCACATCTATCAGTAACTCTGCTCAGATACTGACATAGGCTAGGTTTATTTGCATTTTTCAAATCATATTGTTTTTATATTTGTGTTATTACACACATTATACTAAACAAAATAACCCATAATAAATGATGGTGTCAATTGACTGTATAAAATGATGAGCTGTAATATGTAAAGTAAAATTTGTAGAACTGATACACTGACACAGTGCATCGTGATGACTGAGAAAAAAGTGATGAAATGTATATATTCATGCAGTGTGGGCCCGCTGGGCGGCCGCCTCACACTGTATCCTTTCCTCTGGTCAATGAGATCCTGACAGACTGCTGCAATCTAATCAACTCTTCCACTGTTTTTAATCCTGCGCCCCAATCTATTGCCTTCTCCAATTTCCTCCTCTCTGAGAGGCAATCACAGAGTGTGGGGCATTTTAATAGCTATTTGGCAGAATGCATTTGAAGGCGCCATGAGCTCAGTACAAGGACCTTTCATTAGATTGTCATCTCTGAGTGATGTAAAGCACCGCGGATGGCACAGGCACAAGGGCAGGGGAGGGACAATGGAGTGGACGGTTGAGCTGTGACCTTGTTCTTAAGGAATCTCTGCAGATGGATAACTATGTCTACCGCATCTATAGTGAACTTGTGCTGACTGAAATGTAAGACATTACCCAATAACAATGTCCTTTGTGATTAATGTTGACTGTTAGCCTTTAATTATGGTGACCAGATTTGAGTTTGTAAAAAAGAGGACACTTCGTCGCGGGGGGGGGGAGGTGTAGTGTATAGCATGCCGCACCATGACCATGTGAATGCATACAAATGTCACAAATGAAATGACAAAAATGACACAAATGACTATATGAACATCTATTTATTGAACTTTAACAAAATTGCAAAGTGCAATTGTAAAACAAATCTTTTTTGTGGCATTTAAATGTGTCAATAATGATAACAAATAAAACATTCTAAATAATAAATTCTTTATATGGCCACATATTAAAATAAGAAAATTAAGAAACTTTTCAGTCCTCCTCATATATTAAAGCAATAATGATAACAAATACAATATTCCAAATAATAAATTACTTATATGGCCACATATTAAAATAAGAAAATTAAGACACTTTTACGTAGGCATGGCTGCAGATGTAATGTGCTGTTTGTAAACAGCGCACGGAGTGGAAGCGGCAAGGTGCTCAATGTTGCCAGATTGGAAATGGCAAAGTAACGTTCCAAAGGCTCAAAATAGTCGTATTTGGAGGATAATTATCGTGGCTCTGGCAACCCTGAGATCGGTCGCCCAATGACAGACTCTCTCTACAGTCAGCTCGCGCAAGAAGGTGGAACGTAAGGGTGGTACCATTTCCAGAACTTGGAAGGCCGAAATAACTAGTAGGCTATGTGAAAGACCCAGAAACACAAATATGCGACGAGGCAAAAAAAAATATGCGACGAGGCAAAATACCGGACGTTTTTGGAATCCCTGCCGGACGCATTTTTTAGGTCTCGAAAAGAGGACATGTCCGGGAAAAAGAGGATGTCTGGTCCCCCTACTTTAATGCACTCATTCAGGATTAGTAATCACTGTTTCTGACAGTCCAAATGTTTTAGCAGATACATTCTCAGAGGTTTTATATCGTGTCCTGCATTGGTGTGCCTATAACTTTTAGTTTTGCTTCAGATGACTGACAGCTACTGCTTGACAGGCAGTAACTGCGGCTCCAAATACATGTTACTCATTATTCATGTAACCCCTATACTATACAACTCCTCGCATAGTTTCCTTGTTTATTACTATTTATCCATGCATCAGTTGAAGCAGGTTCGGTAACAACATCATAGGACACACTATTCTTCTATTTGTGATTTACCTTAAAGTTGCTCTCTCTAGGGAAATTGAGGGTCACAACTAATGTTGGGAGGTTTGGGGCTGAAATGTAATGGAGGCCCTGTTAGGGGTTTGGTTTAGGGACTGTAGTTAGGGCAAAAAAAAACACTGGTAGGCCATTTTGCAGTTAAGATAAGTTATAGTTAATTATAAGGTCAATTTTAATTGCAGCTCTCCTGTATGAAAAGTCATACTATAAATGTCCATGTGTTATCCCCGACCTCAAGGACTTTAGGTAAAAGGTTTTATCAAATGGTGGCCATGGGCAAATAATCAAAATTTAGAAGCTGACTTTGAGGTGGGACACAAACGCAGGATGCTGATGAAGGCGAAGGCTTTACGAGCCCATCCTCCGCCCCTTCACTTTACCACTTCAGTACATGGAGGTCATACTGATCACTGCCACCCAGTGTTGCCATTTAATGTAATTCTCTAATGCAGAATGTAGTTTGCAGAATGTTGTATGGGTATTGGTGGAGGGAAAAAAAAACAGAAACTGGCAAGCCACTAATAGCTTTCAATGACTTAACAGCTTTCCTTTTCACAACTGGATGCTCTGCTGTGCACACACAGCAGCAGAATGAAAAAGGAAATTAAGTGTGTTTCTTTACTGCACTGTGCAAAGTTTACCTTGTGGCTACATTCTTGTGAACTTTTTATCCGTAGTGTTTCCATTGCAATTAACTCTTTGAAGGAAAACCCAAGTGAACCTCTTCTCTTTTGCTGCGGCACATAGTAATGAATGAGCCAAAGGGTAAAGATACACATGTTTATGGTAATGCAGCTTATGCATAATGTAGCGTGGTGCAGGGTAGTGGTTGTGTGCAGCTAAGGTCGAATTAATTATCCTCTCCTTCAGGTGTCCTTCACAAGTATGTCGTTTCTGTCTCGTTTCTCGGCGTCTTCATCGTTTAGCATGCCGGGATGATTAGTCCAGGGCGACGACACGATAAACCTACAGGCCTCGGCATGCAAACACGGTTCAGTGGTTTTACAGCAACAGCACGCGAGCTCAGCCATTCATAATACACAACGAAGGCTCATTATTACAATGTAACCACCAAGCAGAGAAGCCCGCACATATTTCAGGAAAATGGCTAAAAGCGAGGGCGCAGCTGCTTCCACAGGATGTGTATGTTACCTATTTCTCTTGCAAACTGTCTCAGCATTGACAAATGCCCCCTAATCAATCTCTGCCATCATCCCCAAGACAGGGATTGAAGATAGAACTGTGCTTTATTGAACTGAGGTGGAGTCTGGCTCAGCTAAAGCAGTTGAAGGTATTGATCCATCAGTCAATACCGTGCACTGTGCGCGGCCAAACCTTTGCTGACTGTTGTTTGTATCTGTTTGGAGCTCTCTTCAGGGAGAGTGCTATTTGGCCTTGGCTTTGGTCTTTATATGGTCAGCTGGGATTCATGCTTGGGCTGCACACACATACCAGGAAGGTTCTCATTAAACAAGAGGACTGTCAGAGTAATCACAACACACTGTGTCACAGCTCACAGCAGTATCATTACTGCAGCCAATTGACCTATAGACATATTTACAACCCACACATAGTGTCCAGAGTGCTCTTCAGAGACGATACTCTTATAACTAAATATTAAATAAATGCATATGCATGTTACAAATGTAGAGTATATTAAATTAAATATATACAAAGCATAATGCTAATGCGACACTTTAAATATATATAAAATATAAATAAAAGAAGAAGAGTGGCTGGAACTGCATCGCACCAGTCACTACTATTTTGTAATTGAGGCATTTTGTGAAGGGAAACATCCCCCATTATGAACTAACACGATAGAGACTAGAGATCCTTTTCCCTATCACTGCATTGGGGAATATTTGATTTTGATCAATGTGGCTGAATAATTCCTGAGGGATGGGTTGTTTTGGGAAAAAATTCCATCACTCATTCAGATTTAAGGACAGAGGATGTTGCACCTTGGTAAGCCCCATCAGACAAATATGTGAACATGGGCAATACAAATAAAATTGGATTAATTGATTGATTGATTGACATGAAAATAAAAATGTATCTATTCTTCGATGATAAAAAATAATTCAATACCTCACAATTATGTTGCTAATTATTCAAACTTGGTTGCAATGACGACTTTCCCTTCAGAAATGTTCCTGCACAGTACCAACACATGTCTCAGCTCTTCAACATACTGCAGCCTTCTTGCTGCCACGAGGTCTTATTAAGTCCTCAGATAAGCATTGCGACCCCAGAGCTCCTACGCATTTCGAGGGGGCTCGCCCAGGTGAAGGAGAGGAGATTGAACAAAGCTCACCCCAGGGCTGCCTCGCTGGGGTGATGAACTCTCTTCTCTCCTTTGCCGACAGCACTTTTCACACATTCTGAGTGCAGTCCCAACCCAGATTCATACACTGAGAGTTCAGGCCATCAGACCCTCAGGACCTGCTCAGTGAGAAGGGGCTATAGTCCTGTACATGCAGTGGAATAGCCTGGACTAGCAAATTACCTTGTTACTAATGCATTTCCTCGGACAGCCTGTCCAGACCTGCAGTCGATCATCAGAGCTGATGCAAACAGAAACATGTTCATTCCTTCGAGGAGTCGAGAAGGGGGACTCCATTACAACAAAGAAAAGACCTGGAATTGGACCTACATCCACCACAAATCAATGAGTCAACATGAGTCCTCGCTGTTAGCAGACTATATGTTCAAAAAAGATTGTGTTCTTTCTGACAGGTTACAGTAGTAGGCAATACAGTATGCATCCATCCAAAAACAGTAAAGAAAATCCCCCACTGTGGATTCTGAGAATTCATAAGATTCTCACAATGAAATACCATCTTCTTTGAGACTCCTCTCATCAAAATAAATGGAAGTACCAGTGGTTTGATCTAATGCCTAAACAGACCAGGTTTATGTGTCCCTGAAAAGGAGCTCTCGTAGCCATGTGATTTATGACTCATGTTTGTCAGGAACCAAGTGAATAACTGTGACATTGTTGGCATACCTTCGAAAACTTTGAAAGGAGCATTTTGAAGTTGGAACGAGAGGAGACTACTATTCTTTACTTCTTCCAAACAGCTCATGGGTTTTCTTAAAACCAACAATTCTAAACCAAATAGCTTTAATGCCTTGTGTTGCAGTGACTCAATGGTGACTACACCTTACACTTACTACAAAGTGACACAAAATGGTGCCAAGCACAAAGCAACTCTCTTGGTTACTTTCAGACCATCACAGTCAAGAAAGTAACAATATTTGGACGTCAGGAAATTGATTAAAAAATATATATTTTCTGTGTTTTTCCAGTGATTTGACTTGAAATGTGGACAGTGTAATAGTAATTTTACTGTTTGGGCAATGTTTGATAAGATTAACTTCTTTAAATGTTTAGAGAGATGAGCAAATGGTTTCCTGGGGAGTCAGGGGGGTTGCTCAAGTAAGTGATGTTATATGACTTCCTCATTAACAGGGTCACCTAACAAAGACTTTACAGCACGGGGGTTTGTGGTGGATGTGAAGATTGAGAAAGGGGATGTTGAAAACATTTGTTACACTCCAGGGGTCTGGGACAGACTAGGTGACAGGATATTCGGCACCTATTTCTTAGCATCAAAGAGTCTGATTGATAACATTTGTTCCTCTAGGAGGGGTTTGAAAATGTATGAGATGTTGCTCCTCCTGTGTCTCATTGCTCATTGTATGAAATCTATGCTATGGTTTTGTATGATGATGCCCATCTGCAGATGTAGAATAAACTTCCGGAAAGACATTGTAATAACTTGTGCTTGACTATTGAAATTCCCATGACAACAGTAAATGTTTTTCATTCAGATCTCTAGAAAAAACACTGGATCAAAAGATCCTGTAGCCATGACTGGAAATAGAAATAACTGAAAAAGTCACACTGCTGTGTCATTCATCTGTGAAACACAGTCTGTCACTCATATAAGACATGGTTGTTTAAACATGCATGTCATTTCTGACCACTGTAGAGGTTGTTGTCAGCATCTTGATCATGACATAAAAGCACAGTATCTATGTTTCTGCTGAACCTTAGCTGAAGAGACACTGGACACTTTGGATCCTGGTTTGTCTGGGATTGTTCCAGTTTCAAGCTGAGTGTCCCAAGTCTATCTATATAACACAACATTTTCTCTGCTCTTTGCCACAATTTATGACTAACCTCAGGCCTCAGACTTGGACTGTCGAATCTGCTTCTATAATCCCACAATTCCCCTGAGCTGGAGATATAAGAGCTTTACTGTACCTCTGCAGGTTTTCTTAAATGGTAAAAGGGTCCAAACTATACCCAGTAATCCCTCTTATCACAGTCCTGCATCACAGTGAAATCTCGCTTATCTTGTATAAAGAGACAATCAAATTAGGTACCTGTGATTTGCCAGGGCTAATAAAGACCTTTGAAGTAGATTAATGAGTGTGATTTCTTGATAAGACAAATTAGAAGCTATCTCGTAGTATATTGAAAGCTCAGACTGACCTCCCTGGAGCATCTGACATCTCTGATGCAGCTCCAACAATTAGAATCCACATAACCAGGAAAGGAACTCAATTCAATTAAGGTAATAGACGCTTATAGACATTTTAGCCGAGGCACATTTAAAGAGGTCCGTACACAAACTAAAGGAACAGACAGATAATCCATGAGCAATTAATTTAACGCTGCAGCATCTGTGGAGTCCCTTTTTTTCACCGGAGTCACTTTTAATAATGAATGTAAACGGCAGAGGAGAGAGAACGGCATATATATAACACCTGAGTTGAAAAATATATATATACTATATATTCAGATATATGATATTTACCTCCTCCTTTTCCCACTCATCTTTCTTTATCCTCTCCACCCTATCCACTACCTGTCATCTTTCTGCTCCTCATTTCCTCCTTACTGGATCGGGATGTTCTCCCCTTCTTTTAGCATGCTTTCCTTACCTCTTCACCTCTTCTCATCTTTTGCTTCACCGTTCTTTTTCTTCTCTTTCCCCAATTGATTTTCTTCTCACCCCTCCCGTTCCCAATCTTCTCCACTCTCATTCACTGACTTTCAACTCATCACATTTTACCCCATTCTACTCATTTTATTTTACCCAAGGGTGTGATTTCACCTGAGGGAATGAGGGTTTATTGTGGTCTGATGATCAGATCCAATGCATCCAATTTTGTTTCATCTCATTCCGTCCGTCTGACACTTTCAGCCTGTTCCCCATTTTGTTTTGCCCAAATCAATCAGTAGTGAGTGATGTTACCATCAATCTGTTTCCCTGAGATTAATGGTTGGACAACCCTAAGACCAGACAGGAAGTCAATCATAGGACATTTTGGCAGAGCTAAAAATTATATTTACCAACATGTTTGTAAATCGCATGACAACAATTTTATAATGTCTACATATGGTAATTTCAAGATCATGTGGTGATATGTCCTTTTGATTGGTTGCTAACTGTCAAAAGATCTGACACCAGGGTATGAAAGAAGCAGGAGACAAGCATGCCGCAAATCTTTCATTGAGTCCATGACAGACAATGATGGACAACCAACATTGAGCTATCAGTGTGTGGGTCAGAACTGCAGAACTACTGAAAAGACTTCCTGCATTCTTTCTTTGAGGGAGATCTCTGTATGTTGTGGCCTGAACAGGTATTACACTTAACATTAATTGGTCTACCCATTCTTACAACAATCTCCATTACTACCTGTGCCATGTCAGTAAATGTGCTATGGTTAAGGTTCAGGGAGGATTATGGTTCGGCACATAAACTTAAAGTAAATGGTCATTGTTTAATCTGTTTCCATGTGGAACAAGGACTAGTTTACAGGATGTAACTTGTTTCACAGTTATTGAAGAAAAACGTTAATTGATCTATAGCTGCATGTCAGACACCAATTTTAGGGATTTGTATTGTTTTTTTCTGGCTGTGAGAAGATGTAGGCCCTATTCCGAATCTGGGAATCTGGTCAAAGTGTTTAAAACATGTAGGTAGTGTATAGGCACAATTCAAGTAGATGCATGATCTAACGAATTGGTCCCTTCCAGCTATAGTCCAGTATCAGCTTCTGTTTAATGGCTGCTAATCAGAAGACACATCAAAATCTACTAGTCCCTACAAGGAGCATTTTCAAGCCCCTCTGTCTTCCGGACAAAAACCCTATTAATAAGATTCAGTTTCTTCTTTCCTTTTTGATTTTCTGAAAAGAAACCTACATCCCCCCTGTGCTCAACATGTCTTTCCATTCCAATTTTTTCTATTTGGCCTCAACCACTTCTCTATTCCTTTCACTGTCTGCTTCTCTGACACCGATTTCCCCTTCCTTTCTTTTCCTTTTCCTTCCTCTCCACATCAGTGACAGGAAGCAGCTGGGAGACATCATTGACGATGATTTGCAACCTCATATTCATTTTTTATCCTAAATATATTGGGCCAGGCATCTGGAGGTTCAGCAGCGTAATGGCCATTGTATATTTTATGAGCAGCAGGAAGCAAAGCTCTTGGAGTTAATCATGTGAATGAGGGTTTTCAGGTGCAGACAAGGGCACTACTTAAATCATCACATACGCCTCACCAAAAAGGTCAGATGCTTTAAAATGACACTGAATGTCCTAGAGTGAATAGAGTGGCTGTAATCATTTGGAGCACCTGTCACTGTCTACAGGCCAAACAACATTTGTGGAGGTGACACCGGACACCTCCACTGCACTTTCCATAGCAGCTATATGCTGGTATAAGCTATTTCTTGGTGTATTGGACCCCTCTATTTGTTCTCACTAAATTGTAGATCTAATTTTGAAGGGGTATCAATCTACACCAAACAAACTAAAATTACAAGGCAAAGCTGTTTTTTGTGAATTTTGTAAATGTAGTCAAGCTTTGACACTTTCACAAACCTTTGGCAACTAACATTTTTAAATAGTCTTAGGTCATGTGTCACACCTGAGGTTCAGGAGGACTCAACAGAATTACTCAGAGAAAAATTATTGCAAATTTCCAAACAGTTCAGCTTTATCAAGGCTCAGAAGGTAGGACCAGGCAAGGTCAAACAGGAAGCAAATTAATTACATGGGCAATGGTTGGTAACAAGCCAGGAGATGAAAACAGTCAAAAGGCAAAAGGAGAAGGCATAAGGTTTTGTGGAAAGAAAATAATACCTTCCAGCAGAGAATGAGTAGAAATACGATAGTATAGTATAAATATTATCTGCTCATTGGGGAATAGGGAACAGGTGAGTAAGTGGGTAGGGAAGAGGGGGCTAGCTAAAAGATGGGAAAGCCGGGGTTACTCCAGTGCAGTGCAGGTGGGTATGACAGAGTCTACAACAACAGGAGACTTATTGATATGGAAATGGCAGCCAGACAAGGAATGGATGCATGAATGAACTGTGACAGTCATGTGCATATGAGTAGGTTTTCATCAAGAACCTCTCTGCATTCAACCCTCCCTCTGGGCCGCTGAGAAGCCTCTGCTACAGCATAATGCTGCCGGTACCATGCTTCACCTTTGGGACGGTGTTAACCAGGTGATGAGCAGTGCCTCATGATCACCAGACATAGTTTTTCGAGCTCTGTCCAAATATGTTTTGTCTCATCAGTCTAGAGAATATTTTATCCTCAGGCTAGATCCTTTAAATGCCATCTGGCAAAGTCTAAGCAAAGTGGCTTCCCTCTCACTTGATTGGTGGAGTGCTGCTGAGATCGTCATCATCTCTGTAGAGGAATTTCAAAGCTCTGTTCAAGTGACCATTAGACTGACCAAACCCCTTCTTGTTCTGTTACTCAGTGTAGCAGGATGGCTAATGGGAAGACAATCCAAGTTTTCCAGATGGTTTTAGAGCACTGTTCCACAGCAAAGGGCTCTGAGTACTTGAAGGAACATTTTAAAATAATGTTTTCTCTTAAAGACTAATAATTATTGGATTTAAATTAACAGTTGTGCAATTTAGTCAAAGGCAGTTGCAGTTTTTTTGTTGGATTTTTTTCAAACCATGCCTGTATTTCAAACTGTTCTGTAATATGAATAATTCAATACCATAAATATGTAACAAGATGCACAACACCTTATGTTGGGAATTTTGTATGCCAAGCATATAGTGTGTGTGTGTGTGTGTGTGTGTGTGCTCATAGTTTCTTAGCTATGTCATGTGCAAATCAAGTGTAAACAATCTATCTGTCCTGTCGCCATTCAATACTTTATAAAATATCATAAACCCCAGACTTTTGATCAGAATACGCCGAATGAAAGATAAACACGATCAAAAATGCTAACAACGAACTCTATTTGCAAAATATGAACAGTAGATATTATTTACGATATTTACAAAGCTAACTGTGAGAGTGAAAAAAAGATTGAAGCACGAGAAAACAAGTTCCGATATCAAGTTGGGGAAGTAAGTCATACTACATTGTGCAAGTAGTCCATACAGAGCTTTGCGTGTTAACAGGAAGAAGAAAAGGCCAAAAGGTTTGCTGAAGGGGCACTGCTTGACAACATGTTTAGGTCAATGTCTTCAATAACAAAAAAATCAAACAATAGTTAATTTAACATATCTTTGTATTTGTTAATTAAATCTTCTTTTTTTTACCATAACTCTGCTATGGGTTCATCCTTGTGTGTTGGGTTGAGTCAAGTTAACGTTTCAGGTTTTGTCAGTAACGGATTCCTAGTAGTCAAAAACATTTACAGAGTTATAAATTTGTTCTTAGTGCAAAGATGTGGTATTTTAATTCATGTTTATATTAAGTGTGCATGTTGTCTATTTAAATATTTTCAACCTAATTTTGTCTCAATTAAGGGGATCGTGTTGGATTTCATTTTTTTCTTTTTTTAACATGCAAGATGTTTTTCTACATTTTTGTGAACTTCTTGAGAGATAATGCAGAGATCTTGATTCCTCAGACTTAAATCTATGAGTGTGTGCTTTTTTTTACTAAGGTTTGATGAATTCAAGGGGGCTCTTAGGCCTTGTCATGTGCACAACTGAGTGCAATTCAGGTTGTTTAATACAGTGAATGATTATAGTTAAAATCCATATGAAATTTTTGGTCAGTGGGTATCAGGAGAAGAACTGGATTAATGGAAGTAAGCTTGGTTCTTACCTGGACCTCCACTCCATAGCCCAAATAGACAGTGATGATGTAGCTGCAGTCCATAGTAGAGTGAAAGGCCAAGCTGGACTGTGGTGGAGCCTCTATGTATCCTTCTGGGCCGGTCAGGTTCAGTTGGCAGGGAACTGCAAGGACAAACACAGCAGCATTGAGATAACTGTGATGGAAGCAGTAAGGACACACACACACACACACACATATACGCTAGTACTCCATTCATCGCCATCTACACAAGAAAAGGCAATCTTAGGTTGTTTATGACTGGAGCTTTTTTCCTGATAAATGAATACATGGCAAAAGTGAATGCTTCCTGAAACAGCACTGAGACCAAATCCCACAAATAGTTGTCTGTTTCTCTAAACCATGACCGTGCTCTTCTACCAACCATAATCTTATTTCAGTCATTCTATAGACCATGATATGTTATTTTGGATATTATTGTTTTTTCTCAAACCAAATTGAGATCCGTTTGTCATAGTTGAGCTCCAATTTTTAAAGCGCACTTGATTGTTATTGACGGACCTGTTCTGTAACACCAAATTTTAAATTTGAATCCCTTGTAACAACAATCTGACATCAGCATATATTAATATGATACATTTGTACATTTGGTAGTCAGAACTGGCTGACAGACATGGAATGTCCCGGGTCTATAAAGTGGTGTACACATGATATTTATGAAATGTCTGCCTTGCTTGGCGCTGAACTTGTTTATATATTGCTATGTGTTCCTATGCTCTCTCTCAGTTTGTGTTTTTCCTTATGTACAATGTACATTGCTTTGTTTCCTCATGTCGGCCCTCAGGGTTTATTTTTCTGGTTGGTTTCTTGGAGTTTATCCCAGTCTGATACTGTTTTCCTTTATCAGATCACTTATCTGTGCATGACCTATCGTGTGTGTACAGACCTTACTGTTTTTAATTCTACTTTTGCTCCTGTGAATTTCTCTGTACCTGAGTCTCAGTTTTTACCAGAGTGGTAACACAATGATAATAGACATTAGGAAAAAGATAACATAAACGTCTGATGCAGCTTGAAGTTTGCAACAGTAGTGGAGAGAAATATGGAGATAATGACCATCTTTCTTCAGTGCTGCTTCGAGATATACTACTACTCAATGTAATCTGCCGTGTACTACCGTCTCTGCCAGCATTTCTGGCTGCTGTGGTCAGCCAAAAGTAACACAATATGTTTCTCAGAATGTCCTGCTTGCCAAAAACTCTGGTCCTGTCAGATCATCAGATGCCATCCCTACCTGTTGTGTTCAGCATTGTTGTCCTTGGAAACACAAACTGGAATATGACCCATCTATAGCAAACTTGTCTACAAGCAATTGGAATGAAGTCATTCGTGTCCCTGCAAATATGCTCTAATTTGATTTAAAAAAATGTTTTCAATGGTTACCAGCTGCAAAATGTAACAATTACATCCACATGGGAGGAATTGCAACATTTCAGTTGAATATAGTGGGCGTTCTAAATATAGTTTTCTATATATCAGTTTATATGGTATTGATTCTGGAATCGCATTTTCTGGGATTTAACACAAATCGAGACTTGAAAGGAAAGGTTTGGCAGTGAAGGACAGTGGACTTGTCTGAGAGAAATAGATCAGGAGTATATAGCCAACATGAACCCATGGAGAAATGAGAAAGAAGTTGAAGGAAGACATCCTCCAACTTTGACTTGCCCAAAGCTTCATTTGGATTTAGCAGACAGTACTGCCTGTCTGTACTTTGTACATGCCGTCACACTGCACACAGATGAGCTGATTAATTAAGCTACTCCCTTCTGGCTCTTCCTACAAAGTCCACCAAGGAATCACCAGTCTGATATTTATTATTCCCGTCCGCTCTCTTAATTTCAGGGTGATATGCTGGGGTCCCTGTTTGGACCTCTTGATTAAGGGTTGGTGATGCAGCAATGCTGTTGTAATTTATTTCATGCCCTTGGCTGTGTGGTGGAGAGAGATGTAAATAGATACAATATTAGTTTAGTGTGTGGAGACAGCATGAAGGCACTCAAAAGAGAAAAGCTTCCTTTGATGAAGTCTCGATAGAGAAAGAGGACTGCTGTGGTGGGTCTGTATCTCAGTTTTGAAAGAATCCTCAAAATAAATATTTGAAGACGACATTTCATGGGTAGATATTTCTAATACAAATATTGAATAAATTATATATATAAAGTACATATTCAAGATCAGAGGCCCCATCATCATCATATGGTTGCAATAATAGAACAGGTTATGGACCAGTTATGGTTAAAACAACAAAGAATATTTTGACAAGCAAAGTTAATATGTTGTAACGTAAATGTTTCATGAAATGAAGGTTTAAAGGTGAAACCATTTCTCACATAATGTAGAGAAGTCTGTGCCCCTCCAGCTGATCAGTCAGAAATGATGCTACCTCCAGGAGTTCAGACTCATCTGTCTTCTTATCACAATGTCATCCTTCATGCTAATTAACAGCAGAATCTCGCCATGTCTCAACCCAGGCATGAAGAAGACTTTATCAGATTGTGTAATTGAGCGATGTTCATTAAATTACGAATGACGTAACAAAGTATAGGAACTTATTACTTTATAATGTGAAAATACCTTGCAATAACAATCAACATTTTACATTTATACTGTGATTCACACATATGTGTTTCTCAATGTCCTGGTAGCGATACAACACTGTATGGAACACAAAAGGATCTAAACTTGTTTTTTATGGCAATAGCAGCTGGCAGGAGGCATAATGTTTCCCTGTTCTTCAAATGTTCAGATCTTCAAGGTCACTGTGACCTCTCAATGAACCTCATTCACAAGTGTGCGTCTGCACAAATCTGAGCTTAAACCGTTCCTACGAACGTTCGATGCACAAAGATGGGATTCATTAAAATGTTCTTACCTAAATTTGTTTGTACGCTAGAATGACATTCATGCCCACACACACGCTTTGATACAGCGCACATCTGGGAAGCTCAGGTGTTGTGAGATGTGCTTGGACACAGCTGGGGGAAAGCTCATTTATACACCTGAGAAGGTGCAGAATTATCCTGGCATTGTGTGTCCTGCATAACTCAGCTATGGCTCATGGCATCCCCTTACCACCCGGAGCAGAACTACAACCAGACAGGCACGCAGACACACAGCCAAATGTGGGACATACATTAAATGTTTCAGTGTTTCTCAATATTTTCTGTTCCCGTCGCAATTTCATTCTCCCGTTTCCTTGTTTTTACTGGTCTGCGCTTAGTTTTTTGCCATCAACTTTGATGTCAGTCATTTTTTTTAACTTGTGCCACCGTCTGTACCTTAGGGGACATAGCATTCACCGCCTGAGTTGTTGCAGCCCAGACTTAACTTTTTTATAAACATGGTCACTCCAGAGGACACACTACAGAAAATGTTGCCCTTTGTAGCTTCCACATCCTACACAACCTGCTGTGTTGAAATTCTTGAGTTTTTCTTACCTTTTGGGGCCATCTCTTATACCTAAACATATGTCCTCATATAGAGAAATAGAGGCATGGCATTATGCAATTTACAGTTTGAGAACACGCACTTGTCAATTTAGAATAGACATACACAAGGTGGTGAGAACAATATTGGCTGAATAATACGTGTCATGATGTGTCATTTTACACAGGCACTTATTTTGTGCAGCGAATAAGAATATTTCTGCGAACATATAAGTGCCTGTTTATATTGGCATACATATCACTGCTGATTATAAAGAGAAGCGGCAAAGAAGAAGGAAATGTTGAGTTTAGAAGGCAGCCAAGTCATGTAGCATGCCATTGACTATGAACACGTAAATCAGTAGTAGTCATGGTTACTCAGCCTGAGATAACAGTTAAGTCGAAAACATCTTTGATCATGTAAGTTGAATTATCTTGGATCAAACTCAAGGCTAAAAAGTCGATTGCGGACCTGCATTACCAATAAGAGGTGTGGGGGGGGGGTATGTAAAGGTGGACTGGACCATTAGCAGGCACTTTATAATTTACAGTAAGCACAACAACATGATAGAATTGGTGTGATGAAAAAATAGGAAAAGAGTACATAACATGTCAAATCTATTCTGTAATTATTAATTTGAAGCAGGCCCCTTTTGTTTGACCCTTGAAGGACTGTCCGATAGGGTCATACTGTACAGTACTGCTGCTGTGAGGCCTCTAAGAGAGGACACCTGGAGCATACAACCTGACCTGTCCTCTTCTGGCCTAAACTGAAGAGAGTCCCCTTTTCTGCACAGTCAAGAAGATCCAGTACAGCTCGTAGACCGTGCTTTATGATTTACAGAACGAGTCCTCCAGGGAACAATTCAAGCTTGGCAGGAGCGTTCTGGCTTCATGTTGAAATGAATCACTCCATTGAGAAATTAAACTTTTTTTTTAGATTTCTTTCAGTTTTGGTAACACCCCCCACCCACACAAACACACTTCCCCCAAACACGGCACATCACAACTGGCTCTCGTTTCAACCCACAAACACAACAACAGTTTGTTCAATATTGTATTTCACATTAAAGACATGAAGAATAAGTATCTTATGCAGTGCAGTTTATACTCCCTGGACACTTAGGAACACTATACTAACAGCGGGTATTTTCTCTCTTTGCTCTTTGTGTTCTCTCTTTGTCCTGCTCTATTACATCCCAACGGTTCAACTGGATTCACTTGGAAGGTCACCAGTTCTAACTTAATTAAAATCTAGGAGGTATCCTTAGAAGCTTATAAACAGAGGCCACAGAGAGATTCTGCAAAAATCTGCAGTTTCAGAAATAATCAAATCAGCTTGTCTGGAACAAACAATTATGTCACAGTCAAAGTCACTTAGATCACACATCTTCTTTTCTACTTTAATGTAATGTTGGATGTGTCCACTAACCGAAGCTCCAGACATGTATCTGTGGGATTTGATGCTGCCACTATACCACCACTTTGTCATTGGCTGATAATTGCCTGAATAAGCAGGTGCACAGGTGTTCCTAATAAAGTGGTCACTGGGTACAGTTAAAATAAGTGTAAGAATGTGTTTTACCTGGACTCTGCATCGTGGTGATTATGGTGGTGGTAGTGATAGTGGTGGTGGTTGTCTCCTCTTCGTTACGGCCTGGTCTCACATTCTGCCTCAGTCGAGGATGATCTGGCCTCACTACATGGTTCTCCTTTGTAGCAGTAGCAGAGGTGATGGTGGAAACATGTCCTGGATCCTTTACAACCACTCTGGTGGCTGTAGGGGGGGTGCTGGAGTGAGAAGTGGTTTCTAATGCAGGCATGAGAAGGGTTGTTTGCATGCTGGAGCCTTTGGCGCTCTCACCTGAAGCCCTCTCATCAGCATTATGTGGAGTGGAGTATGCAGTGCCGGATGGCACGGTGAGGGAGGTACGAGTGCTGGGGTGTGAGCTGGATTCGCCGCTGTCTTCGAAGTAGTTTGGCTGAACATGGGGGCCGAGTGGTGCCTGGTGTTGTGGGGGATTTCTGTATAGAGGGTGGTGGTTCAGGATGTTCAGGAGAGGCGGGGCGGTGGTGACCACGGGGAGTCTCCTGTCCGTGTCCTGGGTGGTGGAGTACAAGCTGGCTCTGCTCTCCGGAGGGCCCCCCGGGGTGATAGATTGAGCATCCTCAGAGGCAGAGGCTGCAGAAAATGAAAGAGAATAATACGTATGGCTTGAAGATTATTGATTCACATCACAGACTCAATAATCACTTGGCCAAGCAGGTGCAGAGATTTCTGGCTTCATTCTCCTGCCTGCTCTCTGCTGTGGCTCAGAACCACTCCACCCACAGCCATTGAGCACTCTGCCAATCCCATTTTCAATGGGATAATGATGGAGGATGGTGCTAGAGCCAGAAACCAAGGGGCCATCAAGCCAGGAACATCTTAATCTACCAGTTTCTAACAAACTGAACATGGTGACTTGCTTCCTTTTTACTTCTTTTCCACTGAAGGGCAGTAATTGAAATACTTATATTTATTTTGATTTGATTAACTTTTTCATCAATTTTTTTTTACATTCTTTAACGTTATGTAATGTTGGGTGTTATGTGTATTAAATTGCATTTCATTATGTTAAAGATACAATAGGGCCTTAGGATTGTTCTGTAAATGGTAGTTTTTCACCTAAAACAGAAAATGTGGCCAATGAGTTTTCATGCTGTATGTTATAGTGCCACATAGGTAAAAATATTAAGGCTTTATTATTGTTTATTTTAAAGCAATAATAACCTCTTCATATTAATCAGATTGTAAATCAATTACTCCAAAAGACCAGAGATGTGGAGGTGTGAATTATTCACAAATCATGAAATCCTTTGACGAGACATTGGCCCTATTTCATCTCATGTGATTGAGAGTTGGCTTCTTATCTTGTATTTGAGAGCGGCTTTTCAGAAGAGCTTTAAGACTTATTTATAGACAATGTTCGAAGAAGACATCATACAGGTGCTCCTCCCAGTCTTTTTACCCTCTGAGAAATATTGTGTGATTGGATCTAGTTGCCTTTTAGTACCCGTCATGCACAGAGCACAGAACAGACCATACTGCATGAAAATATAAACATAAAAGTTTTATTATGTTCCCTTTCGCCCCTGAGACCATTCTCCTTTCATCAGAAAGATTTGGTAATTTAAAAAAACACAAAATCATTGAAACCACAATAAAAGTAAAACACAGAGCCTCTCAATTATGTAATGATGCAGAAGGAGCTTTAAGGCTCTCATCAATTTGTATTTGCCTCACACATCATTTACACAAACATAGAACAGGTTCCTGTCTGGTTCTTGCACCTAATTTAGAACCGTTTGGAGTCTTTCAACCAAGAATAAATTGGTTCAGATCCGAAGACAAAACACTGCCAGGACAAACACAAGTTAATTTGGACTATCCACCATTTTGCTGCTAAAGATGTACCACTAACTATCCCAGGTTAGTTACAGCTCAATTGTTTGGGAGGAGGCCGCTCAGCATTTCATGATGTTTTATAGTATTGGTGATGTCTTGGATGACATCACTGGGTCAAACTTAGTCGAGGGCTTTCCTTTTCTATGTGTTAGTTTAATTTCATTTATTTCAAACATAAACATTATTGTGTTAGGTTTATGTAGGCGTATAAATCATATAGAAATGTGAATGAGATTATAAAATTGTGTAAATGTTTTAATGTTTTTAAAATTATTTGTAGGCCAACCTGCTTTGTTAAGGTTTTGTCATGACTCTAGGCTCTGAACTCTTAGATAATATTATTGGTCGTGGTTCTGTTCTTTTAACTTCCTGCCTCCAGTTTGTTTCACCTGTTTTCCTGTGCCCCCTGTCTTGAGTTTGTCATCAGTTCAGTTTGTATTTAACTGAAGTCCTCAGTTCTGTCTCAGTCGAGTCGTCTGTCTAAATAGTCTCTGTCAGTTTTGCTCTCTGCAATTGTGACCTATTCAGGTTGAATCTGTATACATTTGAAATAAACACACTATATAATTGTGCTTGTGCCTTTTGTTAGTTGTTAATGTAAAAAATAATGCACTATCATCACCTCTGAAATAAACAAGAAGTCTATTGAGCCCCATCCTTCTTGACATTTGAAAATGTATTGTTTGTTTCAATTATGTTAGTGTAATCTGATGTAAAATATATTAACATTATCAGTATATACTGTATATGTGCTGTACAACAAGCCCCTTTCGTCCTCTAAAGGGGTTTCAACTGAATTTCCAACATTAGGTATTTTTACAAATACTGAGTCGCTGATTTATCTGCCTTGAAATTTGAAGTTTTTATTTCGCTGCAGTGAATTTGACAGCAGAAAATATAACTTCATAACCACAGAATAAATCCAGTCACACTCTTCATCTTTCTCTTTTCACTGCTCTGCTTCACTGTACTTCAGTCGGAAATCAAGCTGAGAGAACCTGCTTGTCCTTCTGGACAGAGACAGGACGCTCAATCACACTCCATAAAACACAAGTCTTTCCATTATTCAGAGCTAATTTGAGCCATATTTCCTTTCAACACTTCCTTATGGGGAGCAGTGCATTAGAGCTGTTCCACCCTGTGTGTCAATTGGCATACTGAATAACCCTTGAAGAACGTCAAACAGTACAATCCAAACAATTCTTGCAAATTGCTCACATCAGTGGTTTCTTCCCTCCCTATCCTCCTCATAATAAGACTTAATATTCATTCCTGAGGAGATTTGATGAGCCGCTATAATTCTCCCAGTGTAATGATCAGCGCTTCCCTACCAAGTGCACCTGTGAGATCTAATCTGAGACCCCTTCAGGAGGCTATCATCCGCCGAGGGAAGTCTTATGTTTCTTTAACAATGCTTCATTTCCACCATAATAGCTCCCACTCTCTGCCGGCTAATAGCTATCTGCTTCAAACAATCAGGGTTTATTGTAGTTGTGCCACTTCCCTACCAGCCCCTCGTTCCTCAAACACACACACACACAGAGACACACACACACACGCACACAGCTCTTTGCACAGAAGCAGAAACATTGGCAGGTAGATTTACAAGAAAAACTATGAATGTCAAACAGAAAGCCAACATAACTGACTGCAGATCCGTCTCTACACTGCTGCTAAAATGAGTGAAAGGTAATGTACACTGGGTGAGCAGTGTGTTTACACAGTTCCGTTGAATTTAAGTAAATCTGCTGTTTACTCGAAATATGACAGATGCGTCAGGAGCAGCTTGCCTCCACTATCAAGGCTGTTTTCTGCTTTTGTGTTTTTTTCAAAATGAGGGAACACAAAGTAAAAATATGGTACAATTATAAACTTACTCTTATATGCATTTTCCCATCTGCTTGTATGGACTGCAGTTAGATTTTCTGGACCTAAAATGATCATCAATTAGTGAATCATATTATCATATCAATATTTGATGATTTATTTAAAGTATCTTTCAAACAGAAATTAGTGAAGTAACGCCAAGCTCCAGATCATCAAACGTTACTCTGTTAATTAATTTTGGGTCTCAAACAATGCCTTGGCTAAAAAAAGGCATTTTAATATGTTAAATTGGGCTCTGAGAAGTTGTGACACAAATGTTTTCACAGTTATTTGACAGGAACGAAAAAAAAACACACTTGGCAAATCTCCAATATTGAAAATAATTCATGTTTCCACCTTAATATACTGTTCATATTAAGCTATGTGTATCAAATTACATTAATAGTTTTCTAAAACAGTTTATTGTCACAGTGAAACTATTGCTGTCTTGGTTTTGGCAGATGTTTCGATACAACTGATTTTTAAGAGCATACAGAAGAGATGGCAAAATAAAATGGTCAATATGAACGAAACCGAGGCTGAGATATCCTGGTTTAGTCCCTTTATTAGTCAATTCAACATCAACATACAGTAATATGATTGTAAGGATTATTAAGAGAAGCAGAAATAAGAAGGGTCCAAGCCAATTGTTTCACATTTGCACTTGAACTGAACACACTTCACAAAGAAGAAAAAGGTTGTAGAGGTTGTCTTGAACCAGTTGCCTTAGGGATCAGACACAGTTACCCCCTGGCTAAGGGCAGCTTTTGGCCCTGGGCTTGGTGGGCTAAGGGAGGGGCTATGGCAGCTGTAAGCCCAAGGCTTATGGCAAAATCCTGGCACATCCCTTGGCTAACCCCAACGTTAGCCAAGGACTTGCTGGACCTGCTTCAGGGTAAGGTTAACGCAGAGCTTGTGAGGTTGTGCTCTGGAAATAGACTAAACAGCAGTAAAAGGTTCCCATGTGAAATTGGGCTTTCAAAAACCTCCTTTTGAATAGTAGCCTAGCAACATCATTCTAGCTCAAGGATACTACAGAAGTAGAATGGAATGTTTAGACCTGGAATTGGGTTAAATCTGGGTTTACAACAGCTATGTTCCAATGCGGGGCTAGATTACATGGGCTGTGTATAGCTACACTATATTGTCAGAAGGTGTGACCTTCGTAGGCAAAGAATACAGTGTTTGTCGTATTTACATTTTCAGGTTGTGAGAACAAGACATGACAATCAGGGTTAAAATGCTGCATTAAGGAAAAGGTCGAGGGTTCATGTGCTGAATGTCACTCCTACTTAAATACATGAATTAGCAAAGGATTCAGAATAGTCCTTGTCTCCGTCTTGTGTTTGAGTTTATCCTCATTAAAATGCACACTGACGCATCAAGGTCTCCCGATATCTAATCAGATCATCTTACATCTGTAATTTTGTAGGTTCTATTGCGTGTTCTTGAGTTAATGCTAATAAGGAAATGCTTGCAAGCACACACCATTTAAATGGTTCAACATTCCAGATACCACAGTGAAAAGCCCCCCCCAAAAAAACCATCTGTATGATGTCAACATGAAACCACCAAGAATCTGATACATGTACTCCAAGATTGTTCAGGCAAATATGTTTAACAGACAGTGAACATAGGTACATTCAGCATTTAAACCCCTGCACCAACTAGATCAGAGTGTATAGGTGGATTGCCAAAGAGGGTGGCTTTCAAATTCTCTGCCGCAGTGTGGTTTCTTGCCGGGAGAGAACCTATCTAACACCTTTCCATTTGGCTTGGAAAAAGGATACAGGCATCCTGAAATAAACCACCACAGATGAGTACCTGCACATGCAACACTTCACAAGCCACTTGGAATTAATGCAGAAGATAAAATGAGTCTCCCACTCACCCACGTGTGCTAATTTACCTGTAAAGTTCCAAACATCCTAAACTTCGCTGAACAAATTTATCAGCCCTGCATCGAAGGAGTAAAAAGTACTTTAACTTGTTCACCACATGAGGTTGTTTGAGTTTAATTAGAAGTGCAATGAAGGTTGCCAGACTCATTTTGTTAAGGGTTCTGTTGTGAAGATGAAGCACCATGATTACTCTAAGGTTTGATGCACTCAAAGCTACATTATTAGCAAGGAAGGAAAATTAGTCATTAGTCGTAAAGCTGACTGTCCCTCAGTCCCTTACCCTCAAGCCTTGAACATACTTTTCCTAGTATAATTTTTCCACACTATAAGAAGACTCAAAAAACAACTTGGGAAGTCGTGTAAATTGTATGTTGGCAATCTGGCGGTAGAGGTATAAGAACACTGCTGCTAGGCAACAGCAGCATGGATGCGATATTGATATAGGGTTTGTAGGTTCATGCAGGCCAAATGAAATGACGTGCTGGCGTACCAGTCTGTCACCAGTGACCTGCCTGCCTACAGTGACCCTACCCGTGCTCTCAATACATATTTTCAAAGTGTAGCCTTCTGTTGATAGCTTTTCCAGGATCATCCACACTAGCTTTAAAGTCCCTTTTGACATGTAACAATTTAACAAGCTAGCAGTTGGTTTATGTGTACAGGAAATGCAAAGACAGAATAAAGGAGGCCATAGGGAATATGAACATATTCCCCAGACATACCAACATTGGAAGATAAACTATGGGACTAAAATTCAATTATATGAACCCACAACTCAACAAAGAGATAAACTTCCATAGTCTAGCTACAGGTCTGACGTCGTAAATGCCGAGAGAGGGGGCCCTTTGCATGGACTCTGAGTAAATTGAGTGTGCTAGCTGAAAAGTTTTAAGTTGGATTCCTGGCTCCTCAAGTCCGCTTGTCGGAATGTGCTCAAATCCAAGTTGCTGCTGGCGGCTGTGCCATGGGAGAATGGGATGTGTGATTCATATAGAAAAGCTGTATGAATGTGCGAATGGAAACTGTAAAAACAAGAACTCAACTTTATAAAAGCGTTTACCATATACAGCAAAACAAATATGTAATCCTATTAACAGCTATATAAATGTTATTTGTACATTACATGAACACAAGTGTTCCTTTAAACATTTTGCAGTACATCAATCTTTCATCTAGAATGACTGCATTCTGTGTTTTATGCTTCTACTCTCACAACACTTGATTGAAGTGCAGGAAAGACCATGATCTTGACTTCAGACACAACATATTCCCAGAACTGTGTGAAAAGTGCTTCTGTTGTCTTAACCTAACCACAGACAGGATGTGTCTAGATCTGATCCCCAGCCCCTGGTGTCTCTATCTTGTGTCTTACTCCTCTACCATCCACCTTAAACTCCTCCTTGAGACTCTGCTGCTGTAAATAAAGCGTTTTTCCTCTTCTGAACACAAAATACACGTGCACAGCAGTGTTCTATGCCCTCTCTCTTTACAGGGAAGGAAGAAACTGATAAATCAGTCAACATGGATTGGAGTCAAACAAGACGTCACAAGGCCTCTGATTTAAAATTATTAACATAAACCTTAAATAAACCATAAACCATTCGACAGTTGGAGAACTCATCACAAAGCAGCATATCAAGCCTAAGCCCATGTGAAATGGCCCTTAAGGTGTTTATGTGCTGTGAAGATAACTCATGAGTCTGAATGTCCTTTTGCATACACATAAATATTGTAGCAACCAACATCAGAGCATAGGGAAAGGGTGACCCCCCACCCTGCAATATATGCTTTTATTCAGCCTCTATAGCAAGGAACTGCTGGATCAAGCAGGTGTCTCGCTGCGAATGAACTAAAACCGACATGAAAGGAGGCCTCCTGCGCCTTTTGATAGGATTTCTTTGATTTCAACTTCTCCAGCTAGATTGGCTGACCACTTTATATGTGAGGGCAGCACAGAGGACAGTGAAGCTCGTAAAGAATACCAGCAGGTGATGGCTGGGTGTAACCATAGTGCGAAAGGGGTCAATTGTGTGTGCTTGTGGCAGAAATGGCTACAGAAGAATTGAATAATATAGAAGAAGGTCTCCTTAGCTATAAAAACAAAGTCTGAATTTGGTATTTTCATTCGTTAAATTCTTTATTCATATTTTTGGAAAGCTGCCACTGCTCCCAACTCACTTAACTAAAATAACACAGTCCATCCATCTATTGGCTGCACCTGCTTATACTTGAATGTGGCAGGGGGGCTGGGGATAAAGCCGACAATGGGAGAGAGGTGGTGTGCACCTTAGACGATCGAATGAATGAAACAAAGGGGCACATCACGCCTATGATAAATTTAGAGTTCCCTATTAACCTAACCTATTGGACGATGGGAAAAAGATGTTGTACAGATACCTGGAGTAAACCATCTATTTGGAGGACACCCACATTCCCAGTCTTCTTCCAAGAAAATTACTGAACCAAAATGACACACTTTCACATAGGTGGTGGCAATAAAAAACGAGATGAGACAATGCTTCCCCAAAATCACCAGGGGGAACACAACAATAAGCCAGCCTGCATATGTCAGTCTATAGCTTACCCTAATGTATCACAACATGTGACAGATGTTGGTTACTTTACAGATTTTGAACTCACATTATTAATAGCCAATCAGGTCATGAGGTGACCTGCATAAAGAGAGGTTTATGTTCTGTAAGTTATTTTGTAATCCCCACCACCACTCACCTTCTGACCTTCAGCTGCTACAAACAGGACGACCTGCTGTCGCCGATTTCCTAACCATAAAACTACTTAAACCCAACTATGTTGTCAAGATGATTTCATTTTTTTAATGAGCTTCCTTTTTTTGAGAAAAGTCTTTCACCAAAACCATTTTGACGTAATTGCTGTTTATATTGTTTCAAGGGGTTCACTCAACCCTTGAGTGGCCATAGCCCAAATAGATGTAGTGATATTATCCTTAATTTGTTCAAAAGAACACTGTTTCTCATTAATGTTTGCTCTTTGCCTTGCTCTTGCTGTCATGCTCACTCTCTATCTGCCTCTCTCCATCAGCAGCATCAGCAGAAGTTTCGCTATGTCAGAGTGCCTTCGAAACATCCATAAAGTTTTTACCATCTTGACCGGCAGCCAGCTCAAGGTGTGCGCGTTACAGTGATGAGAATGCAGTTCTCATCAGGCTGGGAGACTGCAGTCTGTCTACTTTACTGTTGCGTTGGTGTTAATCGTGCAACTATTCCATCACTCATTCTATACATTATTCAGGGTATTAAAATGCACCTGCTTGTATCAAGTGTATTGTGGACACATATTTCCCCTAGATTTTCTTATTGGTAAAAATTGC
Source organism: Pseudopleuronectes americanus (assembly GCA_038501795.1). NCBI lineage: Eukaryota > Metazoa > Chordata > Actinopteri > Pleuronectiformes > Pleuronectidae > Pseudopleuronectes > Pseudopleuronectes americanus. Next base: position 17,836,110 of record CM076719.1, read on the forward strand.
ACAAATTATTGCCATCTTACAAGGGCATGCATCAATTCATTTAATTTTTTCGAAGAAATAACCTCAAACTGTTGCCAAACTGGAAAATGTCCTACTTTTCGTTGGTTGAAACTTCTCAGATACAACCAAGGCCAATGAACAAAGGCCAATGAAAAACCTTGAGAATGTTTCGAACATCATCAGTCATGCCTTACGTTTAAAAGAAAAATCTCAGTTACACTAGACGCATACTTTGAAACTATTGACTCAAATCAAACAGGATTTCATACTGAAATGTGATAAGTCTTATCATTGAAATGTATCTTGGCTTCTCAAAATGTACGGTGAAGAGTTTTCAATCAGATCTCACTAACTCACAGTAAAAAAATCATTTGAATTTGATTTGATCGAGACCTGAAAAGGGAGAATTGCTCAGCTCATGTATAAACTCAGCATATCTGCAGCATGTTTTGGATTTTTATGAGGCAAAATTGATCGCAAAAACCATCTCAGTCGCTCTGAATACAAGTCAAGCTCTTGATCCAGAGTTGCCTGCAGCAAAATGTTACCCACTTAAAAATTTCCCTCATTATCGATTGTGCTCCCAACACCTGCAGCAAGGGACACTTATCCATCCAATCTTACCAGGTATTCGGCCACAGCCATTATATATCCAGACACAAGTCTCTCGGCTTCCCTGTGGCACCTGAAACATCACAGGAGTCAAAACCAGCAATGACTCACTTTGCTGTGGTAGAACCTCTTAGATCTGGAGAAAATAAATTAAATGAAATGCACCTCTTTCTTCACCGTCATTTGCAATGCATGTATCTTTGGTACTAAAAGATCAGCATGTGCTCAGTAAAGTTTATCTATTGACTTATCTCACATTATTAAATTGTTACATTAATAAAGAAACCTCAGAAGCCTCCCTCTGTCACAATGGCGCTAATAATACAACAGCTATTCCTACTACTACTCCTATAAATAAAGTGCTATCATTACCACGCCTACTGCACCTATATCTACCTTAACTACCAACACCCATAATCATTTTATACTGATACCAATACTGTAACTAACTAGAGTTAATATTCCTTCAACAACTGTGACTACTAAACCGTGCCTTATGTAGAAATAGCATGACTGGGATTACCTTGACATTGTAATAATGGCATATATCTTTAAGAACATATGTATGACAGTCGTGGCTAATGGTGATCTTTCGAACCTGCACTGTAAGGTGGAGAATCAGTGCCCCCAGGCCTTATTATGATGAAGGCTGTTAAAAACTCTCCTTTCCACTCTGACACTTCTGGAAAAGGTCACTCTGTCATCGCTATAATGACCGAGGACAAGGACGAGGCAGAGTGGATCAATAGACAGCTCCAGCCGGTATCAGTGTAGATGCATTGATCTGTGGCTTAGAGGGAAGATATGCAATGCTCTGTGCCAAGAGACTGAGAGCATGGCCTGTTTTTCTAGCAGCAGATGAGAGGAGCAGTGGCACACGTGAGCAGCAGTTATTCCACTTAATAAGACCCTACAGGACTGTAAAGCCTGTCAACTGAACATGCATGTATATGACAGTGCTTGGAGGCATTTACTGAAAGACATTAATGTACCAACTACTGAAATGCATGTACATTTAGAAATAAAGAAATGACTAACATGTAATTTCTGTCACTATTTCCTAGTTGGTTGAACAGGAGCGATGTTCACATCTGTCTGTAGCCATTATTTCTCATTTGTTAAATATTTCACCTTTAAGCTTTAGAGTTTTTATTGATTTCCCATAAATGAGGTACTGTAATTTTGTTTTCCCTTCAACTAATCAATAATAATAATTATCGTAATAATCATAATGCGAAAGCCACAAATACAGATATAAACATAAATTGCATCTGTAAACTGAAAGTGTGGATGATGACCTTATGGTTCACCTTGTTTTCTTTGAGAAATTAACTTGTCTGTGATGTCACTGTATCTCACATATCCCAGACATTCTTTTTTATCACAGCTTGGTACAGAAATCATATCAGACCAATGAGTAGCTGAAGAGTGCAGTTCCTCCACAGACCACAGAAAGGACTGTCCTCAGTGATGTGTCATCTAGGCGTTCTAACTGTAACCTGCAGACTCATGTCGCGATAAAGAAAAACAATCTGCCAGCAGCTAATTGAAACTGTGTGTATTTTTGTCACCAACCCTGCTCACATCCCACGCCCCCAAATTGCCTCCCCACCACCACACGTTGCATCTCCACTTGTTTCGTCACAAGCATTCACCCTTGAGCTACAGATTAGCAATGCCAGCTCTTTGTGAAGCTACACAAAGCCAGAGCAATTAAAGGTTCTTCTCTTGCTTAACAAGCTCTAATCCAGACATGCTTTTATTGCATTTGATTTTGCTCGCTACTTGTGCCAAAATCACTGAGACACGGGGACCCTGTTCTCGCTCTAAGTGCAGCAGCAATCAGTGAGGATTCAGACACAGCTCAGGTTCTGGCGGCTGTCACTTTCCCAGCTACGGATGGCAAACAAATTAATGTAAAACAAAATTGCCCAAGAGAGAGCCTGGATCCACCTATCAAACAACAGCAAATGGAAATAGTTTGGCAGCCTCACACTTCAACAATGCCAGGAATTGTGATTTAGAGGGAAAGCACTTGCTGCAGTATCACAATGCAATGTTCTCGATGCGGGACATGTTTGAGTGAGCATGAATTCATTCAGACCTATGGAAATGACTAAATGTAAACTGGGCACACACTGATAACTGGATGTTGTGGCAAGCACGCATTCAGGTGCACACTGTTAACAGCGAAGTGGCTGGTGTCTGGGTGCACAGATAAAAAGCAGGAAGGAATTCTATTTTCACACTCTACAGTCAACAGGAAGGCTTCATGAAACACTTTGCAAAGCTGTTTATTTGAGAAATGTCACGTTTACATGCAGAAACCATTGGCGTTCAGTTTGCAAAATTCCTTTCTGAATTTTTTAATTATAGACTTTAGTTAATTATTTGTAGATTGGGGCAGAGTGTAGATATATTACATTATTTTAAATATCTCTTTTCAATGTCCAGCCCTTCAGATCAAATAATGTCACAAATGTGGTGAAATGCAGAAATATCATAACTATTGTGGCCTCAGAGCCAGTAAAGAGTTCAGAGTGGGGACATTCAGCCTGTTCATGGATCGATATCCTCCCGTTGAACCCATTTTATCTTATAGTAATCATTATTACGGCCTCGCTGTAAACATTATTTGAGGTTTTGTGTCATCTGGCCAACAGCAATTTCTCCTAGAAGTTTCTAAGCTTAGTTTAGTATAGTAACGTTAGTCAGAGCCTTGTTCAACCATCAACCGAAGATTGGGAGGCTGCAAGTCTACTCCAGACAGTGTAAGTAAGTTACAGGGCGAAAGAGCCTGCACAGCTCTCCATACGTTGACACTGTACATCCGAGTATGCTAAGCCAATCATTTTAGCTTGCTATTACTAACTGGGTTGATTTCATTACCATTTATTCCCTAAATTGTTCTATAATAGAGATCTTAGAATCTGGTACCAGTATCACTACATGGTACCCCACCAATTATCTTCCACCATCACTCACGTTCCCATTACGTCTTTGTTTGGTTACCACAGTTTTGATGCCATGAGTAAGAGATAGTAAATACATATGTGTTTCATTTGGACCATTTGTTGCCAGTGTGTTTCTTTGAAGTAGAGAACAGGGATGCATTGAGTTAGAAGTCACAGCTTCTTATCTGAGAATGAGCAATTTAATTAATCTAGCATAATTTGCTCCAAAAGGACTTGGTGCTCTCTTTACGAGTGCATATTAAATTCTGCCTTGAGGCCCCACTATGCTAATTATCCTGACAACACGTCTTGTAATCGCCGAAGACATTTTGACATGTAGGACAGTGGGAATAGTACAGGTTTTAACTGACACTATGACAGAACGTCTGCTTTGTGAAAGGCCTATAGGATTACAACATGTAAAAACTTTTCAGTGCTCTCAGGCTGTGTGATTATCTATTTTTAAATGTCAATGAAATCATACATACAGAAAGTATTCAGATGCAGCATATTTCTATCTATCGATCTCTATTACAATGTGAAAATGTTTTTTAGCAGCAGGGACAGGGTCAGAACTGATGGAAGGACTGTATCATTCCAGCTGGCATGTAGTGTGTGTGTGTGTGTGTGTGTATGTGGGTTTGTGTGTGTGTGTGTGTGTGTGTGTGTGTGTGTGTGTGTGTTGGCCATTTTCAGTGTTTGACAAATAACAGCTAATTAATTTACCAGAAAACACATTAAGAACTGCATTGATTACACTGACGACAGACTTCCTCATTAGAAGGAACACTTCAGAATTCACTTGGCACCAACTTGACATCTGTGCAGCAAGCATGACAAAGTCAGCTGAAGATAACATTTTCCATAAACACCCCACAAACATCATTATTATCAAATTCCTGAATGATCTACTTTTAACAGTCATTTCTGAGTAACAAATTGGCTTAAACATAAACTGTAAATTGTTTCTCATATTTTCCGTGTTGATGCAAGAATACTTTTGCCAGTGATTTTCTAAACTGCGTCTTAATCCAGAGATGAAAGCATTCTATCAAGTTCTTGAGAAAATATATTGATTCTCCAGCTCAGGTTGAGTCTTGCTAGTGAATAATTAATTATTAGATAAACCTGCAAAGAAGTAATTCAGTGTGAGGCCTGCAATAAAATGTCCCTCTTACAGATAGTTATCGATTCTGGAGAAACCAGCAACAATAAATCGATTTCAAAAGAATGCAAAGAAGCCATTTCACTTGTAGCAAACAAATTTGATCACTGTAAAAGACTTGACAGGTAGGTAGGCCATCCAATCATTTCATCAGGAACCTTAAAGATGATTGGTTCAGCATTTTACAGGGCCTTCAAACAGATGACAGGGTTTTCTTGTCATAGTCAGAGTTTTTCACTCATTCATTGCTTTTGGCATGAAAAGATAATTTAATGAGGTTTAACAAAAAATACTTTAGAAATACATTTTTCATCCCTGCCTTCAGTGGGGATTATAATGATCAGTTTTTATTGAATCTGTTTAAGAGGATGTTTTCTTTTTATTTCATGGTCATTTTGGAGGCTGTAATGTGTGGCGTTGTTGAACTGTACCGAGTTGCACTCAAAGGAGTTCCAATAAAAACTGTTAAAACGTATCATCCTCAAGGAGGAGGATTTACTGCAGCTCTGTTGTAGTGTACCTCATTAGTTTTATTTCAGCGTACCTAATAAATTGGTGAGTGAGCGTATGTGTCAGAGCGATCCTTTAGAATGTGTGCCCAAGTATCATATGAACAGGGTCTGTATAATAACATAAAGACTTTTTGAATCAGGGATGAAGCAGATCACATGCTGCCTCTTAAATCAATAATAGAGGTTTACAATAATGTTTTGGTTTGATCCATTAAATCACTACCCTCCCCTCTTTTCACCCATCTCTCCTCTCTCCCCCATTTATTTATCCATCAACCCCAACCAGGCAAGGCAGATGGCTGTCCACATTGAGTCTGGTGGTGCCAGAGGTTTCTTCAAGTTGAACTGGAGTATTTTTTCTCCTGAGTTGCCAATGCTTGCTACAATCATTTTTTTTTAATTTAGGGCCTCAAGAAATTTAAGATACATTTAAGAGACAAAACTTGGTCACGAATTGATATAGAAAATATCTGAATTGTCTATTGTCTACTGCTTGTAATTAATATAAGATATTAAACGTTAATCATAGGATTCTGTTGGCAATACGTTTTCTCTTCTCTAGCTCACTTGATCTTCATACATGTAATCAAGACAGTGTATAAAGTGCAGCTCAAATAGATATCAGCTGTTTACTGGGTTACTGTGTATCCAAACACATCAACTCTAAGGACAACAGTTAAACCAGTGTCAGTCTCAGTCAGCTTCTGATGGGTAAACTCGCCCCCACTCATCCGGGTGTCTGCTAGCTGTCTATCCGCTGTACGACATTCTACTGCCAGTGTCCAGCAGCTTCAGTCCATCTGTCACCTTGGATCTTTCCACCTACTGTCTCCACCAAGATCCAGACAGAGACTATTTGACTTCAGCGAGAGGATGGAGGGGGTGAAGAGGGAGAAAGGAAGCAAAGGGAGGGTTTCCAAAGAGAACAGCCCTGGAGACAGAAAAATAACAAACAGATACATACAGGCGAAGAGTGAAATGGAGGACAACACAAGGAGGAGTCAAATATGAATGTATAGGCGAAATTAGGAAGCAGAGTCATTACCTAGGCTGTGTCGGGAAGCCCCGAGCTAGGTAATCAGCGGCAGAATGCTGTAAATGTGGAGGAGGCGGTGGTCCTGTATAAATGAGATGCTGACAAGCCACAGTGCAATTAGATGAAGAAATATGAGGGGTGGTGAGATGTGGGACCTATCAGCAGCTGGCAGCGTTGGGGGAAGATCAAGTACTTCAGCACCTTAGCTGCTCACTGCCGGCACACGTGATGAATCATCCAACACTCGCTATCGACACTCACACACACTCTCATCACACACCATGCAACACACATTTTCTGATGTGTTAGCATGTAAACATTTGATATTATCCTTTAATGGCTTTACAATAGGGGGAGCCTGTTATAGGGCTACTGCTTCACATTACATTATATGAATATTTAAAACATATCAGGACAATGAAGACTTTAAATCTACAACAAGACTGGTTGTATGTAGCCTGGCTTTAAACAAAGCTTTAACATGACATGCTAACCTCAGCAAGCTAACACTGGCAGTGTACTAATAACTAATAACAATTACAAACAACATGGTATTTACCAAAGTCAAGCTCTTAAGTTAGCATGTTGACATGTATCAGCATATAGAGCTGGGTTTGAAAATGTTACTGACAGTTTAAATAATGCTGATCTCCATGACAACTTATAACCCTGCTAGGGAGGTTGATATTTGTCAAAAATGTAATAAACTCTCCGAAGATACAAATTCAATAACAAATGCAATAAATTGAAATTGAATGTGATTAAGAAAGACCTAAAGGTCAAAAACTACTTTGAAATTAAATGAGAGTTTTACAATTAATTAAAATATTCTTCACTTCCCTCTGTGACTGAATATGTCAAACTTTACCTCACATTTGTGAACATTTTAATTTGTAATTATTTGTATTTTTTAATAGGAATCATATTACCAGAAACTTACAGCAACATAATCGCAACTCTGAAAACTGTCCATGTGTATATGTCTGTTACGGTCAGATTTTAACATCCATCGCAGGGGATCTGATCACAAGTGGGCAGCTTTCAGTTGTAGCTTTGAATACAGCCAAGACACACTGAGGAAGTACTTGACATCAGATCAACACATTCTTTTAGTTTAAATGCAAATGTGTGCCGAGCCACATTAAAGCATCTCCTCCTCACCTGACGTCCTCAGATGGTTTCAAATGGGTAAAATCTTGTTCCATCATAAAGCTTTGTCCAGCACATTAATTCCCTCAGCACTTTTTTTACCAGCCTCTGTGTCTCTTTTTCTTCCCCGCGCGCACACACACACACACACACACTCTCTCTATCTTACACACACACACACACTGACTAAAAACAAGAACCCATTTGGGTCTTTGTAAACACTGATGATGTACGCATTTTTTTTCTATGCATATAGATTGAGGAAGTGAGATCTAATCATAACTACTGACTAGAGGCACATGTGGAGATGCATTCTAATGCCAGTGTGAAGTGACGTATTGAGAGTCCTGTGAGCAGATCACACAAGACACACATTAATGCCAGGTATGAATAGGACCATTGAGCTCTTCCTCCTCATGTCCTACCATTTTCCAGGGAATCTGTTGTAAAATAAACAACCCTCATGACAAAAACTAAAATGATTTGAAGGTAGAGAGTTTGAAAATAAAGAAATAGAGAAAAGGACATGACGGTACAGTGAAATAAACCCCACCAAGTTATTTCAAAGAAAAACAGAAGAGAATTCCATTCGGGGGATTCAACACAGTAATCCCCCTCCTTTCATTCACAACCCCCACTGTCTCTCCACCCTCTGGTCCATAGCATGATAGAGCTGCTGTCATTAATTCTGTAGAATGGAGTGAAGATGAGAAGGACAGCGAGTCCCAATCTTCACAGCCATATACATGGAGCCTGGCCTCCTTTCATCTCCCCCAGACAAAAACACAAAGATACTATCTGCCATGCCTGAAACCCATTTCTCTGTACTATTAGGAGCTGAAATGGGGTCCTTGAGAAGACCTGCAGGCCTGGAATCCTCAAAGCCCATACGTCACTGGGTAGTTTCACCTGCACGAGTGTTTGCCGCTCATAATCTGAATGAAAACGAATGAGTTGAGAGCGACCAGGGATTAGTAAACTGGTTCTGATAGAATGGATGACATTGTTATTTCCATTTTGAATTAATGTCAAAAACCATTTTTCGAAGTGAATCTGAGAAAATCTGTGTCTTCTGTAAATAGAATACATTTCAGTTTCTATAGATATAGTTGTGATTCATTTATGGTAGAAGGGTACCCACCAACATTATTGTTTGTTTACCACATGTGTATTACATTTTCAGCAATGAAAGCAGTAACACAACAGTGTGAAAACAGTGATGTCTCTACACATGAAAACATCGTACATAGATATGTACTCTCAAACAGGGGAGGGAAACAGAAAATCACACCAAACACTTCCTCTGAATCAATATGTGGCAGATTCGGAAGCAATAACATGGTTCCCTGGGAGGGAAGAGAAACGAGGAAGAGAGTGGCTCTCAAAGTCTTGAAGCCAGCTCAATTTCCACTGCTGGGAATGCTGGCAAGGCTGTGCTGTGTTCCACATGGCTGCACGCCTTCGCCAAACTGACAGCCACAAAAATGAGTGTTTACTGCTCTCCGGCGGAGCAAGATAAGCCCACAGATGGGCCCTATCCACTCCAACAGGTCGAGAGAAGAGCCGTTGAAAAGTGGCAGAGGGTTTGATTGAGGAGATTGGGGGGGGTTGATGTGGAGGTGGAGACTGGGGGGTGTGGTATGTGGGGGGTGACAGTGGAGTATGTGAGGGAGTGAGTGTGTGTGTGTGTGGGGGGGGGCAACTGGCACCATTTCAACCAGTTAATAATTAATACTACGGTATAAATAATATTCACTGTATTAGCGCATAAAATGCAAACACAGTAGGATAAAAAACCATGGTATGTGTATTACGATGAATTGTAACTGTTTTAAAAAATGTGTGGTCCTTACAAAATTCATAATTTTTTTAATAAATATGTGTGGGTGGGTGTTTGTGTGTGTGTGTGTGTGTGTGCATACAACAACTTCAAATATAATGGTAATGTAACATTAACCTGTGATCTTACCCTATATCCTCTACATGGGTATGTTGATTATTCATTTAAAATTGCATTCATTTGTTATCAAATGTTTCAGTTGATTCAGTTCTCACATCACATAAACTGGTTTGGTACAGGACGTCTAATAGTGTAAAAAAAAACTAAAAGAAGGATATTAGCAGTGCCTCTCAGATCTTGGCTGATTTGGTTGGACTGGAACACGTCAAGGAATCTATCCAGTGTGATTTGTTTTGAAGTCTTCTCTCAGATAGGCACAGAGGGTCCTCTGCCTTCCTTTACCTGGTTAAAAAAGGGAATGTATATCTTCCTTGCAAACAGAAATGAGGTAGGTTACATGATTATTTGCATATAGAGCAGGGAAGTGACATCCGCTCACAAGTGGTCACTTGAGATGCATGTTGAGATGCATTCTAATGTCAAGTGTCAACTGAAGGTACACTTGTAACCGGACCACCCAAGTAGCATGTTGATGTCAGGTATGAACAGGTCCTGTAAGATCCAGGCTTCAAGCAATCACCTCGGGAGATCAGACAGCCATCAAAACACAGAAGAGACAGCGGGGGGGTTGCACTCAGTTGTGCTTGTAGCTGTTTGAGGAATCAGGCGACCTGGCAAGTGTGAAATCTGAGTGAAGCCAGTGGAGTGGAAGGGAAAGGACTGTCAACATCCAGTGACAAAGAGAGCAGAGGGAGCCCAGATGAAACACTCACATTGTAAAGACCTTTGAACTTAAGATGGAAGGGGACACTGGCGGCAACAAGGGCGCTCAACGGGAAAATAAGCCGCACAGTGGTGTTTTACACGGTTCCACGTTTGTTTCAGCAGAATGGAGGCGATCCTTGATTTCCCAAGTGCAATTTTTAATTACTGAAGCGTGAGAGAAGGAAAGCCACAGGGATTAATCCTGGAGGAAAACAAGAAGTCTGCTGTATGTTTATTGGTGAATTCCACCCTCATTTCAAACACTACAACAACTCAAGTAGATGAAGTATCTCTTTCTGGTGTGATTAAAACACTCTCCCACTAAGCAATCTGCATAGCAGTGCAGTGACCAGAATAATTCAAATATATGACGTAGACGCAAAGAGTGGGCAGCATTTGGAAATTGCTTTTGAATCATCGAGGGGTGTGGAGGGAGGCCTCGTTTTCCCTTTGTCTAAGAGGAACACATCAGCAGCAGGTTCAAGTGTGCTGCTTCCTGTCTGTGTTATCAGGCCGTCAAACGGAACCCGAGCACAGCTACCTGATGATTTCCCCGACACACGGGAGATAACTGACAGCAGACAACCGCTGATTCAATCGGAGATGGGCACGCAATCTTGCCCCCCTCGAGTCGCTCATCTTGCCGCGACAGGCAGCAACACTGGGTGGAGATAACAAGACGGGGAAGGCAGAGAGCCGGGAACCCTGGTGCAGACCGCACGGATCTGTTTCTCTCAACGGCTGCATGCGGTTTAATCAGACATCGAAGAGACACAGATGAAACAGAAAGCTGTGAGTGGAGAGGGAGATGGAGAAAAGAGGTTTTTGTGACAGCTGCACCGGCGATGACAACATGTACAAATATAGTGTCAAAATAAAAGACAACATCTGTGGTGGAGAAGTGGCTGCTGCCTCTGTTGTTTTCTAAAATTAAAATCTGAACATCTTTCTGGTACACATCAGTGTGGTGTCTACTTTGTTGAATACATTTTGATGTGTATTCATGTTATTTGAAATGTGCAGGTTTTGAAAGGAGGCAGCTAATGTTGAACCTTGATTTGTAACTGATCGGACCAAAATGACAAAAATAAAAAAACAATATTCTAAATAGGTTTCCAGCTTAAATTGAGTTTAATCACAGCTAATGGAAAAGATTCAGAACCATGTGTGTGGCTCTCAGGTCCTCGCTCAATGGTTCCTGAAACAAGTGAAATGCTGAAACATAACGACTGCCAGGTTAATCAGGGGAGAGAGACCAGCATTTGTTGCCTTGATTTAAGATTTTTCATCATATTTAGAGTTGGCTTTTTGCAGTGGAGCAGCTCTTCCATCTCCATCACCTTGTCTCTTTATTTTTGCCTCTCCTTGTCCTTTTGCTCCTCATCTTGTCTCGTATCTCTTTCCATCCCAAAACCGAGCTTTGACTGATTCAGTCTTTTCATTTCCCTCTGTGTTAGTGGAGAAAGTAAACACAGGCACAATCGATATTTATATGCAAATGTTACCAGCCCCAAGATAATCTTGCACTGAGATGAAATTATAGGGTACCTCATTTTAACAAGCGTTTCAACCCTGCACGCAAACTGGATTTCGTGAAAAGAAGTTTAACTCCTGTTGACAGTTTGTTAGTCCGACTTTGGGGGGATGGAAATAATGCTAGCTAAGTAACTAGCCATTTCACTCTATTGAACCTATCTTGCTATCATGATGATCATCAGATGATAAGAGGCATTTTTCAAAGTACTGGTGGATAGACAGATTCAGCTGCCTGTCATATTTGTTGACGTATTACTCAATGACTTATATGCTTATTTAGTAACAACAAGAATTTATATTTTACATATATTTTAAATTTAAATAAGTCAAACGATTTCACAGCCTTGCATTGGTGACTGACAGGCATGGGTATGTGTTGCATGATTAGTCTGCTGTTACTCCGATGTTATGTTGGTTGCTACACCTGCCGCCGATGTTTCTGCTCTGAGGATAAATAATGAGAAGCCCGTTATAATAAATTATTAATCTCTTGCTGCACTTGGTTCATGATTTAGATGTTCGGTAAATGTGTTGTTCTAATTTTAGTAAGACCTTTTATCAATAGAACACTATGTTGTGTTAATGTAACTGGCCTGTGTCCCTCTTGGCTGAAACAAACCAGCAGCAGAACACAATAACACTGCAGTGCTTCAACTGCAATAACAACGTCCTTAATTCATGCCAACAAAGTTTTGGGTCTAGCTCAAGAAAGCAAACACAATTACCAAATCAATTATGTTCCGCTGATTACTCTTGATTTATAATTACTGAGCTCGGGGCCCGCGCTGCTTTTTAACATTAATTCAATAAGCTTGTTTGTGCAGAGCGCTGGCTCGCGGCAGCTGATTGGCAGTTGGCAGGCTGTGCAGGTGCAGGGCCTTGGCCTCCGTTTCCTGCCTGACTGACAAAAAGGCTTGTTAAACAAACTCACAGGGACAGACGGGCAGTCTCAGGTAGCAGGAGTCTCCCAGTGGGATACATGACCTGCAGGGCAGCAGTGAGATGAGGAAGACATATATGACCAAACAGTGGACCCAAAATCAGACCCTGCTGTTTGTTTTCCCTCGCGGACCAGCTCCCGATAATGAGAGAGTAATAAGAGGTAGCCTTCAATTATCATGGCAATGACCTCTAGCCCATATGTTTTATGTAAAGATTTGACATCTAGATGCTGAATACCAAATCGCCCCTTATAGAGTCATAGAGAAAAGTGCAGCACATATATGCACTGTATGAATGTGTGTTTGTGTGTGTGATGTAAACATTGTAAGTAGTCTTCAAGACTAGAACAAGTGCTAAGCAGACTATTTACCATTTATCTTTATGACCAAAACCTCTGAGACTTGTTTCAGACCAACACAGCACAACCTAATTATGGAAGCTGATCCAAGTTTTTCAGGATTAACAGCACTTGCCAACAAATTTGCAAATTTCTTACCCTTCAACTATAATAACCTGTTTTTAGTTTGATTCCAAAGCAGCTGTGCTCATGTCAGGGATGCCTCTGCTTTTAGAAGGATTTTCCATAAACACAGCCTCTATAGTAGCCTGGATACTTTCACAACACTATAAATGAATGACACGGCCACAATATTAAAACTTTGTTGCTAACATTTTTCTAGTGGATTATGTTGAATATTGTTGTTCTAATGAGAAACAGTGACCCTCCCTCAGCTAAAAGACACAGATGTATCTGTCAGAACACGATGAACAGTTTCTACAAAACCAGATTAATGGCCAAATTAAGCTGGACCAAAATTTTTAGAAAGAAATGTTATGTAAAGCACATTTAGACATAGCACTGCCTTACAGTGGAGCTGAGAGATAGCGCCTGGTGAACAGAGCTGCAAACATTACACAGATGGATTTAATAATGGGAAAGTCAGGGTATAATACAGCACCTGAGTGGGTGAGAACTGTATTGAGAGTTCCTGTTTTACAGGCTATACACCAGAATAGCTGTGTTTTACTTTCAGTAGAGAACATTCCTTTTGAATAAGTTGGACCCATTACACAGAGAATCCATTTACACCTGACATTCATATCCAAAATGAAAATAACCTACATATGTTTACAACCTGGTTACATTTACAGCTGGTATGCTTCTTCAGTGTCCATATTAAGGCTCCTCAAATGCACCCACACATGCACCACAGTTCTCCAAAGCAAACTATCCACCAGCTAACCATGTAGTTTTAAGTAAACAGCCAACAACATGCTAAACTGGCTTATTACAATGCAGCAATCCAGCCATATCAACCATGTAGCTACCTGACCTTAGCAAACAACAAAGCAAAAGCTTCACTAGGTAATGTGAACAGGCCAAACACTGCTGACTTCAGCATTAACTGTAAGAACTGATCCGGGTTATGTCTATGCTGCTGTGAAATGAAAACTATGAAAACCTCTTCAATGACAAGTCACAGGAGAAGGACAGAGGCACCTCACAGCGCCGAAGAACAATAGATTAGTTACAAGCTGAATAAATAATCCAGAGTGCAGCATCAGCGAAGCAGATTTTTATGAAGCCTCAGAAGACAAGGTGACACCTGCGAGGAAAGAGAGCTCTGTCTCCTTTTGTTCATGGAAAAAAGTCAGTTCAAATAGCAGAATATTTTCATTGCTTAATAATTTATATTCAACTGTCAAAAAATAGAAGGGTTAAATAGAAATGAAATACAACACACAAAGTCAAGATGAGGTCACATTAGCACCAAATGGAATGTGAATGTCATAGCAAAATATTGTTTTTTGACCGTCTTAAAAATGAAACGGAGGACATTCAACTCAGCGTTATGTGATCTAGATCAAACTCTGTTGTTGGATGAGGCGCCCTTCAGATCAAACAGACAGGGAGGATATGTGAGCTGATGACCTGATTGATTAAGGTCAGAGAAATAGCGTGACTGACAGTTGACCTGCAGCCATGAGAAAGTCATTCTTTTACCACAGAATTGAAGTATAAAAGCTTTGTTTAATTCTGAAGAGGAACATTATTCACTTAGGCACAAAGTCCTCTGAGGTCCCAGCATACTCCCATTCCCAGCTCTTAAGTTACTGGCAGCTTGTCAAACCCACTGGCATTATATCGATAAATATGAGACACCCTGTGGTGTCAACTGACTGCAACATCCACCTGTGGTATTTTAACACCCAGAGCAACTGCTTTGGCAGTGTACTGACATGAAGACATGACATGTGACATGTAAACCTATTATAAGATGTAACATAACCACATTACAGAAGTGAAGGGTAAGTACAAATGGAAAAACATCAGTAAGTAACAAATCCAACAATATAAACACAGGGAATATAACAAGAAAATTAAATACACAATGTTAACATAATATACTGTGTACCAGGATTGCACATATAACATTGAAATGCACATTTGGAAAATGTCTTTTTCACAATAAAAGAGGTTCAACCTGACGAACTGGACTCAAATCTGGCACCTATTGATCAACATTGCTCTCCTGGAGCATTAGCCAGACCTAAAGTAGAGATGTGCAACCACCTGCACAAACACAAGAAACAACAACAAGATACTTTGATAGATAATTTGCAGTTTTCAAATGAATGAAATATGCTAGTAGAGTGCAAACATGGGACTGCATATTGAGATTCGGTTTTCTTAAACTAGTGCCTGGAATGGTCTGTTTGCTTGGCCTGTGGAAACACTGGTTTCAGCTTTCTTTCTGAAACTGTAAAAGTGACCTGCAGTCATTCAGTTATGGCCGGTAAAGACTGACTACAGGACTCAGTTTTAAAGAACCCTGAGGCCGCTCCACCGCTGCACCAAGAGTTGTTCACCTGTTTAGCCTGATCGTGGTGCAGTGAAGCACCACTCAGTCCAGTTCAAGTCCATCTGGGGAACCATTATTGTGGGATGCGTCTTTTGTCATGAACATCAACGTCAGTTCAGGCTAGTTCAGGCTACTGCTGATAACAGAGAACTGGTCACCTGTTAATTAGAATTATAGATATTCTATATTAAACGTATTGCCCTGTCCAAATCAGACAGACAGACAGTGGATAGATTCACTGACTTAAAATAAACCAGTCTTTAAAAGCTAGATTACATCAAGTACACAGTAAACAGTCAGTTTTTTACCACAGTTGTTAATGTACCAAACAATTACACATGGCAGGAAGAGTTGAAGGCAAAAAAAATGCATGACCCATGCTCACCACTGACAATCACCAAGCTTATCAGCCAGCAAGAAAGAGCAGCTTCTTATCACAAGAGCTGCCAATGTACCCTGGGAAAACTGCTGAACCCAAGGGAGTCAGTCGAAAAAACTGCAGTGTCCAAGATGTCAATAGTTCGTCCTCCGGAGAGCATTAGAGCTCAGCCAATTTCATGAAATCTACCCAGGAAATTTAAGCAAAGAGGTTCTGGAGGAAAGGTCAGTGCAGGTCACCAGCAACATTAGGATTGATCTCCTGTGGACCATGACCACTTAGAGTGAATTACATGACTACCTATCCATTAGTTGTTCATATGTGGTATCTTGAAGTCATTTATCTGAATCTGTCAAGAAGGCATTTCAGTGACAGAGATGTATAAAAGTGCCATATTCTAAAGAGCACAGGAGTAATGACATGTGACAACCTTTTTACATGGTCCTCCATCTTCTGTAGCATCAACCACCTTGTATTTCTTATTTGACATATTTATTTATTGGGGGGCATTATCACTTCTTTGTTATGTAGCTTTTGTAATTTTATTTATTTATTTACCTCCTGTCCCTTTATTTTTAGGGGTTTTAGCATTTCCTAAAAAGCATAATTGAATTGACACCTGTGGAGAGTTTCACGGTTTTAAAAAGCAAAGACTAAAAATGTTAAATGTTTCGCTGTAGTTCTACCTTCCAGTCTGTGTGGAGCATGTCTATTTTGGAATACGGCACTGACAGCTTTACACACACTATATGTCCACACACACACACACACACACAGCACTCACACTGAGGTAATGGAGGCATTACTGTGAGTGATGGGCCACACCGGACTGCCCCACTCTATCACCTGCCTGTCTCCAAGACATTTCCATTTGCTCACCACACCTAGGCAACACTCGTACAGGGAGGAGAAAACGGAAAAATACAGTCAAGTATTTTGATTTCCAAACCTCTGCTACTGTAGGTCTACGAGATGTGCATATTTTTCCAAACCTTTATTCCTGAGATGTGCTAATCCAATATAATCTCATTCCATCAGTGGGGCTTGGTGCCACGCGCTGTGCTTGGAGCTTCATTAGTTACCTGAATGACAGGTTCAGACATCCTCACCGCGCCTTGGTATTCTGGTTGGTCAGGCAAACGCACGCTCTGCTGGCTCATCTAAAGCGTGCATGCCTATTTAGCTGCCCAGCTACATCAGTATAGAGACTAGGATAACACACTGTTCTGAGTCTTTTACAGATTACTCCTAATATTATTGCCTTTTATCTAGCACCTTCTATATTTTCAGAGCAAATTCAGATTTTCACCATCCTTAACTGGTCAAATTTACATTACATTTTTTATTCACAAGACTTTGGTTTTGTTGGGATTAGATAACCTTCTCTATGCAAGTCAGTTAAGGGTTAGTCAGTTAAAATTCCTCTCACAGCAGAAAATGTGCTCACCCATATTTAGAATTTACCCTTGATCCATTGCAGCTGAAAATAAGCGTGCCCGCCCTTCCAAACAACACCAATGTCCAAACCGCAGTCACATTCCTGGTTCCTGCACCAATGTAATAATGTTCTATCCTTCTATAATTTCCTGTTGGGGAAAAAAATATTTCTCCCTGCATTTCTGCATGGGACAGCATTTTGAGACATTTGAGCTTACTTCAGTCATTTCAAATTTAGAAAGAGCAGGTTGAATCAACAGAATTCTGCAGCGTTAGCACTTCTAGTGCAGGAAATACTCAACTTACTATAGTGACAGTGTGCTCCTTTATTTATAATGCATCACGTAGGCACTTACATTAAAGGGGCAAACACAGTACCTGATGACGGTGCGTAAGAATGTGCTGATATGTAAAAGCACGGCAAGTGCATATCTTGACCATGACACATTTCTTATTAATGCCCTTATGATGCTGTTTTTAGTATAAAAGGGAATTACATTTCAAACATGGCAGACAGAGGGCCATGCAGCTTGCAGGTAATCAACACTTCCGTATTTCTTCTCAAGTTTATAAAGGAAAAACCCAGGACTCCAAACAGGAGAGGCATTAAGTAAGGCTGCTGTTTTGTCTCAGTAAACACAAGAGGCTTAATGGGATTCACGATTATCCTCCAAGGCTAGCTGCAGCAAATCTTTCACACATCCCTGTCTACAGGTGGAGAATATTGATGACAACAAGGTAGCAGCAAAACATTTTCCCGCAGATCTGGTCGAGAGCCAAATATCTTACTCCAGACACAACTGGAAGGTCAAAGTCTCTGTGACCACTGAGCAGGGACATGCAGCTCTGTCGCTAAGCTGGGATTGATAAGGGAGTCTGATCATGATTTAAAACTCTGCGAGCAAGACAAAAAACAGGGACATGGATATCATACTTTATGAGACACATGACTGTGTAAACAATTGTTTTCTCTTCTATTTTTTAGAATATAGTAATGTACAGGATTATAATTTAAAATTCAGTTATTTTATCATAGATCCCAGTAACGCTCCAGTACATGAAGCATTGAGCACGTAGAGAGAAAAATTCTCCTTCACCTGTGTTATGAAAAGCAACTTTATGTTTGGCTTGAGAACTTAATCAAAAACCCATGTCAAAGAACGTTTTAATATGATGGATATGAGGAAATTAGACGTATCACATGGAATAGACCAGAACAATCTACCTTTTAAAGCATTTTCCCAAATAAAATAACATCAGCATTGAAGCTTAGGTTGGTAATCCTATAAAAGCAAGCAAGAGGCAACTCTTTGAAAATATGCATCCAATGCCTTGTTACAACAACACCACCAAAACACATGAAAGTGCACTGGTAACAGCCAGAAGCAGACATTTTGGTGACTCGCACGCTAACTTCTGTCTATCGTCTATGCATCAGCATTGTAGGCCACGTCCCTCCGACCTGCAGTGAGAGCAGAGGCAGAGTGCAATACAAGCAGGTCAGTTGGTGACAAGTGTGCCAGCAAATCATTTCATGCGGATCAAAAGAACTGTTGTATCTATTACAGACCAGCAGGGACCAAGACATTTGGCCTTTTCTCTTGATTTCAGACAACTTTATTTATTGATAGCTATTGACGGATGAAGAGGATTTCAACGAATCAGATAACAAGGGTTTCAGAAACAAATTCCCAACCCTACAATAAAGCACTATCAACACATACAAATGTATACTGGAGGCACATTAATGGTATTTCTGAAGAGGCCTTATCGGACCCTGCTTTCCAAGAGCTCATATAGGATTATGCACACGAAAAGGCCATGTTGTGGGGATTTGGACAACAGTGGAATATCTCCACTGTCAGGCCGCTAAGATCAAAGCTCTATATGTGTGCTGGCATTTCCTTGTTGCACTGGGATTAAAAGAGCCGGCTACTTCTGGAGAGGCCACTGTGTTATGGCACTCTTGCCCTGCTGCAGCTACTTAAACCTGCTGAGTTCTCAACATACTAACCCTCCCTCCTCAGCCTGTCACAAGTCACTGACCAAGGCTGTTAGTCAGCCGCTGGATCTCCAGCACATGTCAGGGGAAAATAGATTTCGTGGCAGCAACCATAGTGTCACATGAGTGAAATGTGGCAGATTTGGACACAAAACCCGTTTACACATTAGTTCACAGTCCGACCAGGGGTTTATAAAGGCCAAAGTGGAATAGTTATCCATCCTAAATAATTAAGTTTGCATTGTGTCCCAAAACATCCCACATAAGCTTGATAAAGATAAAGAATGACTCTTCATCGCCAACTCATGTTAAGATTGTCTTCTTTACGCAGATATGCCCGGCCCTGATCTAATGCAGACACATGGTAAGAAACATTAGAGAAATACGTTTTCAAACACCGATGGGAGACCTAACCACAGCAAGACCTGACCTGACTAGACCTAAAGCCTGAAACATGCTTCTGCGTTTTCACGGGCCCGTAAGCGCAAGAGCCCTTCCGGGTCCCTTACGTGCTTATGTATCCCTGCTTACGTGCTTACGGGCGTCGACCCCTTTTTCTAAAATTTACGGCAAAGCTCCGCAAGCTCACTCAGCCCGCAAGGCTGTGATTGGTCTGCTCTACATCCCGTCTGGAGCTGCATGTCCGGTTTCATGCCCCATAATACAGGCAGAAACATGGACCAAATAGAAGAGGGTTTGGCAGAAGAGATCTGAAAGTATGACCACTTGTATAACCCGTACTGACTGGCGGTTTTGTCCGCCAGAAAAAGGCTCCGCGGAGCCGCGGTGGCGATGTAAATAGACAGTCGACGAAGAAGAAAGAAGTCGTCTTCAACAAAACACGTTACTCCGCCTAGTGTTCTGGCGGTGAACACGCGCAACGGTTGGGGAAGCATGAATGACAACGAGCCCTGCGCCACAGCGCAGTGAAAAGCCGCAGACGCAGTTGCAGAAGCATGTTTCAGGCTTGAGGCAAACAGATGCAAAGTGAACAGACCTTAACACAGAGAGAGCACATTCACTTGATGCAGCACGATACCACTATCAATTAATTTGAACTATTTTATGGAATTGAGCAGCATTGCAATAATATGAAACCAAGGTCTTACAGTTGCCTTACGAAATCAAGATGTTCCTTTTGCATTATCTTGTTTACAAATATATGGATAGTGCATTCAAACATCACAGCGTAGTAATGGGTAATAAAGCCCTTAGGATAATTAAATAGGCAAAAATTATTTAAAGTGCTATTTCCAAATAATGCATTGTGTAGCCAACTGGTCAACACATGCACAGATGGACAAAACACAATGCTCTCACCTATTACCGTCATTTTAAATAATACATTCTTCTGATTCTGCTAACACCGGCTCAGCTTCAGCTCCTTCAGCACATCTAAGCTGACGGATGTATTGTTACCATCTTTTTTAATTGCTATTTTTTTGTGGAGGTCAATCTCAGTAAAGAGAAATACCATTTGTTCATAACGAGCCACCACAGGTCAAACGTTTGTGTGTTTAAATCTAAATACCCCCTTGTGTTTTTCTCACCTGGACTCTTTCCACGGAGCCATATCAGGAGCTCTGTTTGAAATCCAGCAGGTATTATTGAGCTGTGTTTAAGGTATTAAGTAAAGCCCTGTGGATCCGTTCACTGTGCAACGACTCCTGTTAATTAAAGAGTGCACTGAGCCGACTGGAGGTCTCAGGGGAGAGTCCACTGGTCACACTCTGCTCAAAAAGTCAAACACTGCCAGAAGTCGAAGATCAGCTTTAAAGATCATTAATCTAGCCCAGCCCCATTCCCTGGCAGCGCCCCAAGGGACCCGGGGGATTGGGGCTGACCAGTATTCCCTAAAGCAAAGCTGAACCTAAATTCTTCAGGGAGAGCTAGTTCCCCCACCCAAATCGACATGTTTGCTCCATTAAATCACAAGTTGCTGTCCACATTGAGCCTTTCAGGGTACACTAGACTGATGAAGACATACAGTAATAGTGCAGCTTGAGGAATGGCTCGCAGAGAGGGAACTAATACTTGCATTTTTTTCCTGCACGGTGGGGAAGATAATGATGCTTCCAGTGCTTCAGATTAATCTGGGACAAACTGGATCCCTCGAGAGCTGAATCTAGTTTAATTATAAGACCACCTCTAATGAGTGATGGCACCTTGTTAAGTGGGAAGCTGGAGCAAACTGGATGATGAACATCTTTCTAAAATATACAAAAACATAATATTTACCAAGTTTCTGTCCCTGGACACAGATGCATTAAAGCCCTCCCTCATTGAGAACATGCTGTAAAGACAAAGCTGTTAGATTCCTCTGCTGTTTGACTGATTCCCTGCACCCGTCTGTGTAACTGCCCGTAGTCTTTGAGTCCACTTGAGTGATTCCCAACCTGGGGGTCCCGAACCCCATGGGGGTTGTTAGATAGTTTCCTGAGGCGCCAGATGGTTTTGGAGAAAAATACAATATATTCAAAAATAAAATTGTCCCTGCCACTGATACGATCTGCTTGCCTGATTATAGTGTTGTAAATTAAATCACTGACAGAATACAACATTCTTCGAAGTTGCATTACTTCATGTGACTTTGTCCTGAAACGAAAACACCTCTGGAAAGAAGACTATCCATCGATCTGTTAGATGTAACACAGCAGCCAATCACACATAGAGACAAACAGACATATATATATAGTAGGAACCAATGGAGATATTTCTCTTCCAAAAACAGTAAAAGACATGATAAAGACAAATCCACAAAAAAAATTGAAATTCTTTATTTAAGAACTGCAAATATATTCTCTATTCTCTTTTTTCTTCACTCCCCCTGATCTTCCATACAATATAAAATGGTACAATGATTCCTATATTTATTATGATACATGTGTGGCCTAGAGCAGTAGTGTAAAGAGTGGGGGAGTTAAACTACAGAACAAATGATGTTGGATTTGCAATGCACTATTGTTTTAACAGGCTAAAACAGAAGACTTCTATTCTGTTCTCTTTGTGCCGACGCTACACGTAATTTTCAAACACACACTGGCCTCCCACTCAGTCAGGCAGCAAGGCAGTGAGTGCAGCTCCACTGATATGTGGCTACATATCTTCTTCTTATATTTACTGTCTCTTCCATATATCTGCTATGTTGTCAGTGCTGATACAAGTCTCCTGCGTCTGAGGTCAGAGGTTAACTCAGCTGCTTGTATGTCATACCAGCAGATAGGACTATACCAGCCACGAAATGGGAGGCTGTTTCGAGTGTCAAACAAAACCCGACCCGGTATAAAACACACCTGACACCTCGGCGCTCCAACATTTACACTCCATAAAATACGGATGGCGGGATGCTGGGGCAGTCAGTCTCACTAATGCTGTGTTAAACGACCTGGAGGATCAACAGTGAAACACTGTAGGAGACTTCAGGACAACAAACACCTTGTCTGATGGGGGAAAGGTGTGTTGCTCTGATAAATAGCTTTTAGAGATGTGCAGAGTCTTTTGGAAGAGCACAGCCCTGTCCTGTCCCAAAAAGAAAAGATGCATACTGCTAATGTTAAGCTATTGATACACAAATGGACTTTAATTATCGTTAGGTTAAAGACAGTGTTTGTGATCACTTCTGATATTCAACCACTATTTTTCCCAGTGACTAACCTGACCTTTAAAGAAAGTTGTATCTTGTTCCTGGATCCTCTGAGCCCCTATTTATTGAGCATTTTAATGATACTGAAAGGAACAGTGAACTGATATTTTCAATACTACAATTTTTCTACATGTCAGAACATATTTATTAATATGTTTTCCTTATTAGTATGTTTATGTCAACAAAAAAAAATTGGCCCGTGTTAAAAAACAGAACAGTGTTAATACATTTAGGAGGCATTTGAAACCATTTATGCCAGTTTTTCAGACGCACGATTCAAAACCTTGTGCTTCTGAATTAATCATGGGTGTGTTTTCAGTGTAACATGCACAAAACTAATCTAAGTGGGATCTCCAGTTTCCTTTAAAAGCCAGGTATTCAGATCACTGTTATAGCAGCAGATCAGTAATATGAGAGAACGCTTCTCTACAGAAGAAACTGATTTGCTGCAAAGTGAAAAGATGTAGGTTGCAGACAAGGTCCTTATTGTGCTTTCTATTTTAAAGTCTGCAGCAATTAGCTCAGAACCATAAGTATGAGGAGGCTTTACAGACAGGTGAAGAGGTCGATATCTGACAGCGGCCCAGTGTGAGGCATCAGAACAGTTCTCTTCACGGCTGCTGTGGCCCTGCTGCCACCACTTGTTGACTCTACCAGACAGAACTGGAGGCTACAGAGAGGGACGCAAAGAAAAATGGGAGTATTACTAAGCATACAACTCGTCAGCCTTGGGGTGATGGATAAACACCAGATATTAGCGTCTCCTTCACCCCATCCCAAGTGTCAGTCAGTCAGTCTATGAGGCCTTTAGAGAGGCTGCAGCTGTCACACACTCTCTCTGGAGGCCAATTGAAATGCTGTGACCTTGGGAGAGAAGACTGAACTAATATGTCAGCCGAGGGCCAGGAGGGGATTTCACCTTCCTAATGGAGAAAGCTCCCAGAGAGCTTTCTGAGAAATGGCATGGCGTTAGGTGCCTCCTGTTTAGATTCATGAAACTCAGAGGCAGGAGGAACCAGGCATACAGCCTCTCAAAATGTCTGCAGACACACAAGGACATGCACACACACACACACACACACACACACACACAGACAGACACGAAGCACCCCAAAGAACTCCAGAACAGTTTAAATCTTACGACGATGTAGAAAATGTAACACAAAACACACCATGACTTCACACTAGAAACCTTAATTCAGCCGGGCACAAAGAAACACAGCTGCAGGTCAATCACTCACACAGGAGGATGGAGAGAATCAGCGACCTCACTGGATTCTGCTGAACTGTCTTGATGGTTGATTTGTGACATCAGCGCAGGTCCCTTTGTTTTTCACTCGTAATTAATTGGTATAAATTACTAACTGCACAGGATCAAGGCTGGCACGTCTGTTTCTCTACTGTCTGGATCTGCTCCTTTGTTATATGTTGGGTTATATCAGATGAAGAAGAAGAAGAAGAAGAAGAAGAAGAAGAAGAAGAAGAAGAAGAAGAAGAAGAAGAAGAAGAAGAAGAAGAAGAAGAAGAAGAAGAAGCCCATCAAGAGGGACTTCCAGTGGTTTGTGTAAAGCTTCCATGGCTCGTGTGAACGTTTGAGATGGTTCTATTTTCATTATATTTTATTTTACCCAACATGAATTCATGTGAATGAAATAATACAAATATGTGGGGTGAGGTAGAAACCAGTAATGGCCCCTAACACTCCTCAGTTTTCTCTCTACAACAGGCAAAAAGGAGCAATAATACAAAGTGTGGTCCACAAGTCGAGCTTTCGTCCACACACTCCATCGTCTCCCTGCTGCTGCTCTGTGTGCGTTTCTGCCTCCTGATTGTCACACTCTGAGTCACACAAACTGTGACTGAAAACCACCTGCTGCCCCCACAATCCTGCTCAACACCCACTGCTACAATTATCATTACTATTATCATCATCACTATTACTATTATACAACTCTATGTTCACTCACCTCCGGCCCTCTCATTTTCTCTCAACCCAGCCAGTGGAGGCAGAGGGCCAACCACCAAGAGCCTGCTTCCTCTATTACTTACATCATTGTATATAATATATAAAAATGATGGTCTTAACCTGCTCTATATGGAAAGTGCAGTCAGATAAATTGATGATTTGACACAATATAAATAGAACTCTATTTTGCTATAGTTTTGACAATATACTGACAAACCATCTACTGGATTACACTGCCACTACGGCAAATATTAAGACTGATTCTGTAATGAGGAGTGCTTCTTTCATATGACAATGTTTGAGATTTTTTTTGGTTAAAGCTTACATCAAAAAAATGTAATCAATGAATGGATAAAGTCGATGTCAATCCATTCTTGGTATACCATGCGTGACATATACCTTAAATCAAGTAGTATTTAAAAAAATAACATATCAATATCCATGCATGCTCAACAGGTCAAGTTATGTTGTACACAACTACACATGCAAGCATAAGAAATAACACACATCTGCACGTGTACAAAGAAACAAAAAGATTAATGTTCACGCACAATCACATGTTGCCACACGTTTGAAAACATGTTGAAAATTGGACAACCAGAAGGATGTCTGTCCAAGTCCCCATGGTCTTTCCATTAGGCCCACCCATCCTTCCAGCAGAATCTTCTTTGCAGCCATTTGGTAGAAAGATAGATTCTCTTTTCTAGTATAGACAAAGGGACCTGAGCATGATCTCCTCTGTTGCATGATTCCTAATGGATTCTAAGGACGTCTATCCATTAGCGACATCAGAGACACCAATGCAAAGAGAGAACTCGGCTGATTCAGATAGTGTGTGTCTGTGTGATGTCTGTGTGTGTGATATCTGAGAAGAAACAGTATTTGTTGGTAAATTGTGTAACAGTGTTTCTATTTTGTGTCTGAGCACACAGTCTGTGCTTGTCAAAACAATTCATTCGTATTCATTTACACCTGTTTACAGGGTAACATCATCCTCATAAATATAATTAGCTTTGCTTCACTGGTGTACAAATCCATTGCGCTAATTATAATTGTCAGACAAACCTAATAAATAAAAGGTGCAGTCATACAACACAACTGGCACTTTGTTCAGTTCACAATAGAAATCAAGCAACACCTTTGAAAGGAATAAATCGAAACCTTGTTGGAATCAAGTTGTTCCAGTTTTTATTATTATTATGCGGTGAGTGCACTCATGTAACAGGCTGTAATAAAAAGTTTGGGCAAAACAATGTCTCAGTTTAGTGTGTCTAAACAGATAAAGACATTGTGCAGTGGAGTTGTGTAGTTGAACGACTACAGTGCAACACTCTTTTAGTCAGATTCATAAAGATGGTTGTGTTTTATAAACATCAGACACTGTAAAACTGTGAAATTTCCATAGTCCTGGACACCAGCCCTGACTCAAACATTTGCATATTAATTCTACCGCCCACTCCACCTCTCTTTCAAATAAAAGAGCAGCAGAACACGGACCACATTTTCACTAATTGTGTCACATTGTCGAGGTTCTACATGAAAACAGTGTCACAGTAGCTGTATAATGTAGTGACTGTGCCATTAATTCTACAAAAATACTTTTTCCCCATAATCACCAGAGACATTTAGATGATCACAAAACTACAGAAAGTTGATCAGTGAGTTAGTTTGAAGAATTAGGGAAGACTCTGCCTCATAATAGACAGAGTAATAAAATGTAATTCATGTCAGGCACACAGTAGTGATTAATAACCCTTAGATTGTTTTACAGATCAGTGTGAATTCACATTTTAGATGTTTCCACTCATCACTTCACCCTCAGATTGTCTGAAGTATGTGAAAAATGTCTCATCACACATTCAGTTTGTATGATGATTAATGGCAAATTCAGCCATTATATATATACAAAATGCCAATCTGTACACAAGTAATTAACACACGTTACTATTTTGTCCTGACTGAAATGTTATCGCCACTAACAAATGCTTGTAGATGGCGTGTATCGAGGTTTGGGATATAGCTACCAGTCAGCCCTTACTGTATATTTAACCTGCTGTTTGCCGGAGAAATGTGCAGATGTGAAGAACAGAGTGACTTTCTCCATTGGTCAAAATAAACATGGCCATCTCTGAAGATGAATGGTTTGTTGGGAGGCATAAGAAGTCAGCAGTCCTCAGACTGACTGGTTTGTGCTGAAACAAATCTGATATGTGGAGGCCACAAAATCACGATTAATAGGTCTTAAAGATAAAACAATTATATGTACATTTAGGTCTTGAAAATATCTACAAGTAAGTGGACGTTGATCGCATGTTTTTGCGATGAGTTGTGGTGAATGGATTGCTTTTGTAAAGTGACCACACAAATACTAATACTATACACAGAGCTCTTTCTGTCACACACCATTCAAACACTGCCCCACAGCCGTAAGGGGCAATTAAGGGCTCAGTATTTTGCCCAAAGTCACTTCAGCATGCAGTATCTGGGCATCAAACCACCTTTTTGGTTGGTGGAATGTATTGTGAATTGTGACATTAATGCTTCCATAATTTTCAAACCCAGAGAATTTTGTCTTCTAAATTAAGGTAAACATTTGTTTCATTGTCCACTTTGTGCATGTGTCAATACCGTGGTCATCTGCCAGAATCATCAAAAGTTACTTTTTTCCATACTAATTAAGTTTTCTAGTGCAAAAAGTTGCTCCTAATGAGGAAATTTGAAGTTGTGAATTTTACCAGTACAACACTCACCTGTCTCACTACATTTACACAGTTCTCACTGGTGCAGTGTGGAGTGGGGGAGTGTGGCAACAGTCTGCTGCTGTATTCTCTCACACCTGCCTCTTTGCAGGTTTTATACTCATCATCTAATCAATCTAATAGTAAACACTGATCGTCTTTGCAGCTGGGTTTTCTGTTTCTTTGCCTCCTCGGATGTTGCTTGTTTGCTGGTGTACAGTCGACTTCCACATCAACCAGTGCTGCTACCTTGTTAGATACTCCTATAGGCCAGCAATCATAAACACTGATGAAAGCCAGGTCATTTTCCCTCCATCAATATCAAATTGCTATACTAAAAATAGCAGGCCAGTAAAGACTGTCAGCATGTAAACAAGCTGCTGCATACGGAGACATTGTGTCGACTACTTTTTACAATTTATTCAACAGAGACGTTCAATACATAAAGTACGATTTTCACAATTACACCATATTTTAAAGAGACTATATACACTGTATGATTAGGCAATTCTATGATTTTTATATTTCACACCTTTTGAATAAAGAAAATTCATAATGTAACAACATGGACAATCACCATTCCTCATCAAGGTGGAAATGTTCTGTCCTGTCCTTGGTCAGAGTCGCACTCTGAGGTCTCCTGAACCACGTCAGAAGCATCCTTGGACAAGCTACAGATCCCAACCCTGATGGCTGTGCTGTGTTTGCATGTATAGATATAATATTTCCATTATGTAGGATAATATATGGATATATTAAAATGTATATCAATGCAAATTATTCTAGTATTTGTCAATTGGGGGCATGTATGTTGATATGTCATGAGTGAGATGATACACAACAGCAAATTTTAAATTTAGCAAAAGATGGTTTTCCTTGTTTGTGTGTGTGTGTTTTTTTTACTACAAAAATTTACATCAGCACACATGCATTCACTCAGCATGCTTCCTGTCCAGGATGCTCTAAAACTAAAATGTCCTTAGAGTCAAGGTTACTCAGATTAGAGCAGAGGTGACCTGGCGGCTGATACTGCAGCCTCTCTCTCTCTCTAACTGACACCCGGCTCGTTTCCAGTGACAGGTGGAGCACCGAGACAGCGATCCATCAGCGCTAATATGCCTGACTCCTACCAATCAATAGTGCCATACACTATATGTGAGCTAAGAAAAGAAGCTCTCAAATAAATGTGAGGCGGACATGAGTATAACTGCCTGGAGCAAAGAGAGGTCCCCCCACTATTAATATGAGCAAAGCAGACATCTCCAGGAAGGGTCTGTTTAATTTATATCGACTGCTTCCAGCCATTATGGACTCCAATCTAAATCTCCAGGGAAATAAAAGTGTGAATGGTGCGGACTGTAAAATATATTCAAGATGATGATGGAGTAAGTGTTTTTGCAGATGTAATGTTGTAGGTCTTGCCGCAGTTTGGGGTCTAGGTACAGTACAGCTCGTCGTCCATCAGGGCTGATGATGTTTTCCCTGAGCTTCCTGCGGTAAAGCCATTTGAAGCCTCCCAGTAATGCTAAAGCAAATGTCTTATGTTGATTGCTGTGGCAAAACCTGCAGCGCCACCAATCATAATCAAGACGGTGCTGATTAACATCTGTGATCCTGCATAAACAAACCCCAGTGTTGGCTAACAACGGAAAGTACTCTTCACAAAAAATACAACAACAACAATCAATTTTTCAGAATCATAAACTGCTGGATTTATTCATCGCACATCGCTTATCCCACATTGTGTTACAGTTTTACTCCTTTGCCCTTTTTCATGCTTCATACATCTGAAATCAGTTTATTCTTTCTTTTGTTCATGTTAAAAAGACGAGCGAAACCTAAAAAGTGCAGCTAAATCACAAATGCCATTCAAGAGGTTAACACAGAGTCTGGCTGTGCTGTTTTTTTCTGCTGTGAAACACAAACGACCTCTAACCTCATCGGCCCCATCCTCCATTTCAAGTCAGCTAACCTTACCGTAGATCAAGGAGCGGCTGTTTCTAGTAAAAAGATAAAGCCCTTATTCCAGAATTAATTTGGAATACATTAATTTTAAATACAGTTTATTCTCTTCTATAAAGACTTTTGGCTTGAAATAGGGAAACCTCTGTACTCCCCTCTTATAACTTCACTAGCAACTGTAAACCATTGTTAAAGCAAAGTAGATACAGCAGTCACACACTGCCAACCTTGGGATCAGGCTGAGAGATATTGTTCAAACACGTTGAAATGGTGATGTGTTCAAAAAAGCACTGCTTTTTAATAGAGGCTCTTATTAATATAGTTTATAACATACTTACTACTAATAAAACAGATTTGTAATACACATTGAAATGCATAACTCAAACAAAGACAATTCTAATTCAGAAAAAATGAGGAACCTTTTTCCTATTAAGAGCCATTTCAGCTTTTATAAAATCCCCTGATAACCTTATTTAACTCAAAAACGATAACTTGGCCGTTGTAATTGTTTTGTCGGGTCAAGGGTACTTAACTAGCTCTCACTACAAACAAGGTGTTATTACAATGTGTTCTTGTGAAAGATGCTCATTTAGCTCCACAATTTTGCCAAAGAGCCCTTAGTGTGTAGACACCTCCACTGTCTGCACACACAGGACCTACCACAACTGCAGAGGCAAGCGTTCATTTTATAATCATCCGCTTGTGCCTGGTGTTCCCCAGGGTCATATTTTAGGTCCTGTGCTGTTGCTGCTTCTTATGCATTATTCAGAGAAACAACATAGTTTGCACTAACTAAGCTTTGATCAATGCTTTAGTGTGATCACACATGACTGCTGTAGCTTTATCAATATAATTGTTATCCTTTCACAAAATTCTTGACTGTATCAGCCTCGTTTTAGCTTTGCTTCCACCTAAATATTAAATTGAAGATGTTGCTGCCAGCTTCCACATGCTTCGTCCGGATTGAATACTACAAATGTTTTCCCCCAAGGAATGAGCTCTTTTAGATGACACACATGGTAACAGTTAGAATGTATCTTCTTTTACTTTACCTACTGGAAATGCATTATATGCAACTTAGTGCCACTATTAATGCTACATTTTAGGACCGGTGAAGGTTTTGTTATTTTCCTTTCTTGTTTTGTGTCTCTTCTTTGTTCAAACACAGCCTACAATACTTCCATAGTCTTATGTTAACTGGTGGTACATTACTGTGTAATGAGCACAGCATTGAAGTGTATTCCATTTGTTTTATACAAATGATAGGCGATAGTGACCTAGGTGAGACAGAGCAGTGGTTTGGTTCTAATGACATTTTAATGGGGAACTAATGGGTGTTTCTGAAGACAGACCTCAGTGGGTTCAGTCTGAGGTCAATGAGGCATGAGGAACAAGCTAATTGCTGCTTCAGGGTGTGTGTAAAAACATTTATTGTTCTGCCCGATCCTTTAGGGGAAGGTTTTTTGCCCCGGGTTGAGATTTAATGCTCATTTTGTGTCAGGCTGTGCTCACTGATGCAAAGTTTAAACTTTATTATATTTAATACTATATATATTTAATAAACTGTGAATAAATACAGAAATATCATTTGACTGCTGAGGGAGACAAGACAATTCTAAAATCATTTGTGTCCTGGTCTTTTCATCCCGGCTGGATGTTTCACCTTATAGGGGCAGATTTAAGGAATTTTATTGTCTACATATTATGCACACCCGTCAGAAATGTTCCAAAATACCTTGTTCAAATTGTTTTATGCATTGAAGTGGATAAGTGGACAATATTGGGTTTATGGCTTGATAGTTTAATGGTATTTTTCACAGCAGAATTTTTTGACATATCATATTTGCAAAAGTAGAGGTGTTACTGATATCATTACTGATGGCTGTGTTCAATTTTATGCATCCCAGCGAGATGGATTGCAAATTGCCAGGGCTGAATCTGAAGCAGCTAAATAGAATCCAACCCATAACTCATTTTATTATTTACACCTTGGCTTTTGCTTCTGTGACATATTTCCAAATGTTTGCTGTAAAAGGGCCTATGGAAATTATGAGTGGAAAAGTGAGCGATTAACTTTTCCTCCATTCGGTGAGATGAGTCACTTTCCCATCAGTGCATCTTGTGGTATAAGCTGGTATTGAGTCTGAGGGCTCTATTTCAGTAGCTCTCTTACCACCATCTGTTTCAACCGTCGAACCATCTTTTTTTTTGTCAATTTTTGAGCTGCTGTATCTTTATTTTGCAGCTTAAAGAAAAAAACTCTGCACATGTTTATCAAAAAGAAGACATTAAAACAACGGAATTTGCCTGATTATACTGTGGTTAACACTGTCACCTCACTGCAAGAAGATTCTGTATTCGAATGTGCCGAACATGCTGAGTCTGCGTGTTCTCCCTGTGTCTGTGTTGGTTTACTCTGGCACTCCATCTTCCTCCCAAAGTCCAAAAACATGGACCCTAAGTTAACTGGAGACTCAAATATTTGTCCATAGGTGTGAATATAAATGTCTGTATATGTCAGCCCTGTAATGGGTTGTCGGCCTGTGGAGGGTGTACCCTGACTCTCATTGAATGTTATCTAAGAGTGGCTCTAGCTCCCCTACGACCCTCAAAGGATAAGTTGTCTAGATAATGGATGGATGGAAGACCAAGATCATCACAGCCTCTTATGCACCCGCGTATCAAGTATGATAATGTGCTCTCTCTCATCTCTTTGGCATGCTATCAACGCACTGCGCCAGGTGCACTTGACTACAATTCACCCCAACACTCATTTTAGGAAGATAGAGCCCTGAGGAGGTGTCACAAAGTCGGTCTTTTTTTCACTTTTGTCTTTGCATTTGATGACATGGTGAATATATGTATTTGCGCGGGTAGGTTTTGTGCGGGTGAAGAGTTATAGTGGTGTCAGATCTGAGGAAAAACCTGAATTGATGATGAGAAAATGGGATGAATGCAGATGCTCACAAACTGGTACACTGCGTGGTACAATAAGGCAATTAACATCCAATAACAATCTGTGGCACGTGTGAAAACACTGAGCATGCGCAGGTGATTCTGATCTTGTATGAAGATGGAACCAGGAGATGATATAAGTCATATTCAGTTATTAACCTGTTTAAGACAGTAGTCTGAATAAGACATTGACATGTAAGCAGCCTTTCCTTATGAACTTAATCTGAAGGAAGTCATCATTTTAAAATTTCAGGTTTGGGTTTTGGAGGTTATGTCGAAGAGGGCGTATTAAAATATAGTCTTAATCAGTCTTTGCAGTATACCATGTAGATGGGAATATGACCGGAATATTCTAATAGCCACTCTGTTGAAATAGTGGCGAATAAGGTCAATATTCAGGATAATGGTGTCCTTTTAAACCTCACTTTTGGGTTGTGGTTGGCAGGAGCAAACACTCATGTTAAAGCTTAATTTTATATGTATGTATGCATGTGACTTATGTTGCTTTTAGATTTGTCATGATGCATTTTCCATTTTCTGTAGCACTTTGCCTTGTTGTTGAATTGTGCTGCACAAATAAACGTGCCTTGCCTTACTATCAGAGACTAATGTAACATTTACATTCAGGTCGATGTACAGGTCATCTCTAAATTAGGTCTGACATTGTGGATGACAGCTGCATTTGATGACTGTGATGCTTGTGCATAACTGCGATGTGAGAGAAAAACAGAAAAGCAACTCCTCTTGAGGTGACTGAGAATGTCAGTGCAGCACGGGATCAGACTGTGTCAGCAAGAACAGCCCGTCCACAATTACATAGAGAGGGATATTTTGGTATAGCTGCAGTGCATAAAGCCCTCATTACAGAGATGAATGCACATTTGAGAGTTCAGTGGTGCAAAAAACCACCGACCTGGTCCACGGAGATTAGGAAAAATGTGATGTGGTCACAAGAGTCTTTCTTCACCCTGTTCTCAACAAGTGACAACAGCACAGGAGAGACTACTTGACCCTTACAGAGAGATGGATCCAGTGGCTCTGCCGGCATGGCTTGGGTCCACTTGTCCCCTTAGTGGGAAAGGTCACTGCAAAT
Organism: Pseudopleuronectes americanus; assembly: GCA_038501795.1. Classification (NCBI taxonomy): domain Eukaryota; kingdom Metazoa; phylum Chordata; class Actinopteri; order Pleuronectiformes; family Pleuronectidae; genus Pseudopleuronectes; species Pseudopleuronectes americanus. The sequence continues at coordinate 17,869,720 of CM076719.1, forward strand.
CAATACAAAGTTATTCTGAGCCGTTCCGTTTATCCTGTGATGGAACATCTCTATGGTGATGGGAGTGGTCTCTTCCAGGATGACAGTGCCTCCATTCAAAGGTCCTTAGGGGTCACTGAGTGGCTTGATGAGTATGAAAATAATGCTCTTCGCAGTCAAGATCCATCTGAGCACATGTGAAAGATTTTACACAGCTCTCTCCAGAAACATCTTCACAACATCCTTCTGATGGCTCGTGGTGACCCATCACCTTACCAAGATACCTCACATTGTTTGTTGTCACCTGACTGACCAAGCATGGATAATAATAGAAAATGATTTGTTCCTGTGGGTAATTATAAATAATTTATTCCATTTATTCAACTTATTCCACAAGGATTTACTAGAGCATTATTCTCAGAGTCATGTTTTATATTAAAACAGAAAATAAAGTCTGAACCTAAAATGTCCAACTGACTTCATCACCACAATAGTTATTGGTTATTATCAACGTATCTCACGCACAATGAAGTTTTGCTGCAAGGTCGCCAAAGAATTTCTAGCATTCATAGCACAGTCTGCGATAATCCCCTTTTCAGTATGAGGTGAGGAGGTGAAGGAGTCCCCAGGGCTGTGTATGTGTGTGTGTGTGGGGTTTGCGGTTGTTTCATCGTGCTTTTCATTACAACAGCTGACCACGTGAATGTGGCCGTTCTGTCGGCAGCTTAAAGCTGCAGTGGGGGGTCAGAGGCCAGGCTGCAGTTAATGCTGTTCTAAATTGCCTTTCCTTGGAGATTTGCCCCCATTGAGACACCTGAGAAAGGTGGGAAGGTCGCTCTGTGAGGAATAGGGTGTAGGAAGTGGATGGGAGTCTGAAAGAAGCCCATTCAAGGCCTTTTAACATATCCACTATGCTGACTCACCACACTTACGACCCCTTGTGACAATGGTTTGAATTCTACCTACTCTATTGTCTACTGTGGTGTTCTTCATCTGTTTGTGTCTGATTCTCTCCAAGTGGAACATGCTGGTGCTTCTCAGTTTGTCATATTGCCACAATTGAAGATGAATTTGATCTAAACGACTCTAATTGTTCATATCTGCAAAGGACCATTCTCTTCATTATTGGCTGACACCTGATCAGCAATGATGGTTCAGAGTTTTCCTGTGCAGTAAAGAATTGATGCCATGGTTTCACATGTGATCACTTTCAGTTCGACCTCCAAATAAAGTGGTTTATGAAGGCTCATCGTTCTCGCCCCTTCTGATCTATTTTTAGTGCTGGTGTTGTGTTCTCTGTTCTCAGTATTTACTTTGGTCAGCAAAATGAGTGTGATTACATCCAACTGCTTTTTATGTATGGTATGGTAAAAGTGTAGGTAGAGGTAGAAAAGTTAGTTTATGGATAAAAGATAAAGTCCCATTGAAACAGATTGAGCAGGTTAATAATGATGTACAGAAATAATTTAACAATTTCAATGTCACTCAGCAGAGAAAACAAATACATGTGTTGACCGATAAGGACATGCAATGTTTCTACAACTAACACAAGATGATGTTTGATTGATGCTCTTTTTATAACCTCATCGTATTGTGCCGTATACTCTGCAGTGGCGTAATGACAACTGACTGAAACATTGGCGCTACTTACTACTTACTACTTACTTCTATAAACTCCTATTGAGGATGGAAACCCAACTAATGTTATATTCACTTTTTACCACAATAAGAAAAACTGACATTTAAATTTGTTTTTATCGCTTTAAGTAATTTCTAATTATAGTTATCTGTAATGTTGTCAATATACATGTATTGATGCCACCAGAGGAGGTTGGGCGGATGGTGGGCCATGCGAGTTAATGACTGAAGCAAACGCATCCTGATGCCAAAGCAGTGATGTCACATGAGGATCAGCTTTCCCTCTGTGTGTGAACAACCACTTGAAGGAAATTCTCATTCGGGGTGTAACATGATTTAAGTAGAGCACCAGATTTGGCCTCAGTAAAAAAATACTATCTGACATTTTTTTGCAGTATTAATGAATTTTATTCATGGAAATTGCCTGATCATAAAGTCCCATTATCATGTACATGAGATCCTCATTTTGAATAATGACAAAAAAGGCCTTACGGACTCTAATTTACATATGAAACACAACAGAGACAGGGGTAGTTTAATCTTTAATTTGACCTGCCGACAGCTTCCCTCTAAAAGACGACAACACACAGATGCATGCTGTTGTGTATTCCAACCTTCTTTACTTGCATTTGTAACCATGTAAATCTCATACAATGTTCTATTGAAATAAGGCAGAGTTGAATGACACCTTGTTGTTGACTCTGTGGACTCGAGCAGCTCCCCCTCCAGTGCTCTCTGCATTCACTTTGAAACTAACAGATTCAGGTCTACTGTGTTAAATATTTCATTCTACCTTGCCATGTAACTGTTTCCCTGCCACAGCAACCATGAGCACTGAAGAGAAAGGAGGAGGAACAGACGCCAGCGCCAGGAGACACCTGGCTGACATGCATTTCAATCCTGGCGAGGCTGCGGTGGAAGCGTGTTTGACTTTCTGCACTGCGCCAAGCGAGGAAAGGTAAACATGTCACAGAATGCAACAAGGAATGTAGAGAGCAGCACCCTGCAGAAAGGTTACTTGTATTCATCCTTTCAATACATTTTCAGGAAAGAAGTGATGATTGGCCTTGCATTCCATTCAGCATTGCAGATTTCAATAGTACATCAGTTGAAAGGAAGCCCACGTGAAAATACCACAGCATTGACCTCGTAGTGGAACTGAATAGCAGACGGTGGCATGGATCCTAAGTGTAATTTGTCGGGGGCTACATGTGGGGGCTGAGAAGAATGACACCGAGAGCACCTTCTGTCTGCAGTGTGGCGCAGAAGCCATTACCCGCCATAGTGCTGTCAGCTGTACAGCATCAGCTCCTTTGAGAATGAGGCTTTCAATCAATCTATGAAAAGCCTGTGTCTCTGTGGAGCGAATGAGACGGAATAACTCATGATGGCGGCAGCAGTCAAGTGAGTAGGTGTTCAAAAGCAATGCAGTTGTCCAGGAGGAATAGTCTCGCTTTCATCCGTGCCATCGGCCTCGCTGCATTGTTTGTTGTAATGATGGTTTTCTTGGCTGCCGTCAGCCGCATTTACGGGGATGTCACTCCTGAGAGGAGCGAGCGTGACTGGACAGTACTGTTGGATTGTTTCTGTGTTCGTTATGTAGATATTCCCATTAATCCTAATCTGTAAAAATGCGGGTATGGTTTATATCCAGAGTATCATGTTGATCTCAAATGAACATACCAATGACATGCACTGAATAACATAGCTGATCATATAGCGAAGCAAACCTTAAGCTTGGTTTTGCGTTAACGTTAAATACATTTATATTTCAGCAAAATAATGATTTTACAAAGATATGGGAGATGAGATCAGCAATGTAAACTTAAAGTTCCAGTGTGTAAAATCTAGTGACATAAAGTGATGAAGTTGAATGTTGCAGCTGAATACCCCTCACCTCACCCTCCCCTTGCAAACATGAAAGAGAACCTGTGGTAACCTTCAGTTTTCATAAAAACTCAAAGGGTGTTTAGTTTGTCCAGTCTGGGCTACTACAACAAACATGGCAGCCTCCAACAGTACTTCAATATAAAGGCCCAATTCTAGGGTAAATAAAACAACAATTTGTATAATTAAGATGAAACACACTCGTGAAAATATCACTAGGATTATTTTATATACAATTTCTGTCAATAGATCCCTTTCACCTACATCTTACACACTGGACCTTTGCCATTAATGCAGTATTTTATATAACAGATAGAAACCCCATTGCAATTACTAACTACACCTTATAAAGGAGCACTTCACTCATTGAATGCTGTATTCCTTTTTAACTTCAAAGGGGTCCCATTTAACAATTACTTTCTTTAACTTGTATTATGGCAACTTGCTTGTGTCATATGCACTTATAAAGAAAAATTCAAAGCTAAAATCAAATCTTTTTTTTCTTCTTTGGACTCAGGGCAAAACAAGACTTTTTTCATGGTGCCTCATTGTTACCATGGATGGCTCAGACAGTATGGTAACATAGAAAGCCTAACTTAACCTACTGTTTCGTCCTCCCTGCTTTTGTTAAACAATGTGCAGCACTCTTAGGGAGGAAGGTGCTCTGTTGTCTGCAGTGTTGGAGTTTTGAATAGTGGCCTTAATGGAAATGGGAGCCAGTTACTGAAAGGGAGCAGAGCAGTCTGATTCATCGTCTTAACTTCCTACAGCCATTCACAGTGGCCCTTGCAGCCAGCAGCATTTCCTTGGTATGTAATTAAGCTTCATTCAAGAGTACTGGATAATACCTCCAGCTCTTTCACAGGGCTCTTCACTTATATCCCATTGCCCTGCAACCCTACACTACACGCTGCCTTCAGGACAATTCTATGCAAGAGCTGGGCAGTTGTCTTACTCCCTCAGATTTGCGAAGCCGAGCTTATGCCAGCCATTTGTTCAGCTCTGGGTGTTGCTCTGCAGCCTGCCAGATGCTAAAGGTAAGTAATGACGCAGCTGATTTCTTCTGACAGGATACTGTGTCTCGGCTCTGCAATTACATGCTTTATGTTTATTATTGCAAGAATGAGAGTCGGGGGTGTACTCTCTGTGGCATTTACCTGGTCAGTTTATTACATTTGCAACGTTCAGCCCTAAAGGCCCTCCCCCTCATTTCCATGAAAGTGATTAATACATGCATCCCCTTCTCGTTGATGATGTGCTGTATTTTTTAAATGATAAACCCACCATTGTATAAATTTTGAGTTCATGTTCACAATACGTTAAAACTCTGACAGCATGAACACATCCAGCTCCCCTGTCTGCACAGACACTTTCTGCTGAATGAATAATCAGTCTAATATCTGTGGAGAAGAGAAATGGCTGAGGGGGCAAAAAGACAGAGTGAAAGCAGGTTGCACCTCAGAGCAGGTTCTCCTCTTCTCCACACCCCCCCACTCCCTCCCGTGCTGCTGTTAACAAGCAACAGCACGGCTGTGATCATCTGCAGTGCTACTGTACTAAGGAGAGCATTACGGCCCGGGCCTCACAGATGTCACCGTTCCACATGTACTGTGCTGTAATCACAAGTACAGATCTGCTCAGCCTCCTCACTGCTTTAAAAAGATCTACTATCTGTGCTCAACTGTTTTCATCAAATCTATGAGACAAATATCATCCACAGCTTTGAGCTTCCCTCATATGGAAGCTGCAGTGCAACTCTCATTACAAACTAATGTCTTTACATGGCTTGGAAATGAAAGATAAATAGATGATGGGGATATAGTAAAAATGTGTTAGTGTCTGATTTTGTAGTTGAGTAACAAAGGGAACCTTTCTGTCTGATTGCATCTCTATCCCCTGCAAATACTTAATTATTAGTTTGAACTGGTCTTGCCACATTTTGGAGGAATGCTTTTACCTGGCTGGATTACTTTCATTGGTAATGGTTTTTGTATAAATTCAGTACATGTTATCTATTTACACTGCACAGAGGGCAAAACATTTTTTTGGAGCACAATCAAAAACTGACCTAATGCACATAAGGTAACAGATCAAAAGTTGCTCGTAAATTTGTATCCAACCTCAAAACCCATAGAGTTGAGGTATAAAATAAGATTTAATTCCTTTAATATATTTTTGGAGATGTGCTTACTATAAACCTGCATGTATTCAATTCTTCAGGACAACAAAACAAGCTGAATATTATTGTGACCAAACTATTGCCTACAAGACTAATACATAGCTGAATGTTCTCTGTCAGCCTGCGTTTGTACAAAGAAATAACAGGACTAGAAAACCCTGGACACCTAAACTAAAATGGCTAATACTGACAATTGAATTTCCTAGATTTAAGGCTGCTTTTCCCATTACCCTCTTCTGCTTATTTCCCCTGTCCCCATATCAGTTCATCACAAACATACTGGAAGCAACATCATCAATGGTCTTTCAACTGGAACATTTCTTCAGCCGTTGGGCGAACCTGTGAAATCTGCACTGATTGAGGCGCTTGTTGCATCAGCGTGATGAGCCCTGAAAGCTGAAAGCTGAAAGCTGAAAGCCAAACTCTCTCTTGCTCTGGAGGATCAGCAGCAATTTATGTGATACCAAACATCATCCTTTCTTGCTGTAAATATCTTCAGCTCATTTTCTGCCTGTACTGACCTGATGAGAGCCAAACAGCCGGAGTAGTCCTCTTATGGATATTGTGGTTTCTTGATATGGTTGTTGTTTAACTACTTTACATCAATATCTATGGTCCAGGAAATTGATTGTATATTTGACAACATCCATTATCCTCGACCAGTGGAAACTGAATGTGCTCAATGTGAAAATGTCCTTATGCTGCATCAACTTCTTTTTTAAAGTGCTGTTAAACATCATACCTGCACTATTGTTGTGAAACAAATACAACACACATTAATGCATACAATTCATTACGTAGAATGCTGCATGTTGAATGGAAATTATGGAATTATTTCAAACATTACACAGGTTCCAAAATTAAAAAAATTCTGTTTTACTAGAATACATTTACATGATGTAAATCATAGATTATACATCGTTTGTTCACTGCTGCAGAGCCTCTGCCTGTTTTTGTTCAGACTTTATTCAGAGTCTCATATTTATTTTAAAATACAAATATTTTCTACAGATGTGCTAACTTAAACTACTAACACGAATTTATTTAACAGGTTTTTCAAAAAATAGATGGAGTTGGAATTATTTGTGAAAAGGTGGATGAAAAGTTTTTCGAGTTTTGATGAAGCCTATTCCATGTAAGACGTTGAACAAAACTTTAATATTTCATACATGGCTGTGTACTGCTCCTTCCACAGCAGAGTAAAAACTATATCTACCCAGAACCAAAAGCCAAGTGGGAGAGTCTAACTCACATCAGAGTTTCTGTTTGAGAAAGAGCCACACAGGTGCTCAACTGCCAGTTAGACACCAGACTGCTTTCTAAGCAGAGTGGTAAAGAAAGAAATATATGTGTCTGGTAAATAAAAGAAAAGATTAATACGGGCAAAAGAACACAGACAATTGCCGAAAGGAAGTTTGAGAAAAAGTGATGTGGAAAGACACATCAATTTTGAAGTGTCAGTGTGGTTTATGACCTGTCTTACAGCCAGCCACCATCTCATTATATAATGAAAGATACAATATTGTATTAATACCGTATTAAGTCTAGAAATGATAGATCAGTTATGCTTGTTCTGTATTGCTGCTTTCAACAAAGTTCAATGTGCTGTAGCACATTTCTAACCGGCCGTATAGTGGAGCAAACATCTTCATAGCTGTAGTTTTTCTTGATTGAGAACGATGCTTTTGTTTATGAAAATTACAGAATGTCCCATTTTTTATCAAGTGCAACAATAAACACTTAGTACTCATTTATGAAAATGGAGTAAACCTCCTTTTTGGATTTTCTGATCATTAACATTTCACATGAGACTTGCATGTGTTTTTATTCTTTTCAAGTAAATACTTAATACGCAGATTGAATGTTCCAAGATGAATTCCTTGTAATATTTCACAATTTTTAAAAACAGATTATGACCTTGTGTGCGGAATCTTCAACACAGCATAAACTAAGATTTCACAGCTTTTGTTGTCCATATCTTTTATATCAATATTCATGTGACATTTTTCTCAGCAGATTATTAACAAAATCCACAGGCCTATACACCTCAGTGTGTGAAATATTGTGGTCATGTTTGTTCAATTCTCTTCTTCTCCTCTTCCTAAAAACTCTGGCTTACACAAATAAAATGTTAGCTGAGCTCGGACTGATCTAAAGAAGGTGACGGGAAAGCAGGATTGAAATCTTAGACAGGTACCTCAATACAGACAGCTGTTGTGTCTCTCTTCTTCGTTCTCACACAGACATTGGTAAACAGAGACACCCGTCCTCTGCTTCAGCCTTCGAGGATCAAACCCTCCTCTGCCCCTCCACCCAAAAAGCTGTGTGGGAGTGTCAATGTAAGAGAGAGCCTGGCCTGTCAGAGTCCTAATCGTTGTGGAGAGAACCTTGGCTCTGTATGCACAGCAGACGCCGGCCCCAATTAGACAGGTGTATACAGTGTGCCAGTGCATCGGGGGGGAGCAGACAGGCCCGATCCTCTGCACAAACACCGGTTCTGTGCCGCTGCCGCCCGATCGATGCGACTCTCTGACTCACAGAGCTGGACTGGGAGCCCCTTTGTGCAGAAGGCAGAGGAGCAGCAGAGGCTAAAAATAAGGGCTGATAATATATTGACAGAGGAGGAAATAAGAGATCATCGGGGAACTGAGGAGCACAGAACAGTTGATGCCGATGACTAACACAACTTGTCAAAGCCAGTTGCTTACCCTATTCAAATTATGACAGTGAAGAGATGGCATTCTGTGGGATTATGTAGAGCCACGATGTGAGCTGAGACAGCCTCTGTAGCCGTTTGCTGTCTTACTGTGCTCCATTTTATTATGTATGGCATAAGTAGCAATGTAAAAGATAAAAATTATCTATAAAGAATTAAAGAAATTATCAACTTGACCAGAGAACCGGAATTACATACAAAACTCATTAATTTCATTCAAGGCCTACAATACATGAAAAAAAAACTATATCACAGCCAACTATAGCATCAGATTACACCCTAATGGTATAGTCAGGATAACATTGCACATGCATTTATGTTAGTAAGTAGTTGTCCATCAATTACAAACCTTTAATTCCACTACACAGCCATAGCTACCCCAACCTGCCACAGTCACCTGTTTTATCAGACACAGAACCCTACTGCCTTTGTTGATCCTCTTATTTGAAGTTGACATTTTTGAGAAGCTAAAATTCTTCAACAACTTTTTGATGCATTGCCATGCAATTTTGTCAAATATATTAATGCTCTCCTAGAAATGAATTACAATTTGTGCAACAAAAACAGATATGTTGGAGTGGTTGCAGACTTTAACACTCCTGTTGCACCCGACCCAAGTTGTGCAAAGTGGGACACTTACGTGTGTTTACTCATTTCAACCTGACACACGCACCCACGTTGTCAGCATTAGTGGGCTTGCTGTTTTTAGCATGAGGTGTCAGGTACATTGTTGGCTTTTTGCTATCGAACAGTAGGAAGCAATTGCACAACTACAGAGAGTGAAAGCACACAGGCCATTTCCTCTGCAGAGTAGCATCTTCTCCCCGCCATTATCATAGCAATCTGACAACCTGGCTTTTAAAAGGGAAAGGGAGATGGCACTCTGATTGGTTCATTGCATGCTATACACAAACCACACCCATGGTTAATGATACATAGAATAACTCTGTTGCACCATGTGCCAGCTGCAGACACCTCTAAACTTACAGAAGGGGACTTGGACACAACCTAAATGCACTTTCACTAATGCCCTTAAGACCATGTGCATAGATCATTAAAATTGAGCCATTAGTGTTAGTAGTGTTTTGGCGATGCATACACCCAAATGAGATTATAAATCAAATGAATTAGCACAAACTTACTCCCAAACAGACAGCCTCTTTAAGGGTAGGTAGTCCAGCTCTGTCAGCTACAATAGCAACTGATAAACTGCTATTTATAAGAGCGAGGAGGTACAGTGGTGTGTATGCTTTGCTTTATAGTGAATATTTTGTTGACCGCTGACCATCGTCCATTAACTCCTCACTAGCTTGTGACAGTCTGTGGCAGTTACAGGCCATATGAGCTGCATGATTCATTGATATTATTCTGAGGCAGCCGGTGAGAATGATCCGATCGTTGCTCAGGTCGAGGTGAGGCATCAAGCCCAGCATCGCTCAGACCGGCCATTGATCCGCCAGAGAAATCCACATTTGCCAAGGGCACGATGTTTGAGTGGCAGCTGTAACATGACAACTATCAATTAGGCCGTGTTAAGTATTAATGCAGCAGCTGGGGAGCAGGGGAATTATGCCGAGACTTAAAGTGGAATTAAGTGTATCTGTGAGCTGAATTGGATTTGGAGAATGTTCCATTGTCAGATTTAGAGCCAAATGAGAGGCATTCAGCTCATTGTGCGTCTGTCGGCACCGCGGCGTGTTATTCAAAGACCAATCCACCGGAGAGCCGATGGGATGTTCAAAGATGACAGAACGTGGGATGTGATGGGGACACATAAAGCAGGTGCAGTTCAAAGCACATCACATCCCATTTGCATCGACCCTAATTTAAGTCAGAGGGGCTGTGTCATGAGGAATCTCAAGCAGGGCAGGAGACAGAGGTATTGTAAAGCAGATGAACGCAGCCTTCAGGAAAACCAGCTTTGACTGACAGGGACGAGGGTAAACACTTCTCAAGTGCACGCTCGCTTCAGAGGGACTGTTATGCAAAGAGGGGCGAGAGACGGAGAAAAGGGAAAATGAAACCCCTAGGCCCTCTCAGCTCCTCTCAGGAGGTGTCAGGGGCTGTGTGTAAAGAACCCAGCGCCCCCATTTCCTGTGAGAGGGAGTTGTGCTGAATTTTGATAACACTCATTTCCAACCAAGCACTTCAAAGAGGAAAAAGGCTCGGAGACAATTAGCCTGAATAGCCCTTGTTGAGAGCAACAGGCGAGTTTGGATAGGTTAATCAGACGTAATCGCAAAGCAGGTGTTGAACGCGCACCCTTACAATCCTCCACCACCCGAATTATATGATCATCACATTCACAAAAGTGCGTCGTTTAATTAAACACAGTGTCCTTCGCGCCTGTCTTTTCCTTATTCAAAAGCGTGAAGCAGTGCTGATTGCATCAGATCAGTGACACCGAGAGCAAATTGCTTTTCTGCCGTGGCAGGGATGATGAAGGGGGTGGGAACAGGCTCGGCGTGTCTCTGTGTGTGTGTATTTGTGTGTGTGAGTGTGTGAGTGTGGTAGGGTGATAGGAAGAAAGTGTTGCTTATCACACGAGAGGCACAATGGTGACTTTAACCTGAAGATGATGCAAAAATTGTTGTGTGAAAATCATCTTGTCAAGCTGTAGGAAAGAGGAATTCAAGTTCGGTTTTTTAAATAGATACAGAGTTAATCTTATGAATAAGCTCACACACAGGTCAGCTTTAAGGTACACACTTCAATCACATCGGGTTGATGAACAAATTATTCAAGTTGAGATTTTTTACAGAGGCACATTTTTTATTTTTGTTGAGAACAAAATTATGTAATGTCAAATCGAACCAAATCATCAACCACACCGAGAATCAAAGTAAACAACTGCAATCACAGGGTTTTCCGAATAGCGTGAATTTCATTACGACAATAACGATTCACAATCACTTGTGCTTTCCTGGAATGGACAGATTGATATGCCTGAAGTTGAACTGACTGGGTGTTCTACTGTGAAGATTAAGTGTTCCCTTCATTTTTTGAGAAGTGTATATCAAATGACTTGTTAATATAAGATCAGAAAGCTGTGACCACTTGCCCTTCAGTTCTAAAAATAGCCTACAGTTTTCCATTCAGGATGATATTATATGATAAAGGAAGGACGTTGTGTTCAGGCTTTACAGTACAAATGTGTTTGTTCTGTTATGGTTCGAGTGTAATTGAAAATAGTCGCCAGCACTTGTATCTGCCAAGCAACCACGGTTTGTCTCTGGTGTAATTCTCACTAATGATGTGTGAAATCCATCAACAAACAAGTCTTTGGATGTAAATAAACCTTTTTTCACAATTCAAACAAGTAAATCTGAGCGTGCACATGATCAAGTCTAGCAGCATGGTGCTCTGTGTGTAAAGACAGGAAATAAATCAGTGGAGTCACATTATTTCCAACATAACAGACCAGCCCTGTGTAGAAAAAGTCTGAGCCGTGATTGGTTGAATGATGGACACAGACTCTACAAAGGTGTCTAAAAGGATTATTTTAATAATATCTCAGGTTGAGCCTTCTGCTCACAGGCTCAGTGTTGCACATGTGATTAAAGGCTTCTTACAACGTGTCTTGCACTGTTTCAGCACAAAACAATATTGGATCATGAAATTAGTTTGACCAATGGAAGATTAAGATTTTTTGAATTTTGAATCCAAGTCCTGTATGATATGTTTGTTGTAGTTGAAATACATCATAAACTGAAATGTAGCATGTGCTTTATAGTGTTCATCATATCTTGAGATCCTTAGGATCCCACTGTTAGGATTCTGGGCTTCTCTGGTCCTGGATAATTTTTAACTCTAATATACTGATATTTGTTTGGCATATTTTAAAGTTAAACAAACACAGAAAAATGTCAAATGATCAAAAATAAGACAGACTCAAGCTACTGAAAGTTCAACATCAACGAGGTACCAGAAGATAAGACCATCACCGAAGTCAGTGACAAGTCTCAGATCGGCGCTGTTGAAAATCTCACATTCAGCCATTTAAAAACAAATTGTAGATATTTTTGATCTGGACTAACTGAATGAAACTGCTAAACTGAAACTGGGGGTTATATTGGGGTCAGCTAGACCTCTAAATAAATGATGTTACACAACATTCTTTGACAGAACTTGGCAACAGTATGAGAAAAGACAACTCCCAGAGGTAGCCGTATCTGGCCAAAGCACACTAACACACACACACACACACACACACACACACATACAGACACACACACACACACACACACACACGGCTCGAGGACTTCACATACACTTCAAGTGAGGAATTCCCGAAAGGAAACATGCACACGTACACATCAGCACTGGCAACAATACTGTTTATCAAAGGGTATGAAAGCTGCTACAGTTGCTGGAATAAACAAAGTCTACTGCTGTATATTTTGTGCTTTAGTACCTCTGACCAATCAAATTACAAATTAATCAAGTTTCCAAATGCTATAATGTCAAAAATGTGTACTGGTGGGATGCCGAGCTGGGAATGCTGGTAATCATTTTGGTCTTAGCATCGTAAAAAACGCTTCAGGAAGAAAAGGGGGATAGAAAAAGCATTTCAAAAGCATTTTGAGGTAATTATGCTTCATCAGTTTAACAATTAAATGAGTAACCATTAAATAAATAATGTTCAGAGTGAGGGCATCCTATAATCCAGATCCATTAATCAAGGTAATTTAAACAGTTACAGAACTGTCTCGGTTTTGTCAGTAAAATTGTAAACTTGGGATGTGTGTGTGTGTGTTTTTGATTTGTGTGTAGGTTGTTTAAGATTGCACTCCTTCCAACAGGACTGAACAGCCCCACCAATGCTGCGGTGTGTGTGTTTGGTGCACTGAGCCGTTGCTGTTGTTGGCCTTGTAGCAGCCATTAGTTTGAGGCAGCTCTCCCAGCAGAGCGCTGACAATGATGACAGGCCATGGCTATGCAAGCAGACCCTGGGGCTGGGACTCTAGGGGCATCGCTTGCTGTGGGTCAGTCAAGGCCAACGTATTTATCTGGGCGGTAATCTGAAGGGAAAAGGACAGTAATTCTGACCCCAAAACCTCAGGGACATCATCAAAACAGCTGCGATTTCAGGTCCGGGCGTAACTCGCCCCCTTCCTGCTCTCAGACGGCACACATTTCTGTACCAGGAGAGAGAGCGAGAGCAGAACTGATGAATAGCAGAGCAGCAATCAGCAGCGAGTGTAGCAGCGAGGGTAAACCATTAAGGAGACGCTGGGCTGATCACTCACGGAGCTGAAACTGGCCCAAAGCTGAAACGGCAACATTGTCACCTCACGAGTGATTCTGTCTGCACTGTGATTTACTGCAAACCGCCGATACTTCATCAGGCTAATAGCTTGTACACTGGCAATGCTTACAAGTGCTATCTATAACTTATTTATAGGCTGAGATGTTTTAAAGTTACAGTTCCTCCATAAAGTATGAATATGTTGACCACAAATTTTGAATTATTTTCCACTCTCTGTTTTTCAGCTCCTAGTGGCTTCTTACGTCTATGTCTGAGGCCTCCGTGCTCCTGGGAACACACAAAGCTTTAGGAATACAGAGTTTGAGGGACTGATGCAGTGTGAATTGCAAGGTCTTATATACACAGGTGTGTCTTTCTACACTGTTCAGTCAGAATCCAAGTTCTTGACACCTCCCAAGGATAATTAAAGCAAACATGACGGCACAGGGTCTGGATCTTTTTGTAATGCAGAGATTTACATTTTTGAATAAATGTGCATCATTGTCTGCAGTTACGACCTCCGTCACAGTGACCATCGAGTTTGCCTTCATGTCTGTTGAGTCACAGTCTCGTAGCTGTGAGTGCAGATGAATCCGAAGTGCTGAGATGCACTGTGACATCCTTATGGTGACGGTCACAGTCATGGAATTTGTTTTAAATGGGATAAAACATGCACCACTGGACTGAGCTAATAAATTGATTACATTAATCTCAGAGATTCCTGTGGCAGAACTTCCAGAGGTCAGAGTTCAAGGTCAGCTACTGATGATCACCCCTGAGCCAGCTCATGGTATGTCATGTTTATTTTAATGTCAACGATGCTTTACACTGTTATTTGCATGGGTGATAGTGCGGAGCTATGAATCAGTATCATAGTTGTGAGAACATATCAGTATCATAGTGTCAGCCAGACGAAGGGGCCACAGGGTGTTGGCACTACTGACCACAGTCTAATCAGGGGGCAGGGTGAAGGATGGCCAACTTTAATGTGAGCTTTGACTTGCTGAAGGTAGTACTTGTCTGTTAAGGCAGGAATATCACTTCCTTAGTCATATTATTGGATGTTGATGGATGAACAGTTAACAAATTTTGCTAGATAATTAATATTATATTGATGTACATTACTGAAGTGGAGGGTACTGGTGTCAAAAGAAAGTGTCTAGCTGTGTCTCAATTTGGAAGCTGCCTTCTTCGGAGGCTGAATTTGATGACGGATTGCGTCACTAGACAACTCCAAGGCTCCTTCAACTGAGGTAGACAAATGTGTCCTTCAACATAACAGAGCCTCTACCAGGTGCAGCCTTTCCATCCCAGCATATCCCAGGATTCATTGTGCTTTTTCAAAGTGGAAATGGCTGTAGCAAGTGATGTGAAACAACAAAAGAATTAATTTTTAAATTTAATTATCGGCTTCAACTAAACCAAACAGCTAACACAAGTGTTAAAAACCCTCGTTTTAGAGGTCAATCAAAGAATGCTCTCATCTGTAGCTCTGTTGCCAGGCGACGGCTGTGAGGGCGGGACAGGCTGATGACACAATAAAAAGACCAGACCCTCACATTTCAGACACGGTCAACGCAGCAGACGAAGGTTGTTGCCAGTTCATGTGTGCCAGCATTAGCCAGTCTAGTTCCTATGTGTTATATTCTTAGAGTTTTGCCTTTTTTCATCTCGATTTTGATACAACTGCCTGTTTTGGACCGGCTCTCATGAACCAAAGCTTCTGTAGTAAAGGCCGTGTTTTTTTAACCTGATCTTCCTTTTCTATCTGATTTAGCTACTGACCAGTGATGATTTGGCTTTGCCACAGTTACATGAAGTCGTAAAGGCTGCACTTCACTTAAATTTCATAAAATAATCTCAAATGGCTTTCAGATTCATCTTCAGAAATGAATTGACCGATGGTCAGACAAACATACTAACCACTCTATCCCCCAAATATATATACTGGGGAAATAAAAAGAAATATATAACTCCTCTTCCTCCCATGATAGCATCACCTTTTCAAACAACCACTACTTTTTACCATTAAACCCAACTCCACACTTTACCAGACTCATCAAACATTTAAGAATTTAAATACAGCGAGCAGCTAAATCCATCTATGTCACAATCAATTGTCTGCTCTTTGCACACAATCACCACCATGTCAGCAGCCAGAATATGGACCTGAATGCACAAAGCCTGTCAACACATTTTATTATGCAAACACAGGTTTAAGCGACCAAAACAGCCTGATCACAAATAGCAGTGAGTAGAGCGTATACCTCCGCCAAGGCCAAACTGCCATACACAGATCTGACCAGCTCTTATAGTAGAAAAATAAAAGGGGAAAGGGAAATAGTCTGATAAACTAAACAAAATTAATCAAACATATATCAACAACATAAATGTCTGATTTTATTTACATCATATCTCAATCAATCCTGAGAACCTGATGCAAATATTAAAAAATGCTAATAAAATCGTAGAGAAGAGTAGAGAAAAATGGTTTGAAGAACATCCTGTATTTTATTCGATGGATCTTCCCTGGCCCCGTCCCTCCACCAAGTTTGATGCAAAGGCTTTCAGTACTTTCTGTGTAATCCTGCTGAGAATTGAACAAACAGACATGGGTGCAAACATAAATATCAAGGTTGTGGAGTCAGCTGTGTCTACACAGAGACGTCCAATTAAAAGATGACTGACAGAGCAGAAAGTGTGTCTGCAGAAAACTTCATCTCCTGTCATCTGTCAATACATAGAGGCCTTGGTATGATATTTGGATAATAGTTTTTTAATGACAATATTTTACAGAGTGGGAACTGATTTATTAATTAATCCCAGGGCTCTAATTTGCAGAGCAAGGAGGAGGAAAATATTGATTGACTGTTCAAATCGCTGGAACTATCCAGGGAGACATCTCTCTGACATCAACCATGTTTTCTAGCCATCTCTAGTTTGTCAGGGGATATGATTAATGCAGGGAGGCTGCAAAAACACTATCAGCCATTCAGCTACTTTTTACAAGAGGACCACGAGATAGGTTGCACTCATTAGGAGCACTGTTTTTTGAAAGGCTGGAAAATGACATTTTTTTCAGCCTTTTTGCCTACTTGACTTTTGTTTTTTTTCTCCTTAAAATGTTTTATTCAGAACTATAAAATGACATATGAATATGTAAATATTAAGACATTGTCTATTTACAAAGAATTTGGAAAGTATACTCCAATTCTTTTTATAAACATTATCACACTACATATTTCCTTTTCTGTATTAAATCACCATCTTACTCATCATACATGTGTATACAGAAAGGTATACATGTATATATAGGATCCTTAAATTCACACTGGCTTCATGGCTTTGCTTTTGTCCCGACATGCGGAAGAACTCTGTTTAGACCTTTACAATAACGTTGCGGTGAGGTACAGAGCAGTTGAGGAGAAGAAAACAACTGTAAAAGATGTGCGTGTTACCAGGAGCACAGACACCCTAAAAGATTTGTGAAATAGAAATAACTAAGAATCACCTGCAGCACCGTTCATGGTTCTGGTGAATACAAACCCAGCTGTGAAGTATGGTGATGACAGCACCGTGTTAGGGGGGTTAGTGGCTTCTTTGTGGCAGGGGAGAGGGGAGACTTGCCACAATTGAAGTATTGAAAGATAAATGCAGCCAAATACAGAGAAGAAAACTGCTTGAGCGTGCACACAACCGGAGACTGAGGCGACCGTTCACCTTTCAGCACAACAACAACCTAAAGCAAACAGCCAATGACCCGGCCAAAGCCCAGACTGAAGCCCTCTAGAGCATGTTTGGAAAAAATACAAATAATTTTTATATTATATATATATAATAAATATAAATTGATTATACAAGGATTGGCAAAACTTGTCGTGGTATCATGACAAGTTATCCATATATCCATATACTATTAAATCTACAGCACAATAAAGTGGGGGGAAAGTGAAAGGGGCTGAGTACTTCCTGTGTCCTAACTTTGACAGTGGCTGAGGTTGTTTTCTATCTGTACACTTTATATATATACTGTTCTACTAGAATAAGACGAAAACAATCCAGTATAAAACGTGATAAACTACCACATCATGTGTTCATCACATGAAGGAAGAGAACCAGCGCGCTGTCTGAGCACATGGAGGGAGACTGAGCGCAGTGGAAACGGAGCGGAGAGGAGACAAAGATCCACAACAGAAACATCTCATTTGGGAGCAGCGAGGTACAAGCCGGTGTTGAGAGCTCTCTCGTTCAGCACGAGGACAGAATTAAACAGAAACAAATTAACACATAAACAAACAGGGAGTAAATAATTATTCATCTTACCTTTAGCGCCCGTTTCTGTCACCACCGCCACCACAAGCAGGAGGAGAGGGAAATAATCTCTGAGCGCCTTCATCACGGTTTCCTCCGCTTCACGCGTCTGGAGCTCTCAGTCCAGAGTGAACGTCCTTGGATACAACACTTTCTTTTCCCTGAAACGCACTGAAACACTGTGGGCTCCCGCACACACGCGCACACACGGACACACACAGTGAGCGCTCCTCTCGCCGACTTGAGTCCGTGTGAATTTACTCATTCACAGAGACAAGGGGGGCTTTCAGTTTCGGTCCGCCACCAGCACAGACTCCGCTGACTGACTGGAGGCTGGAGAGAGCGGAGCTGCTGCTGGTGTGATCAGCGCCTCCTCCTCCGGGCAGCAGCGGCACCGCGCTTCAGCACCACGGACAGCTCCTAGCGTCGGCCAGTGGAACACACGACGCTCCGAGTCGTGGGACAAACCACAGTCTGTGTTAATTACATGTTACATTACTCAATCACTGAGTGCACAGGGGAAGTCAATAAATACAATTCATTGCACCGGCGGGGAAAGTGCTGTAGTTAAGTGAGAGTAGTCACACAACACTGTAAAAATTAAGGATAAAAAAGTGCATTCCATTATCTCCTGACTCTTAAGGGCAAGTAAATTAAAACCTTTACGTTTCTACTTCGTTTTGTACTTACGGTGTCTTTACTCTAAAGTAAAAGTACTTGTTTTTTCTGTAAGCCTTTTATTTGTAAAAATGCAGTTTTCAGTTCATGTTGTCCTGTATTGTAACTAAACCTAATTCTGTCTGAGAAAACAGCGCTGTGATCATTGTCCTGCTGCTGCATTTAAAACTACTCTTTAATGTAAGTAAAAACCTTTACTGTTCTAGTTGTTTAGTACTTACTTTGGTACTTTCCTCTGAAGTAAAAGTATTACAGATTACAGAGCGTTGATCACTTGTTTGATTATTGTGGTGAATGGGGTTTGTGATGCTGTCACATTATACATAGGTCCCTATTAAGTTGCCGTTATGCTGATAATAGATATATAAAAGTAAATTGTGTAAATGGTGCAGTGATCTTTAATCATTTATTTTTCTTTCTGCCGTGGCAGTAAACATCTTGTTTTCTTTTGTTGCATTTGGAGCATTGATTTTTTATTCCAATAAAATTAACAAAAAATAAAAGATAAAATGTGAAAGTGTCTGATAAAATATAATTTTTTGTAGTTTTTTGGAACAAATGCTAAATAATTAAATCAATTAAAGAATCAAAAAAAGATTTGTCCAAAAGTAATAACATTATCTTTACTAAACTAAACTAAACTAAACTAAACTAAACTATCTTTAAAAAAAAATTGAAGATTGAAAGAGAGAACCCTGTGTTTATAAACAATTAACATGCTCTTTAGATCATTTTAGACTAGATTAGTATCATACAACTCTGCTGCTAAATAAACAATCCCCCATCAGACTATTCGTATGAACAGAGAAACAAATGTGACACTGGGGAAAGTATCAGATACTAAATATTATTATAACTTTGTGTCGGCCAGTATCAGAGAAGCGTTATTCTTAGAGAACACATGATTATTTTCTTTAGCCCCATGTGCACTAACAAAAAGAGAAACGTGAGTGATGTGACTCTCTGGCAATTCACCCCATCTTGATGCCATAATATTTGAAGGGTAGTAGACATTGTTGGGGCTGATGGGATGAAGAGAATACTGAAGATCCGGATGTGATGTCGAGTGGACCTTGATGAACTCGACCCAGGTGCTGGATGTGAAGTCTGGAGGAGGGTCCCAGCAGTTCACACTGAAATGACAACTTACAGCAGTTTGCCAAGTTGGACAGCATCACTTGAATGAATGAGTCTTACAAGCAGAACCTCGGATTCAAATAAAAAGG
The DNA here is from genome assembly GCA_038501795.1 of Pseudopleuronectes americanus. NCBI lineage: Eukaryota > Metazoa > Chordata > Actinopteri > Pleuronectiformes > Pleuronectidae > Pseudopleuronectes > Pseudopleuronectes americanus. Next base: position 17,889,582 of record CM076719.1, read on the forward strand.
ACAGTTCACCCAAAAATAAAAATCCACTCATTATTTACTCACCATTATGTGGGTTGGTGGAAGTGTTTGAGTCCACAAAATACTTTCGGAATTTCAGGGTCAAACAGCTTTGCAGCCAAATGACACCACAGGAGCAGAGTGGAGACAGTTTAATGTTATTATTCTGTTGTTTTTTTTACATTTAAAGTCGTGGTCACTAGTTACTTCGTATAGTGGTGAGTAGATAATGAGTGAATTAACATTTTTCGGTGAACTATTCCTTTAACCTGTATCAGTTCCACTAGGAGGATAAGACTGGTAGTTTTTTTTTATTATTATTATTAACGTTTTTGTTCACAAATAGACAAAGAACAGATACAAACATCCTGACTATATAGGACAGTACACCAGAGGTTAAAACAAATAATACAGTTACTTGCTTGGAGTACACTGCATCAATCAGTTCTACATAACAGTGATTAATTGCTCTGCCTGTAGGGTTTATCTATTCTATTTATAATTGAAATAAAACAGAGCCTTAGATTAAAAGTCTGTTATTGATGAATTATTGTATAAGTGTTCATGGCCCTTGTAAATCACTGTCTAGGTAATGAATAAGCCTGGTGTGATGTAAGAGCTTGTTTACTTTTAGAGCCGTGTTCAACCGACTCTTAATGATGTGGGTCCAAAATAACAGCGTTTGTGTCGCAGCCTGTGCATTCTAACTGTTAAATTACTGAGCCACAACGAATATTAATCCAGCCTGTTGGAAGTTATGGGACGATCAGCACATCACTGCCAGCCAGTTATACAGAAGGTAGCATTACTTTTTTTTTAAACTTGAATTGACTCAGAAATGACGATTACTTTAATAACTACAGGCCAATATGCATCAAAATCAACAGCTTCCTGTTTCAACAGAGAATCTCTCTGAAATCAAGGACCCATTGTAAGAGAAATTAGAGAGAACCTTGATGAACACCATTATGATATGTGAATGTATGCCATAAGAGAACAGAGAGCCAGGCAGGTGTAACCACTGTCACTGAGGGGGTGGGCCTCAGTGAACGTGTTTGACCTTCAGTTGAGAGATGGATCATTTCTTCTTATGTGTACTTTCCATCAAAAGATAATTGAAAGATACGTCTTTGTGGTGTGGTCCATGCTAGTGAAAACACTATACTATAATATAAAACGATTGTATGGATTTTTATAAAGTCACTATGCCAATAATGCATACACTGTATTTATCGCTTACATCTCATATTTATAAGGTTGGGATCCTGTCAAATGATTCCAAATCACAAGGCAGCACAATGGAAATGAGGTGATTGAATCTGTCTTTCACTGAGATTAGCAATACCATGACCTGCTCATCAACATGTTTGCTTTCTGGAAATAGCGACGTCTGCATAAAAGAGAAGAAACTAATGAAATATACATGAGTTTAGGCGGTGGCCTTTTGGGGGTTCCGGCAGAAATGGTGAATGCTTTCCGCTGTGTGATATGTGAGCTAGTGTCTCGTCTGTGAGTTTCTTCTCTGAAATCTGCATACTTCCTGCCACTGATGTGTCTCCCTTGTTGCCTTGACTCAGCATGCATTGGTTTGACAGTGTTGCATCAGCAGCCCTCTGTCAGCACAGCCTGTTGGTTCTGAGTCATCCTTCCACTGCACCTCTAGCTACTTAAAACCCATTGAATGCCTGTGGGCACACTGAGCCTTTCGCAGCCAAGGTGCTCCACATCCCTCCAGTGGTTGTCCAGCCCCGCAGCTGACCCCACTGAGAGATGACTCACCATGTCGGTGCGGGGGGAAGTGTCCAACACAGACAGGGTTTCATTTCCTCAACACACTTGTTGTTATTTACACACCTTTGCCTCACACCAGAGAAGCTATTGATAGATTCATCACTCTGTATGTGAAAGGCAAGTCATTCAAAGGCATTAATCATCACACTGAGGTTTGTCATCTAACTCAACATTAACAAATGTGGTCTAGTCTCATAATCAAGTAACTAAAGAGCTTATTTAGTTATGTATACAATATTTACTGCCACTTGACTTCACAATAGAGCACCAGCATCTCTATTCACATACCAACAATGCCTTGCTTTTGGTTTGAACCATATTTCATTTCTAAGAAACGGTTTCACTAACACTAAATGTTGCACTAGAGCACGAGCATTTCAGAAGAAAACAAACGCTTCATTAGCGACACATCCGGCCTCCTTCCTGCCTCAAATCCCCTTCTGTTTGACAATGATTACCCCTTGCCAGCCATGTTATGCTCCATAGCAAAACTGTGTTGTTGAAATGAAATACCAACTGCAATGTTGTGCATGCAGTTAGCAATATTATGCAAGTTTTTTCTCCCTTCAGTGAGTCACTGAGCAAACAGTCATGTATTATCATTTACCCATCACTTTATTTATGCATTAAGGAGATGAGCAGCATGTTTCAGGGCCAGCTGGAGTCCTTAAGCATCTTTTGGGGTTTCTCCCCCTTGAAAAGATCAATATTTTTTCTCTGTCTGAGTCTTTTGAGCTGGAGATTGTGTTTCGCTTGTTGACAGAAGTTCTTGGAAAAAGGCTATCACCTGAACGCTTTATCGTAGGGAGGGTCATTGTCTTACAGGGAGAGACTCGCATGCACTAACATCAACATGCTGCTGGCCCGACTAACAAAACAAAGAACAGAGAAGCTTGGATCATAACACACACAAAAGGAGTGTGACTTTATTCTTTACTCTGGATGCTGTTAGTCCAGAATATCTTCCCTTATATATAAAACCTTTAACACCAACAAAGAACAAACATTTATGACTAGTTGCACAGTGCTTATAAAAATCAACTTATGCAAAATATGATTTAGATTTAATTGACACGTTATTTTTATATAGAAACAATTAAATTGATTATAGCTGATAGTGGAACAGATAATGGATTTTAATAATGTAAGATCAAACTTTAAATACCATTCGGTGCTCAAAGAAATGTCAGCATCAGTCAAAATTTTTACACGAAGCAAATACAAACCTTTATGGTGAGGCATTGTTGCCGTCTGCCTTGGTGGTAGTGGGACCAGTAACATGAGGCAGAACAGGGAAAGACACTGCTGGTTTCCAAATGGCAGGCTCCAAATGGCTTTGCAAACTGCACATATTTATTTTCCTAAAAAGGTTCCACAAAGTTCTTCCCTTCTACGTATTCATATTAGTAGTAGTAGTATTATCTGCTGTTATCACTTTGATTTGCATCATTAACAGTCTGACAGTAAACAACAGGTACACAGCTGTTTCTGTTTTCCTCTATTTCTCCTGTCAAGTTTGATGGAAGCAGGTGGACCCCAAAAAAATGCAGAAACAGAAATATAACCAAAGTGTTCTTTAATTAAGGAAAGGTTCTTACAAAAAGAGGCAACATCCAAAAACAGAAAAAGACGGTGATCAAAGTACTCAAAAACTCTAATGGGCTCAACAGATAAACAAGGAAAAGACTAGAATTCACAAGAGAGGGATGATGGAGGAGAAGTGACTGCAGGGTGGTGAGGCGGCCATGGGAACACACCGGACGCGGAAGCTGGCGCTTGACTGTTCACATCGGACTCGCATTTCCCCATGCCGGTCACCCTGCCGATTCTGCTCCGTGATCACACATACAGCCCAGTCTCTATCTCTCTATTTACCTATATGACATGTGTGGCTGTAGTGGATGGGCAGAGGGGGACATTTAATAATGTGATTGGAAAAGTGGTCAAAATAAAACTCCAAGACAACAGAAGGTGAATACAAAGTATGGGATGCATATTTGATAATTTATATAATGTAAAATATGTCGTCAATATCGTTTAAAATCATATTTCAGTGTGTTTCCTGGTGCTTGACGCTCGCGTCAAGCACCAGGAAACAAAAAATAGACTCGACGCCGAAACGATCGCTTCACGGCGCTAGGCCGCCGCGGCGCAACGCCACGCTTTGGCGCCCGGTGTGTTCAGCGCGGCGGTTTAACATGAGAGTGGATGGGAGCTAGAGGCTTGACGCTGCGCTTCCGCCACGCTTCGGCGTCGCTTCCGCGTCCGGTGTGTTCCCGGCGTTAGACATCAGGAAGCACAGGATGTTATAGACAGAAGGGAGGCAGGGCTAATGGAACACAGGTGAAACACATGAAGAAGAGGTGCAGGCAATCACAAGGGCGGGAAACAGGACAAAGACAGGAAGTCAAGGTTGAAACCCACGAGGAGCAAATACTACAAAAATAAAACAGGAAACACAGAACTGAGGGAGAACACAAGTCCAACACAAACCTAAACACAAAAAAAAACAGGAAAGTTATAAAGTGTCCAAGAGCAAAACTTGAATACTCTTCATCAAAGGAATTAAAGTCCCTTGAGAGGAAGTCAAGGCAGATGCCTGAGTGGTATTAGACAAACTACTACTACTTCAAACACAACCTTTTCCATCTTTACTAATGAGTTTTTACTAAGTATAATAGACATTCCAAGGCCAAATCAAATACTGTATGCTCCGCATACAAATTGTGAAAAGTATTTCATTAGAGATATTTAAAACGCTCCTGAGACTAGATTTAAAAAAAAAGTTTAAAGATATGTTGGAAGCAAAGAATATAAGACCATTACGTTCTGTCTTTGAGGACAGGAAGCAGCAGAATAGTTACTGGGGCTTCAGGGGTTCACTGTCTCTTTGTGTTTTTCTCTCTGCTTAACCCCCCCACCCTCAATGCTACTTATATATGGCTTAATTTCCTCTCTATAGTAGATTCTGTGACAGTGTCAGTCACATACCAAATTATTTCTTTATGACTCCATCTAGCTGAACGAGAGAAAGAGGAACAGAAAAAAAGACAGAGAGACAGAATATACTTATTACAAATTTCAGGGGAATATTACTTTACTGCATCTTTGATTTTGATTTGATTTTGAAGATGATGTACAAATATGATGACAGCTCCAATAAAGCGGCTTGAAGCTATTGCACAGAAAGAGGCGTCTCAAAAAAGATGAACTCAAAAAATCAGTAAATGAAAAACCTTATTTTTCACAGCATGTGGCCTGAAAGAAGACGCTAACTCAGTTCACGGTTAAGGTTGAGTTCATCATTCAATGCATATCAGTGAGATTAATGCTGAGACAATGCACTGAGTGAACAGACGATAATTTGAAGATGTTTTAATTGGCGAGAAAATTCATCTGTGAAATCTTTTGCAGTTCAGGCAGCTCATGGAAGGAAACATTTCCAAACACAGTCTTAATGATCATCCACATACCATCATCATCTTTTGCAATCAGAGATGGTTAGATCACTCTGTAGTGCGAAAACCAAATCCATTCACATGTGTTAATTTACCTGACACTGAATCATGAGCTACTACTGAAGCAGTGGACCAGTTGGTTTGTTCATCCATGCATTAGATATTCATAATTGGCTCTGGAGGCCTCTTAATCGGATCATACCTTCTTCATCAGGAAGAATGAAGACTTTGGTAACATGCAATTTACACTATACATTGATTTACCTGTCCAGTGTGCACCATCTACGTTTTCATATTGTCCCAACCATTTACATTGTTAGTTTTATAGTTCAAGATACAGCTTAAACAGGTGCATCTTTAGATGTTCAACTGCTGAGCAGCCTTAATCTAGCACATCCTTAAGTCAGTCCACCACAAAAACATACATGGAATGAGGAGATGGAGCATTATCATACTGAAAGTAGCCATCAGAATATGGTATACTGTTGGTATAAATTGATGAACATGGTCAATATCAAAACTTTCCCCACACCCCAACCAGCAGCAGCCGTCTGGACTGATACAAGGCTGGTTGGGTCCATGGATTCCTGTTGTTGGGACCAGATTCTGATCCTAACAGATGCAAAACAATAAATGAATCATAAATCAAAACCTGCCGTTACATTTTTTGATTAAAAGAATATCTCATATTCAAACTATTCTTTATCTTTATACAAACCAGACTTAACTCACTTTTTTATTTTTCAATATTTAAAACAGACCCATTTACCCCCAACTTTAAATGGACTGGTCTTGAATGTCCATGTTGTCTGGAAATGTTTAGTATCATTGCCATTTTTCATGGTGGGCATATTTCCTTTTTGGTTGGTAAGAGACATAATCCAATTGGCAATGTGTTTTCTGCAGAAAGATTTGTTGAATCCGAATGCAATTTTCAAGAAATACAGCAGCATAATCTTGCAGTCAGACTGGTATAAACTTTCCAAGCACGTTTTTGCTGAGAAGATGAATATTGTTTATTTTTTAAGAACCACTGCCGATACAGCTATGGACATACATAAGTCACAAATCAAAATACATCTGCACATTATGGAAAAACTGATTCTGCTGGAGCTTGGGGAATGTTGTTGTGAGCTGCTTCATGCAAGTCAAACCAGCTTCACGTATCAGAAAATAACCAGAGGTGACCCAAGCGTTAATTCTATTGAATGTGTGCCACATCTCTATTGTGGAACAGTTTATTCTCCAGCAGAGAAAGGTTTATATGAACTTGGATGGTGTCTCACGGCCTCCCGCATTCAGGTTTTCGATTGGTCGATGGGACCACACTTTTGTAAAACACAGCTAGCTCTGTCTGGCACTTTATTATTATGGAGGGAAGGGAATGCTTCCTCCAGAGGAATCTGGAAAGGCTTCTGCCCAAATCAGAATTTCTGTACAAAAGTTTTGTTCACTCCTATTTCAGCCAGCCAGAATTGTGAGTGTATTTTTACAGGATTCAGAACAAATAGCATATTGACAGATATATCTATTTTCTTCAGAGTAGAGCAGCTTTACTGGTTGTGATGTTAAGTGGAGCTAGTCAGTTCTCTTGCCTCCTAACTGCAGCATCACAACACGGCTCTTCTGCTCTATGGGCTTATTCATCTTAATAAGCAATGGTGTCTTTGCTGCTTATATACACAGTCGGACTGAATGCATTTCCCTTCGGAACCTATGATAGATACCACCAGCAGCTCCTCGTGAAGTTACGGTGGCAGGGCCGGCCTCTCTGCCAGGATAGGGGAACCACATCGTAGCTAACCATGGTTGTATTTCTGTCAGGAATGGCAGACTGGCAGGCGTGAACCCAAAAGCAACGACAATGAGGCAGAGTGTGAATCAGCAGAGTTCTTGGTTTATTAAACGAAGCAGGGGTCAGATACCAGGCAGTCAGTCCGATGCAAACAAATCCAAGAGGGAGCAGGCCAGAGATAATCCAGGGTAGCAGAGCAGGAGTCAGGAGCCAGGTAGTCAGTCCAAAGCAAACAAATCCAACAAGGGGCAGGCGGAAGAGTAGCCCAAGGCAAAAGCAGGCAGGTCACGAAGGGAATCAGGCAGTACAGAAATCAGGTAGGTAACGCTGGAAAGATTAGGCACGAACACACTAAACGATCTGGCAGAGGACAAGGGGAACAGGCATGCAGATATAGGGAGGAGACTAATGAGGGAAGTGAAGACAGGTGCGTCTGTGGGTGGAGCCGGTGAAGGGATCAGAGGAATGAGGAAGGTGCAGAGCAGGAGGGGAGTGGCAGAGTTCTGAAAAGAGAAGAGAATTAGTAAACAAAACTTAACAGACAAACTGAAAATATTAATAAGAAGGTGAATGTGTGACAATTTCTGACCATTTGCTTTAGGTATAAAAAGTAAATACATTGTTATCAAACTGTGTGTAGAGATAGTAAAACTTCACTTCCTGCTGTACGGTCCAGCCGTGCTCCCGCTCAATGAAGAGAGGTCGGCAAATGTCCCTCTCAATCTGCTCCCCAGCCATGGGTGATCACAGTTCAGACACCATTTGGTCATGTTCACACTGCAGGGGAAATTGTCTCAGTGTTGCTGTTGCTTTTTTCACTCATGAAATGCTGATATGCTGTTTGTGATCTGTGAGACTAAATAATGGATCAAGGGGAAAGTTTATTTTTCTCCCTGCAAGAAATAATTTGATATCATGCCATGTTTGAATGAGAAAATAACATGTGCATCTTCCAATGAGAGTGGGGGCCATTTCTTACACCAAGCCCAAAGCAGCGTGTGTGTTTTTTATTGGTTTCAATACAGTGCATTGGTCTTATTGTTGTGGTCAGGATCATTGTTGTTTTATTGCTGTCTGAGGAAGTGAAAAAACAGCTCTTAAGTGGTGCATGTGTTTCAATGCTATTTTAAAGGCACTTTCTCAAGACACTGATATGCACATACATGGACAAGTGAAAAACACACTTACACTCTGCTTGTTACACACAGCGATAACGTGTTTCCTCTTTATAGAAAAGATCTATCTTAGTACATGGTTATTTGGCCTTTATAATAGAAATCCACCCAAGTGCAGTAGATGGCAAGTTGCCTCCAAAACACACCTGTTATGTACAGTACACAATGTTTCAGCCATGTGCCTGTTCCAGCGACCTTTTTACCTCTGTGAAACTAGCAAAAGTGGATTCTGACGCCTTCTTAATATACTTACACCATGTGCTTTTGATCATATTCATAGATAATTGAAAGTGAGCCCAGGCTAGAGAGGGGCAAAGCCTCAATTCATGCTGCACTGGCCTAATTCATTTTTACCGACTTGACAAATCAAAAGGGGAAAAAAAGACAAATGAGACGACAGTGCCCCCATCCACAGGACACAAGGGGCCGCTGATTGGTTTAAACAGATGTTAAACAGGAAATGGGCTTCGGGATCACCTGAGGCTGATTGTGGACCAACGTGTTCGACACCTCTCTCCACTTCCAACATCACAACACTAGGAGAATCAGTGCTGAGAAGCACTGAGGCTGCTCTGGTGGCTCATGGTGACTCAGCACTTTACTTGTCTTAGGTGTAAGAAAAAACGTTGGTTGTGTGTAGTTTACAAGTGTGTAACATATCTTGTGTAGACAGAAGAACTGATTAAAAGAGGAGCATTAATGGTCCATCAGACAATTGATACTGAAAAACGTGGCAAACCACACAGGTCGTCAGTGAGGCTTTAGCGCGCACTCCAAATAAAACCAAACTGTTGTTGAGGTCCACCATCAATATTTGATCTTCAGGAGTCGTGGTGAAGCACATTCAACAGCTGGCCAGATAGTTTTGTCAAAGTCAAGAATCTTAGTAACACACCTCATAAAGGTTTGTTGCGTTATAAATATGCAATAGATCAAATTTGAATTGTTGGGCTTGCAGACTCCCCAGGAGCAGAATGGAGGCATTCTCAGTTGTTTCTGTTGTTTTCTTCTATCTGAAGTGCGGGTCACCGGTCACTTCAATTGAAAGGGATTTGGCTGCAACAAAGTTGACCCCTAAGACTCCTAAAGTATTTTGTGTACTCAAACACTTCACCCAGCCCTCAATTGGCAAAGTGGGGAATAGATGAGTGAATTCTCATTTTTCGACGAACTATCCCTTTAAAGATACACAAAGCTGCACTGCTATTTTAATACTAGGTGTAAAAGTGGTCTTCATAATAACACAACCCACTCACGTCCCTTTTTAAACATGAATTTCAAATCACTATGATCAGAATATCTTTTGTGGTTCATTCACTCAACACAGTCAAGCTGTCATAACTGTGACGGCTTGGCTGAGCCGCAGTTGGCAGCGAGGACAAAGAGACAAAGAACACCTCAACTGAGTGAATCACGTTCAGCCTCCAGCTGAATTTATTGTGAAGGAAATTAATATTGACTGCTGCAGTTTCTCTCTGTGTAATCTGAGAGGCTTCTGTGAGAATGACAGGAACAGCAATGACTGCACAACGTTGAAAAGAGAGCCATGAAATTCAGGACTGACTTCAATTCCATCCACAGAATCAACATGGATAACAAAAACACACTGGTATCCAGACTAGGGCAGCACAGTGCTGTGGTGGTTTGCACTGGTTTGTCAGGTTTTCTCCATCTTCCTCCCACACTCGTGATATTCAGCTCTAGGTCTAGAATGTGACACATGGAGTTTCTCTTTCCTCTTATCCCTCTTCATCACATTAGTGTCTCATAAATATTTGTTACTGACTTGACTTCTTGCAGGGAATCCTTGTGTTTTATTGTTTGCATGAAATGGCTGCAGCTGCGGCCCCATCATATATCATGATGTTGGATCGTGAATCAGGGATCACGTGTGTGGATCCTGATCGTGCAAAGTAGATCCTGATCGTGGTGGCTGATCCTGGACTATAATTTTGACAAAACTGCTTGACATACACTTTTCCATTATGTGACAATCAGTTTCTTCTAATCAATGTTGCAAATATTGTTATTTTGTTAAGGCTCTTAGTTACATGATCATCTATTGCACCTCTTTCAAAGACAGGAAGTCAAGATAGCAAACAAACAAGGAGCAGAAACCAAAAAATAAAACAGGAAGCATAACACAGGGAGAAAGCATAAATCTAAACACAGAATGAAACACAGAAAGAAACACAGGGCGGGAAATCATGAAGCACAGGAACAGGTCCAATTCAAACATAAACACAGGGATAGACATGAAACTCGAGGAGGTAATAAAAAAATTGAAATCACTTGTCATACAAGAATATAGTGTCATAACCATAGCAAAGACATGCTGATTTGGGATAGTTTATGTTGCAGACTGTAGGGGGTGTATCCCAACTTCTCGCCTGTCAGCTCCCCTTAAAAAAGATCAGATAATGAACGGATATCCAGACCAAACATTTCCCTTCAGAACATTCTACATATAAGTCAAATATATTCTTTCTTGAGGCTGAATGTAAGCATTTAGGTGACTCTATTCATCACTCAGAGACAAATGGCTCATGTGCAATCTAGATCTACTAATCCAGATGTTGAACAATTTACTATTGTGTTTACTATTGAGCTCTGTGCAGTTGTTTAAGTTTTCTTTACATATCTCTAACTATGTTGTTTGTCAGCCTAAAGCTAACAAAATCTTAACTGAAGCAGCGATGAATCACAACATTCATTGATTTTTCTGATTTGTATCTGTTTGTAAAAGCCCTGTCAAATGTTCCAATCATAAAATGTTTTTTGTAATTGACTTTCCAAACAACATCATCTTTCATTTCGGTTTGAGGACTCGTTCCAAGCATTTTATTTAACAATGTTTGGAGGATTTGTCAACTTACAAAAGTTCTGCAATCAATCTTTTTTATAATACAGTATTAGCTGTTGGTGTTGAAATGGATGTTGTGCTTAAAATAGCTCAGTATTGCGATTATGCTTGAGGGTTTGCTGGGGTCTGTGCTGATGTGTTGTTCAGCTGCGGCTAAAGTTGAGCCAGTTTTTATTCAACTTGTTTCAGAGGCGTCTGGTGCACTGGCTCCGCTGCACTTTCAACACTGTGGCCCCGATGTAATGGATGAGAGTGTTTGTCTGAAAAGTAAAGAGTAAGAACAACTGTCAACTAAATGTAATGAAGAAAAAAAATGATATTTCCCTCTGAGTTTAGTGGGAGGATGTCTGTCTGACAGAGTAGCTGCTCGAGGCACAAATGCTGCCTCCAGTTGTTGATGCCCATTTCCTGTTGTATGGGAAACCATTGGTTATTGACTTACTGTAGTGAGATGTTGTAAACAAACACTATTGTTGTTTTTTGATTCTCATGAACTTGGAAAAAAAGTGTTTGAACTTATACCCACCTCAGCAAGTCAGGAGACACACTTAACAACCAGCTACGAGTCTTTTTACATTCTTGTTTGAGGATTCTTTTCGCCCACTCTACCCTGCAGATCACTTCACAGAAATATTTCCTGCACCATGAAAATAAATTAAAAAAAACATTTACACCCCTCATGAAGTTAAAAAGTGTTCTTTTTATTAAAGTGCTGTTTCATTTCTTATCTGAAAGTTTCCCAGAGTTTGTCTCAACTACCACAGTTTCCCTTCAATTACCATTTCTTAATGACATTTCAGTTTTTTGTATCCTTCCTCTGCTTTGTGGGCATCGTTTAATTTCATTTTTACATTCTCAGTCAGTTGAGTGTAAGAATGTATTAACCCTGCTGAAAATTCATTGACAGTTCTCGACCTGCATTACATGTTCTAATGAGACAGTTAAGTCCTTACTAGCTAACGAGTTAAGTCCTTACAAGCTAATGAAGTTCTGACACGTTCACAGGTTGATTTAGTCGTTTTTAGGGCCTGAAGCCAACACATGCCTTGTTCAACCCATATTTATCTAAGACAAACCTATACTTGTAACATCTTGTTTTGACCTCAGGAAAAAACATTTGTAAAAACACAAAAGAAAATATATAAAATGTGTAAAACTGTCTTTTCATCCAAATGGAAGATCCATCAATGGATGTCATCTTTTACTTTGCTTTTCCACCAGGTGCTCTGATGGAAGTTGTTTAAGATCTTCTGTCTTCTATGCTGTGTTACTTAAAGATAACAAGAGGTCAATTATGGAGACGCAAACATACTAAACGTATACAAGGATAAAACATGTTTACTTTTCTCTCTGCTTTTGTCCCTGTCTCCTTCCTCCTCTTGCTCGGTGGTATATTTATTTATATTGGTGCAGTTTGTCTTGCTTTCTTTCACTCATCAACTCAGCCTTAGTTTAACGGGAAAATATGATCGAGTTGTTGGCTCTTTGCGTATCATTTTATCAAGAGTAAACAGTGACTCTTTCATTGATTCTCAGAAGCGGTACATCAAACACCATGTGCCTATGCCAATGAATGTCTCTACAAAATCAGTGAAGTACCAGAGAATTTGTTTCAAAAATGTTTTAATACTCTGCTTGAAAAATAAAGTAAAATGAAATGTGTACTGCAGACAGGTGCACAACTGACCAACACATTTCCTAAAGCAACATTGAATGTATTGATTGATGAATAAATGAATATGTGAATATGTGAATATGTGAATATGTGAATATGTGAATATGTGAATATATGAATAAATGAATATATGAATGCATTCATAAATAAATCACTTCCATTTCAAATACATAAAAGTAAGATAAAAACAATAAAGACAGCATTACAACAATAACAAAAAATACATGTAAATAAAGGAAGTGAATAAATGCAGGTGTCAATGCACACACACAATCACACACAAACACACTCACACACACTTGCATATGGTTAACATGGATGTGTACAGACCAACAATGTGCTGTAGGCCAGATAGGCAAAGCTTATGAGGTTTATGAGGCACTGCAGAGCTTAGGAAAATGAGCGTTTAGTTGACAGTGGCAGTGATTCAAGGCACAGACAGACAGTAGGAAGGAAACATGTTATAATGCACAATGTTAGCGCCTGTGGACAATACAGGGAAAATCTATTATATATTTAAGTTAAGTATATTTTAAACAGTTAATATATTGAATTTCAGCTTCCAACTTTTCTTCGCAATAAAAAAAAAGTTCTTATCATCAACTTTGTGCTTTTCAAAATACATCGAAGAATTCTATTCACCTTATATATGCTGTTATAGGCTGTTAGTAGTTTTTGATGAGGGATAGATTTTCCTTACTCTTGTTGAGGGTTAAGGACAAAGGAATCTGCACCCAATGAGTCAAATTGCTATTTATAAATGTGTGCTATACAAATACATTTTGATTGATTGATTGATTGAAACAAGTTTGAGATCTGGCAGGTTTCGTTTAAAAAAAAATATTTAGCAGCTGTGCTTAATAAAAAAGGTAGAGAAGCTGTCTCACCCTCCCCCATAACAGACTATAATCTAAGAAATGCTACACTATCCAAAGAATGACTTTCTTTTACTGGGATCAGAATGTCGACACTCAGATTACCAAAATTCATATAACATTTATCAAGCAAATAATCCAGAAAATGAGTTTAACCACACCAGTGAGCAGTCTGAGCTTTTATCCACAAACATCTTCCTGAAGCAAAGGTATCCGTGTCCCCTCTCAGCGAGCCCACATCTATCTGACAAGCAAAGAGCGGCCTTTAAACCAGACAACAATGGGGCCACAGAGGGAGAATGAAGCTTCTAATCCTCCAGCAATTCCTGTGCAGAGGAGAGCAGTTAGACAGAGCCATTAACACAGCAGGGGCCGAGTGTGGAGACTACTCCTCAGGTCAGATCAGTCTCCCTGCCACGGCCACTGGAGCCGCACATTATCATGGCACCTGACACCGGCCTCTACCTGCACACTCTCTCCCTGAACGGAATCAGTGGGGGGACGAGTTGTTAAATATTCATGAGGCTTCGGTTATTCATTAAATGTTCCTGAGCATACTCTTGTCCTGTTGGTATGGCGAGTCATCATGAATATTTACACGAGGTGCTTGATATTTAAAGAATGTATGACTCATTGCCAGCAGTAAATGCCAGGTAAATAGCAACGGAGTAGCACTTGGGTCTTTGGGAGCGCTGCCTGTTTTTCGCCTGACCTTTTTCTCAAACAAAGCTGATGTCTTGGATTTTCTGCCTAACAGTCCATTCAGGCAGCTGCGTCACACAGAAAGCTGATTGTCCGCAAGACATGGACATGAACATATGACTAATATCTCTAACTCCAAATCCATGCAGTGGAATTTAAACATTATTGAACAACTCCAAGCTTTTGATTTTTGTCGTTAACAACTGACATCTGGTGGAAGAAATGGAAATGTTTGATTCAGCAGCAGTAATACACACACACAGCAATCTGTCAACTAAATGAATGCACTATCTGTAATAATAAACAAGTCTATAATAACAATTCCCAGGAAAGAAGGCACCAAAGAACAGAGCAAAGGCAACATCCAGACTGTTTAAAAAAAATCTGTCCCTGAAAACGATCTGTCCACACAAGTGCTTTGGCTCTGTATTGGTTTTAATCCCTGTCTGTACTATCACACCTGAAAATACATAGCACATGACCACTCATGGTCACTGGGCACGTGCTTGTCGGGGTAAACAGGAAGGCATGCATGTCCCACTAGAAATGGGAATTTTTGCAGATTGCTTGAATAATAGCTTGTCTCATATGTTAACAGTTGTATCGTTGTAAAATGTAGAATTTAACTGCAGAACAACTGTTAGCAAAGAAAACAGGGTCAGTAACACTTGTAATTTATTATTCTATTAATATTATATTCTACAGTGGTAGCTGAGGAAAGTGATGGTTGTTTTCTTCAGGAACAGGGTTGTCCTGACTTTGGACTCTTATGTAGAGTCTTTTTGGTTTTTGTTGGACACTTTTTATTTGTGGACATTTTGCTTGTGTTTGGTTTATTGACTATCACCTCTGTTTTATTTTTGTTTGGTTTTGTGTTCTGTGTTTGTCTGCCTCCCTTGTTTATAGACGTCTGTGTGCTTCCCTTTGTCTCTGTCAGTTCCTTGTTGTTCATTCGCCTTTCACACATCTTTACCTGGTGAGTTTTTTTGTTCTTCCTTTGGATCCTGTCACCTTGCTCCCTTTTTTCGATCTTTTCTGGTTCCTGTGTTTTTCTGTTTCTGAACGTTGTTTTTGTAAGTACCCTTTGTTTAATCAAAGAACACTATATTTTACTCTACTTCTGCAATTTTTGGTCCAACCACACACCCCAACTCTGACAGACTTGATTGGAGCCTGACAAATCAGCAACAGCCACCGTGAACTAAAAGACCCAATCAGCAAGCTGTTACTGTATGTCTATGTTATTGTTTGCCATCATCTCCATTTCTGCCTTTCTATTCTTGAATGCAGCCCTGGAGTTTTAAAACTAAAACGTGGTCAGCAGCACCTCCAAACTTCAACACTGTAGCACCTCTGAGGACACGACACATTTCTGTTACAGAGTTGACGCGTTTATTAAACGACATTGAGGTCCTGGGGCTGTAGCAAAAGTACAGTTAGCTGCAAGTTTGTTAGGGTCCACTTAGTTTAAATCCTATTTGATATTTTTCCAGATTTTTATCTAATATAGCTCGATAAATAAAATAAATACCACTCATAATGAATACAACTGAACAACATAACAAGATCATTAATTGTAACACCCTAAACTTTTATCCATAACATTAAGTTTAGCAATAATATGACTGATGTGATGAAAAAGTTTAATTATAAATGAGTGAAGCGACTGTGTTTTGGATGAGGAAATATAGGGCATCAAAAAATATGACATCATCTTGTCATATGTGCAAATGGGTTTACACTCACAGCCACAATCAGATAATGCAAACAAAACCCGCTGTTCTGTAAACGTACAATAACAATAAATCACAAATACAGACAGAGGGATCAGTCACCATGACTGTTATGACAGTGAGATGACCAGCTGGTCCCGTCGCTGTGCGGGCGGAGACGTGATTTAATTAACACTGCTGTGTGAACAGCAGTCCATGTTTGTCAGGCTGCTGCAGAAATAAAGTCTCAGTCCTTCACACTGGGCATTATGTTGTGAAGCTGCTCGGATGTTTGGCAAAATGCAGGCAGAGGGTGATCACAAGCAGCAGATGTCAACCTGAACAATGCAACACTCCCACGCCTTTGTTGCCGAAACACAGCAGTGTGTTTAAGTGCTTTTTAAAATGTTGTTTATACCACTAATCCTCAACTGTAGATATTGAATTGATTAGTACAGATATTAGTTGGTTATAAAAGACGCATATCATACACACAAAACAGATTAATATCATATATACAAAACAATTTATTGGTGGAAAACATATTGTGTTATGGTCACTTCGGGACAAATATGAATGTCAGGGCTTGCGGATACTTGAATGACAACATATGAGCAGAATGTAGGCATGTTATGTTTTTTTCTGTTGTTTTATTACATCTGAAGTCTTAGTCACCAGTTACTTTGATTTGGCTGTTACAAAGTTTACCCCTGAGACTCCAGAAGTGTTTTATGGACTCGAACACTTCACTCTGCCCTCCATCCATCGGCATAGTGGTGAGTAGATTGAGTGAGTTTTAATTCTAGGTTAACTATCCCTATAACTTTGATAAGAACTATATTTGCAAAGAAGCAGAGCTTAATATGTTTACTCGACTTTCGTTGGAATAGCTTTAGGAAGAGACCATTTCATGGCCAGTATGGTCAAAAGAAACCATGACAGCAACCAGTTACCACTTTAATATGCAGTGTTGTATATAAAATGCACTGATGTAGTGTGAGTACTGTCTCTGAGAAGGCCTCTTGCTGCAGGAGCCAGATGGGAGAATCACCATATCTGGTCTAGCTGTAGCAAAGATATCCCTATCTATGTAACTTCTTGCGTCGGCATTTGTTTTCCTAGTATTTTGAAGTATATACCTACATGTCCTTTCTTTAAATTTCTTGATATAAACTTGTCATGTAGTTATTTCCCATGCACTTCCTCTAGCATGGCAACTTAGAACACCAATCAGTGGTATTGTACGTCCTGAGTGTGAAGCTGTTGATAATCCTGTCAGCAAGACGTATGAAATTGCTGCGTTACAAAAACACAGTATTCTAACTGGAACAGCACTCAGTGGGTGTATACCTGATCCAAAGCTAACGCCCTATCTTGCAGTGTTAATTCCTGGATCTGCACCAAAATGTTAAGAGTTCTTTCCTCATCCATGCTGCATCCTTCCTTCCTTCCTTGGGATATTTTATTAGCTTTGGCACTTTAACACTGAGATATACTTAATTGGAATTTGATCTAAATTGTGTGATCTGCTAGTGTCTAGTCAACAAAAAGAATTTCAAAAGAAATCGTGCAGATTAGAATCGAAAATCCTCCCAAAACCACAAAGATCAGCTTGAGCATGTGTCCTCGTTCAATATTCAAGTTGTCAATGTCACTCTATCACAGGGGGATGAGGACATTTTACGATCCATTTTCTCTCACTGCTTCCAGGATCCCTGATGTCGGGGACAGTGGCAGTGGAAATGCCCTGACGCTGCATTTTCTCCCCTGCTGCACAGCAGAGGGGTGCTTTTGAAACGGAGAGCCACAGCTTTCATCACATTACACTCACAGCTGAGGGACGTGGGGTGCTGGGGCCTCAGCGGCACGCCCCCACCATGTGCCCAGTGAGAATTAACCTTCACTACCGGCAGATGGTGATTTCAGTGTCCCAGATCATAAACAGCTAAAACGATGTCTCATTCTGTCTTTCTGTGGAGCTGTGGAAGGTCTAACGTCAGACTTGTTTCTGCAAAAGAGATTTTTAATATTAATCAACAAAGTGTCCAAAATTATAAATGTTTTTACAGGTTTTTCTTTCTCAGGGAACACAGATCAAAGGCACAAGATCAATATTGCAAATGTGGTCTTATGGAAAGTCTCTGTTTAGATGAAATAGTGTGATTGGCAGGGCGATTGTTATTAAACCTTTTTTGTGCAGAAAATGTGCAAAACCACCAAAGAATGGAGGACCTATCTTTTTTCTTTTGAAAAACTGAGTGATGTCCATAGTGAGATAATGTTGGAATATCAACATCCCTTTAAAACGTTAGCTGACTGTTAAGCATATATATATAGACCATTATATCAAAAAAGCAGTCAGTTCACCACTGCTACACTCAACACTTCTCAAGTCATTAATTATTTAGGAATCTTTCATTTGCTGCTTTCAATCCTCTAATGGCTCTAGAGTTGTATAATAAATTTGTATTTTGACTACTTTGAAGTTTAGGGCAGATATCAGATATAGTAGTGCATCCTATCATCTCGGCAGTGGCTTTATTCAGCCTGATTAGCCCATAGGGTGAGTCAATACTCACAACCTTATAATTTTTGTTGTTTTTTGTAGAGTGAAATATCAGCTATCTATTTCACATAGGGAACATACCAAATACGATGCTTGTGTTTTGCTCTACCTCAGATAAGGGTATCTGATAAAACCTTTTTTTGAGGACTTTCACTGTTACTAACTGCCATCATAATTCCACCCTGGCCATGTTTAGTACAATATAAGAAGGGGCCTTAACCAGCTGATGTGAAATATACATATATGTATGGTCTCAATTGGCTGCACAGACCAATCTATCTAATTCAGAAGAGCACATTAAACATAGTATTAAGTATATGTGTGTGTAATTTGCTAAGTAGCTCCAGCATGTTTGATCCACAGCCGAACTAAAATGCTAATTATTGTCATTTATATATCTTATAGTATCTTGAATTGCCTTAACATGTCTTGACAGGGAGTTAATAAAATTGATAAATCCAAAAGATGCTTTACAAATAATATAACGGTTTGACTCTACCATCTTTCTCTGTGTTCATCTTTGTTCTTCATTCTTTATGCCCCAAATCAACATGTTGATCTTCACACTGAGCTGGACGAACTGGAAAACAGGGGCTCTCGATTTGCTTATTTAAAACATAAGCAAATCTAAACCACTATGTCATATTTTGGAAAGTGGTTAGCAAATAGAGGCATATGCAGTTTCAACATGCAACATTACTGATATTTGCATGGAGATAATGTTGGGTGGTATAATGTCACAGGATGGAGACTGTGGGAAGGTTCACACTTCGTGTGTGTGCGACACGGTGGACCAGCGGGGTGTTTGACCATCTGACCCTCTGCAGGTCTGCTCTGCCTCACCATCCATCTGCTCAGCCTGCTGTCGAGAACAGAGGCTATTACCCACACGGCACGTAGTTTACCCACCATCCATCTAACATAACATACTGCAGGTGTGGTTACAACCTCTTTCATCAAAGGCAGCTATAATGTGCGGTCAGGTGGTTGAGAAACAGTGAGCTGCACATGCTGTATCTTGGACCTTTGGCCCCATAAGGGTCATTTAGAGTTCATCTTGTATACCTATGTTTATTTATTCATTTATGTATTCATATACTTCCCAGTCAGTAACATACACATACCAATGATAAATGGGACATACAATTCACATACAATTTACATGCAGCTATTTGTTTTGAATAATATCAGTGGATTGAAGAATGTGACTGTGAGAGGGGTCACTGCTTTTGGCAGCTTCATAGTGAGCTTCAGCCCACAACTCTACTGCCTTGGTCCACTCTCACTCTCACTGCTCTTCTGGCCTTGGTTCTGACTGCAGCAGTAACCAAGCAAAAGAGCCCAAATAAAACCCCACTGTGCAATACCTGTTCAACACTTAACCCTGTTAGCAATAAGGGGGTGAAGGTAGCAAGTTAACAGTCAGATATTTCCCACAAGTTACATATTAGCATAAACAAATCTTTTTTATCAGTTATATTTATGTTTAGAATATTGTATACAACCTTTAGAATCATTTGGTGGTTTCTGTCCCATTGTTTGACTAAAAACACATCAATTGATAACCAATGATAGTTGTGCTCCTGATGTCTTTCGAAGGAGAGAATCAGGCCTAAAATAAGTCGTATTCATATATGACATGTAAACCAATCTATGCCCTTCTCTCAGGATTAAAACAGAACCTAAAAAAGGTCTACACTTAAAATATGCTCATGTTTATTCAGCAGGTCACTCACACAGGCGCTCCTTACTGCCACAGAGTACTTTGCATGCTTCTGCCTTCTTTTAAAGTGGATACAATTAATGTAGGGAAATTCAGGAATGGTAATAAAGTCCATGAATGGAGGGGGCAGCATGTTAAAAGGTGAAGGAAGGTCATTAGTCCTTCACCAACAACAATATTCTAATAGAGCTCATTCTCAATTACTCCTGTTTATTCAGCCTGATGATCCTTATGGCCCTTTTTTCTGCTGTGGCCACCTGATAATCTCCATTAGTGCCTCAACCTTTAGGAATGTGAACATTTTAGGTATTAAGACAAAAACAAGGATATTTTGGTGTTGGCCAGTGATGATTTAGCCCTGATTTCATTACTTCACAGTTAAGGATCATGCAATCTTCCGAGCTTTATAATATTAGCCCAGTTGCAGCTTTTGATGACTGATTTGACTTCAAATTGATTTAATTTCAAATTTGGCCACAAACATTCACAAATCTTCCACTTGGTTTGCACCATGTCATATTCAGATGGTCCAAAAAGGTAACCCTGGATTTGTCCACTGTAAATATGCTCATAAAAATCCGCCCTGTCCTTAGGCACCGCTATTATTCAATTATCATTCATACTGAAATAACAGGACGACTATTACATCAAGACTTACCTGCAAATAAATGAAAGTATTACTTCTTGCAGCCAGACCGAGCAGGTGGACAGGTCAGGTTGTTGATTTGGAAGAGATGCAGCCTTACCTCTGTGTTCTTCTGTTGAAGAGGTCAATGGGGATGAGCCATGGCAACGCTGATCGATTGCAAATGAGAACTCTTCAGACTGAGGCTCCAGCTGTCCACAGAATTAGAGGAGAAAGAAAAAATCAATGAATGAAGGCTTTCAATCTTTCAACGCGCATGACAGAAAAACTCCTGTGCCTGGAAAGAATCTGTTTAGGTCAAATTAAAAGGCAGGAACATTTTGTTTAACATGTATGCATATAGTCAAAAAAACTCTCGCAATGTAAATGATCTCATGATGCATTAGAATTTGTTTTCAAAGAGAATGTGTATTTTTGCAGCAGACATTTATACTTGTATAAATAGCACAGGAAATTATTCTAATTACATGTGTGGCTTTTGTTATTTTGAGGTGTCACAGTAAGCCATGACAGTATAACAGTGAGTGAGCATGCAAAAATACCACAACCCTGAAACTGAATCAATAGAACAGAATTTAGACATTTTTTATTTTATTATTAACTTGTGCAGAGCCTGTTCCAAACCTGCCTGTTTGCAATGGATTGTTCTTTTGCCCTGTGTCGATGCTCTGGAGCAACTTCAGAATTGTTCCTAGTCTTAAGTGAGTCTCAAGAAGTTCTTCAATATACTCTATAACTTTGTATTGTTTGTGTAGTGGACATTGCAGAGCTATTTATAAACAGTCTATGGTGCAGAGTAAAGTTAACTTTGTGTTCATCCTACCTGGATTATCTACTATGAAGATTTTATTGTCAATGTTTTCCATGAAATGAAACTGACATTTAATTTATTACTTTTCATTTGTGTGGTTCATATTTAAATTCGAATGGATGACTGGTATTTTGTCATACATTGCATGTCAACGCAGAGGTTCGTTAACTGAGACCATAATCAGACCTAAATTCAGACCCAAAACCTGACAATCCAATCAGCTGTACATAATCTTTACAGAAATGTTAGCATGCTAACAGGCTAATCTCCTAGTTAATCATGGTAAACATTGTATACATGTGTTTGCATTAAGCTCAAAGTAGTGCTCTGCTGAGTAATAGCCTCACAACTCTTATTAAATACTGTGCTTATTGGTTATACTGGCACATTATTATTATTATTATTATTATTATTATTATTATTATTATTATTATTATTATTATTATTATTACCTCTGGTAATTCATGGCTCTTACTGGAAAAAAAGTGGTATGTTATTATTGCAAAAATAACCATATTCACAGATCACACAGATGTCAAATGTAAAACTGATCAGAGGATTCAATACACATATTCAAAGGTACCAACTTATTTTTGAAGGCTACGTTTAAGGAAACTCTATGTGAATGAAAAGTTGAACAATTAAAGATCCGTTTGTTATCATGATTTTTTTTTATTAATTTGTAACTTAATGAGGACAAAGGTCATGATAACAACTGTGTGTTCCACCTACACTCACCCTCTGGACTCTGTAGGCTACTCATCGTTATGTAAGTGAGTAAAAGTTTAACCATGGAGCGAGGACAACCACAGCACTGCTGGAATAGACTTTTAAACAGCTGTGCAATCTATAAGAGCTACTCATAAAACAGTTTCCTCTTGTTTTCTGTGGTGAACACTCACTCAGACCTTGTCACACACACAACTAAAACCTTAGGGCTGCTTTAACAAAGAACGTCAAATATTGATGATTTTTTTTCCCTCTCAGTTGTCGCCACTTAAATAAAGTACCAACTGATACAAAAAGGCTTTTCAGCTCTTTCGCTAAAAATTCTGTATAACATTTAAGTGTGAGCATTAACATTTTGATAAATATTTCTTCTCCTGCTTTTCGTTTAATATATTATTATTATCAATAATAATAATAATACACATGTCAATTTATTTGTGAATACACTAGCTAAATGTTTTCGTTTCATAACTTTATACCAATAAAGGTTTTCAAGAGACTGTATGTAGACTTTTGCTATTGCTACATTAGCTGTGGTGTCCAGTCTTTCCTGGATAAATAGAGGTGCCGAGAAAGCAAATAGATTATCATCACAGTGGCTAAAGCACCAGTGCCAGTCACCACCAAGAAACCACATTAAGCAGTGGAGAAAACGACATAAACCACCTGTAACTTCAAATGGGTTATTTGATTCTTATTTTTTAGATTTACTAAATTTATATTTGATGACAGAATAAAACACACTCTAGTCAATTCCACTACTTAAGAACTATAGTGTGACTCATATATAAGCCCAGTAAACAAGAGGGACATGTGCTGAGGTCGAATTTATAAATAGTGAAATTCAATTTTAGTTTAATTTTGTAAAGTGTGGATTAGGGTATTGTTTGCCCTGTTCAGAAGCTGTCAGGCACTGGTTTGCTGTCGTGCTCTCACAAACTCCATTCCCCTCTCAGCCTGACTCCCTTACACACCTGAACAATGTCCCATTCCTGATCATGACCTCAGTTTCCCCTCAAACACACTGGATAAACCTGCTGGTGAGGCCAACAAGCTGCGTCCCTGGCAGTCAACACTCAGGGCACAATGTTCCAAATGTCTTCGGTTCCTCCTCCATTCAGAAATGGGAGGAACCAGTCGTAGCAGGAGAGGGAGACGTGTGTGTGTCTGTGAGTGTGTAGTCAGAGCTAAAGAAAGACCAAGATGTCGACCACAGCTGAGTATGACTGTATAGTGATCGGGGCCGGGGTCCAGGGCTCGTTCACGGCCTATCAGCTGGCCCAACACAACCAGAGGACTCTTCTGCTGGAGCAGGTGTGTCTCTCACTAAACTTCGTACTGTCACGTTTATTAAGAAGAAGCACTGCTCAGTGAATGCAGATGGACATTGGCGGCTCTTCGGACTGTGTGTGTGGCATTAGTTCGTGATAGGAAAGTATAATGATTCAAACATTCCTTTGACATTGAATAATAATAATAATAATAATTAATAAATTGTATATAATTACTTTTTTAACATTTTATTATTGTAGCTCCTTTAACACATTCCCTAAGTCAAAAACTGGAGAAAGCTAATAAAAGCAAATAAATAGAAACATAAAATATTATTATTATATAATAATAACTATTAACTGAACTACTTTTCCTTCCAGGGTAAACTCTCCCACCCTCGACCTGACTATTACCTTTGAACACACCGTGTTAGCCCCCCCCTCGACAGTCAACTCTCCCTTTCTGCCAACATTTCTGCATATCACGTTCCTGTAGATTAATGCTGCCTTACATCAGGAGAACACGCCCCCGTTCTCACTCAGAAGGCGGTGCAGGTTCTGGTCCAGGCCCTGGTCATCTCAGGCCACCACTATGTAACTCCCTCCTGGCACGTTGAAACCTTACACCCCAGCCTGTTCCCTCTGCTCTGCATCTGCAAATCGGCTCGTTGCGTGTGTGTGTTAGAGAGAGATATCTTGGAAAATATTTTTGTTCAACTTGACCTTTGTCCTGTCAGCACCAAAAATGTATCATCTGCAGTAAAATGCTAGTTATAGTGAAAATTCATCCATTGCTTTTTTTGCGGTTACACACACATGCCAAAAAATTGGTTAATAATCTCCATTGTTATTCTATTACATATGACATAAACAACATATTTTGGGCCATTGGTGTCTTTCCCAAATTAAAGTTGTTTGTCTCGACGTTGCGTTCATCTTCTCCAGTTCCTCCTGCCCCACACCAGAGGGAGCTCCCATGGCCAGACCCGCATCATCCGCAAGGCCTACGATCAGGACTTCTACACCCACATGATGGAGGAGTGCTACGAGCTGTGGGCTCAGCTGGAGAGGGAGGCGGGCGTCAAACTGTACAGGTAAGCAGTCAGCAGAAACACAGGAGACAAAAACCCATTAAATAGAACATAACAAAAGCTTCAGCGGAACGCGGAGATTTGTCACATTCAAGGTGCTATGTAAGCACAAGAGCCGCAACTCAATCCACGGGAGCCGTAAATGCACGACTTTCTCATTACCTCCAGCGTCACTGAATCACCCCTTGACAGCTCCCGTTCCTCTGAATGTAGGGCAGGGGCTTTTTCATCTCACTACACCTCTGGATCTCATCTCGGGGAGCAGGGAGGTGTTTGTGTGTTTACAAAGATGACAGTGGCATCAAACTGTGGCCGTGCATCCAGCAGCAATGTAAGTTCCCTGGTCTTATTACCTCTGAGCAGCCGTATGTGTTCTCAGCGGCAGCTAAATAACATGGACTCATTATTCATGGCTCAGGGTAACTGTCCATGATACTAAGCCATGCCCACATTATGCTCCGTAGAAAAACAGTGCACCTCCCTGTCCCCCTGCACCCATCCACCGCTCATGACTGATGGGTCCACATCTTAAAAGCCACCTGTGCCCTTGGGCTGGCAAAAAAAAATGTCTGCATCACAATGAGAAATGTCTGGGCTGGTGTGAGTAATGCCTCCCACTTCTATTGCTGCCTCTGGGACAGATGGAGCCATCGAAACAGCCCCAGAGCGCAGCTAAAACCTACCCAGCAGCCATTTTTATCATCTCCACATACGTGACGACCTCCGGTGACAGCCGATCCCCTGCTTTAATAGGCCAGACTCATTGAGGAATAATATTTACAATCCTACACATGCCTGCCTTGCTTTTGCTCCCTCTGTCACACACTCTACAATACACACAAGCACAAAGGCACGAGACACGGTCATAAAATATACTAATGGATGGCTGAAGCCTTTAGTCTGGCGTGTCTGTGCCTTATGGCTACAGACAGATGCCGGAGCAGCCCTCAGGAAACACTGCTGGCAAAGCTCAAGTCGGTCATCTATCAAGCATTACTGAATTAGACCCTATGTTTCACAACCTCTTAGTCTGAGAGAGGCTGTGATCGGCTGCTTTACTGTTCAGCGGACATTTGATGTGCAGTCAAATGCCATCATAAGGATTATTATAAAGGTTAATTCCCTTAATTACAACTGGGCTCTTAGTTATGCATCATATCAGGGCCATTGTAGGTTAAATCAAATTGCTCACCGCAGTGGGGTGAGAAGAAGGAAGATATTTTAATCTACTGAAATTATTAAGTCATAAAGCTCAGAGAAGAAACTCTTCCAGTCAAATTACAATATTGTCAAAGGGCTAAATTGACCATCTACTGCTCTGGCGGTGAATTGTTTTCAGCACCCACAGCCTTCGGAGAACCATAACTGAAAAAGAGTCCGTCCGTAACAGAGTCGGAGTAGTATATTTCAGCCTTATATTTCTCCTTTCACAGGAGAATTAGATGTCAACAACGCAGGTTTTTCATTGAAACCCAACAACACAAACAAAACAGACCAACGTGTCTGCAGCCACGTAGCTTTGTGCTTTCAGTCTGAACACCCGGTAACCTCCAGGTTAGTGAAAATCATGGAAGAGAAAAGTAAGTACTTTTAAGATTACATCAGTTTCTGTGTTATCCGTTGCACACTGACTTTCTGTGTCTGGCCTGTGGTACTTACTGATGTTGCTTTATGACTGAGGTTATGACAGTAATTACCGAATCTTCTTAATAAACATCTTTCAAAACATCGTCATCCTTCAGCCCCACTACCAGCGAGCCATTTATAAACTCTTGCAGATGCACAAGCGTCATCACATCAGCATCTTCTCAGGTGCCTTCACTTCTGGGACTCCTTTTCTTTTTCCCCTGGGGCTTTTCTGGGCAGGTGAAAGGCTGCGTAAAGCCATCAGCCTTCATGCAGGGTAGTCGTGAAGAGAAGCATTGTGGAATCAAACAGAGTGAGTGGACATAGCATTACTATCTTTGCTTCCAGTTGGCCAAGTGAGTACATAGGAGGGTTGAACTAACTGACAGTATTACTAAAGTGACAGTAAAGCACATGTCCGCCATACTCTGAGACCCGAACATTAATAACTCTCTCTCTGAACATTCAGCTGGTGTGTCGGAGCAGAAGGCTGGTGTTTGTTGCACCAGCACCTCACTGTCCTTTATCTTATTAAATATTATTTTCCAAGGATCTATAGGAAGGCGGAGGGGGGTTTGTGAGGCAGAACCTTGGTGTCGACATCCTTGAGTCAATCCACCCAGCTCCATGAAGGCAATACTAACCCACAGCTCTATTCAAGACTCTGCTTCATTTTGATTCCATTTTCAGAAACATGAAACAGACAAAGGATGAATAACCAGAAAAATAATTTGTGTCTCCGTGTTGAAATATGTTAAACTCAAGGTTCCTTATTAGCCTTTCAAAGAGCTTTCTACTTGATAATGACAGATGACTGATGAATGTTCTTAATCAGGTGTCACCAGCTGACCTTTTACAAGACATATACTTAAAATTCAATTAAAGTTATATGTATAAAATGATATACCAGTAATTACATGATGACACACAAGCTTTTTATTGTACTCTGAATATGAGATATGGTTGAAAACTCCGAAAGAGCTAGTAAGTGACCTTTGAGGTGTAAATAATTGTCAAGTTTACTGTTGACAAAGTCAGAATGAAGCCAATACATTGCTTCAATCATTACCAAGCTGCCCCCCCCGGCTGAATATGTGCCCTGGATACATCCTTCTCAAGCTTTGTCCTCATCTGCCCTGATTTTTTAGACAAACAGGACTCCTGGTGATGGGACCAGAGAACAGTGTGAATTACCAGCAGTATAAGAGCACCCTGCAGAAAAACAAGGTTCCTATGGTGACCCTGACCCCTGACAACTTCAGCCAGCACATCCCCCAAATCCACCTTACTGAGGGAGACGGAGCGGTGGTGGACGTCACTGCTGGAGTTCTCTTCGCTGACCGTGCACTCAAAACTGTACAGGTACAGCACTGATGTCGTTGATACAGCATGGGGGGGGGTGTTTGATGTTTAAAGGAGGGGGACACTGAAATGCTCCATGTTTCATATCTCTCTCATGTTACAGGTGTATTTCAATCAAACATACATGGGTGTGTGTTTCTGGGTTCCTGTCAGAAAGCCTGTGTTTCTCTTATCATGATAACCCTGGACTGAACTGTAGATTTTTCTCTTTTTTGCTAATAGCAAAATAATAACTTTCAGACCATGTGGAAGTAATGAAAGATAAAAAGAAGCAAAACATTTCATGTACAGTCACGACATAGAATACTGGGCTGAGAAATACCCAGACGTGGATAATTGTTCATATTTCGTGCCCATTACTTGAATCTAATAATAGCTCATACCGGGAGTATCTTCAGCAATACATTCACATTACTGTATTCTGTCAGCACTGACTGAAAAAGCACTGGAGGAGAACAGAGTTATCTGGGGCTGCCAGGTCAAGCACAAAACACTTCTTTGTTGTTTCAGCGAGGTGCCACATTCAATCGACTGGACAGATGTTCCTGTGCTTTTTTTTGCAGCAGCTGTCAATTATAAATTAAAGCTTGTTGTGATAGACATGTATTAGATTAGTAGATCGTTGCTTTGTGCTCTTTCTTGCCACGGCTTGTTAATCGCCCCTTGCCTTTAATATTGAGTCTTAATGAAAGTCACAATTGATCTGCCTTGTTCCATTATCTCAGGGTTTCTAAATGTCTTCTGTCTGTCCTGCTGTTTTCTTGGCTCCTGAAGGGACACAGCCAGTGGTCGGAGGCATTAAGATTTTTGGGCTGCCTTTGCATCAGTACATCCTGTTGCTGTGAACACGAAATCTAAAACTGCGTTGGGTGAATTTCTTCAAAATGGGAGCAAATATTCACTTGGACTCATGGATGAGATGATTCAATTTTGGTAGTTGAAAGTCAAGTCAGCGGTTTTCACAAAATATGTTTATGTTATACTTCACCATGAAATCTTCAGATCAGCCTGAGGGGATCCTTCCACATTTGGCACAAACATGCACTTGGACAACAACATTAACTCATTGAATGTCAGGGGGTCAAATGTAAATGTCGTGGTGACCTTATATGAATCTGGAAATAAATATATATGTAATTTCCTGCACTAGTTAATGGAGGCATACAATCGTAGTGTGTATTTGTTGTCATTACCGTGTAATGGACCAATGAAAATCTTGTCCTGGACATTTTTTGATGTTTGACATGAACCCTGACTCAGGCTTTTGACTAGCATCTGTAAGATTTACACTCCTGCCACATGATGATGGGATAGTCTCACACTAGATCTGTCTTCAAATGTTCCTAGTCTGGAGTTTGGGATGGTGAGAAGACGGTATATATTTATTTTGTCCTAAATCATTCGATTTTAATTTTGTTATTTAATTCTTTGGAAAAAAGAGTGATTAAGAATTGATTATTGATTAATCAATACCAGTGTATTTGAAGGATTTAATAACATATATGTTAATAATGTATAGTATTGTAGCATTTTCATGAACACATGTTCTGTCCTTGTCGTTCCCCAGGGGCAGTTTCAGAAGTTGGGTGGGATCATAAGAGACAAAGAGAAGGTAACAGACATCAAGCCTGGGCCTGTTGTCACCGTGTCAACCACTGCTGGTGTTTATCGAGCCAAGAGTGTGGTGATCACCGCTGGACCCTGGGCTAATAGACTGCTGGCCCACACTGGCTTACAGCTGCCACTAGAGGTACTCACATTTTTCAAGTGTTTAATCTGCAACACTTTAAACACAGTACATATGAACTGATAACCAAAATTAGGTTTTATATCTACATCTTTAGAATACAGTCCACTTTTACAACATCTACAAAATGTGGGTTTTCAAGTGGATGCATGATCCATAACTCAACCTAAATAGTTCATTATTATATAATACCTTAAAGTTCTGGTCAAATGCCATATTTATCCTAAGTAACTTGGAAGTGACACAAGCTGTATACAGCTACAACAGCAAAGGAAAACAACACAGATTCATCAACAACAGTTTCCCTCTCTGCTAATTGCTAAAAAGGTTGTATTGCAATTCTCCATTTCTTATTAAGTATAGACAAACAGGATGAGCATGATGCTTTTATCTTTAATATATTTTTATTTTATATATTGTTTTTCTTATATGTGTTGTATTTATTGTGTTTTTATGTTCATTGTATGCACTACTAATAAATTCAGTCTCCATGTTTATCTGGGATGAAAAAATTTCAGATTACAAAATACCAAGATGCAGCACTGGCCAACAAGCAGCTTATAATCTGAATACTGACTCTCCAAGTTTCAATATACGGTTTGCTCAGTAGGAATTAGCCAATCATAGAACATTCTCATGTCCAAGGTGAGATGCACAAAAATTAGCCAGATTCTTTAAAAAGAGAATAAAAATCATTTGAATTCTGTCTTCAGAGCAGCTACACCTGAAGCATACAGCATTTACTTTTGTATTTACCACAAAAATAACTCTGACTATGTTTAGTATGGACATCTGGCTTTATAAAGGTAAAAAGCGCTTCCCCAAGTGACAATGGCACTAATGACATTATCGAAGCTCACACACCAGCTTGATTAGTTGTGCACGAGTCAACACAAAACCCTCAACTGAGGATCCTCACAGCATTGACAAAAAACAATGTGAAGGTAATCACGAATCCAAACGTATGCTCATTTCATATTCTGTATGTGCAAGATGAAATCCGATATGCATCAATAAACTTACAAAAAACAATTATAAAAAAAAGTTATTATTATTATAAATGTCCATTAATGTTTGGGAGTAAGGCTCGGACATTTGGATTCAGCCACAGTCAGCAAGGCAATTTTTTCCATCTAGCAATTTGCCATATATTCCGAAAAGAGAAAGTGATGGGAAAACAAGCAGACAGCTGTTAGAGTGGAGAGCTGAAGTTGATATTGGAATTGCATTATTCAGGCTCGCAGCAAGCTGGGGGGGGGTCTGGGGAATGCCATGCCTGAGTGAACTGGTAGAAAAGCGCAGGCTGCGAGTTCATTGGCTCGCCAGAGTACTACTGTCAGAATTTGTATGGTCCCTGGGAATGAGTGCATGGCCGACTAGTTCATTACACTGAAAGCTCCTGAACAATGTGTCCTTATTATTGCCACCTTCAGATGGACGTCATTGTATAACCATGCTTACATTTCATTAAAAGCTAATTCTCACCTTACTGCCGCAGAGCTGCTTTTGTAATCAGAGCTTTTATTGGTGAGAAAACAAGAAACCAATGAGGCGGATGCAGTGTAGGTGGTGTTTTGCATAATTGTATTTTAAGGTTTAACCAGTGTGGAGTTTTAGTGCCGATACCAAGTGTGTATTCATTCAGGGTTAACTAGTCAATTGTTGATTAGTTTGTACAACAAATGATTAATGACTCAGGGAGCTGATGCTCGTGCTGTATATATCCCAATCAGGTAGTATAACAATACCATTTAATAATGAGAAACTTCAACCCTATGATGATGAACGATTGCTAATCCAAATAAATAGTCTCTTATTATTCATGCAATAAATAACGTTATTGTCTTTATATGTGAACACAAACACACAGACAGACAGACAAATAGACAGACACACACACACACACAAACACACACACACACACACACACACACACACACACACACACACACACACACACACACACACACACACACACAGACACACAGACAGAAAGGGATTTTAAAGAGCAGTATGAGCACGGGGGGGGGGATTACAGCAAAGCAAATACTGTAAAAAAAATTATTTGAACTCACCCTTTAATCATACAAGTAAAAGACTAGTCCAATGTCATTTGAATAGTTTTTGTTATGTTCATATATCAACAATTTTGGTAACAAACACTGAAAAACAAGTTATATGCAATATATATTTACTACATATCAATATAATGGGATACAATATAGTTTATCATCACATCAGTCATTATGTCTGCAGTAACAACCAGGAGTTAGTAATGGTCTCTCCTGCTTTCTCTAGGTGACGAAGATGAATGTGTGCTACTGGAAAGAGAAAGTTCCTGGATCCCATGGCGTGGAGCAGCGTTTCCCCTGCTTCCTGGTGACTGAGTCAGAGGAGGCCAGAGCCCACATCTATGGCCTCCCCTCCAACGAGTACCCAGGCCTGATGAAGGTAAGAGGACCTCTGGAGTACTCTGCTTACAGACACCCCAGGTCACCTCAGCGTG
This sequence comes from Pseudopleuronectes americanus, assembly GCA_038501795.1. Lineage (NCBI taxonomy): Eukaryota > Metazoa > Chordata > Actinopteri > Pleuronectiformes > Pleuronectidae > Pseudopleuronectes > Pseudopleuronectes americanus. The sequence goes on from CM076719.1 coordinate 17,921,703, forward strand.
TTCATTTTAAGTAGACTATAACATTGAATATTTATTTTTCATGTGATTTAATCTGTTCGTTTTTCTGGTCTATCTATGGTGTCATTACTCAGTATTAGTGTCTAAACCAGTGCTGTGTGAGCACTGAGCCAAACACAGCTTTGTATTAAATGAAGGGACATACACCCACTGCATCCAATGATGGGACTTATTATAGAGCAACAAAGCATATTCTTTCTTATAAATAACCATTGATCTTGATTTTCACACACAGACACACACTAATGTCTGTGTGTTTCTATGTGTACACATTCTTTTATACATTAAATATCTTTAAATCATCAGAGTGACACTAGTGCCCTCCAAAGAGACCTGAATTATTTTCAGTGTTTAGTCATTGTTAACTTTTGGCAGCAGTAGAAATCTCCTATCAGCTCTGCTACTATGTTTTCTCTTTCTTCTCCACGGAGCTGTTTAAACTCTGTTGAGCTTGGTTGATCAGGGATTTTGTGAGCGAGCATCCTTTGTTAATTTCAGTTGTGATTGGCTTGAGACTGACTCTGACTGTGACTCTGCAGGACTTAAACATGGTTGTTTTGCAGCCATGGCTTGAGGCTCGGGCTGATTGTCTTGCTGCGGAACAAATTGTCTCTAAAGTAGCAGGTTTCCTGTAGACTGCAATGATCTGGGTTTTTATCTTTATTTGCAAAATATTCAGATAACTTCAAGGAGGGTCTTTTTCTGTTGACCAGTGTCAGAAAATACAGAAACATAACACTTCATCTTCTCTCTGCTAATTCCAGGAATCTCTGTTTGTACGTAAGTGGTTCACAACACTACTGAACCATTCATCTTTCATAATTGTGGTTTGGACACAGATATATTTAATATTAAAGGACTCATCGTATGCCCATTTTACCACAAGTTGATATGGTTCCTTGGGGTCTTAATGAAATGTCTGTAACATACTTTTGTCAAAATACCACAAGGATCATTTATAACAGCATCTTTTTACCCTGTCTAAAACAGCCCTCCTCAGATTTACCTGTTTTGAGTGCCCCGCCCCCCTCTTGCTAGCCCCTTAGCTGGCGAGCTAACGCTAGGCGGGAAGCCGGGGAGCCGGGAACATCTCTCCCCGGAGCCGGTGAGATGATGGTGCGGGTCGGTCCAAGGCCATGAAGCGAGACTATGACGTATTTTTGGGTCTTAATCCCATTCGACGCCATCTAGCGTATAGTTTCTGACATAGATGAACCACAATAAAGCGCAGGAGTTGTTTTTTTCCAGAGTTTTTGGGACGGTAGACATGCCAGATACCCAAATTAACGTGTAGAAGCACTATAAAAGTGCTCTGTAGCAGCAGTGGGACACGTCGTGAGTGACGCTTATGAATAAAACTGCCTTTGCCTACATCACAGGTGCGTTCACATCAACACAAACGACAACTGATTCTCCAGTTGAGGGTTCTGTGGTGTGAACCTTCACTCGCCACGGCTCTATTTGTGCGAGTCACTTTGACAGTTTTAACAAGAAAGGTGCAACTAGGGATTTGTACCTGCCATTTTGATCGTTCATTGTCAGACATATATAAGCCTCATAGCTGTAATCATAAACTGCTGCGATAAAGCACAGAGGGATTCGTGCATAGCTTGGTTGATGGTTGGTGAATGTTGCCGTTAACAATGCTGCCACATGGGTACAGTTGCTCCCGCATCTGAAACTCAAACACAGCTGCAGAGTCAACTGTAGAGTGGGATATGTCCACCCCAACATCCGATTAGTTACAAGAGCTGTGCTTGGTTCGATGGCACATGTCTATTTGGGGCATCATGGGAAACCAGCGGGAGCTCGCAGCCTAATAGCAGACCACATGCACGGAAGAGAGGGGGCACAGATGGTGATGCCACGTCCTATTATTCACTGTGAGACACAGCCGCCAAAGATACAGTATGCCCAGTGTTGGGACCATTTAACATAATTTGAAAGAAACCGAAGCAGAGAAGAATACTGTAATTACTCACAATGTGTGTGTGTGTGTGTGTGTGTGTGTGTGTGTGTGTGTGTGTGTGTGTGTGTGTGTGTGTGTGTGTGTGTGTGTGTGTGTGTGTGTGTGTGTGTGTGTGTGTGTGTGTGTGTGTGTGTGTGTGCGTGTGTGCGTGTGTGCGTGTGTGCGTTTGTGCGTTTGTGTGTAAACTGGAGATCTCTCATGCCTCAGCCCCCCTGCTGTGCCTCTAGTCTCTGGGTTTGACTGCATGTCAGACCATACTCAGAGCACATAAAAGCAACTGGGAGGGTTTGGAGTGTGTGTCACTCCTCACCCTCAGTTACCTTTGAAGCTGGTAACAGTGGCTGAGGTAAATAATTCAGCCATGTGATCATATCATTTTGTGCCTTATGTCTAACTTAACCACACACAAAACTACTGCTGATCAAAAAAATTATTTCCCAAGATATGTTCACAGAAAATTTACAATTTATATTGATCAGAAATGTGTCTCATCATAAGATGTCATGAAGAAGTCACAAAGAAGACAGGAAACTGAATCATTTCCCTCTGACTCCTACATGACTACAGACGAGACTTAAAGCTTTTATTGATCGTCCTCTCTGCTCTGTCACTGCACAGATGCTGCACCTGCTGCTTAGAACATGAATGGCTTGGCTGCGGACATGCTCTCTTAAATTATGGTAGCGGTGGCGGGGAATATCAAGGCTTACACAAAGACCATAGATAAATTAAGTTGTTTTTTTAAGTAAATATTGGCATGCAAAAGCATGGAGCTATAGAAATTCTGCAAATGCCAATCAACATCACACCTTACAACACATTGCTTATAAATAATATTGATTATGTCATCCTTTGTCTAGATATGTTACCATATTGGCAAAAGAACAGACCCCGACCAGACGGACAAAGAGACGGACAGGTCTGATATTGACATCCTCAAGCGCTACATTGCCCGCTGTATCCCTGGCCTGTTCCCTGAACCTGCAGTGGTGGAGAGCTGTATGTATACGGTGAGCAGCAACAAGGGATTCCACAGTGTTCACTCCTCCTGATCCATCAGAGTGTCTGAGCTTCAGAAGGTTAATGAAAGTGTCGTCATCAAGGAATGCACAACAACACTTATTTAATGATATGTAGATAGTTAGTGTGAGTGAGAGTTAAAGGCATCCTTTTAAATCAAAGACATCTTATAGTAAGGCATTTTTATTAAGTCCGACTCAACATTGGTAAAATACTGCAATAGATAAGAGGAGACACATTATTATGAGTCAAATATGTGGTGAATTTAGATAATCGTCTGACACCAATTGTTATAAAACACATGCCAGAGCAACTTGCAGAGCGCCAGACCTCCTTGTGTTGCTCATGGAACCGCCTGTAACAAGAATGCATCTTCAATAACAGAGTAAATGAGTAAGAGTTTATTACTGAGCAAATAATTTATATAAAACTAGTTCAGAGCCTGTTCTTATAACATGTCTGTTAGGAGTGAGCTGTTCTCTTGTCCTGTGTTGATGCTCTGGAGCTACTTCAGAATTATTCCTTGTCATTAGTGACTCCTCCTCAAACAGTTTGAGAGCTTTTAATAAATTGTCTGTGGTGCAGAGTGAAGTTAGAAAACTTTGTGTTCATCCTACGTGGTTTATCTGCAATTGAGATTTTATAGTAAAAAAAATGTATACAATGAAAATGAATAGCTTTATTACTGTTTACGTGTGTGGCTTATATAGATATAAGTTTGATCGATCTACTGAAAAGGTGACTCTTTTTTTTTCAAACATCGCAGGTCAGCTAAAAGTCCAAAAAAACAGGAAATGCTTTGCTGTGTACATGCATCGAAATGAAAGCAACAAAACCAACATTGTACTTTTACCATGAAGACAACTTGCTAAAGAGGAAGTGACTCTATGAATGTTGTAACCATGACTGAGATCAGCACCTGTAGACTCCTGTGAGCGTCTGGGTCAGTCCTTTGTGGTGAAACTTTACTTAAATTAATAGAATCATCAAAACTATTTTGACCTGCGATTTGACCCAGTTGCTCATCGATGCTGTAGTTAGTATATCAGAAGACGTATATCCACATAGACATATTTGACTGCTACAGAGAGCTGATCACCTATTAATTACATCATTATTAATGTTGAATATGTTGCGTTTCCAAATCACGACAAAATAGAATCATGTGTATTTGTGCGTGTGTGTGTGTGTGTGTGTGTGTGGATTGTGCAGCCGCTCTCCCCTCCAGCAACACAGCGAGCTGCTCACATACTGAGGCTGGGGGAAAAAGATAATTTCCGTGACCTTGTCCAATGGCAGTGGAAATCCTGACAGTCACGCTCTTTTCTCTCTTAACAGCGAGGGTAGTGTTCCATCCCCACTGATTGTTAAGACAGGACAGGGAGTTAAATGACACGTGTCTCTGAAGTTCTAATAAAATGCTGCGTTCTGTCAGAGGTCGTTATGTATTCTACGACGGACTCTTTCAAGCCGTTAAACACATTTTACACTTCACCCACAGAGACACAAAGACAGATACAGCTCTATAGGCCACATGGCCATATGGAGAGAGGGAACGTGTGTCCTTGTCAAACAGTTCCAAGGACATTCTGCTTAGTTCACTATTCATGTCTCCATACAGCGGAATGAAGAAGCAGGAAAAAGAAGGCTTTAGTAAATAAACATGCTGCATTGCTATTAATGAACAGATGCATCAACACAGGCATATTCTGTGAGATCCGGCTGCAGGTCTGAACCTGAACAGTTTGTACTTTTCAAAGCTGGATCTGAGTGTATCAGTTTCTCCTTGACACTGTGGGGGCTGTCATTTGAATCTGTGGCTGTCAATGCTGACTCTTCATGTTGTTGTTTTTGCAGATGACGCCTGATAGTGATTTTGTGCTGGACTGTCACCCCACCTACAGTAACATTGTGATTGGAGCAGGATTCTCAGGTACAACAGAACACAATCAGACAAGGTGTTAGTGTGTGTATGTGTTTTATTAGAGTCATGCTGTCATATAAACTAAGACCCTCCCACAGTGCTACTGGTTCAGTGAGTCTTTACTTGGGTCTAGTGGGACTTTGCACTAAATTCTAACATGTTAACATTGCCATGTTTACAATGTTCACCAACCTTTTAGATGTAGTCTTTGGGCCTTTGTTGATTAGCACTAAATACACATGGAGCTGAGGCTGATGGACATTATATTGTTTTCTACGCACTTGGTTGTAAACCAAAGTATTGGATCAATTCAAGAAGAGGAATGCTCTGTATTTGATTGCTTGCTCGACCACATGCACATGTTTGGAGCTGGAGTAATTTGCTCTGTTAAAGGGATAGTTCACCCAAGAATGAAAATTCACTCATTATCTCCTCACCACTTTGCCCAAGGAAGGATGGGTGAAGTGTTTGAGTCCACATAAAACCTTTGGAGTTTCAGGGGTAAACAGAGTTGCAGCCAAATCCAATTCAATTGAAGTAGGTAGCGATACTCACAAGTTCCTGTGAGAAAAAATCCATGCTCGAAGCAGGGGGAGGTTCTCTGCACAGTTCGTCCACAACAGCAACAAATCCTCTGCATTATTCAAGCGAGAGGTGCATGAGGAGACTCTTGACTATGCTTTACATTTGTTATTTAGAGGAATAGCTGCATATCATCAGAATAGCAGTGATAAGCAGTGGTATTTTCAAAAATCAAATCCCTCTCATGTACAATGAGAATCATAAAGGACCTTAAATTGAGCCTTGTGGTACACCGAATGAAACATTAGAAGAAAGAGGAGGAAATTATCATTTTAACTTAAATGGATCTACATCGAACATGTAAATCAGTCAGGAGCCTTGCCCTGAACGCCTGCAACTCTGTTGAGATGAATTATGAGATGTCAACCACATCAAATTTAAAAGTTAAAAAATACAATTTGAAGTAGACTGTACTAGTAATTGATCATTTGTTATCCTGAACAAAGCAAACACAGTACTACTGTGGCAGCCCCTGAAAACATAATGGTTAAAAATTGTGAGAGGACAACTTTCTCCATCACATTTTATATGAGTGATAACTTTGATATAGGCTGGAAGTTTTAGAGTTCAGCTGGGTCTAAGTTTGGCTTTTTGATTAATGGTTGAATTTCGGTTTGCTTAAAGGAGGTGGGACATAGCTGCCCTGTAGAGACGAGTTTATCATAGATAGATAGTACTGGAGCCAACTCAAATATTGGTTTGGGAAACTACAAAAGCAGCACTTCGGGAGAGGGGGAAATAACAGTTTATCAAACAAGGAAGGGAGAATCTAAATAACTTCAAATTGCAGTGAGGTCTTTATTTAGTTATAGGGTTTGATATGTGAAATCCAATGTTACTTTTCTTGAGATGACTAAAGGAAATGATAGAATTTTAACAAGTTCCTGGACAGCGAAGGGTAGTTCAATTCAGTAATGTGTTTCCTGTATCAACAAAATCCTTGAGTCTATGAACGCTTTTGAAGTTATCTCTAAAAAGGACATACTTAGTACTTGCAGCTTTGTCAACAGGCTGTTATTTGGACAGGCAATTTCTACAATGGCAGGGTTTTCCCTCTGGAAGGCTTAGGCGCTGTGGGTGTGTGTCTGTGAGTGTGAGTAAAACTGTGTGAAAATATGCGTCTTCTCTTAAATTTGGAACATTATCATGAAATGATATATAAAATTGCAACTAGTTGGTTAAGGAAATAAATTGAAACAGATGGATTCAAAGTTCCATGTCCTGAACTAATCCTTCATGTTAGTGATGATGGTACATCTGAGGTTAAAACATTGATTTGAACTGCAAATTTCTCACCCCCCATAACAACTTGAGTGTAACAGAGTTTGGCTGCTGAACAAAACCTTTATTGGGTGTATGTTTGTAGACAGCTCAGTGTCCCAGTGGCCACTAGCTGACTCTAACAGTTACTGTAGCAAGTCGGTTCCGTTCTCACTCATTCCTCTCACATAATTATTCTCTCTGACATTTAACATTTTCCAGGCTTCAGTCTTTCTGAGCTCATCATCTGTGACAGCCTGACTCTTGGCTGTTTGACAGATATTATCCCTGGTTCATTCCTGCAGTAAGTGCAGAGGGGGACACTAAGAACTTGTATCCACTATTAACAGAACATTCCCCATCAGCCCTCAGAATAACTCCTGCATGTTGAAAATAACTAACTAAAAACAGTGCTGATTAACCATAGACTGAATCGATAACACCTACTGGCCCAGCAACATAATGAAGCTACAAAAAATGAATAATGTAACACTAGATCAGTGCTCAAATAACAGTTTCTGTTTAGGCAACTGACAAGTAATTGTGTAGTTCCTAAAATATGGACAACCCTAGTTATTTTACAATTAACTTTCAGAAATAACATTGTTTTATGTGTCACTACCTTACCCCGTCTTTTGGAATTGTTTTTTTCTATTGATTTCGATTAGATTTGAGCAAAAATACTGAGGTCCTGCCGCTGTTTTACGACCAATAATCTGTCTGTGTCTGTGGTCTGTTGCTGTGTGATCTTCAAATTGCTTTTAAATTGTTTTCGTATTGTTTGCTTTATCTTGTGAAGCATTGTGTAACTGTGTTTTGGAAGGTTCTATATAAATTACGTTTATCATTATAAAGGTAAGAAGAACCATGGGTGGTCATACAAGACCTATAATCAGATTCTTTCTTCCACCCTCGCTCTGCTTTTCTTCACCTTTGCCGAACAGATCCAGTGAGATGGTTGAGCTGAGGTTTGACCTTGTTTCCTTATCTTAAAGGGGGCTAGAGAGAACAGAAGATGAGTGCAGATGGTGATAAACACTGAGCAGCTGTTCTGTGCCCGGACCAAAAGAGGAAAGAGTCAGAGAAACAAAGTGCAGGTGATGAGTCAAAATAAAATCAAGACCAGTTACCTATAACAGTCAGACATTTAAAAGTGCCATATTTTTTGCAAAGTGTTGCCTGGGACTCAAAAGTGCTGAATAGTTTTCTTATTACAGGTTCTTGATATGTGGATCAGGTTATCTGAATTGGCAGCAGTGGGTAATTTCAAGCTCCTCTGGGAAAAAAAGACCTGGTGGAGCATCAAGCCGTCATTAGCACAGGTATGCTGAGCAGGATGGGGTGAGCTGGGGTAGGGAGGTGTAGCCCAGGCCCCTTGGAGAAATGAATCTGAGTGGAACTAATAGTCAAAGGGCTTGGGCTCAGGGGGCATCATTTAGTGATGCACTGTTGATCTTGCTTAAGGCTCTTAAATCTACAAAAACAGGTTCACTGATACCTTCCATGACCCAGGCTGAATGTGGGTGGAGAAGTTTCTTCTCTCCCGGAATAAGTTAAAGTTGTCAAAAAAGTGCAGGCGGCAACTTTTTCTCATGGATGAAAATAGATAGATGTTCAAGCTCAGTAATCAGGAGAAGACTTAAGCCTCAGTGCACCTTAGGAAGAGGCCAGAAAATAAACACACAGGATATTAAAATGAAAATTAAACTTCTCTGTCAGCACCTCCAGCAGGAAATGTTGTTTATTCCAATGGGAACTAGAACCTTGTGTTTTTATAATTAAAAATAGCCAAAATTAAGTCTTTTATCTCACGTACAGACCTGGAAAAAGCATTCACGCTCTTATTGCCTCTTGCCTCGACCACTGTAACTCCCTTTTGGTGGTCTTCCTCAGAAATCATCCAGCGTCCACAGTTAGTTTAGACTTGTCTTCAATTATTTCATCCACCCACATTAAGAACAATTCTCAAACACGTGTTTTAAAAACAGACAGAATCTGCAAAGGAAGTGGCGTTCCACCAACCAAGAGGATTTTCACTTAACCTGGCAAGGCAGTCCAAGAATGTACAAGAAAACCCTCTGATATGCCAGAAGCTCCTGTCATTCATGATTAATAGAGGAAAATAAGAACAACCCCAGGTTCCTCTTCAGCAATGTAGCCACGGCTCTACTGATCCATCTATTCCTCTAACTCTGAGGAGCATTGATTTCATGAACTTCTGTACAAATAAATTATAACTATCGAATAGCACAGATATATTGTCCAGTACAGTAACCTTGGAACCAACTGCAGCACCAGATTCATATTTAGATCATTTTTCTTCAAAAAAGCTTTCTGATCTGACTTCGCTAGTTTCTTCTTCTTAACCATCAACTTGTCTTTCTAAGGAATCAACCTTCTATGTAAGATATAATAAAGTATATAAGATGATGTATATTGTGATTTGGTGTTATACTATACAATATAATTGAATTAAAGTGCAATAGATGTCACCTGCAGCAGAGCACATCAACAAAATAACAATACTTATTGATGAGTGAGGTGTATCAATGTTTAAAGTAGTGTCATGAAGAGTGAAGTAATGACAGGTATTGCTAATGGCATATTGTATATCTGAGCAAGTCAGTTGTAATCGAGAAATGTATACAAGATATTACACATTTCATAGACATTGTATCCAATACACTGAGACATAAAACAAGTATGATACATATGATTATTCTACAGTCCTCAGAAGTTTGTGCACAGTTCAGAAGAAGGCAGCTTTCATTTTGTATGTTGATTCAGTTTGAATGTTCTTGGGAAAGAAATTGTTCATGAGTTTGGAGGTTTGAGTTTTTAGAGACCTGTAGCACCTTCCTGAGGGCAGCAGCTCAAGCTAATAGTGGCCTGGGCAAGAACGGTCCTTGACAATGTTTTGGACTCTAAAGAGTTAGCGGGCATTAACAGTGTCTTGGAGTGAGAGAAGGGGAGAGCCAATGATTTTTTTGTGCTGTATTTTTTCATGGTCGACTGCAGTCATACCACGCTGTGAGGCAGTATGTCAAGATTCTCTCTATTGTGGGCCGGTAAAAGACCACCAGCAGCTTTTCAGGAGGGCCTATTGTCAAAATGAAAATATCAAAATCTGAACCAGACAACGAGCAGAAAAAGACCTTGTACACCAAGCTCTTGCTGATGAGCGTCAGCAGCAGCCACATGAGTACGCCTCACTTGTTACTCCTCATGCAGGTAGAGCAGGGAGCCAAGTTGCCCAGTGCACAGAGGAGTGGGTGTGAGGAGCTTTGGACGTGTGTGTATGTGTGAAAAGCTCCAGGGTTACAGGTACATGTGTGGGTCAGTGGACCCAGATCATAGTCTTGTGATGTGCTGGCCACTAGCTGGGTTTGGTTCTAGCCCCTTCGCAATACTTATAGATACCGGATGAATGGTTTATTACCTGAACAACTCCTGTTGGAAATGAAAGGACACAACTATCTAATCAGTGCAACAACAGTCACCAAACAGCTGCACCGCCTTGCATGAACTCATTACCTCCTTCTGTTTGTATATTTGTTTGTCTCTTTTTTAGGATAGGTTACACAAAAACTACACAATGGACTATCACAAAACTTGAATAAAATGATCTGGTCAGGCAAATTAAGGGACAATTATCTATGATTGTGTGAAATGGGGTCCTCGGCGGAGGTATGTTGTCTTCTCAGAACAATGAAGTAACAAAAGATAGATAGATACATTTACATCAGAAATAAAAGAAACAATGGGCCCCTACAAACAAAAATGACAACCTACAGAATCGGTTGTTGTTTTGGCGTTGGTAATTTGTCTCCGGCTAGCATCATGGTGGCAGTGAAAGTCGGGAGAAACCACCACAGTCCCATGAGGGACTGCTTTGGATACGACTGTGTCACAGATAACAGCAGGTGCCTCACAGGGAGTTGATGAAGTATGTGGAAAACTGACATGAAGTATGTGGAACAAAAGCTCACGCAGAAGGCTAACCTAGCTTACCCCACAAGGTAAAGGAAGGCAGCCCTCCCATGAAAGAGAAGATAAGTCCAGGTGGCAGAAAACAGTGATCCAGTGTTTCCACCCTTTACTGTATATAAATGAGGTTTCCACTGGGGACCTGACAGATGCTGGTTTATTAATTAATAGGATCGCCACAAACAGGAGGAGGGTGTTTGGTTGAGTCAGCTGTAACAAGCATTTACACCATCGATGATCCACCGTCATAATCTATACACTATATTTATATAGCGCCTCACAAAAACTTTCACATTTATTCACAGACCTAAAACGGGTGGATGATGGATGGATAGAACAAACAGACAATGTGAGCAATTGGAAAATCAATATAAACTATAAAACTGAATATTTTATTACTTAGGAATACAACTGACTTCTTGATCTGGGCCTAGGGGAATGACTGATGTTTAGAATCCTTGATTAATGAGATTGTAATATTCCTGAGTGGCTCATGAAGCAAGGTCTTACAAATTAAAAGCAATTTTTTATTTGATCACATGTGGCCGTGGTACAAGCCGTATAACATTATTGAGTCCAGTGAGGCAAACCTTAGCCCCTAGCCTGGGTGCCAGACGAACTTAGCCCCGCCCACAACATTTGTTGTTCGGGAAGTTCGGTCTGGAGTCGCTCCGTTGGGGAGAAACTATGCTCGAACAGAAGCTGTTCGATCCAATCAAATCTTCAGGGCGGGCTTTATACGATGATGGACAGGTGATCAAGAGTAACGTATTCAACCACGTCATCAAAGTAGGCTTGGATAGAATGCCTGCCGCTGGAGAGCTGAGATGTGTAGATGCTGTATTTGAGTCTGTTTTAGGAGACATCGACAGCGCATTCATTTTGAAACAGGAACAGAGAACACGGAGGCGACGCCAAAGCGCAGCGTCGCGCTAATCCCTATCGCGCCGGCGCTTGGCTGTTAAACACCGGACGCTGAAGCGACGCTGACCCGCCGGGCAGCGCTAATAATATCACCGGTTGATCCAGTAGTATTCAAGCATACCGGTATACTTACTTGTTGCTCCAACATTAAGCAACAGCGTCCCAACATTTGTCTCTCTTGGTGTTGTCTTTATACAACATGTTCCGAGGATCATACAACTCACTGCACTTCTCCACTTCAATTATTAATTTAATGTCATCCATGTTGAAGAATTTCTCCGCTGTTTGCTCCGTTAAATGTCGGGTGTGGAGGGTAAAGACATTTAATAATGTCATTGGTAAAACTCCAGGACAACAGAAGGGGACTTCAAAGTATTTAAATTAATTTCAGTGTGTTTCCTGTCGCGATACGCTCGCGTCAAGCGGAAAAAATAGACTCGACGCCGAAACGATCGCTGCACGGAGCGAGGCAGCTTTGGGGCAGAGCGGCGCTTCAGCCTCCGGTGTGACCCGCACAAAGGTTTAACATGGGAGTGGATGGGAGCCAGCTGTTATTTAAGGCTTGGCGCTGCGCTTCAGCGTCAGGTGTGAACCCGGCATTAGTAAATAACTCACAATGATTCGCTTAACATACGTCACATACTACGTTGCTCTGATTGGTTGTAGGTCTATCCAATTGAGCGAAGAGGAATTATATTTCCTGGTTCGGTTGAAACACGCCCCATAATCACAGCCCAATGGAGCGGTCTCAGACTCACATTCTGACTAGAAGTGTGAGTATGACAACGTCAGGCTACTTAGCCCCCACATCATCCATTGAAACCCTGGGATGTATAATGTACGCCACACACACCGTTCATTCTGCCATGAACAGGACTTTCAAAGTCATCAGTTTGCTTTACTGTGCACACCACACAGCTTATTGTGTAGTGATCAGGAGTCACTGTTATCACAGTGCTATCACAGAGCTGCAGAATATCCACAGGGTCTAGTTGGACACACCAAGCCTTCTAAATATTCTAGGGACATAGATCCTTAACTTTTAATTAGTTCTTGTCCATTGTTAAAGGTGGAATTACCTTCAGTGTCTCCTGACACTCTTCCATCTCGTCAAGCCGTCATGTCCTATACTTAATTATGTCTGAAATTAATAATTTGCTCACTCTTCTCTATTTGGAGTGGAGCAGGTGAGCAGAAGTAGAGGTGTAAAGACCCGGCATACTAATGATTTAGCTGTTTCTGGGTTCTTAAGGGTTGTGATTGTGTGTCCCAGCCTGTTTTCACACCAAATGAAACAGGAGCAAGATAAAGCCATTTTGTTCAGCGGAAGGGGCTGTGTCGCCATAGCGATTTGCACTGGTCACATTTTTCACCAGGAGTTTATTCTTGATCATGTCAAAGATGGGTGAGGCTGACAAGAGAGAGTGAGTGATCATGCTGAGAGAATTCAAAGATAATTTTGTGCTTATAGAGGATGGGCAATGGGCCTCACTGATACTTTGAATTATAGACCTGCGTCCGGTGTGACAAACAAAAACAAAAGCTGAGGGTTGTGAAACTCTGGATAGTTTTGTTTATTTAGGAATAAGAAAACTATTAGATTAGAGAGATGTTAACTTGACTTCACTTAATGAAAGCTGAACAACAAAAAATGTGCAATTCATCCATGACTGTCTGCATTGGTATCCCTCTATTAGTCGAAATAATTGAATTTGGCTGAAGTAGTAGCCTTCTGTATTGGCAATTAAAGTAATTCACTGGTAAATAAATAGATCTAAATGTCATGGTTTGTTTAATGGGTTGGTTTCTGATGTGTGTTAAATATTATCTGAACTGTTTGTTCTCATTCTCTAGTGTCTTAGCAGCTGTGGCAAAGGAGCTCAGAGCCACACTGGAGAAGTTCACAGGGCTTATCCATAATACAGAAAAAAAAAGTGTGCTGCCTTCCTCCCCCTCCTTCACAATGTGCATTTGTCATCAAAGCCCAACACAAGTGCTTTATAGCAAGTACTGGGGGGTTGCCATGGCTACAAAGTCACCCTGTGGGTTCGGCCATCTATTGAGGTTTTCCATTCTCCTTCTCTGGCGAGATGAAAATTCACGTGGCCAAACTGTCAGAGCCAAGCTTTTATGACTTCAAAGCCAGACAGGATCCAGGGGAGCTCAGAGACCTTTGTCAGATGGCAACGTGCTGCATTCCTCGAGCCCCGTTGACATTCACATTTCTCCTCTCAGACCTTAACAACAGGGAAAGTCAGGCTGCTGCATTTTGAAAATAGATGCTTTCTCATCTCAGTCCCTGGGCTTGAGCACGTGGACCCATTATGCAGAGAAAGGACAAATCGTCCTTATTTAGATTTTGGTCCCGGTTCACTAAAGTGAATAGATGCTCAGTGACAGGCAGTGCAACAGCGTTTCTTTTCTTTAATGCATTCATTCATGTGGGGCTTGTATCCATCGACTCAGACCAAGGTCCACAGATGCACACTATTTATAGGCTGCCTACGAGGTGCAGGGCAAAGTCCTGCTTACATTAATACAATCTTTCATCTGACATGGCTTGATGACCTGTGTACTGTTCACACTTTGCCCATCATCATGACTTCTCTTTTCCAGGTCATGGCTTCAAGTTTGGACCAATCATTGGCAAGCTGTTGTGTGAACTCAGCATGGGAAAGGTGGCCTCCTATGACCTTTCACCTTTCCGAATCCGACGCTTCCAAGGCAAGAGCAAATCAGCTTTATAGAGCTGCTGCTGGAGCATCCACATGTCATTGTGTCTCGTATAATTCTAACTGAGATTGTCGTGGTAATTTTACACTGCAATGATAGTTTAATCTCACAGTGGATCCACACTGATTAATATTTGATGGCTGATCAGTTTGTGTAGTATATATGTATAAACACAAATATTGGTGTCTATTAAGTAGCACCTTCTCTCTGATTTGCGGTGGAATCTGATTCCTCATGAAGTGGACACCTATTCTAAATGGCTGCATAAGGAGCTGCAGAGCTTGCATATCAAGTGTAGACTCATCACCACAATTTTTCTGTTTCTGTGAGATGCTCGGTGCACAGGAGTATATGATGCCATAACACTATATAAAGCTCCCATTATATAGACATGCTTTTGAATGGATGACATAAGAAATAATGTGTAGAAGAAGTCTTGTTGTTCTCCGAAGCCACAAGAATGTTGTTTAATTTACCAGCAATAAACTAACACTGCCTCAATTTGAACTGGAAGATTGTGAAAAATTTGTCTTGCAATTGTAGAATCACCCATTTGAGACATATGGATGGTAATAAAAAAGCTACATTCTTATTGTCCTGTATGATTTCATGCGTTCGTAAATTACCCTCGCACTTCTCAGCATTCACCACTTAGCCAACTGTGGAGATGGTTAAAAAGAGATAAGCCCTCACGCCATTAGTCCATGAATCAGAGGTGGCCTCTTGTACTGGTAAACATTTAAATCACTGATCAGTCGGCCTATTACAATGGATGCCAAGCAGGGCCATCAGCAGGAAAATGGGAAAATTATGCAGCGGAATGGCAGAGATCAGTGAACCAGTTTGCTCCTTTGCCTCAAAGTGACTTCAGATGGATTGGAAAGGACCATTATGCAAATTGCAAGAATTAGAAACACATTAAACATGCAAATGCAAATATTCAACCACCAATAATCATCATGCAGGGCCAACTAAAACGCCTAACTCCCAAAACGTGTCGGACAAGTGATCAGAGCTCGGCCATTTCTCTCAGGTTCATTGTTGATAATCAAGAACAATAACAAGAAGAGGACTCCTTTTTTTATCGAGGCATGTTTATACAGGAAGTTTGACTGCTACACTTAACCACAACAATCCAGCAGTTGGGTGTAAGTGCACAAGGGATCTTACCAATCTTTCTGTTGGGATTTAAACCGGAAACCTTTTACTCCTAAGCCCACGTCTTCTTACCTCCCTTCTCATAAAGGCACCAGTTCAGAGTTCATGCTGTCCATCAGCAGCTGAGGGGATAATGTGGTAAAGAACTAAGTCTGACTGAATATGATCATGTGCTGTTAATGGTGCCCAGTGTCTGTTGAAAATAAAACTGGTGTTAGTAAAGTACTGGGATGGTAATAGTGCGTTTACAGCTTCACTTCCCTCCACATTGCTAAAACAAATAAAAATAACCAATATACGGCTTTTAACAGAATACAAAATATATATCCATCAATCCATCAATCAAAATGTATTTGTATGGCCCATATTCTCAAATCACAATTCCATTAATTGGGCATCAAGGTGGATTAAAATAAAACTATTGTCAATTTTGTTTTACTTTTAATGGAGAAACTTCAGAGACAGGCGCTTGTGAGGGATTCCTCTCCCAGGACAGAAGTGCAGTATATCAGAGTAACTGCTCATCAACAAAATAACAACATTCACAAGATGGATGAGAAAACACAGCGTCTAAGATAAATGAAGAGTTGTGTCAATGTTTAAAGTATTAACACAAAAGATAAAGTCGACGAAGTGAGATGAAGTGAGCAGGAATGAAATCGTAGATAAAGACAGATAATGAGAACAAGGTGGAAAAAACACCCAAACTTTGCCAAACAGTCACAAATGGCATCTGTAGGATTATGGTCCAAGACTTTTTGAGTCATTTGTTTTGAAGACATGATCTTTAGGTGACCTGACACTGATTTATTGGGTTGGGAAGAAACAACAAAGAAGACATTTTTTTATTCCAAAGTGTGACACATAGTTTATCTATCCAGCATTATCTATCAACATTATCTAAGATAAAAGACCAAGTCTTCAAACTGCTTCAGACCAGGGGAAGAAAAAGAGAAAATGACAGAGAATGTTTTGACTTACAATTTGATTTTATGTGGACTTGTAATTTTATGAAATGCATAATTAGCTTAACATCCATTAATGTCTGGTAGAAACAGTATCAGTGGGAAACGTCTCTGAAAGTAACAATGAGAGCCGAGCTGTGAGGAAGCCACGTGGAGCAGCTGCCCTCACAAACCTTTCCTCCATCAAACCCTTTGAATATCAGAGCAGAAGAAAGGAGGACAAAACAGACGTACCGCTGTTGAAGGATTTCCCAGAGGGGGGGCAACAGTTTGAGCCATCTCTCAAATCACTACAGTGACAGGGGAAAGATGAAAAAAGATAACAGACAAAGACAGCAGAGGCATTTTCCACATAACCAGGCGTACAGCGCGGTGTCACGTCTGTTCTCTCGCTGTTCTGCAGGAAATGTGCCTCTGCCGACACGAGCTCAGAGACCACAAGTGACATCTTCCCAGAATGCAAACAGAGTGGATGCAGTGATGAATGCTTACATGGCCTGAGTGAACCTGGAGTGGGGAACGATACCCAGAGGAGAAGAGGCAGCAGAGAGAGGCTCACAGACACCAACAGGTGGGTCAATGGGACTATACGGAGCAATGCCTGTGTACATATATTCCTCTATGGCAGGGGTTTAAAAACTACGGCCCGCGGGCCATCTGCGGCCGGCCATCCATTTTAGATTGGCCTGCATCCAAAAAAACAAAAACAATTAAATTTTTTTTGTGGTTACTCTCTGGTTACTCTGGAGACTTCTGGTCAAGGCCAGTTGAGACTATTTGGCTCCAACCCCGACCACCATAGAAGGATGAGAGGTATAGATTGTTAGCTAGTATTAAGACATATCTTGCAAGTGAATTAATTTAAATTCTGCATATTTATTATTTCATGACTGGGGGGCATTGAGGGTTTAAGCTTCACAATCAATTAAGTAAAAGCTTAAAGCATTTCTTGTTAAGATCCTGGGCAATCTAAGACATTTTCCCTTGTGCCTCCTGCTTGTGTTTTGTTATGTCATGTGTTTCTCCCTGTTTATTTATGTTGTCATGTGCTTGTTGTGTTTATGTTGTCAGACCATGTGTTTCCTGTTATTGTCCGGAGACTCCGCCCTCTGCTGCTTCCCGCTCTTTTTCTCCCTCACCTGTTCCCTATCGCCACCCTGAGTGTTTGCCTGATTGTTCACCTGTGTCTTGTCTTTGTTCACCCTGCTATTTAAGCCCAGTCTTTCTGTTGTCCCCTGTCGGATTGTCTTCGTTTTTATGTGAAAAGCTACGTAAGGATTCTGCTGTTTTTTTAGCCTTGTTTTACCTGGTAAGGTAGTAAACTCTGATTTTTGAGCCTCTGTGATTTTTCCCTTTTTGGAATTCTGTTTTTTTTTAATTGGACTCTCTGTTTTTTGCACTTATGTTTTTGCCTTTTTGGATCCTTGTTTTTCCCCTTTTTTTGGAAATAAATACGTTTTTTGCATCTTGTCTGCGATTGAGTCCCTAATCTGATAAAGCCTAACATTTCTCTATTAATATCTAAGTCACATTAAAACAACAGTTTTTCGCATGCCTCAGGTTTCACTCAAAACAATTATCTATATAAAATTACACAAACAGTGAGATCTTAAAACACACACAACTACATGTGTGTTCCGTCTTTAAACAAAAGATAATCATCATGACCCGTTTTGAGTTGTGTGGGTAAGATGTTCCCCTGAACAGACTTATCTCCACAGACACACTCAGAGTTACTGTACCAGGGACCAGAGGCTCCAGGTTGTAACAGAGAATGGAAATCATCCGTCCTGGTAAGTTTGGATGAGCAGAACAGGAATGTCACAGTAGCTGAAGGTGCAGTGAAAGCACACCAGCCTGGCACCTGTCTGAGAAACAGCACTGTCCTTCATTAGCCTTTTTCACCAAATACCAGTCAGAGCAGCTGCAGACGTGAGCTGGGGCAGTAATCACCCTCAGCGTCTGTGTAAGGATCACACTCATTGGTTCTACGTATCTTTTCTTCTCCTGAGCCACTGACGAGAACAACAACGGATTGTTCCAGGGTCTGTTGGTTGCCAGGCGATTTCATGTCTTTAACTGAACACCTCAGGTCTCAGCTGAACCAGCGCAGGGTCAGTTACAGTCAGTTCATATAATTTAAGATGGAGTCAGTAAATGTTTAGGTCATAGAGTAACATACCTTGTTATCATTTACCATCAAACAAATAGCTCAAGCATTGGTATTGCTACTGGTCAGTCTGAAGGTAAACATGCAGAACACATTTGAATGTATTAGATTAAATATGACACAGTATTTATGTGCTGAGAAATGATATTAAAGCTGCACTAATCAATGTTTTTAAATTATCAATGGTTTAAATAAATGGAGTGAAAGAAGTCCCTCAAACTGATGAATCAACAGATCAACAACCAATCAACCAACTGCTTTTCAGTTCAGGTTTACATAATAACTCAGTATCATGCATGTCCAGATGAAGTTGTTTATGCTCCTGCCTCCACCTGTGCATTTCATATAAACCTTGTTTCCTTCACTTCCCCGTTCGACATAAGTTTTGTTATGTCATTTAACAAAAAAAAAGTTTTGCTTCGGAAGCACAAAAGAGACTGAGTTTAAAAACCAGACTGTCCATCTTTTAGACCATTATTTAGGCAGAGAGCCACAGGCATAAAGCACGGAGATAGATAATAAAACGATTCAGCTCACGATAAAATGGCATTTGTTGATGCCAAAAATAAAAGGATAAAACTAGATTTATTCTTTACGTGACAATACAGGACCAACCTCAGCTAGTTTAGATGATTAAGATGCTTTCTGTTGTCCCTGAGCTCCTGGGACCCAAGGGCAGTGGCTGAATTTACCCCACTGCAACCAAAACTCAATCTCTCTCATACGGTTTGAAAATTAACAAATCATTTTTAACATTAATGGTATTCTTTGGAACTGATGGCAGAACTCTACTTGCATTTCTATTAAATAAACTGAAACATGGGATTCCAAACTGAACAACATCTCCTTATGCTGAAACCAATGATGAAGTATTAGTACAATAGGCTATCCAGTTATGTTTATAGTATGTGATAGCTTTAAACAGCAGGATATACAGCTCCTATAAGCACAATCACCATGTGGAGACGAAGCTGTGAATATGCACACTGCTGAGCGACTGGATGTGTGGAGAGAAGCCTGGCAGTGTGATGTGGGAGCTGCTGCTGACCTTCAGAGGGCAGAGCTGTAGCTCACAGGCCTTTTCCAAACACTCCTACACAACCCCAGAGATGAGCCCTGACATGAGGTCAGTCTGCAGCAGCCCCCCCCCAGGCTTTGCTTCACCTGTCCTCTCGATCAGCATCAGGCGCCCCAGGGCTATGTGCACACACCGATGATACCGAGTGTTAGCTGACCATGACATGTGCACGGCAGAAGTACAACCGTGCACGAGCAGCAACACTGGCGCTTGAAGAAAGGAGACGTGTCAACCAGCAGGAGCACAGGAGATGTTAACATGACAGCGAACGACAAGAGAATAGGCAAACATCATGAAAAATGAAAGACAGCTTTGAGTTTTTATGTTCTGGTCTTTGCTGACACGAGAGGAACATCCTCCCAAACACTGTGCCTCGTTTACAGTCACACAACGATGAAACATATTCTGTCCATGAGTTGTACCATCAAACAAACACTTTCCCACATGAGAGGCAGACGGTATCTGTACTTGTGTTCCTGTGAGGCCTGAAGCAGACCAGTACGAGCCTGACTGGATTCGGCTCATTTCTACTCATCCTTTTAAATAATACTCTACAGCTGAGCTTCCACAGAAATCTTTGAATACGTGCTTCTTCGTACAAACTCTCACCAAATCTTAGATGGAGGTAGAGGAGCAGCTCTGGATTGTCTGGATCCTACTCGGCCACACCGACTGAACATGCTCTGTGTTGGCAGCCATGTTTTCTGACAAAGAGTCGGTTCCACCAAATGACACAACCTACAATTAATAGCACATACACACACATGCTGGTTATTTTATCATCTGATTCCAGTACAGGTCATAGGTTTAATGGTCCAGTTGTGCAGGATTTAGAAACCCCTCGGAATCCCACAGGATCAACTGGGAAGTGTGACTAGGGAGAGAGACGTCTGGGATGGGCAATTTGTAGGAACTGCCCTTTAATTTTTCTTTTGTACTGTGTTAAATCAAGGTTGTCCGGTTTGACATTTACAGATACACGTAAGCTCCATGGTTACAGTATATATCTCATGTCATAGGTTAGAGCGGGGGAACTACTTAGAAGATAGTTACTATGGCAACCTGTAACCACTCTACATTAACCCTATATATTAAAGCACCTTATTTTAATTTGACTGGAAGTTTGACTTCACCTGTAGCTGACATGTTTAATGCTGTGAAACCAACACTCAGTATCATGTTATGGAAATTTATCGCTGATTTCGGTTGATGTTAATCTTTATCATCCATATGTCGCCATCTGTAGGATGTTTGCTGGGAACAGGAAGCAAATTAAAAACCCATCACAAACTTCCATATGGTTGTGTGTCCTCCTTGGAGAGCATTGGTATCGCTGCCTGTGGGGAACTTGCTTGTGGAGCTGGTTCACACCTGATGTCTGATATGAACCTTTCATCAAGATCCTCATTCAGCGCATTATTAAGGGCCTTTCTTTTTCTAGATGCTTGTGGGTGGAGAATGATCTCCGTAGTTACACTTGTTGGGATATCATTCTACCTAAATCACTATCTAATAAATCTGGATTTAAATAAATTAAATATGAAAGTAATTTCTATCCAGAAATAATGGGAATGACACCATGAGATAACAGATACACACGATAATGAAGCCGTTAACTCAAGATAACAGCTGAGCTGAGAGAGTCAACAAAAACTAAAACGATTTTCTTTTGACCAGTTATAAATAAACAAATACAGCTAATTTTAGCCTCTTGGAAACTGGGACAGAAATCTTCAGTTTAATTGGTAATCTGACAAGCGAAGGTCATCCCTGACGTTGGAAGCAGCATTCGAAGAAAACATTGTCAGCAGTTCCTGATGGGGAAGCAGATGGTTTAGGCTCCAGGTCCGATGCTCCCAGTCTCAGTGAGGCCCTGCCCCAGGCAGTGACCTCAGGCCTCCACGTTGGCCTGTTCTCCCACAGTCTCCTCCCTCGTGTTTAAAAAGAACCACTATCAAGTGGTTTGCCCTCCGAAGCGGATGACAGTTCAGAGTGGCTGTCAGCCGTTTGCTTGACACGGGGTCAGAGGCAATGACTGCAAGTCAGCCCAAAAACAAGATGGACTGTCAGCCGCAGAGCCCGGGGGAATAGAGAGAAACAGCAGCCACATTTGGAAGGGTAATGAGCTCAGCGGCGAGGCAGCCAGGAGGAAACACTGAAGGCTCTGCATGTTTTTACAACATCTTCTTGTCACTGTCTCTCTCTGGGGAAAAGGTGCGCCCGCCCTCCCACCGTCTGTCTGTCCTCGCCTCAGCCTCTCTGCCTGCAGAGATGTGCTACAGCGGCTAAAAGGCTAATTTCCATCATTCAGCTCATGAATACTGTATGGCCACAAGTAGTTCTGATTAAGAGGGTACAAGGGCCTCAGACAATAATCGGCAATCTTTCACCAGGCGGAGGGGGAGCTGGAGGGAGAGGTGAAGGAATAATTTATGCTTCATTTTTAAACCAATTCAAACAGAGAGAGGCAGAGGCAGTTTAAGGGAGCGCAGTTTCTCATTTCAGTGAAATATAAGGGAGAAGCACCTGAGAGAATTACCTGAAATTGCCATTTCCTCATCCTGTAAGTGCAGAGGCAGCGCAGCAGCTTCTTGACATTGGGAGCCACCAGGCGGGTGCAGCCGGAGGAGGAGCTGCAGCCATTTGGGGACGTTCCCCTGAAGAAGAGCCAGAACTCCCCGCAGCTCCACAGAGGATCTGACCTCGCCTCTGGTTGCCTCCTGCTGGCTCCTGCTTGTCAGTGAGACTGCACCGCAGGCTGGGAGCAAACAGATAAAGGGCAAAATGCATTTGACCCGTGAAGAGAAAACTGCATGAGACCGACCTCCCAGTCGCTCTTTGCGTTCTCCCACAGATGAAATGTCAGAGGCGAGGATTCCTGCATTATTGGCGCCAAATTTATTCCATATATCTAGAAGTGCTAATGAAGAGCGACTTTTCAATTCATTACCACTCAACGCTGCATTTTGATTCACTCTCTTCATATGGAGGCCTTGTATTTTTTACCTTATTTATGAATTTTGTAATTCTACCACTTCTCCGTCCTGCTGCAGCCCATTTCTCTTCCAAGATACAAAGTAAATATATATATTATGTTTCATCACACATGAATTAGAGGGAGTTTGACCTTCTGACCTCAGTCTAGTTAGAAATCCTGCTCACAGCCCTGGTTGTACACAATCATTGTTTTACTATTAGATATGCATATATATGCTACTGCCCATTGTGATATGCCAGTGCTGTTCGATCATCTTATTGTTGTAGAAAATAATGTGTTATTCCTCTTGGTCTACAATCCACATTGGCTTCAGAGACCATCTTTGTGTTATTGTAAAAGCATAAAATTGTAATTTTACTCTTCAGTTTATACTCAATAATGAAAATGTTGATATATTTCATTTCAGATTATTCTTCAAAATCAAAAGCTTGGTTTGCTCCGTAAATTTTTTTTTAGACTCTTTGGCAGCAGTTGCAGCTTGAAGTCGTTTTACTTTAGTTATTTAGAATTGATTTGGAAATGAATGAGCTTTGTTAAGACCGAAGAGCTCAGCTCCTGTTGCACCAGGATATGAAATATAGGTCTGACCAGGTGCTCTCTGGCTCACACTGTGGCGTGTGTGTGTGTGTGTGTGTGTGTGTGTTAGTGTGTGTGTGTGTGTGTGTGTGTGTGTGTGTGTGTAGTTTGCAGCGTTTCTTCTGGCTGCTGTGGTTCTTTTTCTACACGTGTCAGTCTTGTGATAGCGAGTCCTCGGTTATACCACCCCCCCCTCCTATGGTGCATGCTGGGATAGGCTCTTGGTCATGCTTTTGGCTGTAGGGACAAACCTTTTGACAACTACATGTGTGCAGCACAGACTTAAATAAAACAATTTCTTGTGGGGACATTGCAGTCGTGAACCATGTTCCCCGGATCACAGCGAGAGACCGTGGAGGTCTAATGGAGAAGTGACTGGACTCTGCTGTGGTTTGTCAAATGTGACAATTCAATTACATTTGAAGGAAAAGTAAAGACAGTGCTCTGGTGCTGAAGCAGACTGAATCCACACGGCTGTACATATACTAAACAACTCAAAGTCAAATGTATCTGATGGTCAGACTGTTCGTTGGATGCACATACACATCTGATTAATCCACATGAAGGACTTTATCTGCTCATCTGAAGTTGATGGGAATGAAATGCACGGCACAGCCATCACATGTATCAAAATATTAGATTGAATATTGATCAGAAAAAGATTACATCTTAGTTCTCACTCTGACATCCTTCAAGGACACTTAGAGCACTTGAAATTAAAGTCTACGTGCACAAGCCAACACACACACACACACACACACACACACACACACACACAAAGAGTCGCGTCTCCAAGGACATTACATTGACTGACATTGATTCCCCTGGGGACTTTAACTACTATGGCTTTAACCTTAGCCGGTGTAACTATGTTCCTTACCCTTACCATAACTATAAATAAATATATATATATATATATATATATATACACACACACACATATATATAGACATATATATACATATACATACATACATATATAAACATATACACACATCTAATCATAAATAAGGTATCTATCCATCCTTCCATCGATCATTTTATTACAAAGTGTTCAACCAGGTCAATATCAACATAAAAACTCTATCACCTACAGTCTATCATTTCTATGGAAAGCCATGTCACTCCAGTTTATTTTTATGTTGAACATGACATATACCCTCACCTGTACACACGTATCATTGACAGTAGAATACTCATCTGGACCAATGTGATCTGTTTATTTATTTTAGCACTTGGTTTGTTGTAAAATTAAGTCTATATATAAATATATTGCCTCTGACGAAGCTGTTGCCCTGATCACCTCCTATAACCTTCTAATATGTATAACAGCTGCTATACAATGATCATCCCTACAGGGGGAACACATCAGGTAGTCTTTGTCTTGGCTGCTGCTGCTGTGGGTGACACACACTGGAACGAGTCAGACATGTTTCCTCTCTGTCTTGCTGGTTTTGCCAACATGGTCACATAAATACTTTATTTGCAGCAGACAAGCTCAGACCTTCTCTAACCTCTGACCGCGGCCTCACACAGATTAAAGTCATCCTGCACAGATATTGTACTAGACAAGAATCTAAAAAAGGCACTGGATAACCAACAGAAGGATGCTGTCATTGATCTGCAGCATCATCCCATACCAAGCCCTGCCCGGTGATGAGAATATGTTAGAATTCAAATCTACTTTGACCCTTGGGTTTCCATTTGTATGCTTCATTCTTACACTCCATTACATTTATCTGTTCCTATTTACCTTTTTGATCAAACTTTTACACAGTAGATGATTTAAAAAGGTTTTAAAATACAACAAACAAACCAGAGGTTTTCGACCTTTTTGGGTTCTGACGTCTCACAAGCAGCAGTGTGTCGCCGGGTCACATTTCATGTCACTGACTTACAGCTACAACAAAGACTGAAGTGGAGGAGGAAGTACTCAAACACTTTACTTCAAGTACAAATAAATGTTTTTAAGTGGAAGTACCAAATTAACTGCTCTCCTTAAAGTAAGTGCTGCCTAAAGTATTAGAAGTTAAAGTACTGGCTGAGGGTATCCTCTTCCCTAATACAACAGTATACTTTATCATTATGGCTGAGTCTTAACCTCTGCACAGTCAATTTGAAGTGTCTCTTCACCACCAGTGATGCTGATGCTGCAGGAGGCGGGGTCTGATGTAACCTGCTCGCTCTGATTGGATGAAACAATATACTCATGTCACACAATGCATCGTAAATGTAATGGACTAAAAATGTCATATATTTGCTGATATAGATAGATGAGTAAAACTGAAAAGGACCGGAAAAATTATCTACTGCATGAAGTCAAATACAGATAGAGGAAAATGTAGTGTACAGTAATGAGGTAAATATACTTTCCTACATCCCTCCACCGATTTTCCTTTCAGCCAAGGTTCAGATGATTCCACATCCAGGAACTGAAAAAAACTGCTTTGTGCATCAGAACTTTTACCATTTATCATCAAGTGTCCTGTAAATGAACCCCAGTGGAACCAGTTCCACCTGCAGCAATAACACACACTGATGTGTCCGTGTTAACTATATAATGGTCATATATAATAACACATGTCACACAGAAAAAACTTTACTGTAGAACTGTATCTACATTTTAGTGCTGATCAGCCTTCACTTATAATAGAGTATTTTCTTTACATTGCTGCAACAGTGAGTTTACTTAAAGGATCAGAGTGCTTAATTCCCCTTAAAATGCTTAACTTCTGACTACATAGTTTTATATGCCAGTCCATTTGATGTTTGAGATACGTCAGTCTGAACCAAAGTGCTGAGCGGACTGACAGATCAGTAAGACGACTTAAATCTGCAGTGAAAAGAGCTCAGAGAACTTTATTCAGTAGAAGCTTTCGAGAGCAAAGTGCTTTTATAGGACACAGAATTTATCATCATAGGAGTTAATCCCAGAGTCTGTTTGTTAAAGGACTTTTACATTAGCTTGAGAAATTAAAGCCTGCATTTATCACTCTGACGCTTTGAATCATCTCCATGTGAACTGAGGCTTCTCAAAGCAGATGAGAACATTACGAGGAGGAATCAGACATCATGTGTGTGTGTAATGCTAGAGATGTTGAGAGAAGAAACAACAGCCAAACACAGCAACTCACACAAAGCCAGTCTAAAACAATCACCATCATTTATTTACAATATATTAAACTGTAATGCAAAATTTATACCAAGTGGTCAATTTGTTCAATAATGAAAATAAACATGAAGTATTTTTGAAGCTAGCATGAATCATACACATATTTATATATAAATACTGTGTGCAGCCTGTTCTGGCTTTTTCTGTTCAAGCCAGACACTATCAGAGTCAATAAAAAAAAACACATTTGTCCCACTTGTTGACTGCATAGAGAATAAAGATGAAGAACCAATTTCTCCCACAATGAAGAACTTCCACCTTTTTTTTTCTCCAGCCCCCAAATGCCAACTCTCCTGGACCTGAAATGGTTTTCAGTAATAATGTAAATGCTGCTGAGGAGATCCCCAACAGCTGACCAAAGAGTGATGTAACTAAGCCTTAAGCTAACGTGATAATGCCGGATCTTATTTTTCTGGCCATTTAGAGGCATCACTGTTCTGTTTTTCTTTTTTCTTTTTTTACAGGAAACAGGCCTCCCAGATGCTGACAGTGTTTTCACATTATTTGTTATACAGGCTGCAGTTCTGTCCAGTTGATGAAGTGACCGTTTAAGAACCCTACGAGGCTTTAAAGGAGGCTGGTGATATTCTCATTTTTTCTTATTATCATCAAAACCCATGAAAAGACATTTATTTAAATCTGCCCATCTGATTCAATGATTCACTTTCAACTTTGAAATTTTAAATTTGTACCCATCTGACCAACGGCAAATAATGCGGAGAAGTATTTCAGGAACATTCGGCCCAGGTGATCTGTCCATTATTTAAAATTAGTTGGAAATTCAAATGAAATGTTCTCTATTGTCAGTGTATTAGCGCAGCAGGACGAGTTTTACACCGTCACCCTACCTGTTAACAGGGGAATGTTCTTTTGGTTACATATTCAGACTGAATGTGAAAACAATCTGCCTAAAAAGTAACGTGTGGTTTAACAACACAGATTAATCAAGGCAAGGTAAGGAACTTTAATTTGTAAGGATTTTTGTCCTATTAGCTGTGTTGCATCCAGCAGTGTACACTGCAGTCTAGTGTACAGATATAAAGTTTCAACAACTAATTCATGTCCACGAATAACCAGGCTGGCTGAGCTGTTATTATTGGCAAATGACTATATGTTAACATGTCACGTGTCCACTTCCTCCCACTGTATGAAAATTCAGGCATATTAACGGATATGGGCGATGCCATGTTGCCTTGGTGACATCATCAGAAGCCATGGTAACAAAGTCCCACTGATACACCCCCTCAACCTGTCACAAATCAATCTCACTTGTCAATCATGATTTCTACTCCAGTTTTCATTACATCCAATAACTAATTAAAACCCAAAATTATGGTTTATTATCTGTGCTGCAAACAGCAGGGGGCTTCACTTCTGAGTAGCTGTCATGTTGTCCATCTTTATATACAGTCGCTGTGGAGCTCTAGCAACCCCCTCCCCCCCTCCCCAAAAAAACATATAGTGGCAAGTAAATTTAGGAAATAAATTAACTTTCCCAAAACAGATGCTGAGAAATGTGGTTGAAAGCTCAGAAAAAAAAGGATATTTTCTTACACATACTATTCCCGAAGGTTGAGAAAACACATGACTGGTTATAGTCTTTCCATGTGATTTGTTAAGAATAATAAAATGAGAGAATAACACAGCTTGTTCTCTTATCATGCTGACTGAGGATTCCATATGCTCAGGGGTTTTTGTATTAAACCGACAAGTGATTAGTGCCCAAGGTTAAATAAATTCCCTTTGGAGAAGTAAAGCACATCAAACTTAAAACACAGACAGCATGTGAACGACTAGCACAAGGACACAGTCTCTTCCACTAGTTCCGGCAAGTGTGTAGTCAAATCAAGTCACAATAAAACGAGACGAGGCATTTCACAGAGGTTAGCTCAAAACCCGTGGAAATGATTTGCTTGACAGCGGCCCTCTGCAAAACAAATCTGTCAAAACATCAATTACAAAAAGATTCAACAGGAGGGAAACGAATCTCTGTGACGGAGCGGGAAGTGATGCAATCCTCTTCCCCTGTGAGGAAGAGGTAATTTGCCAGCAAAAGGCAAGAAAACTTTTCAGGCAAACCAAAAACAAGCAGACGATAATGAGAGCATCGTCAGTGTACAGTGCAGCAGCTCATGAAACGCCGCAGCTGCAGAGAAGCCAGCTGTAGAGGAGCCCACTTAAGTCAAATGGCACTTATCCCAAAAAGGAAAGAAGAAAAAGAAGAAGAAAAAAGCTGGAACTTTTCCCAGACTTCGGCATCAAGTGGAAATACAAAAAAACAATGTGCACACATACTTGGAACCAGGCTTTTTGGCAATACATTGTACAGTGGCAATTTATATTGTTGTAGTGTACTATATTTAAAGAAGAGAGGAAGAGTGACAGAGACAAAGAGAGGGAGAGGAAGAAGCTATTATCAATGCAACCTCAAGTTCTTTGGGTCAGTAACAACCGTGACTGGAGTTCATCAGGATGGCTGCTCAAACCAAGCAGCTGCTGTTTGCATGCAGCCAGCAGAGGGGAGTCGCTAATACCAGAGCTGCAGTGTGTGCAGTGAGGTTAGACCGATGAGGAGTCAGAAGGACTGTGAGGTTCGTCAGGCTCCGACCAAACCCTGAGAGGATTGGCCTCAGCTGACTGAGGGTTATGAACATCTACAGCGGTTCAGCGTCTGTGCTCTCTTGCAAGGTTGTGAGTGTTTAGGTTATGTGTTTGCGACCATCTGATCAACACTGTGGTCGACTGCGCATGCAAGACAAACTGTGACAGTGGAATGAGGCTGCGTTTTCTATGGTGGGTAATGACAGTGAGGACTACGATGTGGTCTCATAAGGCCTCTCCTCGCTGTCATCGTCTTTTATTTGGCTGCCATATCTGGATCGGGAGTGGTTAGAGCCCCGGGCTGCCCCGCCCTCTTCTTTTTCTTCTTCTTCCTCCTCTTCATCAGATCTACTGAAGTAGTAGCGTCTTCGACCGGGGGGGCTGGAGCAAGAAACAACAAAGAGACACTGATGTTATCAAAACACTCGGAAAATAAAAATTGGGAAGAGCGCTCAGTGCAACTCCGTGTAATAAACACACACACAAGTGAAAATCAGCACTTTGACCACACATGCGTTGCATTAACAGGACTTCATAAATTTTTCATCAAATAACTACCAAGTAGTAAAATGGCAACATCAGGCAGATGTATATGTGTATGAACACTTCTGTATTAACCTGTAGGGTTGCTGCAGCTCATCTGTAAATGTAAATGTATGATATATAGTGGTCTGATAAAGAAATGTTGTATGTTGTGTTGTATTCAAACGCTTCCATTCAGGACTACCCGCAGCATCTCTGTATGTGGAATGGATCTGTTTTTTTGTATTTGTAGTTGTAAGCTGTGAGGTAAGTTTGTATCTAACTAAATCTCAGTAAACTCATGCAATGTGAAGCATGCAAAACCATTCAGTTATCTGGTTACTAAGGTGTTAGATCTATGGAAATAAAATAACAAATACAAAGGACTTTGACATTTTCCCTTCTTAAATTTAACAGCTGTCAAATGAATAATCTTAAAGAATAAGACAAACATACAGAATAACTTATTATACAAATATCATTACCCATCAAAGAGTCAATGTGTTTAAATACACAAAAATGTGGGTTGATTACTCAAAGCTGTGTATCCTGGATGAATTTGCTACTGTGTGTAAATCAATGCTCAGGGTCTAATTATGCCTGAAGTTATAGGGCAGGGAAGAAAACAAATATTATGGCCTTTCTTAATTGACTGTTATTTTTAACTTCTGTGGCCATTAATCAACGACACATCTTGGGAGTAATTCTGGGCACATCCACGTGCACCCAATAGCCTCAACAGTATTAAATCCCAGTCAGCCACAGAGACCGTGGTCATTGCTTGGCTTGAAACTAACAACAAGTAGTGGTAAACATTAGAAATTTAGAGCATGCCAAACAACACACAAAGTTCAGAACTGTGAAAGGCTGATCTCATTCAGGATAATGATTGATAATGGTGACAAAGTCTTTGATTAGATCACACCATGCGTCAAAGCACTCTTAGGTCCGGATCAGGCAAGCACCTACTGCCTGCCTCAGTCACTGTCCGGCCGGTATAGGTACTTCATCATCAGGCTGTCCACCTTCTTCTTCCTCTTCTTATCAACCTTTGTGTTAGGTGGCGGACCCTCACTCTGTGGCCCGTCCTCTCCTTCTCTTTCTGGGCTGGAAGCCTTCCGAGCTGGGGCCCTCTTCACACTACTCGAGCTTCGGTAGGAAATGGTTGAGGCTCCCGGAGCTTGAATCTGAATCAGAGTCGGACTCAGAATCTGAGGATGTAGAGGACGAAGATGATGAAGATTTATCCCGCTTCTTGGACTTTTTCTTGGACTTCTTGGACCCTCTCTTGGAGCTGCTCCTATGATGACGGCCGTCTCCTGAGCTGTCGGACTCGGAGCTATTGCTTCTCTTCTTTTTCTTACTCTTGCCTTTGCTCTTGCTGCTGCGGTGACTGCTGCAGCTGCTGGCACTGCGGGACGGTCTCATGCAGTCCACAGCAGATGCAGAGCGCCTAAGACTGCTGGCGCCACGAGACGTTTCTCCATTCCTGACGCTCTTTCTGTCATCTTCATCATTCTTGGATTGTTCCCGTTCACCCTCTGAGTCTTCCAAGCTTGTGCGCTTGAATTTGATAGGCTTAAAGCTCAGCACCTCGTTGATGGCTTTCTCTAGGTCCGGATCGAGGTAATTGCGATGACTGACTGTTTTGATTTCTAAATTATCAACTGGATCGTTATTAGTAGTTGATGATCTGCTCTGTGGTGGTGGCATGGAGATGCTGCGCCCGGTGGACGAGATAGGACTGTACGCTGACTTCTCAGTAAAGGCAACACTCCGACTGTCGTCAATATCGACATCAAACTCACTCAAGCGGCAGCTTCTTGCCACTGACATGCGAGAATCAGCTCGGCTAACACTTCCGGGGCTTCGACCCCCAGACCGTCTGCTGAAGCATGGGCTACTGGGACTGCTGCCATTCGCTGAGTAACCACCTCTGCCCCCATCTAAGCGAGAGGTGCTTCGACCGCGTCCAAGTGGACTTGACAGACAACTGATGGTAGATTTGGCATCATTCTCTGGGCTTAACCCAAGATGTGTGGAAGCCCGATTTGATGCAGGGAATGAAATGGTCGATTCCTTGTCAAAGTCAGCCCAACGACTGTCCATGCCTTTCCTGGCTCGGCTGTTGGCCTCTGAATAGGCCTGGGAGATGACTGATTCTCTGCCATTCATTTCATCCCCTACCTGGGACTTCCTCCTGGAGGTAACTGAGTAGGTGTCATCTTGAAGATCTGAAGTTTTGGGTTTGGCCTTCGAGAAGGACGGTGAATCTTCTGGGTCAGCATTCTCCTTGAGGGCACTGAAGAGGGCACTTTCCTTGCCTCCGATTTCTCGTTTTCTGTAGCTAAGGGAACTTATCACGGACAATGGCCTGTTCGGTGTAACATCTTTGCCCTCCTTATTCATGTCTTTCCATTCCTTACCCTCTTTCCACTCTTTCCCTTCTTTTGCGTCTAAATTTACAGCATATCTAGAAAGAAACAACAATGGAAAGGACGAAGGAATGAAGAAAATGGGAGAGAAAATGGGGAGACATAGGGTCAAGTGGAGGTGAGTTGAGGAAGAGAAATAGAGATGAATGAAATCATAAAGACAGAATAGTGAGAAGAAATGTAAAAACTGAGTATGGAAAAGCTCATTTAGAGAAAAATGGCTATGGATTTATATGGGTTTTTCCTGCACTGCAATGTAAAGATAGAAACCAAAATAATAGTATGACCCGCAAAGAACAAAAAACGAATTAATATTTTGAATGGCATGGCAGAAATTAGTTTTAGTTCCTAAATGTAACATTACTTTTGAATGTTGTTGCTTGAATCTATTGAAAACCTTAACCTTAGAGCATTTAATGAAAGCCTTGAATTTAATTAACTGCTTATTTATTTTCTGCTGTATTCAGATTGATTGAAATGTCCCTGAACCCCACTTGTAGCATTTGCCAGAAGAGAACAAGAAATAATATTTTGCTGCTCGAAAGCTAGAGCTACTCTATAGAGACTGACAAAGAGGATTACACATTTTGAAAAGAAGAAAGAGTAAGTCCTTCTTGTTACAGTTATGAAGTGATGTTTCCATTGTATTTGCCGGACTGATAGGGATGAGGTTTAAGGGAAGTTAAATCTTACCATTGTGTAAAACCAGAGATCAGGTGCTTACATATGAAGAGAAGGAGAAGTTTTATAGTTACAGTGTATGTGATGTGACACTGATAATAATAATGTATTCCTGTGAGCACTGCGGAACACTCTAATAACATCATTTTGTTTAATTTGATTGAACAACATTCCCATATGAAAACTAAAGAAACACATTAAACTTGATAAATATTTTAATTCCCTTTTCGCCCTTTTGTTGGCCTGTTCTTTGTTAAATGACTTAGAGAAAGTTGGCCAGAATTCAAATGTACTTGTACTCTTACTCCTGAGCAATTAAAGTCATGTGAATCTGAAACTTACTGCTACAAGGGGCAGTGTTGGCTAGCTCAATGAAATCACTCAGTGTATGCCTACGGGGACCTTCTGCTAAGAGACATTTAAAAAGTTTTTAAAGTTGGAAGTGGCTCAGCTGAGGGAGGGAAGTTAAATCTTCTGGTAAGGAGACAAATCTGGGGCAATTCAAGCTGTCAGCTCACAGACACATCCATTAATCTCTGCGAGTGTCTCAGGTAGACGTTGCCAGCTGGCCATTGGGCATGTTGATAAATTTTCCACTGAGGTGCTGTGTTTTTTAGAAACAAAACTTCTTCTCTGGGAGGTTGACAATAAAATACAAAGCACTTTGAAAAAAAACATTTAGGCAACAGCAGTTCCCTCATTTCAGCCAAGTAACCCGCTCACATTGCTTTATTTCCTCTGGGCCAGACCATGTAAACCACTTCATCCAAAGTTCTAAAGCATTCAAATGTCTGGGTAGACTGCTCACTATCAGCTGCTGAAATGATGCTGATAGCAGGAGACTTTGTACTGACCTGGAGCTCTTGAGACTGCCATCATCTGAGAGGTTCTTGGCAGAACCTTTGCTTTTGGACAACCAGGACTTCACCCCATCCACACGATCCTCCACCTCGGAGTCGGTATCTGAATCCCCTGGACTGGTAAGCAGTTAAAGAAAGAAAAACAAGTCAGAGAAAGCAAAGGGCAGACAGGATGAGAAAGAAGGTTATCAACGCCCAAAAGACAGACATGGTTATTCAGGAAGGAGAGAACAAGGTAGATCAAATGTTAGTGTTATAGGAGAAACGTTCCTGCACATTTGTGTCTGTAACTCTGGCTTTGGGGTCAGAAAAAGCAGACCAGGCATGAAGTGTTAGTCGTTGAGCCATTTATTCTGGATAAAATAATACAGCACATGCAGTCAGCTCACCCAAACATGCCCACAACAGGCTGTATAGATATTAACACCAACTTCTAGGTTTTTACGACCTGGCCTTTTTAAAGTGTGTGTCCATCACTAGCCTGTTATGTATGATGAAGATTTTACAAACCACATTTATTGATCTGGGAGTGAGGCAACTTTGCTTTGATATATGAACTATGCATTAGGAAGTAGAGAGGAAAGTGAATATGAAATATGGTTCAGCCTAGGTAACAACTTCACCTTCAAAATTGTGTTGTGACGATTTGGTTAAACTGAAATGATGCTATACATCTGAATTATGGCTAATGCAGGCACCATGTTTTGACAAGGAGGAAGACTGGAATAATAAAAGATAGTGTTACAGCAGCACTACCTCAGTTAATAAGTGGTTGTAAATCTATCAGAGCAACAAATTCACTCAGAGAAAGTGCAGTTGTCTACCACTTTACATTGTAAAATTGTTTTTATGATGTGGGACTTTGGCATGTGAAAGGTGTGTCCCAATAACTGTGTGTGTATCAGAGGGATACTGAATTTAAAAAATTGACATTTCGGTATTGTGTATTAGAGTTACATGTCTGCATCGATCTGATAAAGGTTAGCTTACATAATGTAATCTCTGTTGTGAAACAAGGTGAGACAATGTTCATGTTACTGTGCTCCTATCTCTATGAAATAAACTATAGCCATTGATAAGATGGCATGGACATTGAAAACAACACATATGCGTTGCACACACTCATGTTTGTACTTCTATCTCAGTAAGGACACTAATGCATTCCCTAGCCCCTAGACAACCAACCATACACAATGCCTAACTAACTCTTACCCAAACCTAACTCTAACCTTAAAAACAAGTCTCAACCCCCCAAACAGTCCATTAAAGGTAAGTCACAGAGTGAGGACCAGCCAAAATGTCCTCACTTTCCCAAAATGTCCTCAAAAAGATATCTGTACAAGACAACACGCGCGCGCACACGCACACGCACATACACACAAACATATAGCAATAACATGCAACCACTCATAATTTCAGCTCTTGACAGAATGATTTGGTACACAGCTGGGCACTGCACAATTCTTCCTCTCAATTATCATTACATGTTCAAAAGCTAGTGCAAGCCACAGAGTAAAACAGAGGGCTTGTCATAAAATTTGACACGGCTGAAAAGAGCGCAGCTCTCATTAAGTGCCGTCAGAGCCCAGTGCTTGTGTGGCGCTGTGAAATTAAGTTGTTACAGCTTAATAGTCCTACTGAGACATCAGAGGGGTGGCTCAACATCTCTGTTTTCATCTGCATCGGTTTCAGAAAGCCTCCCATATTTCCAAGGAAGAGAGAGGGAAGTCTTTTCTTGTAAAGGTCAAAATGGTGCAGTACCACCAATAATTAAAATCATTAGCAGTCCAAGACAAATCTCCCCAGATTTCAAAGGAGAGATTCCAAACAATGGCTTGCCCAGCAAGATCCAAATTCAAAGCCTGCTGGCGTTTATGGAATACAATTACCTCGGGTGGTAATGCTAGAGTGCATTCGCTCCAAAGACGAGGGCAGAGGAAGGAGGAGAGCAATGGATTCTTAAGCTATAATTAACTTTGCAGAAAAGGCCTCGGCTTTTAGACAATCCAGGAGATTTGCTGCTGTCTACTGTTATGATAACAGTAAAGCTAAGTGTCCCTGTCACTGAAGTTTTGTCAGAAAATAGGCTGAACTTCATCCATAAGGACTGGGTGCTCAAATGTCAGGTCGCAGATCTAAAATCCAGATATGGCTCCTTATCTGACCCTTTTCAGGGAAAAGTGGGGTAAGATCTGTGTGTTGACTAAGTTTCAAAAGCAGAATGCATGCACTTTTGTGGTCTTCACCTTGTAACCAAAGTAACACTTCTGAGTTTCCTGAAACCAACAAGAGGACTTTATAGTACTAAATAAATTACTGTTTAGCTTGTAAAAAGATATACTTCCGCAGAAATATTGCAGTAGTGAGTGAGTGAATGTTGCAGCTGAATAACTGTAGTTACTCTCTAAACCTTAACAGATTCAGAGTACAGTGACACCAATCTGGTCTACGGGCCAAGACCACAATGGTGGTCTCTATGTAATTGAGCACCTTCATACATGGTGTCATCTAAAATGTATATCCTCTGCCACCATACCATTAGCTAAGCCCTGCTGAAAGCCTTGGGGAAGCAAACAAACACAGGGCGGCAGAGACATTAATTGTCTGTGACATTCTGCAGCAATTGGTTGTACATCTCTGTTACACACTATTACATTCATCATTAGCGTCTATGGATCGTCCTGCTCTGTTCTACTTGGCTTCATTCCTCCGTGTCTCTCTGGGTCTTAGAGACACCACTGTTTATGCCTCCGATATATGAAACTGTCGGCCCAGTGAGGTCCCTGTGGCTTTGGAGCACAGACATATGCATCCTCTCCAAGACAATCAGGGGGGAACAGTGTCACATGCTTAGGTTACATTGTTTATCAGTGCTGCAAAACTCCCACTGCAGTGACTGGTGAAGTCAGCACAATATAAATTGCACATATTAAAATAATTATTTATTTGCCAAACCAGATACCAAAGAGGAAAAAGTGATTTTCAGATGTCGTATTAAAGGCAGGGATATTATCTGCTGCTCTCTCTTACTGCAGAATGTTTCTAAATCAGGAGGATCTGAGTTGGTTGTTTAAAAATACATTCATGCATTGAAGTTTAAAATCAGTTCCTTCTGATCAGCTTGTCTCCTTTAATTTGAGAATCTTAAAGGATGCCAAACTGGTAGGAGACCCTAAAGGTAGACACAGAGCCTACTGGAAAGATTACATATCACATCTGGCAAGTTTGAGGATCCCCCAGGAGGCCCAGGAAAACAGTACTGCTGTCACTGAACCTGTCCTTGATAAGCAGACAAAAATGAAATGGATGGATGGATTTAAAATATGGCGGAGGAAGAGAGAGAGAAATACATATTCCTTCATTCTACAAGCCTCTGAGTGGGCAGGGTGAGCACAATTTGATTGACAGCTAAGCCGGCAGTAGCATGAGAGAAAAAGTAACACTGGTTACTATGATTTAAAAGGAGGACTAGCGTTTAGGTGATATATTTTTACGAGGTAAGCTGATTAAATATAAGTGAGATGTTGGATTTAGGTTTTTCAATTTAAATATATCTATTTTCTCAACAACATGACGGAAATAAGAGTACTCACTTCAAGATATTATTCTGTGAGTTGGTATATTTCTTAGATACGGGACTTAACTCAAACACAGCTCTCTAGTTTGATACTCACCTGATTATTAACCTGTTTATGTCAATAAATAAAATTCGTTGTAATAAAAAGGAATATACAAGTTAAAACTTTAGCTGAAACCAACATTACTAGAACTTACTCAACTACAGTTAACTTTATTTAGTAAA
This sequence comes from Pseudopleuronectes americanus, assembly GCA_038501795.1. Lineage (NCBI taxonomy): Eukaryota > Metazoa > Chordata > Actinopteri > Pleuronectiformes > Pleuronectidae > Pseudopleuronectes > Pseudopleuronectes americanus. Next base: position 17,959,138 of record CM076719.1, read on the forward strand.
GTATTTAAGTGTGCCTTATATATTTCAGATTTACACTATCAGAAAACGAAACACAGACTGGAGCCTGGTTAACCCTACATGTGCTACTTGCCTGGTGAGCGAGACAGCTCTTTGTTACACATTGAGGATTCTGCATTATTGAGTGACTGCGAGTCAAAGCTAGATGTGGAACACACCCTCCTTTCCTGCTGTCAGGAGGGCAGTCACCCCGAGCCCCTGTCACATCAAGCCCTGGAGCAGGGCAATGACAAATTAACAGTGCCCAGGGAGTGAGAGGCTGACGGTGGGTGCTGTTCAAACACAACAACAGCAGAGTCCGACATGACACCCTAGGCAAGGTAGCACACACAGCTGGATAAGCCCCTTGGCGACATAATGGAGAACTGCGAGGAAGACCTCCAACCTGCTTCGGTGAGTGGTTAACCGTACAGTGAATCTGAGGGAGTTTGGCTTCATGCTGGGGCTTAAGTAACATATTGTCAGTGGCTTTCATGCATCTCAGCATGTGAGGGCATGCAGTGAAGAGTGCAGTAAACTGGGGTTATGGGGGAATCTCCGTGCACTGTTTGATGATGCATTATTCTATAGTCTTCACACATTGAGTAATCCTTAGATTTACAGTATCTCCGCCTCTTCTTTGAGACATTTCTCCCTATTTGATCAGTTGAACATATTAGATCTGAAACTGAGCCATCATTCTTTGATTCTGAGGGCCCGATAATAGTATAGAATTATCACAGGAATAAGAGAAATCCAGAAACAACAAAAGCGGCAGGGGAAGCCAGATGTATTCTAAATATCTTTTTCATCTTTTAAGTCGGAGGGAGTTTCTCCTTGAAATATCAGCTCTTCTGTCTTTTCTATGGTGTGACAGCCAGAGGTGATGGATTTACTGGACTGAAACTAAACCCAGAGAAAAGCTGCGGGTTTTCTCTCTCCACTATCAACTTCTCGACTAAATGTTCAAAGACTGTAGAAAGCTGCATCATTTCCAGTGATGAAAGGAAGCATCAGGAGTTCAAGTTCCTCACGTTCTGTTCTTCCTTTTCTGATACTTTGTCACCATGTCTTGCAAACTGGTCGTTGTGGTGATGGGTGGAGGGAGAGAAAAGAAAAGAAAACAGAAAAACAAAAGACAAAAGACAAACAAAAGGAAACCATGAAGAAAGAATCAGGTAAAAAACAAAAACGTCAAGGATGCTTAGAAATATCTGAATAACAATGGATGTAATGGCAGACGCTGCGATGACAGGGTTATACTTCTCCTTGCCAAACTAACCGTATTGTGCACCTAACATATTGACTCAGCATGCCATCTCATCCTAATCTTGTGCAGCGCATACAGAGCAGAGAAAAACACCTACACACAACAACGCTCACTCTTTGTGGGACCATTGTGAGGCTCAGACAGTGATTACATTTTCTTATAAGTGGCCTTGAGAAAGGACAGGACATTTACTGTGAATAATACAGTCAGACTAAGACATTTGCTTGGATGACTCCTAACTATTTGAGGTGACACACACATTGAGTCTATCTATGTTGAGCAGAGAGCCCAAGTCAGCACCTAACTGTTGTTTGTCAAGACATCGGTTTGCCAAGCAAAGCACCGATGTCTTGACATCGGTGCTTTGCAGTTAGGATTTAGGATTCTGCCGAGCGCTTCTGAGGAAACTCTACGGCTACAGCGTGGGTTGAGAACAGGCTGAGGTTTTGCTCTCTGTGCAGACATGATGAGAGCAGGCAACCTCACTGTGACAGCAAGACTCCAGGAACTCAGTGTGCCTGGCTGCTGATCACCAGGCTCTGTTCTACGCACCGACATAAGACCGATGTCAACATTCTCATCTCGCTCTTCTCATCTCATCTCACTCTCAGAAACTAAAAGAAATAACACGACATATGTAACTATTTCATCCAAGCAACCTGTGATGGCGGAATAAGGAATAGTTACAATGGATTGTCTTTAAGATAAAGTCAGGTCATATGACACTAACACACACATATATATAATATCAGCATGGTACTGCTGTACATAATAGCAAAATGCCTGACATTTGAAACAAATCCATCAATTTATGGTATGCAAACATGTTTTCATAGTTTCTGTCCCACCACTTTTAAACCAAAGATCGAGTCACCTCAAAGGTAAGACAGCCACACATCTGAACAGAAACAGTGGATGACATATTTATAGTAATGGTTAGAAAAATATCCTATTAATATCCAGACTGAAATATTCAGGTAAGTGTAAGTTCATTCTTGACCTGGGGAGCACCAAATTTTTTATTAAAGCTTCCAACTCCAGCTCAATTTGACGAATTGTCATGATGATGATTACAACTCACCAAACTCTGATGATGAAGACTGTGACAAGTGGGTAAATACTTGGAATAGAATGGAGCAAGTGCATCTTAATTAAAGATGATATTTTTGAGTCTGATGTCAGATTAAACTTTTGTGTATTCTGGCCAAGATAACATAATAATTTGTATTCTAGTCATGTACAGACCACAGTTGCCTTTAGCCTTCACTTAACACAATGACCTTGCCTCATGTAGAACAAGAGAGTTTTAGTACTACAACATACTGGTGACATTCGATGACCCAGTGAAGACTGGGCTCCACACATGTTAATGATGTGTAGTTACTGACTGAAATATTCATTGGGAAACTGTCTTTGGCTCTGAAACTCTGTCAGTGTATACTATAGTTCATATTACATCGTCAAACTCCTTGTTATTCAAAACGTCCAAACCTAGAAGATTACTTTTTGTACCTGTTAATGAGGTCTTCATTGTCTTCACTCTCCATCTCATCCTCGATGGCGGCCTGGAGGTCACCAATCCTTTTGAAGGCCAGCTTGAGGTCTGCCTGCAGGCTCTGATTAGCAGCTTCTAGGCTCTCAATGTCCATTTCCTGTTAATGAGACAAAGACAGGAGGAACTTTTCACTTTTACAAAAGGTTACACAGTTGATGGTGCTGATTTACCGATGATGGATACCACAGAGTCTATTCTTAAAACACTGGGTGTAACTGAAAGTACTGCTCGCTCATTGATCTAACTGTGAGCAAGTTGTCTCATTACTGGCATCAGATCGTTACCAGCTCATGTTTCTTGCGGCTAGCCTCGGCTTCCTTTTTGGCCAGTTCGCCCATCTCTTCTTTGGTGTCGCGGATCTGTCTCTGCATGCGCTTGTTCTGTTCCTTCTCTCGATTCTCGCTGCTGCTGCGTTGATCTCGTTCCTCCATCAGCTTCTCCATGTTCTCCTTGAGACGAGACACGAGGCTCTGCAAGACAATAAAGAGAGGATTTAACGATTCAGACAGACTGATACCATATACACTCACTGAGGAAAGTGACAACACCATACTGAAACCAGCTCAGGCCAAACATAGAGTGAGAGGGTGAACTAAATGAGCACCTTTATATCATTACCTCAACAAGAATGAATAATATTGTGATTTGATCACCGTTATATTTGTTATTTAGATGCATTAATTGAGTGACTGTTGCTCAGGAGGTAGATTTTCGCATTAATGGAAAGTTGGTAGCCCAACTTCTCAAGTCACTGAACCCCAAATTGTGAATTGGATTTATGTATTATAGAGAAGTGCTATATATAGAAACATTGTATAATTTGTGTGTAAATGGACTTGAATAGAAAGACTAGTACCTGTCTGAGTAACTGATTGAGCCAATCTACCTTGCAGCTAGCTACTACTATTCTGGTCTGAAGTCACAGGTTCATATCTTCAAACAAGGGGGGTAAGTGCATGACAAGCCAGGGTGAGTTTGCACTCTCTGATGCACAGAACACGGAGGAACACTAAAAACCTTCTGAGGTTTTTTCACTTGCTCGTCTGCATCATAACAGAAAGGAATCGTGTCTCGAGATTTTGAAAATTCCTCAAAAATTCATGTCCTGTATCACATCCTTTCTGCAGATCTATCAGCTGCACAGTCATGATTTCAAACTCCTCTCCTACCACATCACAAACTTTTTACAGGAGTCATGTTTTCATGAAACCAGTTTGATTCTTTAACTTAGTGACTTGGAGCATTATCCTGCATAAAGAAGCCATGATTTGATACATTCCACATATATATTTAAATTTATGAAATACCTAATAAAATGCTAAATATGTATTATTTTACTTATACGAAAAGACTTAGAGACATTGGACAGCCACAATGATATGTGATATGCAGGAAAATAAGCGGGCAGGAGTATAACTAATAGTTAAGTATGTCCAAAGAAAATCAAAATAAGAAGATGATACACCAGATTCCAGACATAGACTGATTTACATCTGTTGGGGACAAGATCTGCATGAAGGCTCCCAAGAGCAGACGAGCAGTAATTAGTAATTTTTGGCAAGAACACTACTTGCTTACCCTAACCCTGCAAATGGCCCTTGAGAAAAAGTCAGGAGTTCATCAAAGTCATAAGCCATCTCCTTCCTTTAGGAAACACTTTTGTAGCAAATGGTATAGCAAACTAGGTAATATTTGTTGAAACATATTTCGCTTAAGACCTGATCTGACATACTAAGAATTATAGCTCTAAAGTCTTGTCCCAAGCATGAAAAAACAATGCTGCATATAGAAATATCTTGAATATTATGGTACTAGAAATCTGCATCAAATAATCCAAAGTTCAAACTCCAATATGCCAGCAGGTAAAAATCCATACATTCCAAGTAAACCCATAAATAATATGAACAATAACCTGCTGTAGTTCAGTGAGAATGTTCATGAGTGTAGCACAGAACCCAGTCACAAGACAGAAGTTAACTATTGATGAGCTTATTTGTATCAATAATGCAATAACGTGCTGCAGCAGACTTTCTTCACCTACGCGTTATTCTTCAGCAGTGTTAAAACAGATGACTCCTGCATGAGGCTTAAATCTGCAGGGAATGTGCACTCGGTTTTCGCATCAATGCCAGCAGCACACTTTCCCAGTGAGTTGGCTCCTGCATTAGCCACCCTGTACACATTTCACATACTGAGGGGGTGTTGTAAGTCTGCCTCCTCAAAGCTGTATTGATTGAGCTCTGCTACCTCTAGCTTTGATAAGTTACACTACTCAGGCAACCTGAAATATTCACTCACTGCAGTTTTATTGCTGTGGAGAAACCACGAAAAGCAAAACAAAAGGGGGGATGAGTCTAACCCTGGTGTTTACTTTCCAAACTCTTAACAATTCAGCACAAACTAGAAATCGAATAATATTTAAAAAAACATGCATTCAATAAATACATATATTCCGTTTGGGTTGGAGACCAAGCAGAGGAAACATGTACTGGTGAGCACATTGCATAGCAAGGGTTTACTAAACTGAACCTGCATCATGTAATACAGGGTCATTTAGCAGTGGGCGAGAGAGGATCAGCCCAAATCTGGAAGTAATTTAAAAATGACACTATAGCAAATAGCATTGCCAAACGAAAGTTAGACAAGCTAGAGGAAACAGTTCAGCAGAAATGGTTACACTTCTTAAGTTTACCCTGACTTTCTCCTGTTTCCCAAGCCGGTCTCTGACCTTGGCGGCACATTTTAACCTTGCACCACCAGTCTGTCATGTCCTCCACATCCTCTCCAACACACCTACCAACACACCTACCAACACCAGCAGTTCTTGACACCTGTTTTTAGAACTCACCTCCAGGCGTTTGACCTGGGTCTTCTCAAACTCCAGCTTGGTCTCAAGCTCACGGATCTTGGCCTCTTGCCTGCTGACGAGGGATTTCTCCACCATGGACTGCTCCTGGAACTCCAGCTGGCTTTGCAGAGCTTGCATCTACGACACACAAATACACATGTTAATATGCGTTAGTCTTTATATGTTATGATAGCTGTGGATCCCAATGACCTTATCTGATGACCGTTCAATTTCTCAAACTAAGTCTCAACAAAACTGGGATTTTAATAATTGGTCCAAAAGAAGATACTCACAAAATAGTTTTTAGGAGTACATTTAAAGCAATAAATACAGAAGCTGATGTTCTGAGAGGTAAATAAGCCTTAGCCCTGCTGTATTTGCTTGAATTAGAAACCTCTATAGCCTCTTGGGGCAAACAAGCAAAAGGAGAATTTAAAGTAGTTTGACTATTTGGTGCTTTGAAACTTTGGATCATCCAAATGAGATACAACTTGTCAATTAGTGTGTTTTAAATTGGGTAGGGGGATTTTTTACCTCCGCCAGGAGGTTATGATTTTATCAAAGTAACCAAGTTTTGTTTTTTTAGTTTGTTGGTTCATTTTGTTAGCAGATCTAATTTGGTAGAGGAATGGGATCTGGACCCCGGAGGAAATAATTAAACTTAGACATGGATGCGGATTAAGGGGCGGATCCCTCTCCACTTCCAGTCTTTTTGCAAAGCCAACCACATCTCAACTCCACTACAGTACTTAGCCAGCTTCTTCTTGTGTCCTCATTAAATAAACAAGGCCCAGCATGTAAACTCAGTTTAAGGTTTCATTCTTCAAAGAAAGGTATAATTTAAAGGTTGATTTGTATTGATTATATCAGAACAGGCATTAGATGTATTAAAATGGTAGCACATCATTGTGATGGATTCAGATAATTAACTGGGAAAAATCTGTGATATTACCATTTCAATATAATACAACAGTCTGCTGTCGCATTAGCTTTGGAGACTATGAACGATTGTCCCTTCTTCTTTGGGGGTAAGTGCTCTGAAACTCTCAGGTCTCAGATGGTATTGTGGGCATGGGTCATTCTAAGACAAAATATCCCTTGGGCGCTCCCTCTCCTCTTGGCTGGGTTTGATTTATCAAATACAGCTGTGTCTGACCGAGCAAAATACTCATTCAGCAGCAGCCATTAAAAGGATGACAGAACTAGCATGTTCACCTTTATTGCTTGTCTGAGTCGGGAAACCAAGTTGCTCATCTTTGTCTCATATTTTCAGTGCCTGCTCTGCTTGAATGACACATCAATTACATCAAAGGTTTGTATTTGTTTTTCATAGGAAAAGGAAACAGGCTGAGGCAGTGCTGCACATTCATGCAAGTTTGTAAATGAGGTTCTTCGGTGGAAACTGCATCAAAGAAAACTCTAAAAGTTTTCAGGATGCAACATTAACAATTCCCAATTCAAGCTCCGATAACAACTGGTGTGCCTTCATGGGCTGAGTTCAATGTGTCTACATCTTTGGATAAATAAATTGGATAATCTATTTCACCATAAGGGACTGACAGACCTTCATGGGTGTCACTGGTGCTGCTCTTCATGGCAACAACATTCATAAATTCACCTCCTCTTTAATAATTTGTCTTCACAATAAAAGCCCAAAGTTAGTTTTGTTGCAGCAAGGCTTTATATTGATCTGAATCACATAAGTTTTATTTTGATGAGTTGTGAACTTGGGTGTGAAGATTGTGTTGATTGTTTGCAGACCTATGAAATAGGTGACATGCAGTATATAAGACACATTAACAATGGTTTTGTTTTTAGAACATAGGACTAGATGGTGACTATCCCTTGTACGTATGAAGGTCTACTGCACAATTTAAGTTACCAACTAACAGTAGATGTTAAGCATGAGTTAGCTGCCGCTAGCTGATGTGAAAGTGTTCATTTCTCTGCATGTCACTATCACCTTTATGTAGGAGCAGAATGTTGTTGCTGCTCTTCATGGCAACAACATTCATAAATTCACCTCCTCTTTAATAATTTGTCTTCACAATAAAAGCCCAAAGTTAGTTTTGTTGCAGCAAGGCTTTATATTGATCTGAATCACATAAGTTTTATTTTGATGAGTTGTGAACTTGGGTGTGAAGATTGTGTTGATTGTTTGCAGACCTATGAAATAGGTGACATGCAGTATATAAGACACATTAACAATGGTTTTGTTTTTAGAACATAGGACTAGATGGTGACTATCCCTTGTACGTATGAAGGTCTACTGCACAATTTAAGTTACCAACTAACAGTAGATGTTAAGCATGAGTTAGCTGCCGCTAGCTGATGTGAAAGTGTTCATTTCTCTGCATGTCACTATCACCTTTATGTAGGAGCAAAATGCTGGCACCTACCTTCTCCTGAACCTCCTGCTTCTCCTTGAGGGCCTCCTCCAACTGGGCCTGTAGATCACTGATCTGAGCCAGGTTCTGGGCTGACTGTAGTCAAGAAACAACACAGGGGGAAAAAAAAGATAAGTCAGGAAACAGCATGAGACTGTAAGTGGACATCAAACATTTGTTTCTCTTTTATTCTATCTGATGTTTGAAGGTAATGAGAATTTCACTTTTACAGTATTCCATCAGTTATGCAGGAGGCAGACTATGAACACAGCTTAAATCTTGAAAACATCCATCAAAACCAAACTATAAAGTACAAAGTAGATCCAGTAAAACACAGTGACGTCACAATAACATTACCTAGACAAATAAATCAGCTGGAAAGGGTTTTTTAGTCTGGTGAAAGCAAATCAATAAATCTCATTTCAATGTGACCTGTATGAAATATTTGAGACAAGTGCTTTTTTTCACAGTAGATGAAGCACGCTGCTACAGCCGGTCCCAGCGGGAATTCAGCTGCTTCAATTTAGACAGAAAGGATGGATTCATTTGGAGCCAGTGAGGGAGATCACTCATCATATCACTCATCAGCCATCAGGGATGGAAAGAAAGCACTTTTACTGCACTTTCATTTCCACTGGCTGCTCATGTGCGCTTTCAGCTACATTAATACTAATGGGAGGAGGGCAGGCACTCGGAGATCACCAAATAGCCTCGCCTTGCACAAGTGGAGCACATTGGGCAGGGATGGGCGATGTTCAAACAATTCAAAGTGGAGGTTGATCCTGGGTATAAGATCGCGGGTACAAGCGGCCGAGATGAGTTTTCTCAGAAGGGTGGCTGGCGTCTCCCTTAGGGATAGGGTGAGAAGCTAAGCCATCCGTGAGGAACTCGGATTAGAGCCGCTGCTCCTTTACTTAGAAAGGAGTCAGCTGAGGTGGTTCGGGCATCTGGTAAGGATGCCCACTGGGCGCCTTCCTTGGGAGGTGTTTCAGGCACGTCCAGTGGGGAGGAGACCTCGGGGAAGACCCAGGACTAGGTGGAGAGATTATATCTCAACACTGGCCTGGGAACGCCTCGGGATCCCCCCGTCAGAGTTGGTCAATGTGGCCCGGGAAAGGGAAGTCTGGGGCCCCCTGCTTGAGCTGCTCCCCCCGCGACCCGACCCCGGATAAGCGGACGAAAATGAGATGAGATGAGAGGTTGATCCTGGGATTTTTACTTATATAAACAAACTTTGGATTGCTTTAAGTCTTGATGGGATAGAGAATGCAGGCTAGACTGTGTGTGCAGGTGTTGTGCGTCTTGACGGATCAGCTTGCTGATATTCTGGGTGAATGTTTTATTTCGCATGAAAAAGCATACAGCAGCCAGACAGAGTCTGAGTCACCTATCTGTTATATGACAGATGGTTATGTTTGAGGGACTAATCTCACTTTTGGCACAAAGAGTGACGCACATGTCTTTGTTATTTTCAGACTGACACGAAACCTGGTCTAAAATCAGTGGCACAGTATTTCACTCTTACTTTAGATAGAATTATCGAGATAGGAATATGTAGACAGTTTAACGGCTTGTCTCACTTACAGAGGATGTGCTTGTGTTTAAGGGGCAATGTTTCCTTTTCAGAGAAATATTCTTTAGAATTAGCCCTTTATATTTAAATGGTTTATATTAACATTGGGAGCGGGTCCTCTCTACGGGGGCTGCCATGTTTTTGACAGTGGACCAAACTGGACAAACTCAACACCTTTGAGTTTTTATGACAACTGAAGGCTACCACAGGCTCTCTTTCAAGTTCGGAAGGGGAGGATAAGGTGAGGCGTATTCAGCTGCAAGATGCTAATTCACCACTATATGTCACTAAATTCTACACACTGAACCTTTAAGTGTTAAACAGTGTTATGGTGGTCAGGGCAAATCAATGAATTCTCTTCTCTTCAGTTATAAACCAGAGCCTTTATCTGGACTGCAAGTGAAAGTGCAAAAATATGCTTCAGAGGGTATACAGATTTTAAATAGCCACTGTTCATGCAAAGTTAAGTAGTAGCTTTAACAGTCAGGGCTCCACCCACATGACTATATAAAATATGTCTAGTTCTGTTGCTGCTCTTTTGTTGAATTTAATTAAATGTCCTCTCCTCTATCTGTGAAATGGAGAGTCTGCACAAATCAGTTTAGTGATTGAATAAAAGAGGCAGACCAGTTAGGAAAAAAGAGAGAAAGGGTTACATTTAAAAAGCTTTTTATAATCATCAAGAGTAATTTCTCTATTCTAATGTAAAATTAATTAAGTAAAATTATAAATGACTCATTAAAAGAATAAAGCTTGGAAAGGAAATGGTATTACTAAGAAATTGCAATATTTAGGTTTTAATTATTCCAGGAGCTCAGTCTATATGAAAGTGCCTGAGAGGAGAAAAGCAGACCTGTGACACAGCAGCCTTGTGTTTCTTCATCAGCTCGTTCAGGTCCTCCTGGTCCTCCTCCATTCTGGACTGCACGTCGTTCTTCTCCCTCTGAACACGACTCATCTGCTCCTCCAGCTGAACAACGCAGAGCAAAACAAAAAGGCGAGTAAACAGACAGGTCTAGCTGCGATGTCACCGTGCAGACATAGAATTTTGCCCTATTAGTTGACTATTTTTGTAATAAATAGCAATTATGATAGAATAGGAAGAATTGTTTTTTCCTTTTTATAATAAAATGTATACTGTACCCAAAAAACATGTCGCACGATCTTTGTTATACATGTATGTCTATGATTGTGCATAGTTACGGTAATAAGTTTTAGCAGAACACAACACTATCAAGAAGGTAGTTTAAATAAAATGTGCTAAGATGTGTGCATTATTCACAACTCAGTGCATTATTTGCAGTCCGGCTTCTACCTGTCAGCTAGAGAAACAAACAATATAATTTATCACAGTCAACCACAATAGAAAAAAAGATCTGACACGCTGTACCCCTAAAAAAATAACAAAAAAATAACTGTGCTGCAGGTGACTCTGATTTACAATATTGCATAACCAGAACTTAGAGTCATAGCTGATATAGTTAGACTATAGTTAGTTATAGTTATAGTTAGACTACATGTGGTTGTTTTTTGGGTTCATAACTGTTATTTGGGGGACTACTACTTTGGGGGACTACTTGAAAAACTTTTTCGCTTTACTTCAATGTTCAAAAACACTTTAGTTTGTTCGAACTCTTCCTTCGCAGCAGCTGGAACTCACAGCTCAAACGCTGAGATTCAGCTCATGCCCCGTTACTACAAAGCCCAGTCTGCTCTGGTTTGCCAGCAGGTACAGTCTCTTGTTATGGGTCAATTACTTCCAGCGCAGATCAGAAGTGTCAGGAAGTCGGGTAACGGCTTAGAGACGCACATGGATAAACAATAATGGCTAATAGTGGCAGCAAGAGGAGCTGGTGGTCCCGAAAATGTACCACAAGACTGGAGCAGGATGTTTCAGATTGGTAAGTTACATGGTTATTGTGTAATTCCTCCGCATGACATTTCCGCAGACGGCTTATTACTGTGTTTCGGTACAACCGCAAAAAGAATGCACAGAGATGGAAAATATCTGCTGAAAAGGAAAGGTAAAGCTAATTATATTATATTACTCCACTGCTCCAATGCTATAATAACTTAAATGGGAGGTAGCCGTGATGATTTGAAAGATGGCTCATGTGCGTCTGATATTCTTATTTTTAAGCAGAAGAAAAAGTGATACATGTAAATTGTCAACACATTTGTGTGGCTATCTATACATTTTCCTTGCATCACCTCAATTAATACACTCGGTGATAAAATTGAGAGAAAAAACATCAAAAAGTATCAGTTCCTTTTCTACTATTGAAAAAAAAACACTAACATCTGATGTTTTTCTGCAGATGGAATGGATTTAATCTGCATTCAATCCCGGGTCATCTGACCAATAGACACAGGTTTTTAAGTGGCCATACGATCGGCACTAATGGACATGAGAAACAGGGTGAAAGCGCAAACAAGCTATAGGAAAAAACAGAGAGGCAAACTCCTCTAGTGGCAATGAAAAATAAGAAAATCGTTACTTAGAGGGGTTACCTGGGTTTAAATAACCTGCATGAACCTGCAGGTCTTGGTATAAAAGAGCTATTAGTAAGATGCTGGGACACCGTGTGCTGCCAGACTGAGCACAACCTCAGGAAGATATTCCCTCATGTAGTGTTTTAATGACGGTCGTAAGAGAGCTGTCCAACACATAGGACCAAACTCTCCTGTAGGTGATTATCTGGGTTGAGTTCATCTGACTGTAATGCCCATAGTGTATGAGTTACATCACTTTCATATTCGGTAAACCTTTTAATTTACCCCTCATGCTGCGTGAATGGGGGCAGTGCCATACGGTTTCTCCTCTCATTTTAATTTTTTCGCTTTAATTTCTCAGCCGTTTCTAGTTGTATAATGTGACTAAATGGTCACGGTCTGAAACGAAGATATAAGTTTGTAGGTGTGCCACTCCATGCACAGCAAAGGGTTTTCTCTCAGGAGAGCCCTTATCAGCTCTTCAACAATCACAGGGCCCAACAGAGGTTACTTAGGGTCCCAGTCATAACCCAGATCCAATTAGAGGCTAAGAACTAGCAGTGACTGCCTCTTACCTTCAGCCGAGGGGAGGGACTGTGCTGGAGTAATTCTATTTCAGTAATGATGGGGATAATATAGAAAAAGAGAGGAGGGAGGCAGGTGGTGCAGGGCATTGGATTAATAAATGAAGAGTAATGTGACGGTGTGAAAAGGCTAATGAACCTATTTGCACACAGTTGATAAACGAGAGGAGTCAGGGACAGGCAGAGCTCACACTTTGGCACCCATCCCATTATGAACATGTCCAAACAAGATGTAGAATTAATCAAAATCACAGACTCAAAGGATGTCTTGATTATATGGATTTGGATTACAAAAGGTAAATACGTTATTTTGCATTCATTTTTATTAATTCCACCCACTGCTGTGACATTTACTTCAGTGATTAAAATTATCCGTGCGAGATCGGGGGCAGATTCATTTATACATCTCACTTTCCTTTTTTAAATCCACCCTTAGCCCCCACGAGTGCTGATAAAAGCTATGAACCCAGCTCCAGCTTTGTGTGGTGGGGAAAGATATTGTGATGGATGCTTGGAAAAAACACACACATAAAAAAACGTTCCAGTCGGCAGCATCAAACTGTCATTTAACACATTTAACAATAGGCTGTCAGTGCAATCTGAGTTTTCCTCTCAGACTGCTGCGGCTCTCAGTGGAAAAACGAAGCTTTCAAAAACATGGGAGACAATTTTCTCAAAACACTGCAATTAGGCCAGGAGAATGGTGGAAGAACGCCAAAGATTGTTGACAATCTGAAAGAAAGGCTATTTGCGTGATATTGTCTTTGCTAACGTGGCCAGTGGTGAATCATACAAAGAAAATCCTCGGTTTATGCAACAACTATTTCTATCATCAAGTCTAAAAGCCGTTTACTCTCCAAGCAGCGTGATGTGTGCTGCAGAGGTTATCCTCAAAGACATCATCTTAAAACAAACAGCTGGTGACACCTTCTTCTTATCTCTGCTGGAGGTTTATTCTACATAAGGGACCTCACGTTTTGTGAAAACAATTTAATTGCATTTCCTTTTCAGAGTCTGTTCTTCTTTCTATAGTGAAATATTTGTCAAAACCTCTCCCTACACAACCTGATATAAAAAACAAAATGATGATAGAAAGATTGATGGATAGATGGATACTAGCACTAGAATAATAAAAAGTCAAAATAGGTCAAGAGTTAGTACGGTAAGACGAAAATCTCAGCTGTCACTTTAAAGAAGTATGTGCTAATGGAGATATTGATAATACAGTATTTTAACTATGAGGTAATTTTAAGAAACAAGTAAAAAGTTAGGTCTGCTTGGTTTTGCAACAAACATCTGATACTTGAGAATTGTCATTATATCCTAGTTGTGAAGCCTCAGGTTCCTTTCGGGTGTCGGGGACGGTGTTCCCTGCTGCTGCAAAGCTGTCGGTAAATTAGTCATGAAAGATGAAGCTAATTAAAAGTGATGAGCCGTGCTGTCCCTCTACCAACCATCTCAGCTATTAATATCATAAACTTCAACACAAACTAACATTTTCCTCATGATCATTCACTTGATGGTTAAAGTGTTTTGAGTTGCCTGTCTACGTCATTGTTGATAGAAATACCACCATGTCTAGGGAAAAACATTTTAAGTATTTTTTATTTTTTTTGCAACTAACTATGTGAAGCTCAACCAGCAATATTTCTCATAATTTCTGGTATAGTCAATGTTTTCTCTGCAATCTTTCTTGATAGGAATAAATGAACGGAGTATTCAGAAGCTCGGGTGAGCGAGCTATCTGAAATATTTCTATTTAACTCGCCCTCACAGCCACAACTTTCACTCTTCACACAATTTTTTTGCCGGACAGCAGACAAATCAGTGCCCTTTTAGATAATATATAACAGACACAATTTGCTCAGTGAGCCTCTAATGCTCAGTAGAGGGAGTCTCGCTGAGGTCGTTACAACTGTGGGGGACAATAGGCTTTGTATACTTCAAATCGAACCAATCAGTAGCACCACCTGTTGTACTGGCGTGGCTGGTACAAAGAATGACGGTGCATAGAGGAAGGGTCAGTCCGGGGAAGTCTGTGTTTGGGAGAGTGGCTGTGTGAGAAGGTGAAGGGTCATCTCAAGCCAAGGCTGAGGGACAAGGTCAGGGGTAGGAAGTGGCATTGAGAGTCAGGGTCTGTCTTTCGTGGTGGTTCTCTCTCCTCCTCTTGTTCCCTCTCATCTGTGCCTTCTGGGTCAGTGCTCTCTGTCCACTTCTGCTTTCAGCCAGTGAAACTTTCTATCAAACAAGCTGAGACTGGTGTGGTTTCCCCGGAGCAGTGTTTCTTTGATTTTTACGATAAGCTAGGGTCGACTTAGTGGTCTCAGTTTCCAGTCTTTCATCCTGACAGATGGTCACTCTACCAACATGACCGATTCTGTCTTTAAAAGGTGTGCGGGTATAGGTAGAGACAACATTCTCCACACCTCTGGGTGATTTATACGGAAGATCAGGGTTGTTTTTCTTCTCCTTGCCACTGGGGAGGATGTATTCAGACCCAGACACAGGCAGTCTGGGTTATCATTGCCTCTTTTGATTTTCAGATGTGGTCCAGAGACAAACTTTAACAAGTGCAAGTACGATGCTCTGAACAGAAAAGAAGGCAGGCTCGAAGGCAAATTAGTTAATTACTTTGTGTTGTTGCTTTCAATAATGTAAACTCTACTAATGGTTAACTCTCTTGAGGTAATGTGAGCTCACTGTCATTTCCCTAAGACAAGCTGGACAAATTGGAGAGACTGACAGCAGATTGACAAACTTTCCCTACTTATACCATACCATACCATACAGATATATTACATTTAGTAACAACTACTTAAACGTGTACTTTCTACAAGAAGTACAAGAGAAAACAGACACACACATTTTTAAAGCAAATCCTCCAAGAGGGTATCAACAGAAATGTATTGAGAGAGAGAGAGAGAGAGAGAGAGAGAGAGAGAGAGAGAGAGAGAGAGAGAGAGAGAGAGAGAGAGAGAGAGAGAGAGTGATAGAGAAACTTGTAGACAGCATACACTTCCATTAAAAAGTAGTAACATAGTTAAGTTTGAGCTTAAGCCAACAACAATTCCTCAGTACGTTGTTTAACTTTTTTTTAACTTTACCAACACGATAAACCACACTGTAATATAAGCATATTTTTGGTACATAATTGCACAGTGTTGCCTTTATGCAATATGTAATATATGCAGCAATCAGCACATTGAAAGGAGCCCTGATTTGGAGGCGAGTCAGAGAGAAAAATTCAGTCGGATGGAGCTAATGTGAATTTGCTGTTTGATTAATTAATTTTAGCTTTTGATGTAAAATGCAGCGGGAGAAAAAGGGGTTACGGCAGACTAAAATAGCTTCATTACTTGAATACAGTTTAAACAGAATTATCTATGAAAAAAATGCAAAATTGACAGTGACTATGGTTTTGCTATCACCTGTGACTACTTGTATGTCGGTTTGTATGGTTGGTTGTTTGTAAGCAAGATTATGCAAAAATCTATAATCCTGATTACCATCAAACTTGGTGGAAGGGTACAACAGGGAGGAGTGAAAACACAGAGATTTCACCTCAGTGATACAGAGAGTTTGATTGAGGGTAAATGAAGAGCAGGAAAAAGAAGGAGTTAAGAAGGAAAAAGGCTGTTTGACCAACACGTGGAAGCAGATTGCCATGGGAACAGAGCATGAAGTAAAAAAAGTCAAAAGGACAGAAAATGTAAAGATCAAAACAGGCAAGGAGACAACGAGATAAGATAAAGAGAAAAATAAAAGTAGACTACAAATGTAAAGAAAAAGGATAAATATGTTAAATATTTGCAGGGAAATAAGAAAGATACCCCAACCACCCAACCTCACCCTCTCCCAGAAAATGAGGAACAGTGGGAGTAAGAGGATGAGCTGTGAGGGAACAGATGTGTCCTCTAACCCTTTATCTCCGGCTGAAGGCGCCGCTTTGACATATCTACTGCCGCCCTCCTGCCACCACAGATGGCAGAGCCTTATAAAAGCCTTAAAAAACCCAACCTACATGAACACCACTGATGATCATTTCCCAAAGCCATGACAGCTTTAGCTTCTTCCTCCTATTTAACAACGACATGCAGTGAACTTAACCATAAACTTGATCAAAACTGCCATCCGTGGGTGCGTCACACCAGGCGGCTTGTCAAGAATGAGAGGTTGAAAAGCAGAGAGCTGTACTGACCGCCTGCTTCATTTTGGAGATGTCCTCCATCTGGACGTGTAGGTCTTCAATCTCCACCTCCATGGACTTACGAGCTTTAACTGCGGACGCACAGGTGAACTCAGACTCCTCCAGCTGGAATGGACAGAGAAATCGAGGCGTGAATCTTTACGGCAAATATACATTATACATCAAGTTAGTTATTCATGCAGTTAAATTATATATTCTGGTCTCAATTTATGTTATGTATCTATAACCATTATATTCAACAGGGATTGTTTGCGTTATCAAAGAAAGCCTAGTTATCCTGTCCACTGGCCAATTTCAACCTCTGAGGTCTCCATTGGGATATATGGGGAAGATTGATGTAATTTCATAAGTTGGTCAAGTTTGAATATGTAGACCTAACACTAGTCTTGAAAACCTATTGATGCTTTTGAACAAAATAAATGTGTTGTGTTAGGGGCAAATGTTATTCATATAAAAGAACAGATTTTAAGCAAAATTAGAACAAGTTAAAATTACATTTAAAAGAAATAGAATTCAATTAAATGAAAAAAATACATAAAAACAGAGAAGAAAAAAAGTGATAAAAAATATAAAACCGCAAGAGTGTGGGTGAAGGCTGAAGTAAGGAGAAATGTTTTTCTTTTAAAGACGTTTGATGAACTAGCTTCACCCGTATATCTAGCAGCAGTCTGCTTGGACCATGGCTTACAAAAGCTGCATCTCAAAATGTTCTTACGGCTTTTGTTAGGAACCTCTAATAGACTTGCTGTAGATGCTATCAGGGGTCTAGAGGGGTCATAGTTTACTAGAGAGTCAGCTATGTAACTCAGTCCTTTAGCCCAATCAGAGGCTTGTATATATGGAGGAGACTGTTAAAGTCAATCCTGGGCAGTACTTAAGTGTAAGGAATTAGGAATATAAAAAATATATAGAAATATAGAAACGTATTGGATTGCACATGAACCGTTGATATTGCACAAACAGATGAATATAGCACAGTGAATATTGCACAATCGGGCCTAATGCAAGGACCATTCAAAGAAACCGCTTTGTTCTTAAGTGCTGTGTATGAGTGATTCAGGAGAGCTTGCTGCAATCACCAATTTTTTCATGGTGAATGATGTTATTTTTAAACTCTGCCTCGTGGTTCATCCAGTCAACCCCCAGACAAGAGAGAGGTGCTCAAACAACAAACGTCCTACAGCATGTCCCAGCATTTCAGATAAATGTTTGGTACAATA
Organism: Pseudopleuronectes americanus; assembly: GCA_038501795.1. Lineage (NCBI taxonomy): Eukaryota > Metazoa > Chordata > Actinopteri > Pleuronectiformes > Pleuronectidae > Pseudopleuronectes > Pseudopleuronectes americanus. The sequence goes on from CM076719.1 coordinate 17,977,272, forward strand.
ATGCTGTGTTTAAAGCATATTTCATATCGAACCATTTCTCCCCAGCATTTGTTATTTTTTGCCCCCCATTCTTTGGCTTCAGCAGGTCCTTTACTCCCCTTATCTATATCCTCTCTGCTTCTCTGAAATCAGGTCTTAAATCTCTTTTACTCTTTAATGCCATTTTCAAAATCCCAAACATCGTTGTTGTCTTTTGGTACTAATGATCTCGATCCATTTTTTATCGTATGTAACAGACGTTTTTTATTGTATTTTAAATTAAAGACTCGGTTAGTCCTCTCAAATTCATAGAATTGCAGTCAAGTCAAGTTTGTTGAGTTGTAATTTGAAAAGAAATCTCAAGCATGTGACCGACAGCGCTTGTAATAGGTTGCACATAAAATGGTTTTGTCATGGCCGTACCTGATTCTTGAGCTGCGCGATCTCCCTCTTGCTTGGTGCATTGTTCTTTATGTGGTCCAACATGATCTGGGCATCAGCCAGAAGAGCCTTGGTTCTTTTCAGGTCCTTCCTCAAACGCTTCTCAGTCTCTATGTCTCCACTTCTCACCTGGAAAACAGAGACAGCTGAGCTTCAACAACTCCACTGATAAAATATGAATAGGACATGGACTCCTTTTACCATTCAAAAGCATATATATATATTGTATATATAGTGTTTACCTTGCAGTTAGTTTTACTGTATAGATGGAAGGCTTATATACCACCTCTAGATTAATTATTAATTTAAAGCTATGCACTAATAGATGATATACCTGTGTGTATGCAGTCCCAACATTCACAATTTACTACATTTTTTAAATGTTTTGCTATCAAAATGTTTACCTTCTAATCAGAGAGATGCAGGCTAGCACGATGATAATGCCACACTCTAAAATGAGTGGGAGACCTGATGAGCATCCCTATGAATTTTTGTGGGAATATGTGTGGTGGAGCTTTGAATATTAATGCTTCAGAAGAATATGTGGAAAAATGCCATTCTGCTACTCTCACTATCCAACTACTTTGATGTGCTGGGAAAACACAGGTTTTCATCTTATTAAAATGTAACCTTAATAATTGACTTTAACTGGAATTTCTTCATCCAGAGGGAGGTGGATGCTACTGCAGGACATACCACTGTAAGTGTCTCTTTCATGTCTTATCTAGGATTCTGTTCTGGTTCCAAATATTGACTGTATGTAAAGATTCAACAGGACTGGGATCCATCACATCGTATTTGGTGTAGTTACCTTGTCCTTTGCGGATAGAAGCTTTGACTCCAGCTCTCTCTTCTCTTTCAGCACCTTTTGCTTCTCATCATACTCTTCCTCAAGCTGGACCTCCATTTGCTTCAGCTAAACACACACACACAAGCATACAAAAAACATGCACACACAGAAATTAGTAACCTTATTAGTCTTTTATCTGATCACACACAAGAACATACAGAGTGCAACACTAAACTGCTGACCTATTGCAATGATCAGTTATTATGATTACTGTCACATGAGAGGAAAAGTATCTAGCAGATTTGTGAGATATGAAAACGAATATGTTATTGTTTCTAAAAATATATCTGTTCTAACACTCTCCAGTCTACGGAAGCTAGTGTTTGCATTTACCCCCAATTATTTATTCAGAAGAAATCAATCAGAGATCAGTAATAAATATATAAATCCCTGGGTAAATGTCACTGGTAGACAGCATGTCGAGATGTCCAATATTCCCAGCTTGCGTCAGTATAGAAACAACCTAATTATATGTGGGCTAATGAGGGCTGGATTGTGGAAGCCGGTGATGAGTTGTCAGCACAAAGCAAATCAATACAAAACAGCACTAATGGCCTGAACACACCGGGGATTTCTGCATCTTTAGTGAAGAATCTCCTGCTGTGTAGTTCATGTGTAAAAGGGGAACTCCGGAGAAGGTCCAGATCAAATTGTTTGAACATTCTCAGGAGTTAATGTTTAAAAAATTGCTTAATGTAACACATAAGATTAAAGACTGAATAAAAAAAGACCAGATTAAGTCATAAAATATGTTTTTGATAAAACCTAAAAACTAGAATATATACATTACTGTATATACAGACACAAGAGCTTGACCCACTCTGGCAACAAGTTTATAATGGTTTCACTTCCTAACTGTTTGTTGTCTCAGTGTTTCTCTCTCTGTGCACAGCAACACAGATTATACAGAGTATTAAGTGTATTAAAATCTCAAAATAAACTTTACCTTCTTGTTGCATGACTGTCTGATCTCCTCCACCTCATCGTCTTTGCTCTCGATATCCTTGGAATGGGTCTGGCGCAAGCGCTCCATCTCCATCTCCAGACGCAGCTTGGCCTTTTAAAGAAAAACAGATATTAAACGCTGTGCGATGACTAATGGGTGGAAAGAACAACCAGGGTTCAACAGAACTTTTCAGAAGTCTCTACATTTGCCAAATTACATTCTCATTTCTTGCAAAAGAAGTGTCAGAATTAGCATCGGCCAGAAAAGGAACAATTCTACTGAAAACTGCTCTGAGACAATCCAATAAGGGTAGGCAAACCTCACTTCTGCTGTTTGGAATAAGAGCTGGTGTCAGACTTAAGTTCCACCTTTCTGATGCTGGACTGGTTCCTGTGTGTGACCATTTCTGTAACCAACGATCAGGAGTTCACATCCACTTCACGCTCAGTTGAATGGGGGTGGAAAGGAGCCAGGGTTTGAACTCCATGTTTTTTGAGAATATGCCCAACACATCTCTGACAAACTACATTTAGTTTCTCTCCCCTACCGCTCCCATGGCGAGCTGTGGATGATCCTGCTCTGCATGCAGTCAGTAGGCTATCGATTGATGTTTGTAGCTCCTCTCATATCAGAGGCAGTCAGGGGCCAATATAATTAACTTCCAATGGCTGCTATGTGTAAGTCTCTATGAAGATATCTGGTATCTTTGATTGCGTCAAAGAAAGGAGCATGCAGAGCTCGGTCCATCCCTCCTGAGACACGGTGCTGCTCTTCAAGTGTCTTTTCTGGTGAATTTCTGTCAATAAATTCTGGTACTTTCTAACATCTCACCCACTGAATGATTGAAAGATTCCTTCAGCATTCACATAATTTATTATAAGAGTGAAATGATGAAAATCAACCTCAGGTCTGTGGAGACATGTTGAAAAGGATGTGTTAGCTTAGCTTAGCACAAAGACCAGAAGCACGTGGAAACAGATAGCCCGGTTATTTCTAAAGTCAAAAGATACACAGACAAACACCTCCAATGCTTTCTTGCTAACAGGTCTCGTACTAGATGTTATTTCCTGCATCCAGACTTAACACCGAGCAAGGCTAAACACAACCTGACACCAGCTGCACTCTAGCCGTACAAATGTTAGCTGGGTTGCAGGCAGGGGCACGAACACATATATCTGTGAATGTCTATTTGAGTTGATATTATTGTTTATGCCTGCCTGACGGTCTGTCAGTTGCTGGATTAAGTAATGTTTTTTGTTTTTTTTTAATGGGTGTGTAAATAAGCAACTTTGAACAGTGCTTTGTCTTTACCTGTTCTAACATCTGGATGGAGCCGGCCTGCTCATCTAGCTCCTCCTCCTGGTCCTTCACCTTGGCCTCCAAGTCACGAAGCTGCTTCTTTACCTGAATTATAAATATATAAATAATAATAAATACATATAATTAGTAGATTGTTGAGCATTGTATGTAATGGATGCATGGATACAGTAGTAATACGACTATAACACAAAGAATCATCATGAAACAAAGAAAAGAAGAAGAAGAAAGGAAGAAGACCTTGGACAGTGATGCCTCATCTTTGGATTCCTGGGAATTGAGGTCCTGCAGCTCGGCCTCCAGCTGGTCCAGTTTCAGGTTGACTGCACACACCTCCAGGTCCTTGTCCTGCAGGACAGATGGTTACAGTTGGAGCAGACAGGAAGATAATGTCAGGGGATTACAGTGTGAACAAGGAGCAGGAAGAGACATACACAACAGTATATGTGAGCAAATATTTATTCAGCCCAGCAGGTAGCCACACACACACATAAACACACACATACGCAAGTTTGAAGGTTTCCCATCAGTAGCTTGTATTCTTATTTTATTGTTGTGTATTTTTAGGGTTCCAAGCACTAGAGGTACTGGGACCCTCTTGGTATTGTTTTGTCAATTCAGCCAAATTAATTGTATATTTATATTTCTCTTAGAGGTAAATTTCCTTTCCCCTTGATTTTTGTGGAGTATTCTGTATCTTTTGAGCAAATGAAGGTCTGTGATTTTCCATTTGGAAAATAGTCCGAACCATTTTTTACAGGTTTCAAATTTAATTCCCTCTTCACAAAATTCCACACATCAAAAGCCTCTTCTTTCCTCAGATGACAAGGGATCTTGATCAATTTCAGGGTCAGAGGAGCGAGGACGGGAGGAGTAAGCAGAGCGGAAAGCACCCTGCGACTACAAGGTCATCGAATGGAAGTCAGCCCAGGAACCTCAGTGTGTGTGCACCCGACTGTTCCTTTCTAATGCTGTGACGCAAGCATTTCATCGCTGTGCACATGATAAAAGTCTTGAATCTTCTCATATCTGTTGTGAACTGTTGTGGATGCTCATGCTTTTAATCACATATTTCAAAACAATGTGCTTGTTACCTGCTTACCTCATGTTTAACATAAAAAGCTGCAATGTATAACAGCTAATATGCATAACAGCTACTCTATCACAGATAATGCAACTGATTATTATCTAATATGTCCCACACAGAGTACTCAGTGTTGATTACCTTAGTTTGGGCAGGGCAAATGTGTCCTGTGTCTCTATTGAGTTAATTATTTATTAAAAGGATACTTGTCCATCTATCTATCAATCTGTTGAAATAATAAAACTAAATGTGAATGAACTATCTTAAAGTTTGATGAGATTTAATATTTGTTCGGGTCCAACAGCTTCCATCTTCTTATATGTGAGAGCTTGCTTCTTCTTTTCACACATTGAGGCCAAATTCTACAATGTGTAAATGTCCAATCTGAATCAGAATCAGAATTATTTTTATTGCCATGTATATTTGCACATACAGGAAATTGACTTGGTGTGGTTGGATCTGCAATCTGTAGCGCACATTAAAAAATGATCCCAATGTAACAATAAAAATGTTTTAATTTGTAGCTTACTGGATTCAGAAAATTATTATAAGATGAGCATCTGAATGATAGAGCAACATTATAGTTTAATGTCGAGTCAGAGCGACTAGAAAGTGTGTCACTCCTTATAGACTGTAAAAATATACAGGCATTATTTCTGGAGCCTTGAGTGTTAAAAATCTAGTGGTGGTATCACATTTGGTTTCGCCAGGCATGAAAATAAAACTTAACACCAAGCAGAGGAAAATCCCTACCTCAAAATATTTAAGTTTCATTATCTAAGTTATGTGACACAAGCTGGACAGACACAGACACACAGACACAGACACAGCACGACACAGACACAGACGACACAGACACAGACAGCACGACACCAGACACAGCCCAGACACAGACACAGACCTCCAGTTGCTGTCGGAGGCTGAACGCATCTCCTGCCAGCAAGTCTTTTTCTCGGGCCAGTTTCTCCCTCAGGGTCTTCTCCCTCTGCACCTCCTCCTGGGCTCCACTCAGCTCGCTGTCGAACCTGCACACAAACAGATACCCATGGTCCCACACTGTGCTGAATAATACTATCTAAACACTTTAATGATACACAACTACTGCCAATCTGACGAGAGATGATTTGAGAAGGAGAACTCATAAGTGAGAAAAAGGTGTGTATCAACATAGCACATTAGCCAACATCCAGCGACGTGCAGCTAAAGAGCATGTCCCTTGAGCATTACAATCGTTTGAGTCACATATGACTGTGTGTGTGCACTGACTTTCTCTGCTTCTTCTCCAGGTCGTGGTTGCGGCTCTGCTGGCCCTCCAGGTGCAGTTTGGTGTCCTGCAGTTCAGCCGTCAGTCGCTGGGTCTTTTTCTTCAGCTGCTGGACGTTTCGCTGGGACTCCTCGTTGTCAGCCTGCAGGTCGCTGATCTGCACAATCGCACACAGACACACACAGGAAAAAATGAAGGGGATCTGGGAGCTGTGAAATTCTGAACACAGTCAGGCCAATAAATATAATAAGATGTTGACGAAAATCCAGGATGACAGTAGATAAAAAGAAAAAGTTGCATTGTTGTCAGTAGTTTGGAGTTGATGATTGAATAATACATTTAAAATAGAAGTTGTGTATCAGTGTTTCCACACACCCTCCTCTCCAGCTGCCTCTTGTTCTGCTGCTCCACCTCCAGCTTGTCGTCAAACTCCTGCTGCAGTCTCTTCTTGGTGAACTCAATCTCTCTGATGGCTCGCTCATACTTCAACCTCCATTCTCCTCCTGTCACATCAGCATGTTCACAGTCTGCTTTAGCTTCCTTTTCTTCATATCTCAATATGATTGATTGCAATAATCAACTATTTTCAACGCAGAACATTTTTTTTTGTAAAAGTATTTTGGTAAGAGATGATGATCAATTCGTACTAATCTGAGTTGTAACTTACTCTAAACTCGACATTATATGATATCAGCATCATTTGCTGCTTAGTCAGTACAAAGGAAGGGAGAAGTAGATCTTCAGAATTATGGCTCAGGATATATACGCAGGATGCAATTTGTGAAAAATAAATGTTTTTAAAACGTTTTTATACATAAAAAAATCACACAATCCCCAGAGGGCCTATGTAAACTACATATCCTTTTATTTATTGCCGCTTTAAAAGTGCCATTTAACGAAAAAAAATAATATTATGTTTTACAATAACAATTATGCACTGAATCTGCTGGAATATTTAGATCAATTTATAATAAACTAATCAGCAGAGAGGATATATGGACCAGAGAAAGGGTGTGTGTCTGACCTGTGTCGTCATCATCCATCTCTCCGTTGAGCTCAGAAGCCCTGATGAGTCGAGCCTCCATCACCTCCATCTCCATCGACTCCATCTGTTTCGTCATGCTGTCAAACTTGGTCTGATGGAAGAGAAGAAGAAGCGGTTTCAATTACAATTTGGACACATTTGTTTCTAACAATAAATGTTCAGGTTTTCATGTTTTGGACCCCGAACAGATACACATTCATCCTAATTTGGACCAGAGTAATTCAAACAGGAGCACAGAGGAAATGGGGCTAAGTTTGATTTGAAAGAAACAGTTGAATTGATTTAATTTTAAAGTTTTTTTTTAAATAAGTTCTGAACACTAGTATTAAAATAATTACAAGTCAACAATAAGAAAATGCATTGTAGTCAAGTAGTTTAGGCAGGTGTAGGAAAGGTTGAACAATTGTATTGCATATCAGGCCTTCAAAGGCCTTACATTAATTTTTAAAGCCTTAGCGTTTATGTTCTTTGCTCAGTCTCTTGAGTCCAACTTACTTAACGCAGACTCCCTTGTGTTGTATTTTACACTGATTGAATTTAAATGTTTGCCCATTATTCTAAATCCAATCCATGATGACAAATTGTTATAAATCAAAAACTCATATCTCACATTTACAAATGTGAGGTCCAGACCCTGATACTTTGTCTCAGGGAATCTTTTTCCTCGGGCTCTCAGGGTCCTTTAAATATAATTTGCCAAACTCCAGGCAGGCTACGATAAACTCTAGACTGAAAAGTGGCTTTCTCACAACTCTGCCATAAAGGCCTGATTGAAGGAGTACTGCTGGGATAGTTATCCTTCCAGCAGATTCTCACTCCTCTGAAGAAATCTTCTGAAGCTCTGTTAAGAGTGACTGTTGGATTCTCTTCCATCAGTGAAGAGGATGGCTGATCTTTTTCTATCTTTTTTTGTGCTTTTCTTTGCAAGTTTATCCTTAAAACAAAATAAATCTCACAATATTAGGCCCTGGTTGGCTTGAAGGGGTAGATAGTTTTCTAGAATGTTTTCTTGAGATCTTTTTATCATTAGTAGATTCCTTGACTCATCACAGCTGATATTACTTTGGCTTAAAGAGCATTCAGGACAGTTGAATGTACCTGCAGTCATAATGTGTTAGTTTCCATCTCAGACCTGACCTTTGATTCATTATTTGTTATCCCTGTTTTGTGAGAGGTTCTATAAAAATCTAAGTCTAAGTCTTCTAGAGACTTTTCTTTAAATAAATGACTTATTTTGTCATTTCACACTATCTTGTTTGAATACGATATTATGATCAACACATGAGTGGACTGGAGTTTTGTTAAAGTCCTATGCTGATCAAATAATGTTCTGTCAAGTTTTTGAACATGCAGACCGGGCAGCTGGCAGCTGTAGACCTGCGGTGCAAAATGATGATGAACCAAACACCAAACACTGTGATGGCCACATCCAATGTGGCATCAAAGAGACAACAACCTGTGTCCCAGCATTAATAGGAATGCAAATAAACAAAACACAGGTCCATTTCAGTTCAGAATGTTCCTCTGTGTTAAATACCCAGATGGCCCTGTTGTGCCTCTCTCTCAGACAAACAGAAGAAAAGGTTTGATTCTATAAGACAGGCCACTTGCAGGCTGCCCATGCGTATGGCTATTCAAGCAGTCAGTGGAAGAATCTATTCGAATGCACTCTAAAGGAAAATAGTGAAAAAATCATGTCAAAGATGTCAAATAGGGAACTAAATGGAACAAGAGAGTAGGGGGAGGATAGTGGTGGAGAAATGGCCTGACAATATGATTCCAAAGTTACAGCTGTCAAAGTTTGTGTGTGTGTGTGTGTGTGTGTGTGTGTGTGTGTGTGTGTGTGTGTGTGTGTGTGTGTGTGTGTGTGTGTGTGTGTAGATGTAGGGAGAGAGAGCATGAGACAAGAATGCCATGTAAAACAGGGTACAGATTGGAAACAGGCCGTGTCCATGTATTCATGAAGGTCATTAAGTTTCTGTAACTGTTGGAGTTGTCAGTGCAACAGTTGCTGGTCAGAAATTTTGGTAGATTATGTATGATTTTTATTTTACTCATCTCACTACCATGCACAATAATATTCAACACTTTACATCTATATTTATATCATGGTCACTTATAATGGTTACATTGCAATATTTATATTTCCGTTATGCTATCTTGTAGTATTATTTATATTATGGTCACTTACCTTTTAATTATTTTCTGTATCATGGTCACTACTGTTGCAATATAACTTATAATATTTTTGTTTTCATTACAATAACACTTACATCATTCCACTTTCTCCCCAGTACCTGCTTTTGCACAGTGTCTGTTTTGCTGGTTGTTTGTTTTCGTTTTCTCTTATTTGCTTTTCTCTTATTTTGCTGTAACAAGTGAATTTCCCCATTGTGTGGATAAATAAAGAAATCTAATCTAATCATCGCTAAATGTATATCTCAGGTTTAAACTCCATTGACAGAGTTAATGGTTGCTGTAATCATTTATCTTTTACATAATGGTTTTGAAGTGACCCCTTGATATAGTGACTACACTGTAAAAAATGAGGGAGTACCAACTTGTCCATACGTTGTTTTAGTTCAGCTGAAGCGTATTGAAGGCTTCATCAGTCTGACATGTACAAATTGTGTTGACGTCGTTCTTTTGGCAGCTTTGTGTAAGTTTATTGTGGGTCTATTTTCATCCAGCTCCTGCTATCTCACAATCAGCACGGAAACACAAGCCAGGAAAACCATGAAGGGGAAAATAATTCAATATCTCCATGACCGTTACGTCCTTTTTCTTCCTCTCATATTAGAAATTAATTACTTTGGCTTCCTGCCATGATGGCAGCTGTATTAATATCTTCTAATTGTTTGGGTCCTCTGACACCTTGACTGACGCTGCCAAAGTTTGTCTGTCTTTGTCTGTTGACAAAAAATGCAATGTGAGCACTGCACCACACAATAACACACACTTCTTAGGTCTTAATAAAACAAACAAGTACTTTGGTAGAACTGCTTTCATTAATAATCACATGTTAGAGTTTAAATATGTTCTACAAGAATCCGTCCCTCATGGACCTTATGAACCTAATTTGGTGACAAGATTACAAAGATTGCTTTTAGTAGGGCACTTTAAATGGAGCCGTATTTATTCCCCATCAATATTAAGCAAGAAAATTCCATCCGTTCAGGAAAAAAGCAGTAAATACAGGGTTCACATATTATATTTTTTATGTGGTTTTTAACTGTAACAGAGATGCGGCCAGTTTCTGTCATATCTGTACATGTTTCATTATCATCACATGGCCACACAGTTGTATGGCCTGCATCTAAGTGGGTGGAGACATAACATCCATTTAAGAATCAAACATTTACATTTATTGGAGTTGAACTCCAACAGGAATTCAAACTCAGGTCCTCGGTCTTAGTGCTCGATACAGTCAAGCTAACACATCATACCAGTATGGCAACCCGAGTGTTGATTTCCTTCTGAAGGTCTGTGGATGTGATTGCAAGGAAAACTAGATTGAAATGCCCCCTGGCAATACTGAAACTCCACCATGCACCAGGCAAGGTGTGTGTGTGTGTGTGTGTGTGTGTGTGTGTTTGTGTGTGTGTGTGTGTGTGTGTGTGTGTGTGTGTGTGTGTGTGTGTGTGTGTGTGTGTGTGTGTGTGTGCGTGCGTGTGCGTGTGTGTGCGTGCGCGTGTTTGTGTCTCTACCTGCAGGTCCTTCGTGTCCCTCTCCAGACGCAGTCTCTCAGATGTTTCAGTCTCCAGCAGCTGGGAGGCCGACTCCCCGGTGTTCCGCTCATCAGAAAGCTCTGACGACAGCTCTGTGATCTGATGCAACACACATACGCACACATGCAGAAAGTACATTTTATTAGTATTGATTTGAAAATGTCGTATTTGTTTTCATTTGTTTATAGCAAATGTTGTTGATTGTACATGGTCCCTTTTAAAGACAAGAAATATTTTAAAATGTACATAATTTTATTCAGTGAGTTTTTTGGGGAATCTTTACTTCACTCTCAAAACTCTAACATTATTCTCGGGCAGGAGCTAAATGATCTTCTGTGTGCTTCTGTGTTTACCCGGCTCTCAAGGCGGTCACTGTTGAGTCTCAGCTCATTCCTCTCTTTCTCCACCTTCTCCAGCTTCTGCTTCAGCTGCTGGATCTCTTCCTGAGGGTGAACACACACAAACAGTTCAGCCTGGCATGCATGTTTGTCAGGGCACAGCTGATAAAGTGAGCCAATCAACATATAAGGTAATTGTATACATAAGGGTATTGTAGAGGTGTACTTATGGGTGTTGCCTATCTTACAATTACCTCTGAAATCTCTCTCACATATTTCACAATAGAATGTGTGTGTGTGTGCATTGATTTGTTTTACTACCTTCGTGGCCCCCTATACTTGTAGGGACCAGAATGCCCAAACCCAAAGTTGGACTTAGTGTTGGGGTGGGCATTGTGATGGTTAAAGATAGGGTAAGAAGCAAGGAAATATATAATGTCAATGATGTGTGGTGTGTGTTTGTGTGTGTGTGTGATTACGTACGTCCTTCCCGCGGATCTGTTCCTCAGTGAGCTGCACCTCTATCAGAGGTCTGACGGTAGTGAAGAGCTTCCACCAAGGCCAGAATTTCACACCACGATTCTTCTTTATGTTCTTCTGGATGCAGCGGATGGCCAAATACTGGATCTGTCCACACAAACAAAGACACACGCACGGCAATATTAGGCAGAGGAAGAATACAGAATTGAAAGCTGGATGAGTAACTGTTATTAAACCAACATCGCTGGTTTGTCTATAGAAGTAATATAAGTGATAGTGATATAAGACACTGACGGAATATTTGTTATTTGACTTCGCCTCAAATGCGAAAATGTGATTCAGGTCAATAAGTAAACTAAATTAATTTTGAAAAAGAAAGTGTCAAAGTGACATATTGTGAAACGAGATTTAGGGTGGATACACAAGCTCCACAACACAAATGAACAGCTCCCTCTCCACCACGTCAGCATGGTGCACAGCCTGCACTGCACAGAAGACAATAAGACACTGAGCCACAGCTGTTTGCCGTGAAAGAAGGAAAATGATCCCAATGTGGTGTAACTGCAGTAAATTGGCTGGGACTAATGAGAAATGTTTTGCAGCAATCTTTAATATTCTCCATTAGTCAAGTCACTGTGAGCATGTCCAAAGAATGCCCCTTAACCTTCATGTCTTTTTAATGAAAATTATGTAGAATTTATACAGTGTTGCATAGTGAGGTCCCGGGTATGAGCGCTTCACAGATGTGCAGGTGCAGACTATTATTGTATATCCTTCCTGTTATAAACCATGAATCCACAAGCAAAAGTTATATTAAATCTTACAAAAAAAGGTCAGTGAAATGGTTTGATTCTTCACACAGATCAACTTCCTATTAAAACATAAAGTTTGCGTGGGACCTCAAATGGGCTTTCTGCAGTGACAAGAACAAGGAAGAATAACTTAAGATGGCCAGACTGTTGAAGTCCTGTTGACAGACTGTGGTGGGACTTTTTCTTTATACCTATTAGTGGAGCTTAATGGTGTCTTTAAATCACCAACAAGAGAGGCATTAGGACAAGTGAACACCGCTTCTAAGACCACAATGTATTGGCTGACTTTGTACATGGCAGAGAAATTAATTATTTGATAAAGGTTTTTTTTCAATGCACAGTTACCGACTCTGATAAGTAAGTGGAGGTAAGTGGATTTATTGTAGACATATTTATACATTTGCATTTTGAATATCTTTTGCCTGTTATATTTATAAGCGGGTTGACAGATCGACCTCACTGTTTGTCCAGGTTTATAAGCTGCTCCTCCAAAATAAGAGCAAACATCATGTCCTGATTTAATTCAAAATGAGTGACATGAACAAAGAGAGGATTCCTCAGCAGTCACCAGCTCTTGATGATCAAACATGAATCAAATTCATCAGATGTATCATTCCCTTTTGCATCTATGCACTTGAGGTTTGAATGATGGTTGTTTGTCAGACCGGCTGTTCATGTTTCAAGCACAAATCAAACTATCAATGATACGCTGGCAGCATGTAGACCAGGCATTAAGAGACATTTTCTCTAACTGCAGGTAATCTGGAAAGCCATTCATAACACACAACAGGGACAGATTGCTTTCTACAGTAAAGCCTAGCATGACTGGGAAATCCTGATTGTAGAAATCAGCGACAGTTCTACAAGACACCCCCCCCCCAAAGAAAAAGGTCCGTGTCCGTTTCCAGGTTTAGTTGATTAGGAATGACACGGCTATCGGAGCTGGATAAGGGAACTCGAGCATGTGGACCAGTGAGTGGTTATAAAGCCCAGAGGTGACTGAGGCATGGGAGAAGGTCTTTGCCGCAGCAGTGTGGCAGGGCTTAAGGATCAATCAGGAGCCTTGAAGAGCAGCTGCTTCTGGCCCATTTCACTCTAATTTTCATCCGAACACTTAAAAAATGTTCATGTCTGATTCCCGCCCTCGTCCTGACCCGGACAAAAACTTTCTCCTTTCAAGTTACCGCTCAGCAAAACAGGGCTGTATATTTAATTCTTGTCAAAAAGCATTTGCAATTATGACATTCTATTTATCAGGGACATCTAACAAAAGAAGACTTTTTTCAGGCTGTCATAGGTTTGGAGACCAGTCGCACAATGAGGTAAGATAGAAATAGTACTACAGCAGGAAGGTCCAAGGCCTATTTCTGCTGCCCCTTAAGAAAATGACGTATGTTCTGTACATCCAGCACCTGGTGTCGGGCACACCATCCTGACAGATTATTGCCATTCTCTCAGTGAGTGTATTTACATGCCTGAAAAATCCAGGTTACTCAGGTAATTGAAGAACATGTTTCTACGCAGTGTGGTAACCCTGGTTTCTGTCTTAGGGAAACTATTTAATTAGATTCAATGTTGAATGGCTTTCGGTGGAATCCCCAATGCTCCTCCACTCTCAACTGTTCCCCCATGAGAACAAAGAGACAGAGAGAGAGAGAGAGACAGAGAGAGAGAGAGAGAGAGACAGACAGACAGACAGACAGACAGACAGACAGACAGACAGACAGACAGACAGACAGACAGACAGACAGACAGACAGACAGACAGACAGACAGACAGACAGACACTGCAGGCCCTCAAAGCAGCCGGCAGATCTCTTTCTATTTGTCTATTCCCGCATGGCGAGGCACAGTCTCTCTTTCTCAGAGCTTTACTTCCTTTCTCCACTTTTTTCATTCTCCTCATTTATTTCCTGGAGTGCTTTGAGCAATGCTCCCCCTGGCAGGGGGAGGGGGGATACTTGGAAAGAAAGGGGGTGGTTCCCTAGAGCCGGCAAACAGACTAGATGGAGGAACAAACTAATTGAATTTGTGTTGTGGTGATAAAAAGATGGCCCAAGCTTATTTAAAACGACCTCTCTATATGGACGTTTATTTCCACAAAAGTAAGAGTCAGCACAAAACAAATTAAAGTTTTAATCTTTAAATCCAGTTACTCTTTATAAAAATGGACCACACATCTTAACTTCCACAGTATAAATTTAAGCCAAATCCCAGACCTGTGAGCTTCATCTTGCACTGGTCATTTCAGCGCCTTCGCATTAGTGATCATGGAACCAGAGCATTGCAGTCCAACCAATACATCTACCAAATCTATTAATCCTCATTAAGGTGATTTCAGACATTCTGCACTGAACTCTGAATACTGTCCTGAAATTATCCGTAGGGGAGATACCTTACAACCCAAATGTCCGAATCAGTTGTTTCGGACTTTCCTCTGGAGCTTTTTCCCGCAAGCCCTCTAGTAAAAGAATTGCAGATCGTCTAATGTAAATTCCAGAGAATGTCAGAGTGAGCCAATGTGAGAATACACCAGGATAATGTCCGGAAAATTCACCGCAACCGGTTGGGATGATGAGGACTTTCTAACACACAATGCATGCAAAACGAAAACAAATATCTTAGGGAGTGGGGTTTATAACCTATACTGCAGGTAGTCAGCATTTTGGCTTCACTTTTGGAAGCTATCACATCATCAATCTCTATATACCAACGATTTATAAATCCAAATGTGACAAGCTCTCACCCTATCAACAACAGGGTAGATTCATACAGATCAACTTTGAAGAAGAAATCCTGATTTGGCAAAGAGTCAAGAAAGTGCTATTATCAGCTGCTGTTTTGGCAAAGCACTTCAGAATATAAATGTCGAGACATTACAGACAATATCTGGCATACAGAAATATTAGGCTGAATGTATATTTAGCTGCCAGGCTCCTGTCTTCACAGCATTAGTCAAATGAAAAATTATGATGAGGTACACAGGAACATTTTGTGAATGCAGATATACTAATAAGGCTCTATTCTTACGATATGTCTACAATAGACAACCAATGCTACACTGGATTGGAAGTTTCTAATAAAACACACAGGGGAATCCAGAGGACACTGATATTTGAGTTAAGTGATCAAGTCTTATTTGTCCCTAAAATGCCAGGACTGACCAAGTGCTATTATAGAATTTTAATTAGTTCTTCGTTTTACATGAAAAACCAGTTAGAATCTAATTCTTTTTTTCTGGATTTATATGAGATATTAATGTGGTCTTATACTTTTGAAATATTGGCTGATATACTCCATGTGACTTAATACTTAACCAGAGCGTGAGATCTTCACTGTGCGCTTCATTGGTTGTATCAGCAGTCGAAGGTCCATGTTGAGCTGCTAGTTACTTTCAATGCTGCCACAGGGGCATGATGGACAATTAGTGTCATTGGCTAAAGTAAACGCAGATAATATCCATGCCAGTTCCTTCCATAGCTTTGTGTATTTACCAGAAACACATAAATCTACCAGATCAGTTAAAGCACTGTCATCCATTTCACAGGGTCTTTAAATAACCCATGTGATGTTAAAGGTATGTCATCTTGCTTATCTCAAATAACCGAGATTAAACATATTGTTCTAACAACCTTAGCTACTAGTTGCTTTCAGTAGTAAGAGAGAAATAAACCAAATTCCAAGTGACATCAATTACAAGAGATTACTATTTACCCGAAGAGTTGAGGCTCAGAGGGAGTCCTGCAGGGGAGACCTAGTAGTTAAATGAAACACAAATGCCCTTGAAAAGTAATTTTAGTTGGCAGGCCTGAGCCCAGTGTTGCAAGAAAGAACAAACTGAAATGATAATGAGAGCAGGATAGGGACCTAGAGTGTATGCATGTGTGTGAGCACGCACACACACACACTCGCAAGAACTCTGTCCTCGATGAACCGAATATTCACAACAGAAAACTTCCACAAGTGACATCAAAACTTCTGTAAAGTTACACACACAAAGAGAGTCAACAGATCCCCACTGGCATCTTTAAGAGGCAGTCAGTGCACGGCAGCTGTGTTTTCCACTTGTCAGGTTCACTCTGGTGAAAACACAAAAACACACACAGGCACAGAGGCACACAAACACAGTGTGTAGAAAGAAGAAAATTGCAAAGTCGTCTACAAGGGTAACTTG
Source organism: Pseudopleuronectes americanus (assembly GCA_038501795.1). Taxonomy (NCBI): domain Eukaryota; kingdom Metazoa; phylum Chordata; class Actinopteri; order Pleuronectiformes; family Pleuronectidae; genus Pseudopleuronectes; species Pseudopleuronectes americanus. The sequence continues at coordinate 17,993,729 of CM076719.1, forward strand.
TAAAGCATCCAAAAAGCTCATTTGGCTACAATGTAAATGCCTCTCCTTGGGGTTTGAACTCATTTTCATTTCACTGTGAACCATCCAATAAAGCTGAAATACCACGATGGTGTTCAGTAATCACATCAACAATGACAAAAAGCATTTGTCCACCACCAGTGATCAGTGAAAGCAGGTCCACATCCTGCATCACAGAGTGCTACCCTTGATTTGAAATCAGAACCGGTGAAACTATCCCAAATCTTTGCTCAATGTTAGATAGGTATCCAGTAACCGACTGAACCTTTTGTCTGTACTCTGCCTTCATTTTGTCTGTAATTGTGTACATCTTCTGAAAGTCTAGGGATACAGTTGAAACAGATGAAACAGGGCAGTACCACCAGAAATTGTCGGGTCAGTGTAGACAATTCTTCAAGCGAGACTGTAAGAATCAGAAGATGTGTTGACAAATCATTATCAAAACTTTATAATGACCCCAGCTAAAGCAGCCAGATCGTGTAATTAAATGTCCCCTCTGTAGATTTCGTCTAAATAGAATGTTGTTGCAAATGCTTTCTTGTCACACTTTGGGTCAAATTAGCAAAAATTGTAGCATAAGCAAAGGGTTATGTGCCCTAATTGGTCACTGGTTTTTAGCAGACAGTTTGAAAACCCTTTTTGGAGCCAGCTGTCCTGCACACGCCGCATTTTTAAGTTCAACAGACAGATTTTCAGTAATGTTCAGGTCAGGGGGGGGGACTGGAATGATGTCTGAGATAAAGTTTCCTTCTGATGATTCTTCGATTGAGAACAAAGAGCACCACCACACCGGTGTCAGATCCACCCCACTGCAGGTCCTACGGAGTCACATTTTTGGGGGGTTTTTACACATCTCGTTTTGACCTCTAGTTCCCCTTGACATTTCAGACAGTGGGAAATTTCAAGCTGGAAGAGTTTTCATGTCTTTTTACAGCCACCCCCTACTTTGTAGGGATCAATTAGCTTTATCAGTCAGTTGCCTGGAGGTGTCCAGTGTTGCAGTGTATTTCCACGACGTCTGAATTATCAGCTCTGGAATTTTTATCAGCTGACAAATTTTAATGACTGTGACCTGCCCCACACATTGAAATGTGTCACTTAAGGCTGTATGAGTTAATTAAGTTCTTAATGAGCAGAAGGGGCAAACTCTTGAATATGAAAAACTCTTTTCAGATTTCCCCCTTAGTTTAAGACATAAAAGTTCATAACATTTGAAAAATGCTAATATTTCAGTGTATGCCCGCTGCAGGAGTATTATTTTTTCTTTGAATACTTAGTATGAAATTTGCCAAGGGGTTCCCAAGCATTTGCACACAACTGCACAGATGCAGTAAGGAAGACACAGGCACTGTGGTGAACTGCCTCCAGAGAAAAGCAGCAGACTGGCAGCTCTCCGTCCATGCATTAAGGCCTGCTGTGGCAGACTGACAGCTGATCACTGGGGAGCTGAGATCTGAAGCTCCGATTTTATGTGATTCTAAAGCTGGTAGGAGAACCTGGGGGCAGGTGGAGGTGACAAGGAAATGAGGAAGTAGCAGAAGTTCATCTCAGAGGAAATCATTTTACTACTGCCAGCTTTGTGCTCTCTTAAGATTTATCTGGTATTTTCCTAAGGCCATTCATAGATAAGTATTCCCTAACAGCTCATTAAGAACTTTAAGTCCAAATGCCACAACAGCTGCAACTCAGTCTTACCTCCCAGCATTACAGAGATATCATGAGACAATGAATAATGTTAATTACCTTATCTATGTTGTGGGGAAAGCCAATAACGCTTATTCAAATTTGTTAAATAGTTTTCGAGGCAGCATCACAAATTACATACAAAAGTTACACAAAAAAGTACAGTGTGTCTGTTTATCTGATTTTCCCCTAATATTCATACCTTTACCACCACATAACACACTTTTTCTAACTTTGAAATTGGTTCAATTGTCAGAAAAGTATTTTTAACATGCAGGAACAGCGAGGTTGCTATAATATACAAGGAATGGCAGAACCCGAAATAGCCCTTCAGATGTGTTAATGGGATCCTACCAACTCTGTGCTACAGTCTTACCTTCCTCTTCTTGAAGGCCTGTCTGGCCAAGTATCCCCTGCAGGCAGCCTGGAACAGAGAGATGTTCCTCCTGGTCTTAACGTCACGCTGCTCCTCCAGCTTGGATAGAATCCCTGCCCTGAAGAAGACCTGCAGGAGGAGAAGACAGGTTCAGATAACATGCAACTGAAAGACATTTGTCACTAAGGTAAAACATCTTCTGTTGAGATAAACAAGGACTTAACTGTACCATGCATCACATCTTGAGTACTTATGTACAACTTGCTAGGGTTTAGGAGGATTTTTAACCTGCCTGAAATCCTTGAAAGAGTGACTATTTCAAAACATCTCCAAAGCTTCATGCCAAAATGATCAGGTTATACAACTACCCTTTTTGGAATTTTCACTTTAAAAATCCTGCTAAACCTGGAATTGTTGTGGATCAGCCTCATATCCTGCGCCGCATGCTCATATGATGACTCCCACACATTTCAAGTCAACTTTTTCTCTTAAAACTATTTTCTATGCTGCCAATTTCTCCCATCTCTAAAATGTCCTCAGCATGGCTCAGACTGGCTCAGTGTTTCAGTACAGGTGGGCACAAGCTGGTTTTATAAATCACAACTTTTGTGTGGGTTGGTGTCAAGCACCTCTTTCAGGCCTTGTTTTGTGAGGCCGCTTTATATTTAAGTCCCGTCTAAAAGGTTTTGCTGTCTTTCATCTCTTTTGCTGATGATTTGGGCAGCACTGCTAGTTCCTGAATACCAATGAGGAACAATTTCATGTGGAGATGGGCTGACACCGAGCCCCCTGTAAAAACCTACGTCATTATACCTCCAACCCCTTCTACATAATTTGTGTCTGGAGACAGACACCTCAGCTCCTCATTCCCTGAATTAGCTGGCAGATCTAGATTCATTAAGCAGAGTTTGTGGATGCTTTGTCCTTCAGACGATGTGCGTGTGTTCCTTACTCTGACTCTTAATTTTTAAAACTGGCAGAGCCAAAGAGGAAGTATGACTTGGAATACGGTCTGGAATTAAGATTGTTGTTTAAATGTCATGTGGACCTTGTGACTTCACCTCTATACCAACATGATTTATTGTGCAGTAAATATTTACCTAGCCTGTAGGTGTTTTGAAAACCAGACTTTTACTTAGACCTCCCAAATATTAGGTATTTCAAATGCACAAATGGAAATTAAATGGGATCAGTCAGATCATGTGGTTCTTTGCGGTTATACTAGTCTGAGGAAGGAATTTACTGGTTCTGAATCTATTTATCAAACAGCTCAAATTAAGGTGGGCAGACCTCAACAAAACCCTGTCCACGTTGTTGGAAAAAGGGTTTCTGCTGGTCAGGGAGTCCACCAGTGTTATTCTTTTTAGAGGTACTTCTGTCATAGGCTTGGTGGCTAACATGACTGAGCGTTTGGTAAATCAGTTAAGTGGTCCACTAACAATGCTGTTGTAAAAAACCCTGGATGAGGAGGAACACAACATCAGGAAGTGAAGTAAGCCTGGCTCTGAAAAGTTTGAATGAGAAGCATTCTTGAACCTCATCCACTTCATGGTTTATCACATTTGTGTCCAGGACAACAGGAATTCACTAGGTAATGAAAAAGGACAGGGTAGCATAGGCCATCTTAGAACACTGGCACTGACAGGGTGAGGCCCTATTGAAATTGTAAGGATTATTATTATTCATGCAAATGAATTGGCTTTTTGAGTGCTTTAACATGCTCAAATTCTTACCAAAATTTGCAGAAAGTTAGAAAGTGGTGAAAATTTACGTATTCTCGAGGAAGTTTCATTTTAATTTGTTTTTTGTTTTAGTCTTGTATATAAGCACAACATTTTATTCTTTTAATTGTTAGAAAAAGGACAATTTGGAATGATACCCTGGCCTAGTAATGATGCGTAAGATGTTCTGTTGAATACAATGTATAATGACTAAGCTATAAACAGTACACTGATATATTTTATTTCCCTTCCTCAACGAGTATGATTCCACCAGTAGAAACACATTCTGATCCCATGGGAAATGCTGTTGTGGGCATATGATGTCAAGCTGGCCTGGGAGGAGAGGACACATCTGCGCTGAACTGCTGTGCTCCTTGGAGACTCATTTGTCATTGCAGGGACGGTTTAAATGATTCCAGGCAGAGAGCCACATACAAGTTGGCAGCGAAGCACAGGGACATATTGGCAGAGAGAGGTGGTGCACATTTCATATGTTATGGGTGACACTTTAATGTTGGCTGATAATCACCCCGACAATAAAACAAAGGTATAACAACAACGGAAAGGGTTGGTTGTTCCAATGTCATGTATTCCGCTGGATCTTTTCCGAAAACTGTAACTGCTGCTTCAACATGAAGCTTCGGAGCTCATTGCCAGACCTGTTGTAGTCATACCTTGAGTCCAAGCTAGGTACTAAGATTAAGGAGTACAACAAATAAAGCTTTGTTTGCGCTATGAAATAACAGAATTTGGCTCTTGTAATCTTTTAGTTTTTGGAAAATGGATGGGATGGGTTTGAGGCAGCAACAGATTTGATCGGAGCTAAAGCTTCACTTTGTCTGAAATTCACAGTCCTAGTTCACAAAATTGTCCCAAACCAACTTCCTCTATGATCCCTATTTGCAGTGAAAAGTAAATTGGGTACAAATTGGAATTTTAGCCAACAGGTGTGGACAAATCCTTGTAAAGATCATCCACAGTGTTGCACTATTCTTGAAAGAATAGTTATTGTTTGTCTGATAACACAACATAAGACCAGACACATCAAACATCACTAATATGAACAACGGAGAAAGAGAAAGTTCTGATTTGAAACTTTATCTGAGCTTGGGAAAATCAGCTGAACTATTATAATGTGCCACACCGGCACATAGACAAGGTTAAACTCCCTACGTGCCAGGAAACTTCTCATAATGACAGCTAAAGGCGCATGGTGTTCTTTATTCTGCAGACATTCACAGATCTAATTAACACCGCCATCAGCCTGTCCCTTTCCTGGTGATTAGCTGAGGTTTTCTTCCTTGATCTCAAAGAGTTAGAGTTTGGCAGTGTCTGTCTGCTGCTTGGCGGGGGTCGCAGACACAGAGAGCCACAAAGATCAGCCCCTGCCCACAATATGAGAAAGATCAAAAAGAAATCGCGCCAGGACCACTGAAGGTGAGAACGGAAGTGTGAAGGGTTGTCACTGCGTAGGAACAAAACAACATTGATTTCTTGATACCCGCCACGCATCCTGCTTGAAAGGTAGCTGAAAGGAACATTTTTTAATTATCTGTGGAACTGAGAGTGTCACAGAGTGAAGAGACAACGGGACTTGAAGGCGAGACGTTTCTTGAAGGGAACAGGGAAAAGAAGCGACAGCCAAAGACTCTCTCCTCAGGATGAGCTGCCAAAGCTGACATGATATGAAGTTTGGAGCGTTTTATGTCAGTTTTCAGAGTTTCCTGCAATGAACTGGCGACTGTCTCACAGTCATAACATCAAAACAACAGGTTGTGTTTTCTGTGTATTAACATTGAGTATTAATCAGTACATCACACAAAAATGTGTCATACTCACCACTGAGGCTGTCTTTTGTTATTATCCATTGTCAGTTTGTAATCCAGTATTAACTCACTGCTTCCTGCTCTGCCTACAAATTAAAGGCCTACCGCTCCACGAACGGGAGATGTTGTTTTCTTTAAGCCACTGGAAGGCTTTCAATTATATGTTGTATTTATTCAGTTATTGTTTGACAACTGCTTCTACTTTACTGTTAATTGAGCGTTGTTATCAAATTAACTGAATCATTTCACATTAAAAGGCGGCAAGGAAAGATAGAATCTAAACATGGAACATACAGATAAACAAAGCAAGCACGATTGGAATAAATCCTCTAATCTCTGCCTGTTTGATCGAAAGGCTCCGGTCTGTAGTTGAGGTTAGTGAAGGTGTGGTCATGATTTGAGTTACGATATTGTGGTAACAGCCCTTGTGTGTATAACAATGTGATGGATGTGTTGTGTATGTGACTCCACTCACCCTGCTCAGCCCCATGTGGAAGCTGCTCTTCTCAAGCTCCAAGGACTCCAGCAACTCCTGCACCGCCTGGAAACCAGCAAAACAAACATTCAGTCGACAGATAAACAAAAACAAGCCCGGTTTGTTCTGGGCCCTCGGACTTCTGCATGATCACATAGCCTGGTTGCCCAAAGGACGATAGCTTGGTGCCATAGCAACAAATACCATTCTCCCTGAGCACCAGCTTACACACACACACACACACAAACACACACACAGACATTTCCTCTCAAACTGCCTCGAGGAAGCTGAAAGCACAAAACAAGTCATACAGAGAAGCTTCTCAGGTCCCTTCTCTCTTAGGATTCGCCCGATGTGTCAACCAAACCTTTAGAAGACAAACCGCACACTTCTCAGTCGTGCAGCTGAAGTCTGAGCTTTTCGAGGTTGATACTGGCATTAGTGACTGAGAATTTCAATATCTGGTAGTCAGTGACACTATTTATATTATTTGCCAAAAAGAGGACAAATATGAAGCCTCAAATCCCTTATTTACTTTATTCCACAAGAGCAAAGTGTTGAATTTCAAATTTTGCAGCAGCAGCAACTCTGAAATTTGAAGCTACGGCCATGAGATTTTAAAATTTGAATATTTGGTGACAAAAAGCAAATGTGTTTATCTAGTTCAGGTCCATTCATATTGATATGAGCACCGACAACTGGAGGCAGTCTTCTGTATCACAACTAGTTTGTAAAAGTACCTTGTCAAGAGAAATTAAGAGAGTATGCTCCATCTGCTTAAAAAGCCGGTAACTTTATAGAAAGTAGTATTAGGGCCATTTTAAGGGATAACAAACTTTAAGTCGAGAGAATAAAGTAATAACATTATGAGAATAAAGTTGTAATATTACGAGAACAAAGTTATTTATTGGAATGACAAATAATCATGAAAAAAAACATTTTTAGGACATTCCACTCTCTGGATCCAAAATATTCAACCAATGTCACCCTTTCATTTACGATGATGTAATGTTAAGACTTTATTTGCGTGACTTTATGACTTTATTCTCCTAAATGTATGACTTTTCCCTTGTAATATAATTACTATATTTCATAAATGAATGACTTGATTCTCCTCTAACTGGCCCTAATACTCTGTTGTAGGTTACAAACATGGGCTATGGAGTTTGAATATGTATCCTACAAAAGGCAATCTCTAGTTGCATTATTGGAGATGAAGGATTCTATGGTTAAAAGTTTGAATATCTTGTTTTTAATTGTCTCCTGTAAATTGGTTGTGACAAATCTCTGAAAAGCTGTGGGTCATATTCAGATATCTCTATAATCTGGCTGCTGATTTCAGGGCTACATCACGCTATATTAAGAGGAACTGACACAACTGGGTTGTTTGCAACAGAAATACTGAGAAAAAAATAGGTCACAGCACCACAGACACTTAACAAGTAACAGTGGGTAAATCATAGTGTACATAATGAAATGAATAACAGAATGTTAATGTTTATCAGGAACAACTGCACCTTTTTAAATATGTGCTGTCAAACGGCTTATGTTGTCTATCCACTTTCTCTTTTTCTTAAGATCATTTCTTTCAAATTGTTCCTCCAATTACACCCCCTCAAGCTTTTCTTTCTTTACTTTCATTCTTTGCCATCGAATGGCCGTGAGCTTGTTTTCACTTATCTGCCTTATTAATCCACTTTTATCACCTCTGTTGACAGTCCCTAAATAGTCCTCTCCTATTCCACATTTAACTGACATACAAATAGGCAGCAAATCAGATTTGTCTTTACAGGAAAAAAAACACTCTATATTTTCAAGGAGAAATTCTTGCCCAGCCTTAATGTGGAGATGCTTTGCCTGTACCAGTCCCCACCTCCCACTCATAAGAGCTAATCGCGCCCTCTGTGCAAAGCTGCTATATACTTCCTGAACAGAATGTGGAGAAGACATTAATCACATGCTCGGGGATGTTCCTAAACTGTTCTGATGCATGTACAAAAGGAATGGGAAGATAATGAGACAAGGAAGTACGTGGAAAGAGACGAGAGAGTGGGGAGAGAGACAGAGAGAGGGAGGGAGGGAGAGAGAGCAGGAAAGAAAGAGCTCTTCCCGGTGCTGGTAATTAATTAGTACAGTAGCCGTATGCTGCCAGCCTGCACAATCATAATTAATTACACACAAGAGCGCACTTGGAGCAGGATGAGGACGGTGGAGAGAGGAGCGCAGGAGGAGAGGTGAAATGAAGTGATTCTGTTCACACCGAGGGATTCCAACACGGAGGACTAACAGTGATATACTGAATATCCAGATGTTATAGCTTCAATATTCAACCAATTATTACCCCCACCAAGCTTATTTTGTAAGCAAGAGTACACTGAAACAACTGATGGAGATATGTAGTATGGGTCCAGGATTGTTTTTGTTGCTTTCTTTAACATTGCGGACATTGGGTGTCTCTCAACATTTTCTTTTGGAATAATAAATAGATCTAGATGAAAGGAAATCAGGCACATTAAGGGAACTGATGTCTATGAGTGCAGCTTGATTCAATTTAATAGGACTGGAAGAGGTTTGTGCTCCACTCTAGTATTAGTAGGTAAATAGGTTTGAGATTAAATTGTATTTTATTTTAGGAGGCACTTACACCTGTTTAAATTTGGAGTGATCAACACTGGCACAGCAGAGGGAACTGTATTCTAACCTTACTACCCACAATGCAGTTCAGTTGCATCCCTTTATCAGACCCCGCCTGCATCCTTTCTGTTTGTCACACAGGTTTTCCTTTTAAATATTTTTTTTAGATTGAGACTCTAACGATGTCATCAGGTTCTTTCTTTACAGAGCCCCTCGATAGCCATAGATAACATCATTTAATTTAATTCAACTGAAAATAATCAATTTAGTTCCATATCCATAGATTCATCATTAACCTTAACAATACAACTCATAACTGAAGCTCATTCTGTTTCTAACACAAATTGTATTCATGACTGCAGCATGTTAAAGGAATAGGCCCAGTCAATGACACAATATTTAATGATTATTCAAAACTACCCTTAACAAATAACAGATAACGATTGATAAATATTGTGTTTTCCTCAAACTGTGTGGACAAATTCTTTTTTTTCAAACAGCTTTGTTTCAGAAAGCATTTCTATGTAAGGATTAGAATGAGGCTTTAAGGATATCTTATCCATCTCTAGCCCTTTGAGATTGAAGCATCTCACCCCTTTAGTCCGCTGTTTGTAACAAACAGTAAATACCCTGTACTAGTACCAGCTCATTTAAAAATAAACATTGAACTTCTTTCAGGCTCTGACCAGCGTGACCAAACATTCTCACAAAAGAGCAACAAAATAAAAAAAGTCACCTAACTCAAAGCATTTAGGTCGATGCCCTACAAAGCCACACAATGTTGTGGGAAATGGACTTTCCTCCCAAGAAACTGGTCTAATGTGTGGCTGCGCTTCACAAGCTTGTTAGCAAAGAAAAGGTGGCCACTGCTGAACTTTTCACTGCAACACATTCTCCGAGAAGTTTTGCTGTAGCACTCATCTCAAAGTTTGCATTACATGTACTAGCTGGGGGGGAGATTAAGAAGCAATACTTTCTATGGCTTTGAAGCTGAGTTCAATATACACAGTGTTGATAATTCACATCTGCTGGGCAAACACATCTACTGTAGTGCAGTCAGGAGAGGCAGACTCACTGTTACAGAAACTGAGATGCTGTAGGTCATGATGTGCACCATGTACATTTTTATTTGGTTTTTAACCCGTCTGAATGTAAGTTCCATCACAAGAAACTGAAAACTATCTCCAAAATATGCTAGAAACACATCAATATTACTTCTATCTTCTAATACTAGATCTAATATCAACAAGGAAATCCGGAAAAAACATCTCCTAGCCAGTGCTTTAAAGGACCGCGAACCTCATTCTCTGGAAAAATGTATATTAGAATAACACTGTGGGAGGACTCTCATCAGCACTGTACTTGTTTTAAAATACAATTCACTGTAAGCTATGTGTTTTTTGCTGAAAGTGTAAGAAAAAGTGTTTGAACCCATAAGAATGACCTGGTTTTCTGGTTTGCATTAATTGGTCATAAAATGTGATGTGATCTTCAACTAAGTCACAATCACATACGAACAATTAGCTATTATCGTGCGTCGCTTCATTTATCACAGCCAAAAAACATTTAAAGTGCTGGTGGAAAAAGTAAATGATCACATAACTGATCAAACCTTTTGCATTAAAATAAACGTATCACTTATTTTTGCTGTGGATCAGATATGCAACACATTCAGGGGAAATTTCGAAACGTTCCATCTGCTGGGAATGTTTAACTGAGCTGTTTGCAAGCTGTCTCTTTTGGGTTACTGTCTGAGCTCTGACTGGACCAACCTTGACATACATGTGCATTTTATTGTATGAGGTTATTCCGTGGTAAATTTACTGCCATGTTTAGGGCCACAGCCTTGTAAGATAACTTGAGTAAGTTAGGAATTCCTGGTGGCTCCATCTCTGTTGTGGTACTCAGGACTTTTGACTCAACCTGGATTTTGTTCATCGTAATAGGCCATAATAATTTGGCGAAAGATATTGACTGTTGCATTAACACTGTATAAAATTCTATCCAAAGGCAGGAATGTGTGTAGACTATGGGTTCTCCCATCTCTTTATTTAAGAGCGTGGTCTATCAGCAAGAAAGCAGGACTTAATGGTTTCGCGTTTAGACTGCGTAATGCTTTCGCTCAAACCCTGTGGTCACACTCAAATAAGCTCTGCATGTGCTTAGATTTGCTCTGCGAGAGCTTGCCCTCGATGTTTTGTTGATTGGACAGATTTCCTGGGCTCCGGCCTCAGCTCTCCTCGAGCTTACGCTGCTTCTCTGTGCACAAGCAGATTCACGTTCACACCGTCACTAACAGTAAATGCTATGATGCCAAAAGAGTTGTTTCAACCAATTTCACAATAAATTCAAGCATGACGACTCTGAATCTGAACGTGGGGGCCTCACTCTGACTCTTCCTTAGAAACTCATACTTGAACAAAGGGGAATCTAAACTTAACTCGGACTCCATCTTTAGCGCCTTGAATACAACTACTGGCTACATCATGATGCCGTCTCATCTGTACTCAACTGGAACAGTGCTATGCTTTCATTTTTGCATGCGGTGCAATCTGTGCTTTGTTTTCCTCCTGGACAATTTAACCTTAGTTTCAACAATCCATAAAACATTTCCCCCATGAGCTCTGTTGAGTTTCAAGGTGATCTTTGACCAACCTCACTTTGTGATGTTACATTGGTCAGACAGCGATACGGGCCCCTTGATGTTCAAACAATTTGAATAAGAACAGTGGTGTTAAATGGCTCCAGTGATTTGTTTCAGCTGTAACTCTACACTTCCTTTGAACTCATCTGGACACCCGCTTGTGCGGAGAGTAGCCAAAGCACTGAGTTATCTCCATTTGTAGACAATCAATCCAGCTGTGACTGATGATTATCTAAACTCTTTCATATTACTCTGCAACCCTCTTCCAGCTTTATGCAAATCAACAATTCAGCAAGTCTTCAAAGCTCTCCTTTTTGTGAAGCATGATTCACTTCAGCAGATGCTTCTGGTGAATATAAACTCTGAACATTTGACTTCTTTTACAACCTTAATTTTTCATAGGTTTGCTAACTCTTAACTCCACTTTACTTTTGTTGACGTCATTAAGTTGGAGGTTCTCATAGTTTTTTCAACCAAACCAAACAATAATTCAGTCTTGCATAAATGAATTTCATCCCAAAGTACTCACCTAATTTTTTTCTTGCCACTTTATATTTAGTTTTGTTTATTGTATTTTTATTTAGTCAAATTTTTGACAATTGGTTGCATTGCTCCAATGTATAGACAGATAATGAACATATTGGATAAAAACAATTTTAAATGGGAGTAAGAATTTTCAGTTATTTTGAAATTGGTTAGACTAACACATAAAGCATCAATAATTTAAAAATAAAAGGCAAACATTTATTTGGTAGTTGTTAAAGATTGCATGTTAGTTAGATGTAGGTTTTTCTCAATGAGATAATCTCATCCAGAAAAACTGTAGATAAAATAGATAGTGAGATTACAAGTTAAATGGGTCATATAGAGAGTACAACAGTGGCCACTATTAACTTGATCTAAACAACCGTGCACACTTTGTAGGGAGCTTTAGTTGATATGTTTCATATTCATCATGCACTGGCATCAGTGAGGTGCAGCAGGACAATGACACCACACATAATTAAATATAAATAATAAATAAGGTAAGGAATGAGGATCATGTTTTTTATATTTTGTCAATATTTCCCATATTGCCAATACTGCCTTCTCCATGTTAGCAGATGGGACATAGACATAACGAAAAAGTCAAAGTACAAGTTATTGTCGTTTTAGGTAGTTATTAATCACACTGCTGTATGTTTACCTGTTAATGTTTCTGATAAGTTTGGTTATGATGCTATGAAAACAAGGTGAAACATGATGATTGACAGCTGAGGCAGGACCTCAACACTGTGGCTCCACTCCACGATCACTACTACACAGACCCAAACCAAGTCACCAGCACAAGATGGCAGCACCTGTTTTGGGTTCATTTTTGTACAGTGGCAAGTGAAGACTTGCCATCAATCTTTACACACAGTCTATGATCCTGCTGCTAAAAACAAAACTCAGTTGAGCACCAAATTAATTCTGAGGACAATGTCTTCAGTGGAAAACAAAGGGCTTTAGGCCAAGGGCCATAGATAAGGTTGAGGGACCGCACATTGATTTTTAAGATCTGACTGTGGGGAACCCCTCGGAGAGCAGTTTCCATCACAGCAGAAGTCACTGTCCAGCCACACACAACAGCACTCGTAAGTATCAGGTTGAACCTTCCAAACACTCACCCTCTTCTCATCTGTGACAATGTAGTTGCGGCCGTGCCTCTTGGTCAGATGGGGTGCCAGGACATCAAAGCGCCTGCGGAACTCAGAGAACACCATGTGGTCTGGGTACCCTAGAGACAGCCATGGAGCAGAACAGAGATTAGAGTATAAAAAGAAGAAAAAACCCCACCAAGGTAAGACGAGAGTCACATGTGGCAAAAGTCAACTTTTATTTTCAAAAGAAAAACTGCCCAATTTTAAAAGTTACTTCTACAGACTTAGGAGCAAAGAGGCAAAGTGAGGAAGGTTTGACAGGTTGAAATGTTGGAGGTCACAAGGCTTTCTCAAGCTTTTAGAGAGGTATGAACAGTAACAAAGCCGATGGGAAGAGATTTTTATTGAGGTACAAAGCATTAAAGGACCTAAATAACCTTTGAATGAAGACATAAAATAATTGGATAGCAAGCTGTTAAGGTTATTGGGGCCCTGTCAAATTCTGTATCTCTGGAAGTTAATTTCATCACTTGCTTAAAAATCTTTTGGGCATGAAAAGAAGAAAGTGTAGGTTCATACTGACATCATCAGATGAATCATGGAAAAGTTTGAAAGCAGGTTGAACTTCGGGGAACTGAATCATTTGAAAACGTAACTTTTGTATCTGACAGAATAGCTAAGATCAAGAAATATAAGGGTAAAGGCTGAAGCATTGGTTAATCATTGCTGTGTAAATAAAAGGACTACACAACACTCATGTGGTGACTAGTTGCTTTTATCAAATATTCATTTTTAAGATTATAAAGAGGTGCATCCGATCTTTGATAGCAGCAGTTAACACTTTTCAGGACTCAATAAGAAATAACATTACTATTGTCAGACACTGTTGATATGGCTTATGATATGGCAAACGGGCAGCAGATACAAACTGAATAAAATAGGATCAAGTATTGACCCTTGTGGAACTCCACATGTTCCAAGAGTCACAGAGCAGTACTTTTCAGAAAATAATCACTGTTTTAACACAAGTAAGACCATCCTTATATCATTTACCAATAAAGCGATACAGTTATCCTCCTTACCTTGTCTATAGATGCGCAGTGCATCCAGCAGCTTTGACCCTCGGAGCTGAGCTCTCAGGAGGCCGACATCCAGAGTCATTAGGCCCGAGTCTGGGCTCTCACCGTGTGTCACACGAGGCTCACCTCCTCCTCCCACTGCCTCTGCTTTGGGCAGCAGGCAGTGGACAAAGTGAACCCTGGAGCGGCGAACCATGTCAATCAAAGCGTCCTAAAAACAGAAAGGACATGACTGTGACATCAGCGTCTGGATGTTGTCAGTAAGTGAAACTACTGATTAGATCTCAAGTTATGTTTAAGATGGGTATTACATGAAGCCAACAAGCTCTATGTGAGGGAAAAGGCAAGCAGTGTTGTTTGTACAGGTCCACACCTTTGCGAGAGGAGATATGTTCAGAAGACATGCACAGAAAAGATACACTAGTGTGTGTGTGTGTGTGTGTGTGTGTGTGTGTGTGTGTGTGTGTGTGTGTGTGTGTGTGTGTGTGTGTGTGTGTGTGTGTGTGTGTGTGTGTGATGATTTGTCAGGTGCTGAAACTGTGGGTTTCAATGCAGCAATAATAAGATACGAAGCCTGAGAACTGGATGAAGAAAAGACTGTTTCATCTGCTTACCACTTGGAGTTTGACCTGGATACACAGGCTCTTCTTCTTGACGGCAGCCACACCTGTGGTGAAGGTTTTCCTCATGCTGGTGGCCCGTCGCAGGGCGAGCTGAGAGCTTCCCTCCAGACCAGCTATGGATCCCGACAACACGGTGGCCCCGCTGGCCCGGCCCATAAACAGCCCACTGATATTCTTCCTGTGGTGGCAGGAGGATGAATAGACTTTATTCTCACAGCTGCACTCATTTTCATACCCATCAGACCAGGTCGAAATGATTTTGCTTTCTGACATTACCATGCTGGCAGTGACCATGAAAAGATGGGAAATTGACAACAATTGCTTGTTCTTAACCTGACTGTAATGATAATATGAAAACAAATCTGAAGTGTCTCAAAGATTGAATTCTGAGATACCCACAGAAATCAGACAAGTAACATCAGATGACCAGTTGCTTGGTGAAATATGAGGAATCATGCAATTAATCTGTAAAAAGAATGAATTCTACATGCAAATTACACGCATGGAATCTAGTTTGATAGTAATGGGTACTTGTTATAATTTTCTCTTTTAGTCCATTTTCTAAACTTGCCTGGACTGTTCTCTTGTCTACCGTTAATGCTCTGGAGCTATTACCGAATTATTTCTCGTTATTAGTGAGCCTTCTATATTATTATTGAACATATCATGTGTCCCAATAGTACCAAACTCGTCAGTGTACTTCCCTGGGACATTAACAATACACAAAACAAATGTAAAGTTTGTGTATGTAGACTCAAAGACAGACAGACATTTGTGGAAGTACTAACTAGATAAGGCTATAATTAAACTATAATTGAATGGAACTGACCATTCAGAGGAAAACCTTTTCCTACATCATCCCAACAGCAGCAGCAGCCTGGACTGTTGACTCAGAGCAAGTTTGCCTCCATGGATTCATGTCGTTGACTTTAGATTGTGACTCTAACATCTGCAGCCTCAGCAAAAATCCACATTCATGGGACCAGATTATTTTATTTTTTCGTCCTAAACTGTCCAGTGTCAGTGAGTCACGGCAGCCCCACCATTCTGTTGTTAGCTGACAGGAGTTGAACCTGGTGTGGTCTCTGCTGTTGTTGACCATCCACCTCAAGGTTGGTCGCGTTGTTCATTCTAAGCTATGCTTTTGAACCGCTCCTGATTTATCACTAAGCGTTTCAGTCCACAGGAAATTTCATTACTCTCGCTTGTCAATTTGTGTGATTTCCACCCTCATATTTTGAAATGAAGGTTGATAAGTTGACAGGGATTCAATGTTGGAGGCGTGGCCCAGGAAGGTCATCTGGTGCAGACAAAAAGTTTTGCTTTTCTCTTTAAGTTCTGATCAGCCAAGTAACTGTTCAAAACAAACAAAATGCGACAACGCAGTACTGGAAACAGTTTGACACAGTACTGTTTACTTATCACCACAAACACAGGTCTACTAAACGGAAAGTTCTGTGTGTAAGACTGTGTTGCACATACTTCTGGGAGTCCTGCAGCAGTGTGGCAGCGTTTTGGGCAGCAGGGTTGTGCTTGGCATGGCTCAACCAACCCTGAGCATTATACTCCACCCAGTTCGTCCCGTGGCTGTGACCAAGCAGAAAGAGGAGGGGCTTCTCTCCTCGCAACAGCAGACCAGCTCCTGCAGCACACAGAGAAGATCTAAAAAAACTCTCTCCAGTGACATCAGGAACAGTGCTGTTTGTTATTCCTGCAACTCTCCAGTAAACCGCCGATGATGGGCTGAGCACTCACCTTTGTTTTCTCCCTGTGCAGAACCGTAGTAGCTGAACAGTCTCTCCAGCATTGTTTCCTCTGAACCTCCAGGCTGAACAGCCTCCTCCTCCATCAGCCACAGAAGTCCCCGAGCCTCGTCCTTCCTGGCCAAGGTACGGACCTGTGATGGATGTGGACAGTCACTAATGTCAACAATTTATTCTTTTACAATCACTCTGACCTTGATGGGACAGGTTTATTCAAAACATAAATAAGAGGCACCTCTCACATTGGGCACATACAGTGAGAGCCTGACCAACTATAGCTTGACATCTTTCCAGACTCATGTAGCCCTGATGTAATAGAGCTGATAAGGCTGATGCAGGTTATTCAGGTCCTAGCATTAGTTTTTGGGGATATGCAATTTCACTCTAAGCTATAATTTCAAATTTTGTCAGAGGAAACATTTTAAACACTGTTACTTTGTGCAAGATAAAGTCCTCTGACAGCATGTTATGGAGGTTTCCCACTCACGACATGATTGCCTACACCTGAAGTGAGTCATTGTTGTAGCTGCTGGAGAAGTCAGTCAGACAAGATGCAGCAACATTTAAAACTCTTCAAAATTGTTACTGTGGACAAAACCCGGATCAGGATCCGACAAATATTAACGGATCTGATTAGTTATTCCCCTTAGTCAAATCTTTCTGATGTGATTAAGAGAAACTCAAGGTTTACCAAAAGCTTATCTGTGTCGAAGGTGGTTATGATGTTGTGTGGTGATAACTAACAGTGTGTTGCATTTGATAACTTCTGAGACAGTGTCTTCCTTTGATTAAATGGATGAATTATGGATGTGGTCACTTTTTCTATCATGTGGACAAGGGCGTCACTGATGAATTTTATATCCATGTTGATGAGGGAATCCAGACACAAGAACTCGATGGAAAGATTGGATCTTTGTCAGGCTTTAAAAGGACATATAGAACTCAGCAGGGGAACTATCAGGTCCTGGTGATTTGTTTTAGGCGTTAGGTTGAGAGCATCAGGAAAGATCTTCCTGTGTTAGTGCTGAGTCTATATTGGCTTGTTAGTCGCTGAGCTGTGGTAAATCAATACTGCTGAGAAAAGTGTTGATGTCTTCCTCACTTGGGTAATTTTCTGGCATAGAAACATTGGAAAATTTGTATTTATCTCCTCAGGTGAGTGTGTGGGTGTCCCTGCTGAGTTCTTATGATTGAGAACGTTGCTCCTTTACCAGATTTATTGTTGTAGTGCAAGTTCCTTATTGAATATGGAATTGATTTCATTAATTCTGATTTCATGTGGTTGAAATTTATATTTTCCTTTTCTTTCTTTTTGTTTACCGACGATAAACTAATCTTTTCTCTTTTGACAGTTATTCCGAGCTGGTGATGACTGTGGGGAGTCATATTTTTCCAGGGAGGATGCCCACCTGCTTCTATAGGAAGTGCCAAAACCTGGGCTCTTGAAAATAGATGTGTTAAAGCGCCATCTGGTGACACTGTGGGTTTATACATGCTAAATCTACTCTGTGTGTTACGTGGCTATGACTGTTAACAGTGGATCGCTGAATAGAAGATACTCTGTATAAAGTAAGTTCTGTGAGGAAGTCATCAACGCATGAATATGAATAGAGCTCCAGGGAGAGGAGTGAACACATTCTGTTCATAGACCTCTTTTTTGTCTTCCTTTTTATATCTTATGAAAACATGTTTACCTTATACACTTTATTTAACACCAGGCAGATTTTAATAAATGGACAAAAACTGGCATATAACGAACCACAGCCAAGGATTCTAACTTTCTAGCTTCAATAACTTTCCTCGTTATGCCTCTAACATTGTTATTCGCACAACAAGTCACCACATCAGAGCTGAGTGAGTCGACACACTCACACAGGCTCACAGTAATTGGCCAGAGCTGAAATATTTGCAGTAAGCAGCCGCCAACAGCGATGCCTTGATATTTCAACACTTCTTTCTTTACTGATCGATGAAATAGTCATTTCATGAGCAACTATTCTACTGGAAGAATGCAAAATAAAGATTCTGCAGAAAGGCATACTGTCTCATGAATTATCCTGGTAGAATGCCTGCCATGGGTTTTTTCTTACTACTTTCAATAAGTGCTTCCAAATCAGCACCTGCAGTTAAGACACAAGTTCCCCACTTCTCTTTTGTTGGATGCCTAGAAGCCGAGAATGAAATTTGACTGGGGTGAAGTTATTTTCAACTAAATTTGCAATGGCTGATTTGGTTCTAGTAGTAGTAGCAGTTAGGCCAAAAATACTGGACAGATTACAACAAAACCAGGAGGAGGGATGCAGTATAGGTCAGGGAAGAACCCATTCCTTTGTTTAACAATGTGAGATACGGTGTTTGGACATTTTCAATGTTATCCAGGGAATAATTCATTAAGATTAAGATTAAGATGCATTTATTAGTCCCAAACACATGCACAGACACACTCATGCAGGTAGGGAAATTTAACTTCTGCTTTTGGTGCAGGACACACAGAGCGGCGCCCGGGGAGCAGATGTTGGGGAAGTAAGATGCCTTGCTCAGGGGCACTAGACAGGGTCTAAACAGACTCTTGGATTTTTGGGCAGATCAATCCAGGTTCGTCTTTTGTTGTCTCTCCGTGGAATCGAACCAGAGACGAACCAGAGACCTTTTCTGCCCATAGTCCAAGTTTCGGCCACTAGACCACGGCCTCTCCGTAATGTATCATGGATCTTGATGAAAGATATAATTAAGATCCATATAAAGGGGACTTATATCTACAAATGACCTTTGGTGCATCTTGGTTGTACTGTTCGGAGAGTTGTGACTGTGGCGGAGGTAGGTTCTCTACTGAGTGCTATTCTAGTTGAAATTATAGTCAGGCAGGTTTTTAGTAGTTTTGACTTCAACAGCTCCAAACCTTAGGATACATGATGATTATTAATACGTCAAGAGGCAGATAAACACATTTTTCACAACAGACTATATTCAGGTCTGTATATTATTTGATAGCTTTAAATGAGTATGAGTCTTGGAGGATAGATCCAGACGATCTGCTCCAGAAGATGCATCCTGCTCATTTATTCTTCATAAAAACTTCAGCACTTTTAGTCTTATAACCAAGTGGATTAAACATTGCTTGAAATATGACAACACCTCCTGTAAAAACTCAATCTGATCCCTGAAAAATGTGGAGGTCTTTAGCAAAGAGTAAATGTAATAATCTTGCAATAAAACCAGCAAACTGATAAATGCTCTGTGGATGGTTGGAAACAGCCCTTCGGCGAGCCCTGACACGGCCTCATAAACTGCAGATTAATGCCACAACTGCTGCTCTTCTTGTTAACACAAATATCGGAATCTTGCTCCGTGGCTTCCTCTGCTGTGATTTGTACAGTGTGATACTTCAAACCGTGTGCTTGGCTGAGATCAGACTGTCTAAATAAAGAGGAGGTACCTCTGCAAACAGCCACCGTTTGATTAGATTGAAAGTTAACTGACTCACTGTGTCTTTCAGTCGAGAAGAGATGTGCTGCTGAAACTGGCAGTCACTATGTCTTTTTTAAATATTATCAGAGTTTATACTCAATAAGCTTGCTTATAAGTTTGATCAGAAATGAGAAGTTGGGGATTTAAATTTTGTTTCATGTATAATTTATTATCAAGCAAATTATAGTGTGATTGGAGGAAATTTTGGTTAATCCTTTGCAAACAAGGTCTCCACATCTAAATCAAAATATGAGGCCTTTGAGTGAGCATCATCTGATCTGTCGCTTCTATCAACAGAACGACAAAATTTATCAATGCCTTCCAAGACATTTAAAAGTCGTCCATGTGAACATGTCTGAAACTGGAAGCACTATCCTTAGGGAATGTTTAGATATAGTCACAAAAACTATTATTACTACTTTTGATTAGGTTGAGGGATAATAATTAGAGCCAAACACAACGTGAAGCTGAAAATGACCCTCTATAATATTTACATATCACTTCATGAGAATTGCAACACTCTATATATGTGAGACTTTTAACATTGAGATAATTTCTTGAGAAAAATGATAATTTGAAATAAAGCATATGTTGATGCCACACAATGACTACAATATACATCAGTGCTGCACATTTTGGGCAAAGGCCTGGTGCCACACGTGTACTTCTAATAACTGGCATGTCTGGGCTTTGCTGTAAGAAGTTGATGAACAGAGAGCTGAGAGATCTTTTCAAGCCAACACGAATGAAACAACTCAAACTCAATTCCAATTAATACTGATGGAGCAGGAGGAATTCCAAAAAGAAATGGAGCAAATAAAAAAATAAATGAGCCACAATCACAAAGGGATGGAGGCAACGGGCCTGGAACAGCATGGTAATCAATGTCTGCTTTGTCTCTAAGGGTAAAGATTTAATTTGACAAAATGTTTTGGGTTGTAAACAACCAATATGTGGCTGATAAATAAGAATAACACTTCAGCTGGGACAAGCAAGATAAAGTAATGCAAATTAGATCATCGCTTTAAAGAATTTAGGGCTTGTTAAAAAGCTTATTTAGTCCATCTACTTCAAAGATCAATTCAATCAGTGTTGTAGACTAACTGATTAAGAATGAAAATTTTTGTCATGCATGAAGCCTACGGTTAGATTACCCAAAACCTTTTTGAAATTGACCTAACTAACAATGACCACTGAAAGACTGTCTAGTTCTTTTCCATTAAAATGTATTCTTTCCAATCAATTTTAGTTCTTACTTTAGGTTTAACATTAGAATTGAGTTCAACAATTTTTTTAAGATTATTTAAATATTATCATACATCATGAGATTTCAATTTGATGAAAATCTTTCTTTCCAATATTGACAATTACTGCCTTTCAAATGACTATGTTTTTGATGTGGGTTGTTTGTGTGTTTGTTGGCAAAGCATCTGAAATATTTCAATTCAAATTGGAACATTTGACAGTGTCAGATAATAAGAGTACTTGACATATCAAAGTTGGGGGACATACATTTTCACATTAATATCTATAGAGTCAATTCAAACAAGGATTCAGTTTTCTTTGCATTTTAATTAGAATACTGGATGCATTTCCGGATGTTTGGCCATTCCTTTCTTTAGGTCATAGAATTGTACAAAGGCCACGATGGAATATTTGTCATGAAATACTGCCGAAAAAAACGGATGAAATAACAGTAAGTCTGTTGCCACGGAAATTTAAGTTACTGTATTTCAAAATAAACACTGCTCATTGTTTACCGATACATCTCAACTAAATGCAACTTACCTCTGCACGATGCATCAGTGTCATCCCAAGTCAAATGAGCACAAAGCAGAGGTTTTCTTTCCCGGCTCTCAGATCAGATTGCTTTAGTGCTCAGTGATACCAGCTTTGCTAGATTAGCCCTAAGCTACAGTTATTTGCTCTTGCCAGGGGTGATGAATGGGGCTATTTGCTGGCTCTGTCATATTTTGTAGAGCACGTTTACACTACGACCTGATTTGCATTACTGTCTCTCTGACTAAGATTAAAACTCAGGCTCAAACTAACGACCCTTGAGTCTGAACGGGAGCAGCCTCAGCGTTTTACCAGACACAAACACAAAGTTAAGATGTGCCGTTGTGACGACCACTCATTTCTCATGAGGGGCTCCAGGTAGGAGCAGAACACAACAGCATCGCATGCACAGATGCATGGAACACAGACAGTGCAGATGAGGTTTCTTGTGCTTACCAGAGCTTGGGATGAGGCTTGGTCAATAGCTGCTACAGACCGTGAGGTACTGCACTCTATGTCATCTAAAGCAAGTTCTATGTTTTCCTAGATGCAGGAGGGGATAAAGGGTCAGGTTAGTGATCTACAGCAAATCAACCAGCAGAAGAAGATCAATAAATCAAAAGTGGAGCTATTCACTGCAGTTATGGTATTAGCCATTACTAGATTGTAGATTGGGTTGTGTAAGGGTTTGTAATTAGTGCAATGTTTCTATAATATTTCTCATTTGATTATGCATATCAAGTATAATTGAGTTAATTGGTCTTTGAATAATATGATTTTATTATGGTGAGTAAACTAGAAAGGGTAGAGGTTTCTGAGACCAACCTCTGAAAGTGAAAGGTTTCTGTGTATATTAAATATATGCAGGCCATGCTGATTTACTGTTTATATAAACATAATCTGTGTTTATAAGTTTTCATTTACTATCGACCTAGACAATCTGAGGAAATAAAAAAACGAATGTGTTAATGTGTGTATGTTCTCGCTGGGCCACTGGTTAATACTGTGCTCTGTCTGCCACGCAGCACCTCCTTGTATCTCTCTAGCTCCTGGACGAAGGTGCGTTCGTGGAACAGGGTCTGCAGCCTCTCCTGGGTGTAGTTATGACAGAGCTCCTCGAATGTGGCGCCTCGCTGCTGTTGAGCCAGACGCGGATTCTGGAAACCCGGAGTGTCCACGATCAGCAGCGAGCACAGAGAGTGCTGGCTGGACTTCAGAGCTCTGAGGGACAGAAATTGGTCATATATATTTTTTAAAGACAATGAATATACAACAGGTAGACAGAATAAAAGAATGGTTGTTTGCATGGTAACGGCTTATAAAAAATCTCCTAACATCTTTTATGAGATTGTTTGTTATGCTTATGTATGAATTCTTTTTTTGCGAAGAAATTGCAGCTGTTTATTGACCATATCAGAGGTTCTGTAATTTCTTTTAATTTAACTTGGTTAGTTTCATTGTCTGTCTGGTTTTTATATTTGTGAGTGGTCACTTGTTTTTGGCAGTGACTATGTTATCAGTATAAATTATAATAATGTTTGGGATGAATTCCTATAGGGTGTTTAAACTGTAAAGATCAATTTTCAAATGATGTTGTTTCCAAAGGTTTATATTTGGATGATTTTTAAGGTGAACAGAGGAAAAGAAAAAAAAGCCCCTGCAGTCATTAAAAAACATGAGCCATACATAATGTTAAGTGAGGTTGTGTAGCAGCCAGTGGCACTAGAAGCATTACACTAATGTAAAGTGTGTAAAGTATAGAAAGATAAATGTGAAACCCTCGCGATTAGATCTGACATCTGTGAGTAACACCGGGTGTGCAGGGTTTTCTAAAAGAGCTGCTGCAGAGGCTGTTGAGACAAAGGCGCAGTAAAAGGAAATGAACTAGAAAGAAGTGAAGCAGCACATTGATTTCACAGTCTCCGTTGTAACAATGCCACAACTAATTGTTGCAAAACAAATACATCTGAACAAAAGGTACTCCTGAAAAGAACATTTAGACAACACTGTGAATCTGCAGACTGTGTATGGGTGCCACAGTAGAAGAGCAGAACTTTGCATACAGTTAATTTAGAAGAGAAATATTCTTATTTCATTTGTTTTACAACATTTTAAATGTGATTTGAAATTGCTGTGACTAATGGATGGATCATAAACAAAGTGGGTGTAAAGTAATGTGAGAAAAAGTGTTAAATGTGCTTTAACTTTTAAAAGGGATGAAAGAAACAAAGATAAGAAGTAAAGGGAGTTCAGTGTAAACATTGACAGGAGATGATGTGGCACTTTAAGTGTCACGTGAAGTGTGGCAGTGGAATTCGCTGATATGCACAAAAGTAGAGGAGGTGTCCATTTGCTTCAGAGCCATTTGAAAGCTGGAGCTAAACAATCATCAAGTTTGAGTTGCAAGCATTTCTGAGAGTATTCAGACCCTTTACACAGCTGTTGGAAAAAAAAATCACAATTTTACCCATCAATCTGCACTAAGTAAGCCATAATGGCAAAGTGGATTACATAGCAGAGAGTTGAAGTCAGCGCTGAGAAAAGATGGACTGTTAAGGGGGGGAAAGGTAAGAATGAAACAACAAATTGATAAATAGGAGGAGAGGAAAAAAGAGGGAAAGAACAGAGGGTTGAAGCTAAAACTGAAAAGGAAGTGAAGAAGAGAAGAAGAATATGTAAAGAGTAGTCAGTAGTTATGAATCAGATGTGGGGTCTGAAGCTTTCTCATATCTAATAACTATATTGTGAATACCCCTTCTACTTCTCATAAAATTCAAAGAAAAATTAAGTTAAATATTTGAGGTATAATATTGTGAGATCTAACCTGTTTATGAGGGAGATGACAAGAGTGAAGAGCTCAGAGTAGAGTCCTGACGCCATGGCCTCCAAACACTCCAGAGCTGTGACCTTAGAGCCTGAGAGACAGAGGGGGGGAATCAAGTATCAAAAATTTGCTTAAATTATATGGACACATTTTGGATAATTTCCAGATTTAAATTAGAATATTAGACAATATATTCCACAACTATCAATTAGGTGTTTTTCTACGGTATAGTAAATATCATGTCCATCATATAAGGGGGTAGGGAAGGTTAAGCTGACCACTTCTGTTTTTTAGTGAACAGGCAACATCAGTGTGCACATGATCGAACAAGTGACATTAAAGACTCTGCAGTTGGGTTTGTACCTGAGCTGTCGCCTTGTCCGCTCTCGTCCGGTGCTCCTCTGAAGGACGTGGAGTGCTGCAGCCCTTTGGCCTGGTGCTTAAAGATCGAAGAGGAGAGCTCCTCCAAAGTGCAGCCCAGCAGGTAGGCTGCTTTCTGGGCCCATTCATGACGAGCAAACTGCCTACGTCCCGCTAAAGAGAGAGTAAGAAAAACATGTATCAAATACAAGACAATATGTCTCAAGGACCTGAGGAGGAAAGATAATGCAGATGACAGGAAGAAGGTGGAGGATGAATGGGGTAAAAAGGTTCATGCCTAAACAGAGCTCCATTCTCTAAGAAAATGTGTGTGTCTTTTCTGTCGAGCTGCATGGTGCTTTTGCTTTTTCTGAGCTATGGCTAACACAAACTGAAAACACACTGTAAAAGTACAAATAGAGTATCGACCACAGTCTTAGCCTTTAATCCAGATAACAATTTCTCATGGCAGGTCTGTGTGGTGTGTATCCAAAAGAGATATTTTCTCTCGGTTGCTGACAGGAGCTGAAGGTAGGAAGCTGTGAGGTGTGTGTGAAAACTGACAGATTCTCTTCTTCAGGTAACTTTTGCCTTCTGTAGAACAGTTACACTCACTGAGCACTTTATCAGGACTTTAATAATCCATCAGTCAATCATATGGCCGCAGAGCAGGTAATAAAATCATGCAGATGCAGGTCAGGATGTCCACATCAAACATCAGATTAGAAAGACAATAAGACCTCAGTGACACGGACTGTGACATGGTTGTTGGTGTGAGATAGACTGGTTTGGGTAAGTGTGAAACTGCCGATCCAAAGAAGTGTAAGTTTCTACTTTTTTTATTGGATTCTTCCAGCAGGATAATGGTCAATGTCAAAAAGATAAAGTTTCAAACTGGTTTTATGAACGTGACAGTGAGTTCAGTGAACCTAAGTAAGCTCCTCAGTCACCAGATGTGAATCCAGTAGAACCTTTGTCATTGGGTAGAACAGGAGATTGACGGCGTGAATGTGGAGCAGACAAATCTGCAGAGATGATGTGATGCATTTCAACATGCAGCAGAATCTAACTGGAAACTTTCCAACATCTTTTTGGAATCAATGACTGAGGCTGTTTTGAGATAAAAGACCAGAGCAGTATTAGTCAGGTCTTCCTAATAATGTGCTAAGTGAGTACATTTCTTTTTCTGACCGGCCTGATTTTGTATTGAGCTTGTATTTAAAATCTAGAAAGCGGCGAGACACAAAAAACTGTCTTGAGGCAAACAGTGAGGAGGTGAAGAGAGAGGGAGGAGAGACATGAACGATAACTACGCTAATGACTTAAAGGTCCAGTGTGTAATATTTAGGTGAAAGGGCTCTATTGACAGAAATTTTATATAAAATAATCCTAGTGAGTGTTTTCACAAGTGTTTTCTTCTACATAAGACAAATTGTTGTTTTATTTACCCTAGAATGGGCCCTTTATACTTTATATACTTTATATTTACATCATGGCGGGGTTCCTCTCTATGGAGGTCGCCATGTTTCTTGTAGTAGCCCAGACTGGACAAACTAAACACCTTTTGAGTTTTTATAAAAACTGGAGGTTACCACAGGTTCTCTTTCCTGTTTGAAAGGGGAGGGTGAGGTGAGGGGTATTCAGCTGAAACATGCAACTTTACCACTTTATGTCACAAAATTGTACACACTGAACCTTTAAGGCTTGGAAGGACATTAAGAAAGAAAAAACAAACAAGAGAGTCTCTGAAGTAAACTATCAACGACATGTGTTATTTTTTCTTTTACCTTCATCTCCGTCTGTGTTTGATAGGGCACAGCATGCAAACATGCAAGTAAAGAGAGGGGGTTAGAGATAACACTGTTCATGAATTCATCAATTCAAACGTACAGGAATGCATAAACATTAGTATTAAACAACACTGACTAAAAACCACCCACCATGCTTTGGAAGAGTGAGCTGAGAGGTTAATCATGTCAGTACCAGTGGATGTTTAAAGATACTCTGGCACTCGTCCTTGAAGCATTTCCTCCCCAAAAAATACAATTGACTCAACTGAAAGCACATTCTCATACGTGCAGGAACAGCCAGTGCAGACTCAGGAGCTTCCAAAATATCAGACACCATTTTAATATTCAAGCTACAAGATCGTGTTACTGTTACCATGTTAACACAGGGGGGAATTCTCCATATCTGATCATGGACAAGTTGTTTATTCCAGTTGGAAAGGTACAAACCCTTTGCGAATATTAATCAAATCCATCAATGTGGCTAGTTTCATGTTGTGCATTCCTGAAGTGGTTTATTATACAGGTAGGCCACCACTTCATCTAACATTAGGAAAATAAATATAAACGGTAATGAAATATTCATTTAACTGGGGAGAGGAGCGAACAGCCAACGCACCTTTCATACAGCCATCGTACTTATGTGTGTGGTAGTTCAGGCCATCTACAAACTGATGTGACTGTGTGACCAGATGAATCAGGATCTCAGTGGCTCAACACCTCAGTTAAACAATTTCCTTGACCGGTTGAGGCAGATTTGTCATCTGCTATTTCCAGCATCAAGAATAAAGCTTTGAAAAATGTTAAAGAAGCTCATGATACCAAGGACAAGGTAAAGGCACAAGTTGGATTCTGTCACAATTTGAGGATTTCTTTGTCCGTGTCAAAAAATGTCACTGACAATGTCAGTCATGTAGACAGGAATCAAATTAACAAATAAAGATCTGTGTCTGTTAGTGTTGCTTAGAGTTACATTCATCTGATTTCAACTGTTATAATTTATCAACCTAGAAATGATTTTGCAAAAGCAAAAATAATTGTTTAGGGCTTAAATAAACTTCCTCTATTTGAATCTAACCATGTAGATTCATGATATGGCCAGAAATATACGGACCGCGCCTGTCCACGCACTTCTGTGTCTTCTTCGGTCTGGGTCTGTTTTTGGGGGCTTTTGTCTTGGATGCACTTCAAAGACCTTTATCTGTTTCTAAATGAAAATACTCCTGAAGCAAGGTCTTTAAGATAACTCATGAACTGGACAAATAAAACCACAACTATCTCCATAAGTCATTCCCACTAGAAGGAACAAATATTTTATTTGCCCTTTTATGTTGACAAATACAAAAATAAATCTGTTTAAACAGCATTTTATTGTCTATTGTCCTGGATGGTGCTGCAGTCAACATGTCCACAAAGTGTGTATTCAAATATCAAGACTGACACCTAGTGGCAGTCAGTAGAGTAAACTCCACTGCTGTGTGATATGGAGTAGGGTTTACATCTATACAGTTTGTGGTAATTTGATGTAGAGTAATGAGTTAAAGCTCAGTTGGCAGCACAGAGAAAGAAGGTGCTGGTTAAAGCTGTTAAACCAAGTGCTTAGACATTGTGGAAACAAGTTATGGCCTCCCCCTAAATATAACAGAGGAAAATGTGCCAAATCGTATTTTCAATCCCTGAAACCTTGAAGGTACAGTCTTTAAATGAGCACCTGAAGGCAACGTTTATTGTTGATTCCATTGCTGTATGCAGATTGTATCTTGTTCATTAGGTGTTACATGTAGTCTGGTTGTTGGTGTCACAGTCAGAGCGACTTCTGTATTGATGACATTTGCTTGTCCATTTGTCATCCATAAAAAAACAACAACATCACACTGGGTCATCTAGTAAAAATAGATGTGATACAGTAAATGAGAACCTAGTCGTCAAGTTACACTGACCCTACTGACCAGTTCAGTCGGTGAGCTTTCCACTGCTTTTGGGACGTCACGGAGAAAGACATGTATTTTGTTAAAGATATGAATTCCATTGTCATTTGTGAGGCTCTTACCTTTAGTGGCTCCTGCAGCTCCCAAGTGGTAAATGGCTCCTAAGATGAGCCAAAGGGCTTTCTGCTCTTCACCAGAGATGCCCAGCACTTTCATGGCTGCCTGCAGTTTGGTGAACTGCTGTGAGGCTCGTTGCTTGTCCTCAGGCTGAGGAAGATCACATCAGATCACATAACATCAGATCTATCAGTCAGTCAGTAAGTCATTTAATGCATCCATCCAATGCGCGGTAGGGGCTGACCAATATACAGTCCAGTGTTACAGTAGCAGAATTAGAGAATAGGGTCAATAATCTGTAATTTCTCAGAAAAATGTATCTTTCAACTGTAAACTGTTGTATTATTTATGGGGTAAATGACTCCCAGCTCAAACGTTAATATAGGCATTGGTTGGGTTATCACACAGGGCTCAGAAACATACAGAAAATATGAAAATGTATTCTAGTTACCTTAGACTGTGGTATGATCCCAAAAACACTGTTCTCAGCCAGATGGTTAAAGTGCAGCTCCGTTCTGATGAGAGGGGTAAAATCATGGGATCAGGGAGAATGTCAAAAAAAGAGACAGTAAAATGCTGACCTGTATCAACATTCTTAAAAAAGGTCATACTGACCAGCTGAGTAAAATGAAACAGCACAAAGAGAACAGGTATATTACAGCCATGTCTGTCCCTATTTACTACATAGTGCACTGCATTTATATTCTGCTTTTAAATACGTTTACAACTTAAAGTTAATGGTGTCTCTTCCTTTCACTTACCACACAGGATAATAATGACTGAAAAGCCCCAAATCTCTGTCCAATATCTGACGCTACTCATTACAGTTAACTGTGTGTGTATTAAATAGTAAAAAGTTAACTGACGGGTGAGGGTGTTTCAGACACAGCCAATGATCCGAAAAAAAAACCCCTCAACGTACCAGATTGGTTGTGACACTCAAACCAAACTACAGTCATCTCATTGCCATTTTTTCTGTAACTGAAGAATTATCAATTACTCACCTGAGGCTGCTGTCAGCTCCGGCTAACATGTAGTAAAAGATGTTGAAGGTGGACTCTCCCTCAGGTCGTCTGCTCACCCTCAGTTTCTCCAGCAGCATCGTCTAAACAGGAGGAGACAACAGGAGTCACAGAGTGCTGCTGTTGATATACTCAGTAATGTGTGTGGTAGTGGGAGAGGATCTCAGTGTCTGGACTGTTGCAGTCTGCAAACCCTCATCTTGTAAAGACTTTGGATGGTTTCAGTTTATTGAAGCTATGGATATACAGAAGATGCTATATGTGTTGAGTGAAGTGACTGAAGGAAGAAGTGTGAGTGTGTGTGTTTAACCTGGATGGAGGCAGAGGCCACCTGCCCAGCCTGGTCGAAGTCGAGGGACACAACATGGGAGAAGTGGCTGGCATTAGTGTTCATAGACGTGGAGCTGTTGCCAAAAGCCTCCAGGATGGTGTAGACTGCCTGCCACTTCTCAGCTGTGTTACAAAATAAAATAAATATATAAATAACACATTTGAAGAGATGCGGTGTCTCTGTAGAATCAACACTAAACGGTTACACATGTAACAGAGGTATCACTTCATCAGCGGCTGCTGACACAGTATGCAACATCATCAAAACTGCCGCCGCTATACTGCAAACACCAAACATCTAAATGATTTCCTGATTATCCCAAAAGACGTAAAACATGTTAACCAATTCTTCCCTACCATAGAAAAGAAAAGTTAGTATTTACTGTGTAAAACACACATACACTTTTAGTGCCGGCTGTGATTTATGTGAAGTGGCTCCTGCAACACTGCTATGTCCCTGTTGGATTTATAAAGCACTCTGTCTTACTGTGGGAGCAGGTGGAAATTAACCGCTGTGCTTGAAGCAGTTGTTGAACTTGTTTCTACATCTTGTTCGAACACAGGTTCAGTATCATCCTAAAAGATCTTATTCCATCTGAGATTTAGTGGCTGAAACTTAGCCAAAAACTGTAAACATTATGAATTAAATACTGTATTCTTCATTGTTGTCAGTGGTTTTTGTTATTGTCTCAGCCTAAATCTCACCTACACATTTAGAGAGGGATGCATTAAAGAATGATTCCTGTTTGTTTGAACTAAGGCCATGTTTTCAAAGTTATAGAAGTACCTCCTCCTTCAACCTCAGATATATAGATATGCACTGTTACTTTTCCAGTGCAATGAGGATTTATTATTGATATTATTAGTTTTACCTGCAAATTTGATGTGCATATTTACTTTTTAATGAAAAAAGACCATTTTATATTCAGATTAGACATTTAACATCAGTCCCCAATGCCATATGCAGCATATACAGCACAATGTTATTAAAATTCATGTAATCTGCATTATATGCAGTCGTAGACTCACCAGAGAAGATTTTTCCCGTGCTCCCAGCGATGGAGACCAGATACTGTAGCAGGTGCTGACAGTTGGTGGTCTTGCCACTGCCAGATTTGCCCAGCAGCACGATCGACTGATCCTGCCGAGTAGTGAGCAGGTTGCGGTAGGCCGATTGAGCCACAGAGTAGATGTGAGGAGCCGAGTCATCACGACGGCAGCCTTTGAACATGTGCATCACCTTATGAGGGAGGGGCAAAGGTGGAGGAGGAAGAGACATGCAGCACGGGAGGAGCACAAGAGAAGGACATTAATATAAACATAAATTATTCCGTAGACATTTCGTTGACTGCTGCAGTTGCCCTTAAAGATAAAATCAAAAAAGAAGCATTTCAGACACTGACTGACAAACTAGACAAGAAGAGCAATAGGGAACCAGATTAAAGCAGTGTTTAATTGATTGAAAACAATCAAGAGGTTACCTAAGCTATTGAATAATATATATTTCATGTCTCTATCTGCTTTCTGAGAAATGGTTGGGAATTCTGTCAGCTCTTCAGAAAACATCCGGGTTAGGGGGTTGTTTTTCAAACAATGCTTAGGTTTCAAGAATGTTTTTTTTAATTCTGCATCTTGGGTCCTAATAGATTAAACACATTTAGAAATGTATTGAATTTTTCGATATCTCTTCTACCCGTGACTATGTTCAACTACACATCTAGATTATTTCTGCTGTAGCAGTTCTTCTTCTTGGGAACCCAAATAGTTTGAAATCAGAGTTAAATCATGGGCATAAAAACAGGATGATGCAGTAGGCTCCAGCCATCCTTCTTAGACTTACCTTCTCAGAGTACATGGAGGGTGTGCTAAGGGGGTTGATGACCACCATGTTGGTTCCGGCGTAGGTGTGAATCAGATTTCCTCCATAGCGCTGCCTCAGACAGTGCATCACACTGGATTCATTCAGATAGAGCAGTGAAGCCAGGTCCTCTGATCGGTCATACGATGGAGGATTGGCCTGCAAATGGAGGGGGAGAGAGATGTATTGCAATGTTGGCATAGATGGTAACCAGATACAGAATATTTAACCTGATCAGGGGAAACCCTTGGACTAATAGTGTAAAAAGGTGTTAGTCTAAGTTCTAAGGTCAAGTGGTGCTGTGAAATTATCCAGGGCATAACTATGTGTTGGTTCAAACACTTCCAGATCAAGCAGGTGGAGTCCCACTAGGAAAAAAAACCCTCCTCCACCCACACTAACTCTGCAACTACTAAATCAAAATGATGCTTAATATATTTCATTAACTGCTAGTTAAGTCAATACTGATGTTATTGTTTATTAATATACAATTAGAAAAAGTTACATCAGGCTTTGTGTACACATTAGTTATAAGAAGAATACAGAATGCAAAATGTTGATTTGGGTCTGCACAGAAGATCTCCAAAAGAACAGCAGCTTTTGCACACCTGTAACTTTTATCTTATGGGTCTAAAAAAAAAGACTCCTCCCTCTGGCCTGTCTCTCCTTTTCTTTCCTCAGTAAAATCTATACTGACAGTAATTCTGCAGATATCTGGATAGACCGTTAAACAGGGGGGTTAGTGAAATCATTAAATCATCAACCAAATGACTGACACATTTTTGTCCTCTGGGTGATGTTTAGAGTATGTGTCAAAATCTCGGCATCGGTATGAATAACAAAGGCTGTTTTTGGTCCAGTTAATATATCGTCAGAGCAATTGAAACAGTAATACGCTGTACATACATGATGACATCTGATTCATTATTTCAAATATCATTCCTGAAACATTGCTGTGTATAAAGTTTATAAAGTATTTGGAAAGTGTGACACTACAAAAAGCAATCAGTTGGTTCGGGTCATGAACAGTTATCAAATTCAAGTCCAAATGATCCACTCAATCTGAACAGATTCATCCTGGTGCACCTTCTCTCCCACTCACCTTTTCGATGTCGTCTTCGTCCACATCCAGTAGTGTCCCATCATGCTCCAGTTTGATTTTCACCTTGCCCTCTGGCAGGGAACCCTCCTCTGTCTTAACCACAGTGGCTGTGCGGAGAAAACACAGGAAATATTGACAGATGTTAGCCTAGTGCAATGTTTTGCTACTGTTCTCTCACCAGGGTAAGAAAAAGGCATATATTCAGTTATTTAGTTATTTATACCTGTATGAAAACAATGGCCTCCATTTTCAACAGGTGGGATTTTGTCAAAAACTGTGTACTGGAAAGTGCACATCTTTGCAAAGCATCACTTCATAATCTCCACATAAGAGGTGAAATTCTATACATCTGCCACAGTCAAATTTAAAGTACTAGTTAGCAGGGGGAGTTTATGTTAGCTTTTTTTTTAAATGACAATCAAACTTTTTTAATTTCCTACAGTGGCACGATGAAGATGGAGATCACACTGTACAAATGAAAGGTTGAGTCTCATCTCACCGAGGGTGAAGCCATCTTTGTGGACAAGCCAGACCTTCTCTGATCCATACCAGGCCTGCTCCGCTGCGATCTGCTCCTCTGTCTTCACCTGGTGGACAGAAAAAACAGAGAGAAAATTAGTGGAAGAAAGTTATTTCTGTCAAATTCACAGCACTCCGTCACATTAGGACTTTTGGAAATCGCCAACTTTTCATTTTATATTATAAACCAGCACATGCTGAAAGGTCATGAAAGGGAAGCTTTTCAAGTGTGAAAACCAGAATCACGTCAATGTAACAAGCTTCAGGGGTGTGTGAAAGGGTTTAACCATAAACGTATAAGGATGGACGACATGACAGCTCCCCAAAAGTAAAGCCAAATCATCTTGATCACCTCCTGGCATCTGGTCGCCTCTGCTATGTTAGCAGATGGGACATGAACCAAACAAATAAGTCAAGGTACATGTTTCCCAAAGATGGTTTCTGTAATTTTAGATAGACCTTATCACACTGATGTTTGTTTAAGTGTTTAGTTGACGATCGATTGGTCAAATGTGTGAATCAGCTGGACCTCAATTAAGCACTTCTATACCACGATCAGTACTGCAGACTCTGCAGTGAAAAAATGGTGCCATCTGTGTCTGGGATATTTTGGCTTCATTTTTGTACAGTTGGAGGTAATGAAGACACATCGTCCACCTTTATATACAGTTAATGGGTTTAAAAGCAAACCTGGTGAACAAAATAAAACCAAGAAAACTAGAAGAAATGCAATACAAATACATATTATAAATAAGATAAAATCAAATTAGGATATTTTTTTCATGTAAACCAAGGAGCAAATTAGGTCTTATCTATTGATGAATAATTGCAGTACATTTCTCAAAGATTAGGGAAAAGTAAACAAGACACACACACACAATTTCACAAGCAGAGGGAGAGAGCACAACACAGCACAACACTCCAAAGTGAATACTGGTGAATGTGGGACGAGCTGTTGGTGAATCACACTCAGGCACAGTGCAGGCCAGACCTGAGGTTGCTGCGCTGCAGCATGAGATGCCTGAAGAAGGGCCACAGGATCTTCTTCCACTGAACCCTGTTGATTTGGCCAGCATGAGGAGGTCAAAGGTCACAGTTATATATGAGCAACATGCAAACACAGACCAATATATAGATAATAGATGAAAAACTCGACATTGTGTCGCTGCATATGAAAAAGGGTCGGTATACTTTTTGGAGGGAAATCCAGTTCAAACTACAAACATGAGGCAAATATCATTATAGAACTGCTTTAAAAGATCCACAGTGTCATTGCTAAAATGCAAAAAGATTGATGGAATAAAATGGATGTCAGAGTCAGCCATGAACCCATCATCTCACAGAACAGAGCACTGAGAGCACCTTAACCGTAATAATTAGCTATACAACAATCACACAGATATAAAAGCACAAAAGTCTATCAGCCTAATGTCTCATGAAATAAGTATTAACATCAGAGTCACAAGTTACAAACTGCAGGCCACAATGACAACACTACAAGGAATGATCTGTCAAGATGCTTTTGAATAATTCACACTTTCCAGAAAGCTATCAGCTACCCTTAACATGAATGACATACTGGTTTCAAACCAGGAAGGAATTCTTGGTCTAACACTACAACAAGCAACACAAGTACAAATTCCAGCCATGGGCACCGGAGGTGGGCATGGGGGCTGCTGTACCTGGAGGGAGCCCTGAGGCTGCAGGGCGGCAGGGGCTGGGGCTTGGACAGAGGACGAAACATTGACTGCTGCTGGCTCCAGCTTAGCCACAAAGCAGCCAAAGAGACGATGGCAGCCAGCAAATGCAGAGTGAATAAGGCGTGGAGAGAGGGAAAGAGAGCGAGGGGGAGGCACAGGACAAGGTCAACATGGAAATTTGGATGAATAAAATGCAGTGCATGGCAACAAAAGCAAGGTCATGAGGCCGAGCAACGGAACAGTGAAAATTGCATTAAAATAAGTAACTATGAGGGGGCAGACTGCAAAAAAGTTATTAGAAACACAATGAGCTTTCAAGCTGAAGGCCAGAGCATTAATATCAAACTCAGTTAAGTAAATATAAAACCAGTTAGACTAAAATTCCATTAGCTTGGTAGAGGGTGATCAGGTTGTGACGATAAGTGATGTTAAGCATAAGGCTTGTAACCCAGTCAGAATTTCACAGGCCTATCTGATCTATTTAGTCAGTTGTAGCCAATATTTGGACTAATGAAGGTAAAGTCCTGGTCACGTGACATGTTATTCCTGACAGATGACACAATTCCTGGTTTAATCTTCAATACAAAAGAGAAACAGAGTTTGTCTGTCAACCAAGTCAAATGTGTTACACGCCCCTGGGTATAAAAATGAATGAGATCAACTGCGATTTTAGAAAGCTCAACTACACATAATAAAAGCCGTAAATACTTTCAGCTGTTAATATGCGTCACTTTCATACACAGCCAGATATAAACTTTGAATGAACTCAGACTCTTTGGGGCGTTGCTGTGTTCATAATTGAAACAGCACGGTTCTGAATTTAACTGAGCTCTGATTCAGGTCACTGACTGGTTTCTTTCCCTCCTTTCATTCTGTGTATAAAAACATTTAGGTATCAGTCAAGTTTAGGATGTGCGGACGTTGCTTCCGCCAAACAACACATCACCTGTTGCCAATTAATGTTCATATGATGAGTAACTTGATGGCGAGCCAGGTTTGTGTGTTTGCTACAGCTGCTACCTCTTCTCTCATAAAACCAAAGCTGATCACTTGAGGTAATTTATAATTGTTGTTTAGTATTCTGCATTGTCATCGTCTGATTGACTGGAGTGGAACAGCATGTCATGGATGTCGGTTGTTTATACGTCAGCAGGATAATATCCCTCATCCTCCCTAGTCTAACCTTTAAGGTCCTAAAGGTGCTTTTGGTCAAAACGCAGCTCATGACACAATAGTTTTGAATCTAGACCTTCAAAAGCATGTGGGAATAGGGGTGTGAGATTTGTTTTTAATGTGTCACACATTATATTTAATCAACATTTAAGTAAATTAGAGTATTTAATGTAACTCTGAACACAGAATCCGAGTTACACTAATAAGGGCTCGAGCTTTGAACCCAGGACACCAGCAGAGAGGATACAATTTCACACCGTCATGAGTCACAACCGACAGACCAACAGTTGCCTCAGTCAGGATGGCAACAGACACCCTAGTTATCTCTGCTATGTGCCTCTATAAGCAAACACCAACAAGCAATAAGCTTGAGTTGTTGACATGACAGAAAATGACACACATGAACCAGAGAGGGCACATCAACAACATGCAGATGGGCAGCAGGGGGATTTACAGGGGCATTGAAGATCCTCATCAGGCGTCTCTGAGCCTCCTCGGTGGGACTGAGCCGTGTCTCCTACGAGTCAAAGCAGCAAGCAACACATTGAAACTAGGCCCTCTGGTACAGAAGAAGCAAAGCCTGTGACAACACATATCTACAAAATATAATAATATTTGATGAATTCCTATTACAAGTCTAACTTCCTGTCAGCCACACACGTTTAAACTTGTGTTTTACAAGTAACCAAGTCTGCACACAGGACAAACACACACTCTTGTCCTCGTCATGACAGTTGCACTTTGAATTAATATGGAATCCAACGTGAAAACACTGTTAAGCAAATAAATGCACAACCATGCTTCAAACAGCATGCGCACACAAAATAATCTAAAAATTCAACACACTATATAACACCATTGTCTGGTTAAGAGTGAAATATTAATTCAAGCCAAGCAAGTGAGAACAAAAACACACAGAGTCAGTATAAATTTCACTGAGTTAAATCAATTTAATATTCTTAGGCCAATCCCCCAGGGCAAAACCCAATCCCACTGCAACTCTAGTGTGCATGGCAGTAAGTGAAACATGGAGCATATAAAAAAAAACGTAATATCTGTCCTGCAATGGGAATTAGAAATTACGTATTTCTTATGGATTTGGAATCTATAATATCTTTCATTTCAAATTCAACACATTCATTTGAGAATCTAACAGTGGATTATCTGTTCTGGAGTAGACCTATTCCTGGTGAAGTTTGAAAGTTGTTTCTTTATCCATGTTCATAATGTGCCTGTTCTTGGATTTTGCTTTGAAACAACACAAATCTCGCTCAAAATCAAAACACCATACAACAAGACCAGAAGTTTAAAGCCCAATGACTAAATTTGTCAAACACAACAAAAGTCAATCATCCTGAAGTTTTGAAATTCAAGTTATGGAGTCATTCAAATTGTTTATATCGTTCTAGCCTTTACTTTACTTAATGGTGAGAGGAGATGTGGCAACTCAAAAAAGCAAAGGGAGCTACCAAAGTTTTAAAGAAAACCAACAATATTTAAAATATATTCCATGGTAGTATGGTGAACTTGCTCTCGTTTTAATTTAGCAAGTGGGTAAAACTGAGATCCCAACCCATATCTTTTTTTGCCATTTAGACCATGATTTATTTGACTGATTATCAACCTACAATTGAATATAATAATACACAGTAATGGCTACACAGTTTCTTGCCCATTATCACTGGACATGGCTTATCAACTTTCAACACACAACACTCATTGATGCTAAAAACCTTTCTTGTGCTATCCCAAAGTGCTGCGAAAATGAGCAGATGGACAGCAGTTGAAGCAACTGACATCACCATCCTTGGTGTCTGCCAGAGCCAGTGGCTCAAAAGAAAAAACTTTTACCTCTATATTGTTAGAGTGATTAATATTTCATGTTATTTCATGCCCCACAGCTTGCGTACAGTGGCTATCAAGTGACTCTAGTGGGGTCTGTAAACAAACAGCGCAGTGCTCTTTTACTTCAAACATGCATTTCAAATGGCCATGCATTTTCCACATGAACGTCTGAAATGTTGACCAGACATGCGAAGTATGGACACTGTACTGTACCTCTTGTTGACTGACAGCAGGTCGCTGAATGGGAGGGACTCTTGGAGGGGGGGATAGTGAGACAGTATTGGAAGAGGGAGGAGAAGGATTCACGCGCGATGCAGGTTGAGAGGGTTTTGGGGCTGGGATAAAACGTGTTGAAGGAGAAAGGGAGGTGGCTTTTTGGACGACTGAGGGTGTAGGTCGAGGAGGATTTGTAGTGGTGGATTTAGGTCCAGGTGTGACGCTAGGGGGTGGAGACGAGGGTAAAGACTTGGAAGATGGGGTGGAGCCAGCAGCTGGTGAGAGAGATGGTCTGGAATGAGGCAATGTGGAAGATGCTCCAGCTGAGCCTATAGAAGCCAAGCTGGTTGGGTTTACAGCAACCACAGGAGATTTCACCCTCTGTGTAACTGGACCAGAGCTTGTGAGTTTGTGATTGACTTCCTGTTGCTTTATTGTATTTCCATCCTCTTTGTGGTCTTCCCTTTTTTCTTCTTGCTCAACTTGTTCTACCTTTTTCTCACTTTTCCTCTCCAACTCAATTTTTTCTGGTCGTTCATCATTGCGTACTCGTGGGCGAGGCTCCCTTGTTCTGCCTCTGACCATGAGGTTCGTAAGACCTCGAGAGATGTCCTCCTTTTCCTCCATTTTGATAACATCATGTTTAAAAGAGAACTTTGACATCATGGGGGCCTTAGACGCTGCAGCTGGTGCTGCTTTCACTGGCTCAGCAGCCGGCTTAGTGGCCTGCAGAGATTTATCTGATGGTTGTGTTGGTGGAGGGGTCTCATCCTCTTCTGTGGGCTGGACCTTCCTAACTACACGACGAACAACCTTTACAACTTTCTTGCGTGTCGGACCTTGGTCATCTGTTGCATCCATCTGGTTGGTGCTGGTTCCTGGATGTTTAATGTTACTGTTGGCTGAACCATTGACCACACTTTTGCCCAAAATTCCATTTTGCTCTCGCTCACTGTTCATAGCGGGCTCTGTTTTTAGAGAAGCTTGTGAGGTTTCGAGTCTCCTAAACTGCTCTCCCGTCCTTAATGGTGACTCAAGGCGTTCTGGCACTTTAACAGGTGTCCTGAATGAAGGGGGGGAGGGACTCCTGACCCGGCCAACTGACTCCGTGGGGGAAAATGGTGTGGGACTTTTTACCCCAAATAACCCCCTTCCGGGGTCTAGAGCTGGCACTGACTTGGCCCGGGTGGGCATTCCATCACTGTCTTGCTACTCATAGAGAGCAAAAAGAGGAAGTATAAGGACATGAGAAATGAATGACAATCTGAGCATCATGTCTATATGCCAAAAAGAACAAAAGTTATGTCATTGTGTATAACTTTGATGCACCTCTAGACAATACACTGCCATTTATCTTTATCAATAAATTCCGATGACCATTGCTCCGAACTTTTTCACTTCTTCAATTACAAATTTCATTGAAAACCTATGCTGATAAGAGAATGCCAAGTATATGACTGCAAATGTGACATACAACACCACTAAATACAGAGTATTCTTACACGCACACACAATTCCTATGGTTACCATACACCTCCATGACCGACCAAGGGGGCTACAGTCATGTCTTAAGGGGTATACTCTTTTGTATTCCCTGTTTTTTAGTTTGACCAGGAACTATAAGTACCCTAATGAAACTCTAAAGGATCATATTTACTTACACTTGTACTTTCTGGTGTGATCTCGTCTTTGATCTAAACATGTTGATGAAAAAGAAACTAAATCAAACCTTTAATATTGCATAAAGCTGTCCATCACACAACCGTGCAAGCCTCAAAACATGCAACGTTTCTGTGTAAATCTGTTCTGTTAGACACAAACGATTCCAATAACCAAAAATGGATGCACTCACTGCATTTGAAATCCATTGTAAAAGTGTCAAGTAAAAGTGCTTAGGCGGCTAAAAATAACAACAATAAAGTCATAATAAACCATGCAAGCGTGAGAGCAGCTGGTGATTTTGGATGTCGCCGAACATAAAACCTAATGGGTCATAATATGCTGATGGACAAAGATGACCTATGACTGCAGAGGTACACTTCAAGTCTACATCTTGCTGTGGTACAGAGGGACTAATTTTATTTGAAAAATTGTTAATCAGGGTAAGTGACACTACTTTTACCTGGATGCAATTTTCCATTAGTCTTTCCACCTCTAGTATTTATGACAGTAACAAGGCATCAAATTCTTGAGTGCAATACACACAAAGATCACACATGTTAGGACCCAGTATAAAACGCTGTCAAACCATGCGGGGTAAAAAGTGCTTTATGAAATGTCCAAATGAGACTTCCCTTTTTCTCCCAGAAGGAAAAGCGAGATGAGAATGCCATTTTGGCTGATCTGCTGTCATGGGCTGTGATTGATGAGATGACAGCACGAGGAGGGAAGCTAGGAGAGGAAGAGTGGCGAGAATAGAGGGACAAATGAATTAGGACTTTCAGATGAGCATAGAACAACGCTATGTAGACTGAGCCACAGGATGATGGCAAAGCAGTGAATCTAGGATCTAGAAAAAGCAGAGGATGAACAGGAGATTTGGAAAGCATGGGTTTAGAGAGCTGAATACACAGATTGAAAAAGCAACCAAAGCTCAAATCAAAACGTTGCAAGAAGCAATCAAAGATTATGATCCCAACACACACAACAGTGAGCAACACTCTTGCAAACCTTTTTGAATGTTCAACAACAAAACATTCAAACTAGTGAGCTTGATCTTGACCGTTATTTTTTTAAGCAAGATCATAATGTCAAATGCACATCATCATCATGATCCCATGACTAAAATGAACAGAATAAATGTCAACTGTTTATAGAAAAATTGCCATGATCATGATCTGCTTCTCATTCATTTCTTTTTTTCTTCATTATTAAATCATGGTCAACTTGCATTAAGCCTCTACTCAGCCTTGGCACAATGTGACCCACACAAAATGAGGCTGAGGACAGCTTCCCTTCTCACTCCAATTGAAAAGTGCAAACACAACCTTTGAACTGGAGAGGCAGCCAGAGTTTCAGGTTCAGAGGCTTTATTTGATTAAAGCTATCCCTGTTAAATGCTTTCAACTAAACAAGCACTTTACAGATTTGATTCCATGTGATTGATGTGAACTTGGACTTTTCTCTGAATATGAATATTGACATTGCTCATGTGGAGAATACCAGTAGTGTTACAAACACAATGAAGTTGTTGCAGCAGCTCATAAAGCCACAAACAGAACAATTTCCCAAAGTAAACACTCAGTGATGGACCAGCCAGTAGGCCACAGGAAAACTGAAGCTCACCTCCTGGTATTTACATACAGTCTAGGCTACATGTACAAAGCTGATTAATATCACACACTATTACTAACAACAATAACAAATTTCACTGAAGCGATTTTGTTATCTGAAATCAGTTGAAGTTGGCAAAACCAATTTGAGTATTAGATGATTTTAGGAGAAATCTACAAACACAATTCTCCTGTCCTATAAAAATCTAAAAATGAGATGAGAAGAACTTGGGACATTAAAGTTACATATTGGCAGGAAAGTTGACGATTCAAAATCGGTCCACTGATGCATCCCATACTCAATGGTTATAAATGAGGCCACAAGTCTGACCTGGGCTTCATCATTGGTCACGGGCTTAGCACACTGACTAACAGGATTATTTTTGGATTAGATAGTGGTACGATTGGGCTGTGGGCCACATTACTCCTTAAGAGAGAGAGGCCAGCAAGGCAACTATCAGCAACATAGACTGGTGCTGTGGTCACACATCACAGAGATCTAGTTTGTTATGCTTAACTGTACAAATAAGCAAAACAAACGTTTGACTTAGATCTTCTTATTAGTTTGAATGATTTAAACTCAAAACTCACATTTATGTCTGTGTTGATTTTTTGTGGCATTTTACGCTACTGTTTATAAACAGTAGCGTAAAATG
This sequence comes from Pseudopleuronectes americanus, assembly GCA_038501795.1. Classification (NCBI taxonomy): domain Eukaryota; kingdom Metazoa; phylum Chordata; class Actinopteri; order Pleuronectiformes; family Pleuronectidae; genus Pseudopleuronectes; species Pseudopleuronectes americanus. The sequence continues at coordinate 18,036,149 of CM076719.1, forward strand.
ACAGAATTTGATTCCTTTCTCAAAAGGTATTCTGGAGTGTGCTGCAAATCTGTTATATCAGTAACCTGCAAATAAAAAACTCCCATGAATTGCCGATATAAAGATCCTCTAATGGTATAACTTCAGTATGAATTGGCATGTTAGAAATGTTAAAATGTCCCATATTTGCTAAAGAAATTCATTGCTGGGTTCCTCATTTATGGACACTGACATAAAAACTTAAATAACATCTCTGATCGGGGTTTGACTGTTTACTCAGAAGGCTCAGCAGTGATCCCAGAAAAAAGTGCTATGTCTCATTTGTATCTGGAATTAGGGGAGGGGGGGGTTGTTGTCATCACATAAACGGAGTCAAACTTTACCTAATTCCATGTGAATATGTAAATTGTAGATGTGGAGGTGAACTCCTATCACATAAGCTATCAGACGTTAAGTGGCACAACAGGCTTTAAATAATGTAAATTAAAGACTTTGGTGAATTGTGTTTTTCTGAATAATAATAGGAACAAAAGCAATATTAAGAATATTTTCTGCTATTGATGTGTCAACATATGACAGATGTTTGAAGAGTTCTATAAGCAATTAAACTGATCATAAATCATACATTTCATTGATGGAAATTTGTAGAATCATACAATTTGGTCCATAAAGTCCATATATAATAATACTGAGTAATTGCCTGGTAAGAGATGTAAATATAGAGAGTCTAAAATCTTACATTTCAATGTAATACTAACAAACACACCAACAAATAACTTTCATGCAGTGAGACAACATGAAAGAGTGAAAGTGCCACAGTTCAAACACAGGTGAGCTCCCACTGCACATGGATCCAAAACCACCTCATTAAACCAACAACATTTACATTCCACTCAAATCGACTTCTAAAGAGGGTAATGGTCTCAATAGCACAAAAGCTCCAATTGTAAAATGGGATTTTAAGTAGGAAAACTTTTCAAGCTGCCACCCTCTCCTGAGCCAACTCTATTCTAAAATTAGTGCCACGGGCTGTGGAGCCTCAAGGCCCCTTGGTTGTCTGAAATGTTCCACTAAAGACTCTAATTTTCCCAAAAAGTTTCAAACGTACTACCTGTAAGTGAGGTAATTCCACAATTCCTGTATCCCCCAGACGTCACCAATCAAATTAGAAACTATCCAAGTTGAGAAGACCTGAGCAAGCGGCCCGAGACACAAAGAGCAGAGTGAACCAGCAGAGCTGAGCAGAGTGGGAGGCCTCTTATGGGCCGGCTATTCCTGACAGGGGACAGACAAGAGATGTGGGGACAGCTGTTGTGATATGAGTGTGGGTAAAAATAGGAGCCTCTGCAGTGTGTTCAGGACAGGTCTGCCGTCAACTCCCCCCGCCACCTCCGCACTCCAAGAAGCAGCCACACAGTTCAACACATGCTCCTGCAGTTGCTGTCTGTTCAGCTGCCTCAGAGTGTGTGTGTGTGTGCGTGTGTGTGTGCGTGTGTGTGTGTGTGTGTGTGTGTGTGTGTGTGTGTGTGTCTGTGTGTGTGTGTCTGTGTGTGTGTGTCTGTGTGTGTGTGTAAGCAAACGCAGTTATGGTTGTGTAAATGTGATTGGGAACATACAGTGTGAAACAGCTGATTTTGTAGGTCATCAGAACTAATAAATAAGGCTTTGAAGCTGACATTATGATGCATTCAGGTACCCGATGTGCTAATGTGACACAGCTCTCACATACTATTTGTTTTGCTACAGAGCTGATGCTACGTTTGGGTCAACCACAGTGAATGACTTGTTTGAATCCATAAAATGACAAATGTAACAAAACTGCAGGCGTTTTCCGACCAAACAGTAAAGGTTATGTGATATAAAGTCATTGGAGAGTTGTAGATGAATAGACTTTGCCCCAGACTACAGCAAATACGGTGAATACAAACCTACCTGTATACAAGTCTTTATTTGTGAGCACATGAATATAAAAGCTGCAGGAAAGCAACACAAAGTGGAATTTCGCTACCTAGAGTGGCTACAGCTAATGTTTGTGTCAACAGAAAATTGGCTGTTTGAATAAATAAATAGTGAATGTAAGAACCTGTTAGCAAGCAAATTTTCTACCGCCATGCTAACATTGGTGACATACCATTGTTTAGAGCTGCATAACATTGAATTCATCTTGGTTGCCAATAGTACGGCAAAGTTAAACCGTCATTTTAATATCGGAATTGCTGCACTTTTACAGTTTCTTAAGATGCTCCACAGCTGATGTCAAAAGACGCATCAAACTTTCACTGTTTAAAAACAAAAAGAGATTCCAGAAGCTCATTATTATTTTATCATAAAAAAAAATCATGTTTACAAATATAAGTTATTGCAAATTTCGAGTTTAGCTTGTTCAAGGACATTTGCAGAAACAAGAGTTTTGAGTAACATACCTTTACACTTTGTCCAATCATTGCTCTGCAGTTTAAATGACAGTATTGAGCTGCATCTCAAATCCTCTCTGCTCTCCCTATCCGCTGTTTCAGTAATTAAACAGGACTATAACAGTGTAAATATTAACCTTTGTGTGTGTTTTGAGCAGCATTGTCTTCCTGTGTGAAACTACTGTGCAGCGGAGGAGGAAGGAGGCAGCACAAAGAAAAGCAGAAGCAAAGTTTGAACATGTGCCGGAAGTTTAACACAGACTGAATGAGAAACGCCTCAACGTTTTCTTTCTCCTGATGCTGCCTCTCAAACCAAATAACTTCTGATGAAAGTAAATTATTTTAAAGTTCAATGAACGTCTTTAAGTCAAGTGTACTCTCTCATTGGTGAACAGATTGATTACATATAAGTGCTAAAAAGTAATTTAACTGAACAGCATCAATGAACAGCAGTGTCTTTGCATTCTTGCTGAAATCTTATCTCAGGTTTATTGTTGCAAAGATAAACCATCACAAGTTAAATCCATGGAGGATGCAACTCAATATATATAAATCCGTATGTATTTATGAAGTGGAGACTGATTAATTGAATAGATTTTTAAGGCTCTTCACTGTGCCCACTGAACGTATCATACTGTTGGACAAGGAGCTGCACCTGGTGACTTTATCAAACAGACACATCCAAAGATAAATGTTTCCAACTGCAACAACCAAACTTCACGTAGTGTACAGCAAACCAAGAAATAACAAGAACAGGCTCCGTAGATATCACACGGATAGAAAAGCTTTTCACCTGCAATAATACAACTGAGTCCAGGCTGTGCTTTGGGCATCCAAAAATCAACCTCCTCTCTCAGCATTGGAAGGGAACATTAACATATTCGGATTAGTAATGAGTTTAACACCCTATCCCCACATTAGACTATCAGCAGATCAGCCGGCTGGTGATCTGATGCAGCAATGTTCATTTCCAACCACATCTGCTCTCCAACCTCTAGGTGGAGCCAGAGGACCAGAAAAACCTGTGCATGCTTTTGGAGCCACACAAAGCCCCCATTATTTCCCAGTGGCTGCCATGGTTTTCTAAGGAGAGAATGCCTATAGGTGACAGAGGTAAAGTGCAAACAAAGTATGCTATGAAATGAATAGAGTGTGGGAGGAGTGTGTGTGCGTGTGCGTGTGCGTGTGCGTGTGTGTGTGTGTGTGTGTTTGGGGTACTAGTGTTATGTATGGTAAGGAAGCGTGTCACGTGTATGAGCAAATACTCTAATAGCCTTATCCCCAAGTCATTTAACAACAGAAAGGCTACATAAACATAGGTTATTAGAGTAAACGCTGCTGTTAAGGATAAAGCATTTAAGGTGTAAAGGGAGGAGATGTGATGCGTGTTCAGTCTCTCCCTATTTTCCAGAAGACATGAGTCAGCAGGATACAGACAGAAAGGGACTGTGTTCATTCAAATCTGGGAAAGAAAAAGAAAATCTACCAATTTCATCGCAAACAGAAAAATTAACCAAAAACTGCTCTCTAATTTCTTGTTTTTATGCAATGTACATGTGCAGATCATGACTCTTTGCTGCTAATGGGGGAGTGAAAAGTGATTATTGAGCTTAACTATCCAGTGGCCAAGGGATGACAGAGGCCTGAAGCTTGTGTGATAATAATAGAAGAATGAGTTACAGGCTACACACTACCATCATTATGAATAAACAGAAGGGTCAACGTAAGGAAGCATCAGCTGTATTGATGAGGAAAATAGATTCTAAAAATAACTTATTATTGCTTTTTTGAGGGGGATGAAGAGTTTGTCCTGTGTGTAGCCTGTGTGTGATGTGTGTACGTAATATAGTGACATTAGTTACTCGCAATAGTCATGAGTGTTATTGTCGCCTCTTAACCATTGACAAAACTACAGAATGGGCAACGTGCACATTAGTGCATCCCAGGAAAAGGTTTGTAAACACGTTGTTTAGGAAAACACATAGATCACCTATGGGATTAAATTCAGGAAACTGCTTAAATGTCTGTTGACAGGAAACTATATTAATGTGAGACAGTGCACTTCATCACTGATTCACCTGCAGGTCATCATCTCTCAGTACTTTTCCTAGATGTGTTAAACCTACCCAAAAGTGTACCTTCTTTTCCTTTTCTAAAACACTCTTTGACTGTGTGTGATTGCTAAAGTCCAGGCTTTTGAATTGAATTGTATTTATTTTTATTTTATTTACTTTTTTTTGTTTATTAAATTAGCAATTCCAAGAGTAAAATACACACCATATATTTCATAAGGTCCTAAAACAGAGAAAATAACGAAACTCACGTGTTTATTCCTTGTGTGTAACAAATTTAGGCAAATGTCCACACCCTGATCCTCATTTTACTACAGGTTTTATCACTGGCACAGACGGTCAGTGGCTGTCTACTGTAGCTTCACTTCCTACTTCCAACATGTGACTAATTACATGACTGTGTTTCTTTAAATCCTGTCCAGCACAGAGTCTTTGTTTACAGATAAACTGTTCCACAACAGGCCAAGACCCATAGACACTGATTTTCTTCAATGGCATGTGATATTCCACCAATGCACAAAGAGGAATGTACTCTAATGTCCTCTCTCTGATGTCAACAGATGGTGACAGTATCAGTGCCAAATTACCCCCGTACGCACACAAAGTCACACACAAACACACAGACCCAAACACAAACACACTACCACACAAATTCAATCTATCAGTCCATGATTTCATTTCCACTTCCATGCTGTCAGGACTGAATGTTTGGGAAGGCTGCAGTGAACTGTCACAGTAGGACACACACCCCCACCCTCACTCTCTATATGATGGTTTCTCAAGGGTTTTGATCAGTGCAGCTCAACAAACACAAACTCATTTAAGCTCAGCAGGAGAATTAAATGAGCACTTCCTTGTGACACACACCCCACTCCCTGACGTAAAGCCCGTTTGCAACATGAATACCGGAAATGCCATAGCATTACATATTATTCATCATCAACACCAGCGGCTGTTTACGAGTTTAAGCTGTCCAAGCCTCATTTCCGACTCAAGTCAAGCCTGACACACCCATGCACCAGGAGGGACGGCAGAGATGTTGCGCTTGCAGTCACCACACCCAGTAGGCTGGTGATCAAACAAATGACTCCAAAAATATCTGTTCCTAAAGCCACAGCATGTTGGTTTTACATGTACGAGTCTATGTACCACAAAGGAGAAAGATTCACAAAGTAAATCCTTTAGATTCGTAAATATGAGTATGATTTTTTTCAAATAGCAGCTTCATTCTGCCTCCAGTCTTTGTCCTGAACTAGACTAAACAAGACTGTACTGGATGCTCTCGGATGAAACTGATACAGGCCTGCTCAGTTTTCTGTGTAAGCGGAGAGGGGGGTTGTTCACCTCGGTATGGTTATGTGTTATCAACAGTGGCGTAATCATGTTGCTTAACTCCAATAACATATTTTACTCAACAATTCTATTTGTACAAAATATGAGTATTCAAATGAACATCTAATATAACTTAAACCACTGATGTAGTTCATACAGGGCTAAAGGAGGAGGCTGTAAGATGAATTGCATCAGACAAAGCTAGTATGGAGGGAGGAGAGGCAGAGTGTGTGTGGCCTTCTCTCAGATGTTGTTACTTAACTGCATTTAAATCAACTTTTCTCAGACAACTTCATGATCTTAACTGTGACTGAACCAGCGAGTCCGCACAACTGTGCAGTTCAGCTTTGCCTGGTTAGCAGGTAACTTTAGCATTAATTAGCTAGAGTAGAATCATTGTTTATGGACTTCCAGCTGAAACAAATGAGAGCTGCTATGCTCTGTGTGTGTCTTAGTCTGAGTTCTTTCGTGTCTCAGTTCTGTTGCATGGAGGCGGATGTAGGTCAAACAAAGTGTATGATGTCTTTGTCAGAAAGATAACTTCACTCACGCACACACAAACACACACGTCTGCGATCCCTGGGAGGTTTAGGCTCCACAAGCACATAAGATGGCTCAAAACCCTAGCTGTACTTGTAACACTCCAAACATGCAGCAGAGTTTAAGATATCACTGATAAACCACACAAACAGGGTCTTAAGGTCTGAAGCAGAGCTATGGAAAGCTGCTTAACAGACAGACTTGTCGGGACATCACTAAAACTCACTGTCACATGAGAGATATCCTTGAGATAAAAGCATTGGAAACAAACAAAGATCCTCACTCGTTCACAGGACAATTATGGACAAGCAGCCCAGTAAGCCCAGATCATGTCCTCCACAGACAAAAAAGAACCTAACTATTGTCAGAATCGTTTTCATGTGTTGGGATCACATTTGATCATTTAATTCTAACTGGGCTGGCGAGAACAGCTGCTGCTTTTCTAGGAAATGCACAGACAGAGCACTAATGTCACCATTAAAATGACGTGACATCCTCAATGCAGCAACACTGAGATCTGTGCAGGAATGAAGGTGAATGAAGGGTGGTTGCGCTCATGAATGTCCAGGACAGCTATGTTAATTTAACAATGTACATCTGTTTATTCAGTCATGTACATGTCAGAGTACCAGCGGTCAGTCAACTTGGGGGGAGGTTTGATTAGAAAATTCCTCGCAACTGTGAAGACCTTCCAAGGGTCACAAGAGTAATCTGAGGGTGACAGGGGTCATATTAGGAAAACATTTTCAGACTCTCTTCTCATCTTAGAGCTGAACAATATAACAATCAGTAGTTTTGAATGGAAAATAACTTTTTGGTGGAACTTATCCAAGACATGTACAGCCTTTAATATGCGGTTGTAATGAAGTTCAAAGTAAGCAACTGTTCAAAACAGTTGCTTACTTTTTTTTTAATCAGAAAAAATAAATAAAGTTCTATGAGGACAATTGTAGTTGCTCAAGATTGTAGACCTGTTCACATTTGAAGATAAATCCCACATGAAGTTATTCAATAAGACAAATATGTTCCCACAGCATTAAGATCCACTCGATAAGAACAATGAAGACTACAGATGATGTGATCTTACAACATGCTCCAGACTGAGCATCCATCTGCCTGACTGCAGTAATCTCTGTGGAGTGTTTGGGCAGAAAAAAGTCATGGACGATGCTTTCGACACGACTGCGAAGAATGCAGCTTCTCTGACCCCACATGCCAGGCCAAAGGGCGAGGCAGATTGAACAGTGACGGGTTCGAAAACCAAACAAAGATAATGAGATCTCTAGTCATCGACTTAAACCCCTCATGAGAGTGACTGAAAGTATGTGTGACAGGATTGACTGTATTGGTGATTATTGCGTGACAGTAGCCAACCAGGTACAGTTTCTTAAAGCCAGGAACTTTAGACAGGGTATGCTTATGGTGTGAGTAAAAAGTCAGACCATCATCCAGTACTTCAGTGGATACTTACACACTTTCAAACTATTACTTAGCTTTAATGACACTGGAGTGTTCTACCTTACTTTGCGGCTGTTCTTCGATTTTCATTCAAGAGCACTCAGAGGCGGTGGTCTAGTGGCAGAAACTTGGACTATGGGCAGAGAAGGTCTCTGGTTCGTCTCTGGTTCGATTCCACGGAAAGACAACAAAAAGACGAACCTGGATTGATCTGCCCAAAAATCCAAGAGTCTCTCTAGACCCTGTCTAGTGCCCCTGAGCAAGGCACCTTACTCCTCCAACATCTGCTCCCCGAGCGCTGTACATAGTCGCTCACTGCTCTGTGTGTCCTGCACACAGATGGGTCAAAAGCAGAGATTACATTTCCCTACCTGCATGAGTGTGCGTTTGCATGTCTGTGCATGTGTGTGGGATAAATAAAATGCATCTGCATCTACTTAATTTTATTTAATTTCAGAGATGTGTTTGAATGGGGAAATATTTTTCACAATAAAAGGCTCTGGTGGAGCTTTTTCAAGGCTGAGAAAAGAGCTCTCATTATGTCAGTCTGGACTGACAAAGGAAGTTATTGAAGTGTGTAGTAAAAAGGCTAGGTTCCACTTGTCTCATACTTGGGTTTAAAATTTTACCCTCCTGTACTTGAAAAGCAGTTTTTTACGTTCCAACCTCAAATCGATCATCTAACCATCTTAGATCCATCAGATTTTACAGAATAATACATGACTTAATTGTACTGACTTGGAGACAACTTTGGACATTGCCTGTGTCGACTTTGAGGAGTGAATGGGCAATTATAACGCAGGGGTCAAACAGACTAACGATTGGGGCGTGTACAGACAATTTAACAGTCTTTCCTAAAGCCTAGCTGACGATGATTCATATAGCTTGGACTCTAGCAGACCCTTGCATACTACAGAAACACTAGCTTAAATAACTATGGTGTTTAGTAGGTGATTCTGTGTTATGTTCACCACTTAATTTAATGTTTATGGCTGTGTCCGATACCGTTATGTAGTGCTATCCAGATGTTTGGTGAAAAATCTCACACCCTATATAGTGCACTCATTGTTCCCGACAACACATCGTCAAAAAGTAGTGTGCAACCAATGGTCAATCACCGAGCAATATATATCATCATATATTGCACTCATGGCAGAGAGACAAAAGGAGAGGGCAGCAGGAACAGCCCAACCTGTCGTACAAATTAAAATACATCACAGCATAAATTGAGGCTAACCACTTCATTTCTACATTTAGAGATGGTCATTCACTGATTTTTTTCCCTAAAAGTATTAATACTAAATGTAAAATAAACTACTCCTCTATATAGAAGTCCATACATGGTGAAGTAGGGCTTAGTAAATAAGTGGTTGATTTTGGACACAGCCTTTAAGGACGAAATTGTCCTGAAGTCCATTATGGTGCATTTTGGCCCGAACCATCAACAGCTGACGTGGATATGTAACAGTATTTTTCCTGGAACAGATTAGTGGAGTGACGAACAGACATGCCATCTATCAATACAATGCTGACAGTCCCACTTCTACTGTGGCAACAACTGTCCTAAAGCAAAAGGAAAACATACTGTAAAGGTTACACCATGCAAGAACATACTGTGCACTGTTCAGTGCTTTGTAGACAGAGTAAACAACTATGTGACGTTTAAAATATGGGATGCTAGGGTTTGTGTTGGTCCAGTCATAAAACCCATGTTGAAAAAAATGCATTTCAAGTTGTGAGTGATTGAACATTAACTGCGTTCTTACACTTGAAGTCATTCAGGATGGTATTTTGCAATGAAGGTTAATTAATTCATCTGTTAATTATTCCAAAGCCATGGGTTACAGTTATGTACACCCACACACAGCAGTGATGCGATACTGTTTTAAACAAAGAGCCTAGTGCGCATTCTGTTCTCTCTAGCTGTCAGAAGCCCCAGGGCTTAGGTCAACTGGGTTGATAGTAGATAAAACTCTGAGCCATTCACTGTCCTGTTTACCAAAATGGAAACTGAAAAGTTGATATGCCAAGTGGTGCTGGACATGTGCTGGAGTGTGGCCTTCAAGCCGAGTGCATACTGTGCAACTGTGCTGAGTAAATGACTGTGTAAGGCTGTATATTTAGAGCTTTGATTCATTTTAGCAGGGGGGGGGGTAAACAAAAGGACCCACCTGCAGAGAGATCAAAGCAGTTCATTGGGTTGGGACTTAACTAGCTTGCTAGCCAAGTTAAATTCATCACCATACTGTGAGTGTGCAGTTGGTCTAAAATATCAAGAGATTTGCTGTGTTATGCTTATGGCTTGCACATGTAACAAAACGAGGACTATAGGAATTATCAAACTAGCACTTTTTTGACCCTTTAGGGATTTAGCTAAATAACTGTTCTTGCATGTTAAGTTTTGTCTACTATAGTGTACAACAGCAAGCAAGGGTTCTGACTGACAAAATCCATTACACATCAACTCCTCTGTCATAGTTGGACTGGACATTGCAGGCAGACAGACAGACCTTGTCATAAAATCGCACATCCCCACAACAGCCATGCAGTCACTGTGCATACTGTGTGTATGTTCAGTGGACCATGTTACAAATTCAACCTTATAACAGGCCTGTCTACTTAAGCTCTCAGCACAGAGGACAGCTTGTTTACTGGTTTTCTATTCAGAAATAGCAATATGTACACAGGATGCTGGGTCAAGGTTCTTATTGTCAGTTAACGGTCAAACTGTTAATGATGAACATACCAACTGATGAGTAATTAAATCACACAATGTTACACGTAAACAAGTCCAGAAAAGTGAACTTGACTTATAAAAGAGACATCATCCGCTCTTGGCAGAATATCTGAGTCTCCAAACGTCTGGCACCAAAGTGCTGGGCTTTCCTGCACCACGCCACTGGGATTACTAACAGAGTCCCATATGTCAAACATGATCAAAACCAGAATAAGACTCAGAAGTGGATTAGTTGGAGAATGACGACTTTCCAATGGCCACCCCTCCCTCCTTAAGTGTAGACTGAATGCACATGATCCTCCACTGCAATTTCCTCCTCAATTCAGCTCCGGGCGTAAACAGTGAGAACTTCATCCCTAAGGTTCAGAGGGGAGGAGTGCACATGCTAGTTCCTGCACCCTCTACACTGCTTGGTTGTGGAGTGGTCATGCAGAAAGGGTTTGGCATATCCTGGACAGAGCAAATGGAAGAACTTCACAACATACAGACGGTCATGGTTTGATAGAGAAGACACACCGGTCTGGGTTGCTGTACTAAGAGCTTATTCCTAGCATAAACTTTGTTTGGTAAAAGGGTCAGATGCTCTCCTGCCTTCCATCATCAGTATTTAATGAGAGAAACTGCACCCACTGAACCTGCCACTGATCTTCTCCCTGCTTTATTTTTATTTGTGATGTTTGCAGGCTCACAGTAGGCCTGTAATTATCACAGAGGAAAGAGCCACTGCCTGTGTACCAAAGGAATTCCATAAAGTCAAAGAAGGCATGCCATATGGTATCAGTTTCAGTAAACCCAGCACTAACAGAGTTTTCTTAAAGTGCTAATGTGTGAAAATGTTGTTTTTTCCAAAGATAAGTTAAACAACTGACTCTGGCCCTGTCCACACTAATGCAGATATTTTTATAAAAAAACTTCTTCCCCTGCATACCCTTTGTGTATAGATGTGTACGTGTAGGATGCAGCGTTTGGGAAACAATTAAATCATGGCTTACTTACGCATGCCCTGTTTATTGAGGATGCACCGGCTATATATGATGGCTATATTATGGTTTCTCTACATTTTGTCAGCACTGCTGTGTCTTGCAGCAAAATTTTGCATTATTGCACCACATTAACTCCATTCCCAGGGGGCTGCCTTGCCCAATGTTCCTTTGACCACAGTGTTCTTCTGGTATTTGGCAAATCATTGATGTAGATGGATGTAGAAACCTACAGACATTCTTGTTTGAGTTTTAGGAGTTGTTTTTTGTGTTTTTGTTTGGATGTAGATATTTTGTAAAATGATAGTCATGTGGACAGAGTTAAAAAACAAAGAAAAAACGTATTTACAGTTGTGTAGACAAGGTTTGTATGACTTGGAAAGATATGATCTGACAAATTCACTTTCCTTAGAATGAGTTTTAATTGATCGTGCTGCATATAAGACAAGAACAAAGAACAGTCAGGTACTATGGAAACAGCCAGGTGCTTCTATTGAGGCAGTGCATTTTAACTGTACTGCTAAGTCATTGTGCTCTGTGTGGAAGGGGAGGGTTTGCTGACAGAGCAGTTTTCACTCAGCAGTAGCCGCCAGCACAGAGAGTCTGAACAAGCTGTGGCATCTAAGCAAGCCAGAGAAACGGTCACTGTGCCATTGCAACACTAGCATCTAGATCTCAGCCACTTGGTTTACACATTCTGAAAGGGAAAATAGGGTATCTGGGTTTGTGAGGAAATACTTCAAGGTTAAGAGAGGGGCATTAATCATTAGAAAATCTGACACCTACCATTTCTGTGAGTATCTGACTGTACTGACTGCTATTCCACCCTTCAAGCTCTCCTTTACACACACTGAAAACTCATTGGGATCAACTTTATGAAAGACATCATGGGGCCAGGGACACTTCCGACCCAAAAGGAGGATTGTGGCACAGACTCATCAACATTAGACAGTTGAAGAATGAAAACCATAGCCTGGACTAATGAATCAGGTTTTCTGCTGAAGCATGAACATAAACATGATTTCATAAACATGACAGTGAGTTTAGTGAACTTCAGTGACTTTCTCAGTCACAAGATGTGAATTCAGTAGAACCTTCGTAATGTGGTAAAACAGGATATTAACAGCATAAATGTGGAGCTGAAAATCTGTAGGGATGATTGGATGCAATCATGTCAAATGGAGAAGAATCTTAGAGGAAAGTTTCCAACATGTTGTGGAATCAATGACACCAAGAATTGAGGAAGAGGAGCTACCTAGTATTAGTAAACCTTGTGCCGTTTACTTTGCAAACTGGCTGAAGGACTCAGTACACAGAACTTAAAGCCCTGTCACCGCTGCTGCAGAGCTGTTATTAAGAACCACTTAGTTGTCGTGATCGACAAAGTCACTTTGATGAGTCCCTGGCCGCTACTCCAGAGTGCTGGTTACTTGTTTACTAAAATGATATCAACCTTAACCCTATCACATTTCAAAATCACACCAAATGAGAAACTTCACTTCTAGTGATAATGCAGTACAGGCCTTTAGGTTCGGTTAATTTACCAAAAAAAAATGTATTTATGAGGGTTTATTTTGTTATTTTATTCGTGTACAAATGACTTGGGTAAGAAAGCCACAGCCATAGTTAAATAGCGTTGAATAAAAATGAATACAATATCAGTTTTATGTTTTCTGTTCCTTGTTTGTACTGTACCACAAACATATTGTATGTACTTCCTTATGTCCTTAACAATACATATGCTAAGTGCAAAGCAGGTCAAATCAACAGTTCTCGAGATATACCTTTCACATATAGAAAGAAAGAGATTTCTGGAATTAGTCTATAAATAATCCTAATAAAATTATTGATGAGTGTAAATTTTGTCAACAAATATTAACCTCACGGATCGTATTGTATGATAAATAATCTAAACATTGAAGTCCTTAAAACCTTTTAAAGCTGTGTGTTTACCCAAAGAAAATCCCATAATGAAAGATGCATTTGACATTTTCATAACTCATCTTACTAGTCATCAGAAGAAGCAAAGGCTCTGTTAAACCAAGTGCCTCCTGCTTCATTTAACCATACCCACCCAAGAACCAGTTAATCCCTGTCACTGGAAGGCATGATAATTAGCTTCCAGTAAGAGGGTCAGCTCTTTCTAATTCACTGTAACATGTGGTAGAAGACTGTGATCTAGCTACTTGGTTCTGTGCAGTTGTATAAGTGCAAGTCAGCAGTGAAAAACTAGCAAAGAGGATTAAGAGCCTATCAGTGTAGGGTTAACCTTCTTGTTTGGTAAATCAGTGGCAGCACATGCACATAATCCTTTGGCAGGCACATTAGACTGACGGGTCACTAATTAGTCCAACACAATATCTCAACAATCATAGGGATTAATTTGTGAATAGTCATGCACATATCTGAACATCTAATGAAGATGTAATCACAATGTGCTTTGCCACGAATCCCAGTGTTTTACCCTAGGATTTATTTTTGCAGCAGGGGCGGGTCGACCAGCCCAAACGGACTGTGATCCAGTCAATGTTTGCCACTGTGCAAAATTGATGATTTCATTCTGTCAGTCTAACCAAAGCTCATGGCCATAGGTGGTGGTTGGTATGTAGAAGGATTAGTGAATTTAATGCTTTGACTTTGGGCTCGGCTCCTACTCTCACCACAACGGTCTGTTACGATGCCCACATTACTGCTGATACTGCAATAATCTGCCTGTCAAACACTAATCAAACAATACATTTTGAACTAATTGGTTGACAATATGCAGACATACTCAAACTCAGTCACTGAAGGCACTAACTCACCAGCAAGCTGAAGGGAGCATCCTCCCCTTTCCTCCAAAGGGAATATTATGCTATTCATGAATATTGTTAAATATTTAAATGTCCATTATCATTTCAGACTTTGTGTTGCTGTGTGTGTAGAGATTAAAGTGAGATATTGGTAGACATCTGCTATGAGTTTCATTAAGTGTTCTGACTAACTTAGGAACTTGTTTCTGCATAGATATAATTCCAACTATCTATTGTGTGTTGTGCGTGTGTCACCAGTGATGTGTCACACATTTTTTACAACACGTCATGCAGCATTCTTGTCTCTTGCCTTGTCCAGACGTAACTGCTCTATGAACTCTCACACACTAAGGGTTACAGGAAGCACTGAGGAATGAGAGGAGCCTACAAGCATCGGTTCGGTTCAGCTGCAAAGCACCAGCATTAAAACTTCTTATTTATATTGCAAATATGCTAAACCAAAACAAAGGCAAGACACACTGATCAATTCTGTAGTAGTATTCTACTGTAAACCGAATCATGAATATAAGTATGCGGTTTAGTAAATAATCATGGCATACAGAAATAGCTCGCTCAGCCTGATGCCCACATTGCCCAGGGGATTCTAATAAAGACAAAGAATCCAGAGGTTATATCACTGAAATCACAACCACTACATAAGAGATTATGCAGGAACTCGATGCGGTTTCACCAACAGATAAAGAAATGTTATGCTCTTCACACAAGAGCGGCTATTTCCATAAAGTATAGTGTGAGTAGTGAGGGGGTTTGCTGACAAGGAATTCTGCTGGAATGATTGTACGGACTATTGCTGTTTATGATTATGGGAATTACCGCCATCACATGCAAACACTCATGCATTCATGTGAAGTTTGAAAACTGAAATATTTCATTATTTAATTTTTAGACTCTTGATTCAGTACTGTGTAGAAGCCGTCTTTGAAGCAGTTAAAGTGTGTAGTATATAATCTACAAACTTTGAACAAATGAATTACTGCAGTAGAGCCTTTCTTCCTGACAAATCCTCTCAAGCTCCATCAGATTGTATGTGAAATCTCAATCATCTTTAGGTCTCTCCGAAGATGTTCTATGGGGTTAAAGTCTGGGTTTAGGCTGCACTACTCAATAGACTTGTCTTGAAGCGCCTCCAGGGTTTTCTTGGTGATTTGCTTCAGGTGATTATCAATCCAAAAGGTTAAACATCGCCCCTCCAGCCGTGTGAACTCGAGAAAAGGTTTTCTTAAAAGGACCTCTCTGTATTTGATATGATTTATTCGTACTTTATTAACCAGTCTCCCTGCCACAATTAAAAAAAACACCCACAATGCATGATGGAACTTGCCACCAGCATTGGTCACGGTAGGGATTGTGTTAGCCAGAAGATGAGCGATGCCTTGCGTTCACCAAACATAACTGAGCTCATTTTTTTCATCAGACCAGATTATCTTTTTTCCTATTGTTCTCAAAGACCTATATTTGATCCATTTAAAATTCAATCTACAACAGGAGATCAAGATTCAAGAGTGTTAATACTTTAAGGCCATTGTACAGCAACCAACAACTTCTTAGAAAACAAAGCTTTATCAACCACATTCACAGACATCAAGTTCTCTCTCCCCCTCCATTAGCCCTCAGCCTCAGAACTTCATTCCTCTTCCTCCATAAGAAAATCCCAGGGGGAGAGGGTCAGGAAGTGGTCTATTTGTTCCAAAGCAGATTCCACAAATACCAAAGTGAGACCTAAAGGGAGAGGCCTACTTCCCGCTGTTCCCAGTCAGCCTGTTAAGACAAGTGAAGATGGCTTATTGCTATTTTAACCTCTCTCTCTCACACTCTAGCCTCTATAATAAAGTTTACGAATCAAGCAGATTTACAAGCTAATAAGTTTGCTTAACCGTTTGCACACCGTTTAACATCTCAGTTAGCCGAGTTGTCCGGGGAGTGGTTGGTAGAATATATATAAATATCATATAAAGCTATGGCCCACAAGGAGCTTCAGATATGCATAAAGTACATAATCCAACTTTTTATGGAATTCCCATCCTATTACATCTAAATTCACCATTTCCATGTCAAACAAGTTTACTGGGCTTGAATGTGTTTTGTCCACACTTCCCTCACCATTGCATTCACCTAGCTGGGCCTTCCACTGCATATCCAGGTATACCACTGACACACAGACACATAGTTAGATGTCTGAGGAAATTGTTTCTGTATGGGAAGCAGAGGACGCCTAAACGAAAAAAGGAAGCAAGATGAAATGCCTCTTGAGTTGGTCAAAATAACGATAATTACTCTGTACATTACCAGGTACTATTGAAGATACACCGGTGTGGATCGACGATATCTTTCCTATTTTGATTCAACTGCATGTTCTTTGATTTTGAGAGCATAATTTCTTAATTTCCTGTTCAGATTTTCATTCAAAACCCTGCTCTCTATCTCAGGTCATCCCTGATCACGTGCAAGTTTGCTCAATACTGTTGGTCTGCACTCAGATACTGTTGCTGCACAAATGTGCAGGACTGTAGACTTTGTCCTTCTCCTTGCACAAAGGCTACTTCTGGGCACTCTTCAAATTTCCTATCTTGAAACTGTAAACTCTCTCTGACTGTTTCCAATGCTTGCCTAGGTGATAAAAGAGGTTAATGATGATTAATGTGTTGTGGGAGCCAGTCTGCAGGATACTTTACAAATTACAACTTTTCTGATTATGGCCATTTCGGGACAATGCTACTCTTCCATTTGGAGGAGCATGCAGGCCTATGAAGATTGTTGAATTTTGGGAATGGGCAGTGAACGTATGGCAGGGACAGAGGGCTGTTGTAAAGCAGAGGTATGCCTGCTGGACATGCACAGCTTAAGCAGAAAGAGTGTTATGACGACCTCTGCTGAGGGCGATTAAAACTTTATCGATGTTTTTATGGTTAACCAATAGATGTGAGTCCAATAGACTCACCATCAGAAATGTCTCCATTTCTGATGGTGAGTCCATCTAAGACTGGATGATCAATATGTTTGAGTAGGAGCGCAAGGCACTGCGATAACACTGCAAACAGCTCTACGATGATGCAACGGTGCAAAACACTGAGAAATCTACATTATTAACTATGGTAAACTGCCACAGTCTATGTAATCAATGAAAGACATCATGTTTTTTGACTAGGACAACAGTTATTATCCCCTTAAAGAGACACAAGGTCTATTAGATTCTTCTCATATTTAAGTAATTATCAGTTCACTCAGTAAATACTTAGATTAATCAACACAAACAAAATGTTAAGAAATTGTCACGATCAGTGAAATGAGTTGACCTAACTTCAGAACTGGCCTTAAGTCAACATGAGCAAGTGATTGTCTGATTTGTTGGTACAGGGTGGACACGTCTCTCGCTTTCTCTAACACTTCTCCACTGTGCTGTTTTTAGAACATCCTGCCCTGTATTGGTCATCGCTACAAAAGTGGCTGCATCCTGTCTGTCTGCTTCAAAATCTTGATTGAATCTTAATGTGTTGTTCTTGTTTGTGTGGAGGATGCGAGGCACCAGCTTCAGATGGTCTGACACAATGCTAAATCATTCCCAGCAAACAGCTTCAGTTTGCTGGGAACAGCCATAACACTGCTCTGTCAAACACAGTTATAGTATGTGTTGTTTTATTAAAACGTGTGAGGCACAATGACACCGTCCTCACAAAGCAAGAGCTTTGATATGGTTTTTAGCACTGAGAAATAGTGATGGGCATTTTTGGTAATTTCTTGAATAATCTAATATTTAATAATCACGAAAAAGATCAGCTCATCATTGCATCATACAAAACATTAGCTGTACACCATAATTGGAATGAGCCACTTCATAAATCATCATTTTGACCTTCACAGTAATGTTACTCTTGGAACCATCTACAATCAAACTACATGGTTGGAGTGATGCTGCATATGTTGAATCAAAATAGATATATAGAGCATAAAGTTGCATTCTTAGCAATAACAAGTGACTTACAACTTAATAGACAGACACTGCTAGCAACACTACTTCATAAAAGTTGTCACAAATGTCTATTTCATGTTTTTGTTGCTTTAATAACTCCACAGAATAATTAATCTATCAGGCTAATAGCCTTTACAGCAAGAGTCTCATTGAATCTAGATCAAGTAGCAGATGACAACTGCTGTGTGTTAGAAACATGTTTGAGCAACATTTTGGTAAACGTAATTTACAGAGAATGTAGAGAAGCTCGTGTTGGAAGTTATGTGACTTGGCAGAAACGTTGACCTGTTTAAACCTTTTGTCAGGACTGAATAATGGCCTTTCTGAAGGCTCGCCTTTATTTGAACCAGCAGTCAAGCTAGTGACATCTGTTAAAGTGGACAAACAGACACAGACAGGCCTGCTGTTTAACACACACACAAATCAAGTGCAGAGATAGGCTCATGATGTTTAAGTATGGGAGGTGTGTGCGTGTGGTCAAGGTATTATACACGGGTGAACCGTAAATCTGTTCGCACACATTATGTGGGCTGACCTTCCTTGTGGGGACAAAATGGAAGTTCCCATAATGCAAATTATTCCATTTTAGAGGGTAGGAAGTGAAATAAGTAAGTGGAAGTTATGGATGATTGAATTTCATGCTGGGTCTCAATTTGTGTAATTCTATACTCACACATGCTACTTTAATTGTATAAGGAAGGACAAAGTACCCTATGCACTAGTACTGATGTTGCACTCAAAGCAATCAAAAGCAGAGTTTAAATGATGCACACTTATCAGCCTCAGTGGTAACCATCTTGACTACGCAGTGGAAGGGGAGGGACCACTAGCATTTTTTCAAACAATGTGAGAATAACTCACCATCAGTACACATGATGTGTCCTCCCTGCTTTGCATTGATGGCATAATTCAAAGTAAAATGTTGACTTCTACTGAATGCACGTTCATTTGCGAAAAAGCATCCTTTGGAAATCCACGCACTACGCCAGGGAGTATATCGTGTACACTGTGTATAATACATGTTGCGTTACTCACAGACTGATTTGAGAAACAGCAATAGTCTCCAGGAAATGTAATGCAAGTCAATGTAATGTCTAAATGTAAGCGTGTTTGCTTGTGTCATATACACATAAACAATGCTCTGGTGTGGACTTCCTGTTCCCTCAATGGAAATCATAAGAGCAGCTTGTCACATGAGACAAATAGAGTGGGAGTTTTCCAACAAACAGCCACTGTGGAGCATGAGCTTCTACAGCCGTTTGCTGCTTCTGTCTCACGTCAGGAAGAGGACAACATGGGCTACATAGTCACTCCCTGCCTCCCAGAGCAGATGAATTCAATTGTGGTGGAAAGGGAGGAGGGGGGGTTAGAGCTCCTTTCAGTCCGACTGTGTCACAAGGACCCTTGAACCAAAGCCAATGGAGGACACAAAGAAAGCCCTCTGACGCTGCCAAACCGGCCATGATCAAGACATTGAGCCTACTGGGGACACTAAGCTACTCCTTATGCAGGACATCTGCAAACTGAACAAAGATTTGACTGACATACTAAATTACTAATATTAATTTTGTAAAACAAATTCAGTGACATCTCAAACCAAAAGCCAAACAGTCATTGATTGATATGAAACGCGACAGCAGTATATCCTCAAAGAGAATAAGATTAATAAACATATTGTTTATTAACTATAGAGAGGTTTGCACAAAGTCTACAAAGATTGTCACAGTAAAGGCCTACCAGAAAATCAAGTGACATGTCCATTAAGGAATGTTAGGTTTTAATCAACAGTAGCGCATAAAAAAACATCAACTTGACAGAATGAAAACAGCTGTTTGTTCTGCTGATAGAATAAATGCTGTGCAAATGTAAAATGCTCTACTGCTACACCTGCCAGATGCAAATCAGTTGTCTACTTTATTTGTCTGCCAGATGTTCAAAAAAAATTGTGTTGAGCCAAAACACTTAAAAGAAGTTAAATGTAGAATTAACAACACAAGCATGACATCTAAGCCACATGATGTGGGCTAAACAAGCTTTATGGATAGAAGTTGCTGGATTATACACAATAGAGGCACGTACATCCTGAAAATATCTTACCAACGGGTCACCTGCATAACCGGTCTTTATACTTGGGCAGGAAATTCACTTAGAGATTCCCCGGCAGAGGCCAGAACCTAGGACTTTCCTGCTGTGAGTTAAAAATGATGCTACTTCCTGTATCTATATCTATTTTTATCGAGCTTGAAAGCCAACTCCTCAGTAAACCACTAGCTGATAAAAAAAAACACTGTATAAACCCAAATATTGTAAGTGCACAGATATAAATATGTAAATTCTTTCCATTTCCACATGAAACAAATCGCAATGGAAAATATAATAAAAAAAGTTTGTTCAAAAGAAAATACAACAAAGTACAATGGGAACTGAAACAGAAAATGAACACTGTTTGAAGGAGACAGGGCTTTTTAGTGTAACAGAAAATGTGTGTGGGTGATTCACAGCAGTGCACCATCGTTGATCACTGCAGAAAATACAGAGAATAGATACTGAGCTCTGTATCAGAACATCTCACTCTTACACCAGCAAGCACCGTGAACTCCCACATCATGGTCAGACATATAATATATTAGAGATATAGAAAACAGCATTAAAGCATAAAACACAATTTTAACATATCTCAAAATATGCCAAGAGTCAAGGCAAGACTCCAAACTCATTCAAGTAACCATGGCATCCCTCAAGCATCACGTCCCACACCATGATCCAATGCTTACAAATGATGCCCCAATAATAGCTCGTCAATAGAGCAGGACCACAACACTGATAATAGGGGAAACTGTTGTTCATCTGCTGCAGTCAATGTGCCTGTCAGGAAAGAAACTCTCACACTGGGATCTTTAAAAATGTAAGAAAACACTGGAAGATAATAACCTGACAACAAAGATGGGAAACCGTGCAACACTGTAGTAAGTGGACGAGATGCTTACATGTCTGGCCTCCCTGCGAAGCCCCTCGGTGTTCCTCAACCAGCAGCGGCTCAGCTCACTCAGCTCCAGGATTGGTTGCACCTTCAGCCTCACCGTGTCCCCGGACTGACGGATCATCTCCACTATCTCGTCCCGGCTCTTGCTCTCCACGTTCTTTCCATTTATCTCCACCAGCCTGTCCCCAGGCACCAACCCCAGAGCCAGATCCTTAGTGCCGGCGCCAGGCTCGGCAAAATGGACAACACGCCTGTACACTCCTCCATCAAGGCTGCGGTCCAGCATAGTAGTGCGACGCAGAGAAAATCCAAAGTCGCCCGTGTTGCGGCGTTGGAGCTCCAGCTCACGTGTTTCTGGCGCACTGGGTGCGACCACGGCTGGCAGCTGCAGCTGTGCAGGAAAGGTCTTGTCGACCACCTCAGGGATGCTCACCTTTTTGGTGATTGGTGCTTCAGGCTGCTGCTGCTTGATGCTGTGCTTGCGGAGCATGCTGAAAACTTTGCTCTCCACATGCGGAGATGGGGCAGCAGAGTTCTGGCCCGAAGGGGTGGAGCTCTCTGAAGGGCTCTCCTCTTTGCTCCTCTGGGAAAAGGAGAAGCGCTTCATCATTTGACCCATCTGCGAGGAGTTCTGCCTGGCAAGTGAACCGAAGTGAGCGACACGCTCGTGTACTGAGCCACGGTGTCCGTCCTGTCCTCCACCCTCACCCTTCAGGTCATCAGTAGAGCTGGCAGCGCTGAGCTGGTCATCCAGAACCATGCTGCTTCGGTTGCTCAGGCCGTCCGATTCAATGTCAGTGAGGGTGAGCTCATGGCTGCTGGCCACTTTGATGGGAATGGGGTTGGAGATCTCCAGTTTGTTCTTGGACTCTCGCTTAGCCTCCCTCTTCAGGTTGAAGAAACCACGCCTCATGCTCATCTCTTCCAGGCTGCGCAGCTCTGCTGGAGACATCCTCTCCTTTTTATCTTTCTTCTCCTTCCTACTCCCTTCCCTCTCCTTATCCTTTTTCATTAGATTAAACATGGTGAAAAATCAAACGCTGCTTTTCCGTCTAGCGTGGCTCTATTTTCCCTACAGAGCTGGAGGTCCAATTCACCAGGCAGGGGGTTTGGTTGTGACCAACAGGGACAAATCCCCTGGGGAAAGAGACAAGGAGAGAAAACTGGGTCAAACTAGTTATGATGGACACTCAAAGCACTTTACAGTTAGGTTTTGCCATCACACACACACACATATATATACAGTGCATCTATGTGCAGCACTGTCTCCATCACTCACACACTGCCAGTACAGCCATCAGGGGCAATTTCGGCTCTGTATCTTGCCCAAGGACACTTCGGCACTGGGAAAGACATTATTTGGTTTATTTTATAACATTAACATTTTAATCAGTTAGTCATTACTCAGTTGGAACAGTCAGATATTTTCTATGGGCTGTATTCTTGTTTTACTTGTTTCTAAGTTGTTCTGGATGAAAAGCAACAGTTTGTTACTGTAATGAAACCATCAGAGACACTGGGCATGTTTCTCTCCCATGAGGAACACACTGTGCTCCCAGCCATGTCATTCAGCTGTAATGAGTGTTTAATTCGTGCCTGTCGTGAGTCTGAGCTGCTCACTCATTGATGAATGCACACAGAAATTTAAGGTGCTGTACTTTATAAAACAATAACATCAACACAAATCATGAGAACAGAGTGAAACACATTGTTTGAGCATCTTTGCACCACTGCACTATTGCCATCTAAGTAAATAAAGGTTTTTTCTCCACCCTTACACATCTGGTTCCCCGTTGCACAACTGTCATGTACAGTTTAACTCTATTTGCACATAGTTGAGTGTATTTTGCTAGTTTCTTTTCGCCTATGGTTAATCGTATGTATATCTGTGTAAGTACACCCAGCACGTGTACACACACATATGGCAAATAAACCTGATTCCGATCCGGTAGATGAAACAAAACGACTGTGTTGACTCAGTCATCCATGTAAGTTGACAGAAATCAGGTGCTGGCCGGCGGAGAGTGTACAAAACAAGTGGAAACATCATGAAGTTTCCTAGAAGCCCAGCTCCAGTCTGCAGGGCCGTGGTGACAGCACAGCTTTGTGTCAACACGAGCCCCCTGTCTAACACAACCCCAGCGAGGACACGTTTAAACAGCCTCCACGCAGCTCCTGGGAGCTCCTGAAAGCTCCTGGAGGCTCCTGGAGGCTCCTGGAAGCTCCTCGCAGGTTAAACCGACACTAGCACCTGGCAGCACCGGTCCAGACACATCAGCCCAGCATTCAGCCTCAAGTCAGGGGACAAAAAGCATGACAGGGCTGGGAGGTGTAGCTGTTCGGCTACGTTAGCTAGCCGAGCTACTGTTTGCTGTGTGTGGGGGTGACGCGACCTACCGCTCAGAACCAATATTTACCTTTGTTATCCCGCTGCTAGTGGAAGAAACAAGGTCCTCCAGCACACGCCGGCGTCCGCCGAGAGGTTTTCTGTGGAACTTCCCAGTGAGCAGCAGCGCAGCTAGCTAACTAGCCTAATTGGCTCCAGTCACAGCCTCAGTGCTTTGCCCTCATTCTTTTTGGAGGAACAAACCCTGGAAGGCGTCAGGTATCCAGAGGAGAAACCCGCCGGTGTGTCCCGTCTGTCCCAGGCCTCCTCTCTCCAGACAGAACGTGTCCCGTGGCTCTACAGCGGGAGGACAATACTCACTGTTCTGCGGGACAGCAAATGGAGCACCGCTGGTTAATGGGCGCAGCTCTGGGAACAGAAGCCGCAGACTGGATCAGAGCTGCTGCTCCACGTCCTGCAGCCGAGCCCGCTCAACCGGCGACCCCTGTTGGACACACCGGGGAGGTACAGCCTGCCTGCCCGCCCGCCGCAACACTACTGTGAGGGTGACCAGGGGGCAGTGTTGTGCAAGTTCACACCTCTCATGAACTAGTTCAAAGTTCAGTTCATACAAGTTACATGAATAGTTCACGTTCATAGTTCACCATTTAAATTCTGAACTAGTTCATAGTTCAGTTCATTTCATAGTTTTAAGGTGGAAAGTGAGAATTAACTTGTTAAAGAAAACTTTATCCATCACTACCCCTTTCCTTTACTGTCTGAATCTTTATCAGACAGTGTGTAAAAATCCCTCAGATAATAATATCCTCAACGGATCTCGGATGTAGTTGCTGAGTCTGCGTCTCTGCTTTCTCTTGCCATCTGTATATGAGGCCCAGCTGTTGTGTTGCAGGTGTGGCCTGCCCCTTTAAGGAAAGTTTGTAGTGTGTGACGTAGTGCACCTGGGTATTGTGGGAAAAGACGCTAAAAGTGTGTGTATAACGAGAAGTGACGCACCATGGGCAGAAGCCCATTGTGCACATCCTGCGCAGAAACGAACTGCAAATTAAATGAAAAAAAATCAAAAAACGCCGGGTGCACTTCCTGCGCAGAAGTCCATTGCGCACATCCTGCAGAAGCCCCTTGCGCAGGAATTGGGCAATTTTTTATTTTAAATTACATTTTCGAGTTAATATACTTTAAAAACCTATTGTTAGAGAATAACCCAGTACTTTCTAACCTTGTCTATGGACGCCTTACAAAAATCACCATCTGCTGTGATGTCCTGAGGCTGCCCCCTGCTGGCTGCTGGGTTCCTCTTCCGCTCTAGCTTGGTTTGTGCAGCTTGTGATTAACTAAAGTTGTCCATAAAAGAAAATCTTTAATATCCTTCAAGGGCAACTTGATGTACAACCAGCAATCAGTGCACGACAAAAAAAAACAATATATACAATGTAAATAAAACACAATATAAAAACCCTATAAACTAAGTAGCAGGGGAAAATTTGCTTTTAATAAATGAATTGATAAGTCGACCAACAGAAAACTCAACTATTTAGATATTCTCGAAACATTTCATTCAACTTTTAATTTCCTGTTGTATTTCTAATAATTTTGAATGTTGGTGACATTTCTTTGATAAATGGGTGCAGGTTTTATTACCTCTGCTAAGGAGGTTATGTTTTCATCTCTGATTTGTCAGTCAACAGGTTTATGGAATAAACTACTGGACCAATAACCACACAACTTGGTAGAAGGAAGCTGCATGGATCAGAGAGGAACCTATACGGCTCTGTTGAGCTCTACTGAGTGACGTCTAGTGAATGAATCTGGAATCTTCTCTCAAAAAGTGTGAAGCTAATGAGGTTTTTTATAAAGATGAGATCGAAAACGTCAGACCAAGTGAATCCACTTTATTTCAGCATGAACAGAAAAGAAGAAGGGAGTTTCATTTCACTTCACAACAGTTCCTCATACCAGCATGATGCATACAAAGAGATGTATAAAAACCTACTCATTTTGGCAGCATAGTAGGGCCATTTGCTGATGTCACCATCCATGGCTCCGTGGACAGGCAAGCCAGCATCTAAAACATCCTCCTGGATGACTCCCTGTGTGAACAGTCAGGCGGCAGCTCACACAGAATTTGCGCTTCCGCCTCAGGACATCGATTGTGGACATCATTAGTGTTTATTTGTGTCGACCTGACATGATATGCTATCAGTACAGGACACTTTTGATATTTTTTATTATATATATATATTTTTTTTTATAGCTTACAAATTTGTCTGCCTGTGTGTGCATCTGTTTACAGTCTAAAAGTTATTGGGTAGGAGTGTCGAAGTCACGAACAAGAAGTGTGTCGTGTTCACTGGACTTTAATAAAGTTACACATACAAAGAGTGGTTTCCTGTCGTCTATACGCGAGGACGCTACAATATGAACGTATTCATTATTTGTCATTGAGTTGCGTTCAGTTCATCGTTCTCATAAAAGTGAACGTGTTCAATGAACGCGTTCTTTCGCGTTCGTTCATGCACAACACTGGGTAAGGGTTAGTTGTGATGGTTAAGGTTAGGGTAAGGGGCTAGGGAATGCATAATGTCAAGCTACCCTCACAACTATAGAGAGACGTGTGCATTTGTGTGTTTGTGTGTGTGCTGGAATATATATATACATAAACACATATATAGTTAATCATGAGAATAAAACAGACTGACAGTTATCGCTGACTACATAGAAGATTTCTAGCGTAAAATCTGTTTACATTGAATTCCATTTAGTCATCTTTTTTCTTGTAATTATATTAATATTAATTGCTTATGTTTGTCTTCAGTAATAAATTGCATTTCATACATGGCCAAGTCTTTGTCTGGCTGTCAATGGACATCAGAATGTTGTATTTGTAACTGTTCCTCTAGGTGGCATTGCAGACTGTTGTTAATTCATCAGTGTTCCAGAGAAGCGTTCAGCGTCCCAGTTACAAATCCTCATCTTCAAGGTGTAGAAATTGAGGGGCCTTACTTTATCGTAATTCTACTCCAAAAGCAAATGGTGCAGTTTTGAGGCAGCTATTTTTTTCTTGTTTTATGATAAACTAAGTGAATAGCAAAGGAACTTGTTAAACTTTATACTCATTAGAGAGAATTTATCTAATTTTTTAAACTGCTTTCCTTCAGGCTGCAGTACATTTGCAGTCTTCATAAGTCGACAGACAGATATATACATATTTCTTATACTGTTGTTAAAGTGTCAAATACTGGTATTAGCTGATTGTGTCTATATGCTTTTAAAATCTACTTAACTAGTCGTTGCTTTACCTTTTATCATGTTAGAGGAGGGAAACAAATTAGCACAACATAACACATGCTTTTATATTTATCTTTAATTTCTTTAGTTTCACAAAGCATGAATGATTTAACAGTTGAGACACAACAGTGGGTTAATATTTTTCTTTACCCTTCACATTTTCAGTCACTGGCCCACTTCCTTAGCTGCATTCAGCCTGGTTCCAGTAAGCGATGGAACAGCTGGGGGATTTTTTTTGTGTTGCAATGTTGCTGACTTTTTCTCAACTCCCTGCCTCGGTAACAGCTGAGGTATGAGTCAAATTGTTGGTGAACTGCTTTTAGTCTCTTTACACTTGGTGCTGAGAAAATATTCAGTTAATGATTATTTATATTATAAAGATGCAGAGGGTAAACACGCAATTATGCTATAAATTCAGTGATAATGAAGTCAGTGATAAATGCAATAACTTGTGGTTTTGTGGTGGTATATGTGGAGACGGAAGCCAGAGATCTACACCGTCACCGAGGTCAGACTGATGTCCCCGTCGACCTCCAGAGAGGAAATTTTGGACGCAGGCAAATGGTGGCTGTAGGTGTGTGCCTGGACCCCGTTGACCAGGATCCTGAAGCACTGATTCTCACAACAGATGGTCAACTGAAAGACACAAAGGGCATTTTGCCAACGCATGTGAAAAAAAGTGTCAATGCACAATGTTTTGTAGAGAAGAAGAAGTAGACCAGTGATACAACAAGGTGGTATGGAAGGAGATGTGGGCCTTTTATCAGGGACACTATATCTCCACCTGGTCAGAGTGAGCAGCCTTACCGTGAACGGCTGTCCCCGTTTGAAGGGCATCCCTCCACCACGCTCCTCAGCGCCCCATTTCTCCCCCTGCTTGGTGTTTCGAACCACAGCGTTATCACTGAAACGTGGATTGTAATGCAGCGCTATGCCGAAATTATAGTTGAGATTCACATGGAACCTGAGAGGACACAGAGGAAGGGCCAACATGAGACATTATTGCTCTTGATGCTCCCTACAGACGCCAACTGCCTGGTGAACAAGTCAAACACCAAATGTGTAAAAGCAAATTTGTCCTGGGCCACGGACGAAGGGCCGCCGACTCAGATGATGTCTCTGACCTGCGACAGTTCAACAATGCATTTAAAATATTTGTAACTCTTCTCAGTGAACATATTTTGAATTCTTTGTGGTCAATGCCACAATATC
The DNA here is from genome assembly GCA_038501795.1 of Pseudopleuronectes americanus. NCBI lineage: Eukaryota > Metazoa > Chordata > Actinopteri > Pleuronectiformes > Pleuronectidae > Pseudopleuronectes > Pseudopleuronectes americanus. The sequence continues at coordinate 18,064,271 of CM076719.1, forward strand.
AAAACTGATCAACACATAAAGATATTTTTTAAAAAGGTGAAACTATTTCTTCATAATAGATCTGCAGCAGCTCATTGATTCATTCAGCTCCTCGCTCTCTCTCTCTCTCTCTCTTTATCTCTCTCTCTCTTACATCGTCAGTCATCAATCTTCAGGGGATTGCTTTAACTTCCACAACAGATTTTTTTTTGTGCGAGACTTAAAATACGATAGAATTATTCTGTACGAGACTTATAAATACTGTGTCATCTTTTCTACCGCAACTGAAGGAATAAACTACAACACCTCGTGTGACGTGAAATTCACAGAGACCCAGGAGTTCTGGGGAAATCATCTTTCTGTAATAGAGTAATAGAATGACTTCTGGGATTACACAGTCATTGGATTCACTTGTTCCTCTCTGGTATATTAAGATGTGTAATTAGAGGAGATTTAGATTTTTTTCCCTCCCACAGCAAACAGGTAACTGTCATTAAACATCTACTGGAAGGATTCTAATGGGCTGCAGGCGTTTGAACACAGACAAAAACAGTTCAGTTAAGATGATCATGTGAATGATCATCTTAAGCATGAGGTTCAATGTATGATCAAACTAGTTTGAAGCAAAATAAATTTAAATCACTACAAATATCGATATTTATTAGATATTAGTCTGCTTTATAATGTGTTTATTTTCCATAGTTTAATTCTATTAGACACATTCTCAACAACTCTGGGTGGAAAAGTTTTTGGTTTAAAAGTGATACAGCTGTTAATGAAGTCGAACCTTGTAGCTCCGGGGTGAGGGGTCCCCTGGATGGTGATGGACCTGCCAGGGTTGAATTTGATGGAGCTCCTGTATGGAACACTCTGTACAGAGATGGAATCAGAAATAATTATGCATTCTTTTTTAATCACAATGTCTTGGAACACAATTAAAAATAAGTTTTACATGTAGTAGCTTCTGTACGTAAAGTTGGAAATAAGTGATACATGTGTTTTTCTTGCAATTTATGTGAAATGACCCTTTAACTTGGATCAAAATGTTGAGGGTGTCCTAAATGTCTGTGGAAACACCAACTGCACCGTGTCTGATACTCACAGGCATCGCAGGAGGAAAGGCTGGCTGCGAGGGGAAGCCAGGCTGAGCTGGAAATGATGGATATGAAGGGAATCCAGGCTGAGCTGGAAATGCCGGGTATGAAGGGAAGGCAGGCTGAGGTGGAAACGCCTGACATGGAGGGAAAGCAGCCTGAGCAGGAAAGGCCACGTGTCCGGGGAACTACACATAAAAGAAAACCACTTAAATCCCATCCACTATTCATTGACAGTACATGAAACACAGAGACTGCCTCAGTGTCCTAATGTTACTAACTTCCTCACCACAGAGTTCTGGAAGGTGATGGAGGATATAGTCACTTTCCCGCCTACTGAGATGGTGTCCACTGGATAAAATGGAATACGATGCTTGTAGTCACTAAAGTGCTTGCCGTTGATCGTCAGCTGTAAAATAACAAATTTCAAATTCAACTTTTCTCATTTACATACATTGTAGAAAAAAACACTAACAAGCAGATAATCTTTAAACATAAATGAATGAATTATGGCAGGGGGTGGTGTCATGATCCTGCCCCTGTCTGAGGCCTGTGTTTTGTTATGGACTTTGGATTTTATTTCTTCGTGGATTCTTCTGTGAGTGTTGTTGCGTGCATGGACTTTGACCTTGTTGTCTTCCTTGCGTTTGTTTTTAGATTTTTTTCCCAGATTGAATTTTGAGTTAATTACATTTATTTTGTATTTAGCTCATGTTTCAGAGCATTTACTGACATTGTCTATTTTCCCGCTCTCTGTTGTTTTTATTTAAAATAAAGGCATGTAATCATAAAAATGTCTGTTTGGGCTAAAAAGGGGTTTGCTAGGTATTCCTGTGCAGGTGACATTAAAAGCTAGAATTTAGAGATGATTGTAAAATGATGTAAATTGGTAGAAGGTGAAGCAACATTTTCACAGACTTGTTCCGACTTGAGGTGGATTCCTGCGAAACCTGCGGTCTAGGCATCTGATAAATGGTAAATGGCTTTGTATTTATATAGAGCTTCTCTAGTCTTGATGACCATTCAAAGCACTTTACAGTAGTTTTACTTTCACCCATTCACACACACACATTCATACAGTGCATCTATTAGCAGCACTTTGTTGTTCTATGAGGGGCAATATGTGGTTCAGCATCTTGCCCAAGGACACTTTGGCATGCATATGGGAAAGACTGGGGATCAACCTTCAGGTTGGAGGACGACCGCTTTTCCCCTTTCTCCGGCTTGCAATACAGTCCTTAGACATGTAGACAGGGTTAGCTTGATTGAAGACTCTAAATTGACCGTATATGTGTGAATGTGACACTGAATGGTTGTTTGTTGGCCCTGTGATACGCTGGTGATCTGTCCAGGGTAATGTCAGCTGCAGGCACGTGCACAGACATTTTGGGGGGCAGGTGCTCAAACCAAAAAAAAGGGCACCCATCGCCAAAACTATTTATGAAATTAAAAACAATAATAATAAATAAATAAAAAACACAGTAGGATATTTTCAACTTATATATTTGTTTATGTTAACATACTAACTCAAATGATCAAATTGAAAAAATAAATGAATAACAGACAAAACAAGGCCAACTGACAGAGTTGAAGCATAAGCAGAATTACACTAATAATATACCACAATATTTCTCACCAAACTGTCATGTAGCTCAACTTAAGACCTACCTTTCATTTCAATAATTAAGATTTTAAATTAAACAAAAATAGTGAACTTGTCTAATTTGTAGAACAGTAAAACTGCCTTTAAATTCTCTGTCTGTCTGTCTGTCTGTCTTTCTGCCTGTCTTTCTGTCTGTCTGTCTGTCTTTCTGCCTGTCTGTCTGTCTGTCTGTCTGTCTGTCTGTCTGTCTGTCTGTCTGTCTGTCTGTCTGTCTGTCTGTCTGTCTGTCTGTCTGTCTGTCTGCCGTCTGCCTGTATCTCTCTCTCTCTCTCCCTCTCTCTCTCTCTCTCGTCAGTAAACAGCTGGACAAGTCTTTGAAATCACGGATTTCGTGAGGTTTTTGTTTGTTTATTTTTTAAGAAAAGTCGGACCAGTTGCGACGTAATGTTTTCAGCAGCGCTAATGTTGTGGTTAATTTATCACCAAACAACGTCGGAGGATTTCACACACACCGTCATTACCTGTTTGTCTGATGCTGCGGTCAGAAGGCTGCAGCCGTTTAGCGCTCAGCTGCATGAGCACCAAGTGGAGGAGGAGGAGGAGGAGGAGGAGGGAGGGGCGCGGCGGGGGCTTGTGAGCGCCGCGGAGCATGTCGGGGCGAAATTCTCAAAAGAACTCAAATAAATGCCCTTCAGATATCACACACATTTGGGGGGAATTGATGAGAGAGAGAGTCATTTTTATTCTTAAATATATTGATGCATGAAGAAAAAATTGGGCTCCAGCAGAAGGGCACTTTTCTCATCCAGGGCAAAAGGGCCAGTGCTTGAGCACCACTAGGGGTCTATCTGTGCACGTGCCTGGTCAGCTGGGATTGGTTTTGAATATAATGTAGTAACGCGAATTACATTTCTAGAATTGTTAACATTTGCCGGAACAATACTCCGACAAAACGGAGCAGATCATTTTCAGACAGTCAACAATTTTGTCTCGACAGACCTGGTAGGAATCACGGCCGACTGTGATGAGCAGGCTGAAGGCAGAGCCAGGAGAGAGCATGGAGTTGTTCTTCCTCTCTTCAAAGCCCCAGCTGCCATGTTGGAGAGTGTTGCTAACCACACAGGAGTCACCATCATACCGGGGGTTAAAATGGAGAGCAATGTCCGCTCCGGAGCTGGAGCCGCACTGTAAATTCACATGGAACCTAAAGAAAAAGAGAGGTCAATCATTTAATCATGTAAAAACTCATTTAAAGGTGCCTGACATCATTAATGAGACTTGGCATAATATAGCTTTCTAGCTTTTTTTCCCCTTGAGGAATCTGGAGTGAAATTGAAGCTACAGAAAATTGAAGCAACAGAAAAATATACAAAAACATAAACTAAACATCAATTCCATAAATATTAATGAATAATAATAATAACGCCACAATAATAATAATCGTCAGGTTCATTGGCGAGTTTTGACTACAAATGATGCTATGGATCAATGTAATGATGAGCTGAGCTGTTATTTGACACTACTACATAGTGTCAACACTAGGTTATGAGGTACTATTGAATGAGGTTGATTTCATTCATTGGTAATTTACCGAACTTAATAAATGATCCATTTATTCCATCCATTAACTAGACCATTTATCCTGTAAGGGTCCCTGGATCTTATCCCAGCTGACATAGGGTGAGAAGCGGGCAAACATACAGAGACGATCTACAGATGCACCTCAATAAATTAGAATATCATGGAAAAGTTGATTTATTTCGATATTTCAAATCCAAAAAGTGAAACTCATAAATTATATAGATTCATTACACACAGAGTGAAATGTTTCAAGCATTTATTTCTATTAATTTTGATGATTATGGCTTACAGTTAATGAAAACCCAAAATTGAGTATTTCAGAAAATTAGAATAATACATAAGACCAATAAAACAAAGGATTTTTAATACAGAAATGTCAGCCTACTGAAAAGTATGTTCATATATATGCACTCAATACTTGGTTGGGGCTCCTTTTGCATGAATTACTGCATCAATGCGCTGTGGCATGGAGGCGATCAGCCTGTTGCTTTGATGGCAGCCTTCAGCTCGTCTGCACTGTTGGGTCTTGTGTCTCTAATCTTCTTCTTGACAATACCCCATAGATTCTCTATGGGATACAGGTCAGGCGAGTTTGCTGGCCAATCAAGCACAGTGATACCATGGTCATTAAACCAGGTATTGGTACTTTGGGCAGTGTGGGCATGTGCCAAGTCCTGCTGGAAAATTAAATAAGCATCTCCATAAACCTTATCAGCGGAAGGAAGCATGAAGTGCTCTAATATGTCCTGGTAGACGTCTGCGTTGACTTTGGACTTGATAAAACACAGTGGCCCAACACCAGCCGATGACATGGCTCCCCAAATCATCACAGACTCTGGAAACTTCACACTTGACTTCAAGCAACTTGGATTGTGTGCTTCTCCACTCTTCCTCCAGACTCTGGGAGCTTGATTTCCAAATGAAATGCAAAATTTACTTTCATCTGAAAAGAGGACTTTGGACCACTGAGCAACAGCCCAGTCCCTTTTCTCCTTAGCCCAGGTAAGTTGTAGCCCATGTCCTGGATACGTCTGTCCGTGATGGCCCTTGATGCACTGACTCTAGCCTCAGTCCACTTTTCCATGTTATTCTAATTTATTGAGATGCACCTGTATATGGGTTCCTGTTGTGGGAGAAAGCTAGACTGCCCAGAGAACATGCAAACATGGCTGAACTGGGATTTGAACCAAGAACCGTCTTGCTGTGAATTGCCGGTGCTAGTCAACTCACAGCCTCTGATCAGAAAACCAAAATAATATGAATAAACACATAGGCCTGTAGACATATGTTTCTATTTCTTGGTCATTTCAATGCAAATGGGTACTCCCTTCTTGGGATTACAAGATGCATCTAATTTACAAACACATACGTAAACAAAATAAATAAAGAGAGGACATGTTCAAAAAAACGATTTTACAAAAAGGCTTATTTATAATCACGCTAAAATGAAAAAAAGAGCAGCCTGACCTGCCAGATCCCGGCAGGACTCGTCCAGTTATGGTGATCATCTTCCCCTCCTGCAGACCCCCATGGATTAATCCAGTAAAGGGGATACTCTAGAAAGAACAGGATGCAACATGTAAATAGCCTCTTTTCATTATAACCACTAACATGAACTGCGCATGAAGCAAGTGCATTTAGGATGTGTTCAAATACATTTTGTTTATTTAACAACAGAACACAGACCACAGCACCTTATACTGGATTCAGGCATCAGGTGAGCTTGCTCCTAGACCTAGGTTTTTATTGGCCAATTTCTGCTGCCTCAAGAAAGTCATGTGCTGATGATGCACAGACTCTGGAAATCAGTCTATATAATCCTATCGTAAAGGACAACAATATTTGACACCTGTTTTAGGACATTTAACTCTAAAACGCACACCAACTGGCTGTATGCCAAAGCAGCATCATACAATATTCAGCTGTTGACAGTTGAGACCATAAAATGCAGTTTAATTATTTATAGCAAGTTAAATATTGTTATTTATTATTTGTTATTTTACTGGCAACAAGAAATGTACGGTTAGGGTTAGTAATTTGGTCAGAAGACCTGGTAGATAATAGGTTATGAATGTTGTTTGTTTTTTACAATTTATGCTAGACATGCTCGAAAAGTCCCCAAACTCAACCAACACATCGGAAATGGCAAACATTTACTTCCAATATGGGCCTTGTCGTGGCAAATTTCTCGATAGCGCCCCCTACACCGTTTCACCAACAGCAGTATGTATAGCCATTATTTCTGCAGTACAATGACTTTAAACTTGACATCCAGACAGAGAGGTGAATTATCTTTGTCACCTATTTGGGATTTTGTTTAATTTATAAATAAACGTTTTGTAAATATTGAGTCTACTTTCACTTTCAAATATTTTCCAAATTATTTTCTAAATAATCCTTCAAAACTTCACGAACCCTGCTCCTTCTGTCCAGTCTCTATCTGGTTTCAGTGTTGTTCAGAATCTGTTTGCAATTCACTTCTTCTGCTCGTGTGATTATTAGTGTCCTGAAACAAGGGAGCCGATTGTTTTCCTGTTCTGGGAGGAAAACCACAAAGTGCCGCCTTCTCTGTCGAACGGTAATCAAATTGTCTTATCATTGTTTTTAAGAAGAATGCATTTAAAAATCTCTGGATCACTTACTGGGTTACAAAAAGGTTGCTGGTTGAAAGCCATGGTCCGAATCTGAGCTGCGCTGTTTTGTTGAAGTCTGGCGGGGGGAAATGGAGATTTTTCTACTGCAGCTCAGAGTTTTAGTTAGGTTTCGATTCCCCTTCAGTAGGAGGTCTCAATGTGTATCATGTATCAGTGTGTGTGTGTGTGTGTGTGTGTGTGTGTGTGTGTGTGTGTGTGTGTGTGTGTGTGTGTGTGTGCGCGCGCGCGCGTGCGTGCGTGCGTGTGCGTGGGCGTTCCTTTTATTTTGCAGCATCTTCGGTCCTGTTCCTCCTCCAGGATCCGTTGCCTCATGCTACACTTTATTTACAGAGATGACTTCACTGTGCTTTTACTCCCTGCACTCCACTTTTGTATGCCCTACAATAGTTTAGCTTTAGTAACTGTAGTTTCTCTTTGAGTATATTCATACTAATTGTGTTTCAAATTGACAACAGCGGCGTTATGGTGTAAATTACCCCCCCCACACACACACCCACAAACACACACAACGGATTTCTAGGAAATAAAAGCTACAGCAGTTTTATTACACAAGTTGATGAATGACCAGTCATGTGCCTGACAGAGAGGGCAGCTATATAATATAACTGTGTTCAACTGTGGCTACTAACAGTGTGTGTGTGTGTGTGTGTGTGTGTGTGCGTGTGTGTTAGACAACTAAAGATTAGATTCCAGTGAAATATGTGAAACCATGTATTGTGAGTCATAACGAGAACAGGGCACTGGTCTTTACTGGAAATACATTTTGTAATAACAGCATTTAGCATATTTTTGTCTGGAGTCTGAATTAGGAGGCAGGGAGGTTATATGAGTTGAAAAGCTCAGTTGTGAAATCCGGTGCGAGCTCACAGCCTAGAATGGTTTCAGTTGTTCAGGAAGATTAGGCCCCTGGTAGCTGGCTGTAGTAAAGGTCATTCATCCTTCCTCCTCCATGTTTTTGGGTGGGACTATGACCAAATTGTAGTACACATCAAACACATTTTACAGGTTATGTCATTTAGGATCATTCATCTCTTCTCTTTAGCATTCTTTTCAAGTTGAGAATGTTAATGTAATGTTTCCTTTTTTTTCTTCATATTTCGACATGTACTCTTAAATGCCCATACTAGTGTCATGCTTTTGGTCACAATTTAAATTGGACTGGGTCAGTCTGTGATTTACAAATGATTTTAGAACTTGCTCTTATGGTATGTTGTTGCATCCATGAGGACCGCACATGCAGGTCTTATTGTGATGAGTTGTGATCATTTCAGAAATAGGAAAGTACAAAAAAGCCGCACAGAGATTCTTTGGAGATCAGTTTTAATGTTTACAGCAGTTCAGAACAGAAACTTCAACAAATCCTGTACAAAAATTCTCCCACCCCACCCTGAGAAAAAACAAACACCAATCAACTGTCAACAGTTTACAGTGTCTAAAATCATATAAATATGAAAGAAGTACCAATAACGAATCAAACATCAGCACTGTATATTAAATACAACCTCTAGCTCTTTATATACATATATGCATTCGGTTAATGCTTGATAACGTTTGACTGGCTTCCACTGCATTTGTGAAGCCCAAAAACATTCAGACACAATCAGTGAGTGTACTGTGTAACCAACACTTTGTTCGCTGGAGTGATATAGAAACACACAAGAAATACACACACACACACACACACACACACACGCACACACCTGTGGCAATATCACATGTCTCTTTTGTATTGAATAAAAACATTATTTTCAGCATTTTGCTGCTGTCCTGCTTCGAATGAGGACTGAACAAATACAACAGTTTCATCTGCAGATCTAAATAAATCTCATTGTGGGCGGTGTCACCCTGACCCACTGAACCTTTTAGTGTGCCAATGTCTTAACATCTGAAAAGCTGTTTTCTGTTCAGCGGTAAAAGGTGGTCAGGACTAAACCACATCCTCTCGAGATCACATCATGTCAGGTTGATCATCTCCATTATGTGCTCTCTTATGTGTACACCTAGTCTGTGTACCACTAACTCCAGTCTCTGTATAACTAGGTGAAGCAGCAAGAGCCTTTGTGCAGAAAACCTCTTTCCTCTTTGTTCAATAAATGACTCGTAGTATTTTTCTGATTTTGACTCTGATATCAAGTTGATATGTTTTTTTTTCTCAAGGAAATTTTGTGGGAAATGAAAACATCATCACTTTATCTTCTTACATCACAAAACGTTCTTGTAATGAAAAAACAGTTTGCGAGGAAAGTCATTGCAGCAGAAGATGTCATTTTTCTAGAGTTTTAATGAATCAGTATCTGCAAATAACAAGAAACTATGTAATAACAACATGAAAAATATCTTTTCTCAATGTGAAAGGATCTTTTTAAAACAAGGAATTGAGTCACGGTGGCAATATGCAGTCAGCCACAGTAAGAGAATAGAGAATAGAGAAGCTTGTGGTCTGTACCTGACTGAGACAAGTAAAGTAAACTTCAGACATCTGTATTTTGAGCTGCTAACTGAGTAGTTGTTGTTTAGCTTGGCTGTAACATGATCAACTATATATGTATATGAATGACACATTTACTTATTTGTGTATTTTAACAATAGAAATGACAATCAAAATTTACGAGTTTGAAACTTGTTAAATAAAAATAATTTCCTAACCTTTGTTTTTTAAATAACTCTTTACACCATCCCTCGTCCTCAGTTCCGATTGATCTATATGACCTCTTCAGGAAATCAGCTGTTTGACAACAGTCCCTGGATCAGCACATTCCTGCTCCTTTATCTCAACTGCATGTTCTGACTTCATGGGGACTTTGGTGTGTGTCAATTTAGCCTCGTCAAATTATGGCAGGCTGTGTGGCTAATGTATGTTATACTTGACAACTCAGTGCATCCAAAATTAGCCAAGACAAGTTGAGCAGAATAAATATAACATGAATCAAAAAATCCTAATAATTCAGTTAGTATTGGCTCAAATCCAGTGTCAGTTTTAAAGAGCACTCTCATTGCCTCTCAGCTGCTGTATTTGTACATGTATGGACAGTGTGCATGCAGGCCCTGATGGCAGTGATCTCTCAGACAGTGATGACGATCCCACGACCTTCACCAGGAGATGAACGGAGTGAAGAGACAGAAATCAGGAGTGTTGGAAAACAAGCGAGCGAACAGACAGACAGGCGTAGATGGAGGAGGAAAAGCAGGTTCCAAGTGAGACCACGGAGATCAGGCACAGCAGGAGCAGGCAGGTGGATCAGTCGGCCCCAAGAGGAAATGACAGAGGGTAGAAATAAGGAGAAGTGATTCTCAGAAACATAAGAAAGAGAGTTACTTCAGACTGTGTGCACAACACAATTACAGTGTGAAAAAAAGAGAAATGACAAGTAGAGAGCAGCAACTAAAATGCCATCTGGGATATAAAGAATATGACAATTTCCCCGAAATACAAAACAGCAGTCAGATTAGAGACGATCTTTTATAGTACTTGATACTCAGCAGGATAGCTTCATAATATTCACATTTCTTTACAAAATCCTATTTACAACATTTCCATTAGATTTAACACGTAATGGTACTTTAACCTGAACCCACCTCTGTCTTCATGCTTTCGTTTTTAAGCGTTCATGACAAGAAAACGTGGATTTATAATGGATTTATTACAAAATAAAATGATGTAGACTCCCCTTGTCAATGCTGGTGCGATCAGTTAAGTAGGCAGGTTAACCCTGGATCAGGAATACACATTCTTTCTACGATTCATACTCATTTGTCTTCCAGAAGTGTCCGGGGTGAGACAGTCTGCGGTTCAGTTTGGGAAGTTTCTCCAGCATGTCTGCCAGCGTGGTGAAGGTGGGCCTGTCGTCTGCCTCAGGGGACCAGCAGGCGGACAGGATCTCCTGTTGGGGGGGAATACAGAGGAAACAGTATGAACCAGGATGTTTTAAACACAGACCATTTACTAGCAATCAAGTCAGCAGCGACTGCATCATGTTAGCAGACCCACCGTGACCTCCTTGCCCAGGTTGGCCTCTGCCAGCACCTTCTTCATGCCCTCATTGCTGCCCACCAGCCAGATTTTTGCCTCCACGGGTTGGTTGGTGATTGGCCAGTCTCCGGCCTGTAGCTCGTACCAGATTGTGCTGAACAAGACACAACATAAAAGTCAGATCGGGAAAGTTGGCGACTGTGGAACCACCTCATGAACCAGATTCTCCTTCACTAGATGTTACATCAAATGTAGGAGCAACACGGAGATACAGCTTTCGGAAGATGTGAACATACACTGAGAGATACAAGTTGTAGAACATGAAGCCGAACTGGTGAAGTCACACAGGAACCAAAGGTCATTTAGTCAAATCTTTGTGAATAAACTATATTTTCCCCACATTCAACATAAAGTATAAGTTAAGTTTCACCCTAAGCCCACGGTTTAAGTGTTATGAACATCAGTCAGTACCCAAATGCATAAACATCTGCAGCTTTGGAGAAAGGCAGCTGGTCCTCCTCCACCTCTGGGCTCATCTGCCGAACAATCTCTGGAGCCAGGTAGTAGATCCAGCCCCGGGGTATCCTCAACACGTTCTTCCTTCTAAAACACACACGTGAACACACACTCAGTACACGGAAGTTATGAAGATAGCAACTGATCCAGAAGTATTTGTAGTATTCCTTTGCCTGACTCCTACCTGCCTTCCTGTACCACGCCAGACATCCCAAACAGGCCGAAGTCTGTGATGACAACCTTGTTGGTGTCGTAGAAGACGTTCTTAGACTTCAGGTCCTTGTGGATGATGCCTTTAGCATGAAGATAACCCATTCCCTGTAGAAGAGAGGGATTTACTTAACATAACATATTTCTTATGAGGAGTCGTTTCTTAGTAGGAAAGAACTCTACATAGTATAATACAGTCTTTCAAACCCTTTTAAGTGGCCCCCATATCTATTGCATTTGCAGGAATTTGCGTGCCTGTCTCAAAATATTTAAATAATCAAATTGTATGTACAGTGGTAGAAGTATATCTACCGATGTACAGAACAAATCTTACGACATTCTTTTTTGATCATTATAACCAATAATAAACATTTGACCATACTGGATTCTTGATATGATATTTAAGGGCTGATTAGAAAAAGAACATGATGACCTACAAAGTGCTCTTTAACATATACATGTACTCTACTGACTGTTTGAGAAGCCTTTTACCACAATGCCCTGTTTCCATTCCTGAACAAGTCAGTAGTAACTCAAAGGAGAAAGGACAGGAGCCATTGAATTCTTACCAACCTCATTTATCTCTTTGCATCTATGTCTTGTAATCAGACAACATACTGTGAATGCCATTCGTGATACATCTCTACACTAAAAAACATCTAATGGTATCTGTCTTTAATGCACTGTTGAGGTAAGAAGATGAACTTTGACTTCAAGTCCCATAATGCACCACAAGCAGGCCAGTGCACAAGGCTCATTACGACCGGATTTGGAAACCTGCTAATGGAAGGTCACTCTCAGCCAACAGAGATAGAGAGGAAGCAGAGAGGATTCAACTCATGGTACAACCAAAGAACCTCCTCGACTGTAACAATACTTTTATTTTGATGATTAGTTAATATTGGACGTGCTGCTATCGTCATTAATGTAAGGATGTCATGTTTGAAGAATTGTAATATAATAACCAAGCAGCACATAGCATACAGGCAGCATGCATATCAGTTTGCTGCATGCATATAAGTTTGGCTTTTTGTTTAAGTGCACTTAGTTGTTTGTTCAATTTATATTGATGTTTGAATACTGTGCATTCATTAATTGAAATATTTGTATATCTTCTTGTTCTTTTTGTGTTTTGAAGGTTTTCAACCTGATGAACCGACCAGCAAACAACTAACAAATAAGTTAGCCATTGCAAGTTGGGCAAGAGTTGAAGAAAAAACCTTGGAACTTGACATGCACATTGTTATGTAATATTTAGTTTTTTCAAATGATCACGTGTGAGATGGTTGATTTAGTCCATCCCACACAGTCTGACAGCAGCTGGAGTGTTGCTCACCTTCACGATCTCCTGTGCAATCTGTCTGGTTTTATTGATGTCCAGCATGTGACCTCTTTCCCTCACAACAGAGTAAAGAGTGAAACCTTTACAGAAACTGCGGACAGAGCACATGGAGCCCTGTCAGTAAAACTGAGTTCAAAACTCCTCATCACACATAATAACATATAAAACCATTGCCTTGCACAAACATACATGAGTAGGGGGAAACAATGAGTGGATTTCTACTTGATTTCTAATCTGATGAGTCATGGTGCTGCACCTGGTGATGATGGCGAGGTGGGGCGGGGCCATGCAGGCGCCCATGAACAGGACCACATTCTCGTGCCGGGTCTGCCTGTAGTTCATCACCTCCTTCTTGAAGAGCTTCAGGTGATCCTGGTTGTTCCCGTCAACCTCCAGGAGGCGAATGGCCACCTCACCGTGCCAGCGACCCTTGTGCACCTTCCCCCAGCGACCCTGTTCAGTCACATTAAGTCAAATGTGTCAGCCGTGTTGGACTCAAATGTTGATAATGTATATACCATCTCCATCTTTACCTTCCCAATAAGCTCTCCCAGCTGCAGCTGCTCATATGGGATGTCCCACTCCTGCAGGTAGATGCTGTTCTGGCTGACGTTACGACAGATCTGGCCCCTCCGGCGGCCGGCGGTCCGACGACATATGGCAGACGGCAGGTCCTCGAGTCCGTCCTCATCCCCCTCCTCATTGGGATAGTTGTTATTACTGCTGCACCGGTCAGCTTCCTCCTCATCCTCAGCCTCCTCCTCCTCCTGAGAGACATGGCAGAATAAAGGGAATGAACACAGACTTTTAGGGTGGCTTCAGTTTTGGTTTGACATTGAAACAAGACATATTAACATCCTGTCTTCACTTACTACGTGGGCTGCATCTACCGATACACTTATTGGTTTGTAGACAGGCAAAAAAGTATGAATGGAGACTATGAATGATATTCCTTATCGTTGGCACTGCAATATCATTATGGTTTGACTACCAGTGAAATTAACGTCTTCAGAGCCTGTGGTAGCAATTTGTCCTCAAACTTGATTAATAAGAAAAGCCTAAAAGCCACAGAGGCACCTGAGGAGTGATGTTAGGCAGGGAATGAAAAGTCGATTGTCTAGAAGAACCTCACGTTGTGTGTGGTTTATTTCTCAATTCCTCTAGTAAACAAAACCGAAAGTAATGGTGTTGACTGTCTCTCTTGCCCTGGTAAAAAAACATGAATCCCTTTCGGTGCCTGGCTGCCTATGCCCACCTACCCATGTAAATATGTAACCACCTGTTGCCCAGCAACTTCAAAACAAAGGCATAACCAAAACTAACTAAAATAATATTTCCAAAGGCCTAATCTAACGTGTTAAACAAAACCAAAAACTAAACACTACAGAAAACAGTTAATAGCTCAAACAGAGGCAAAGATTATATTCAATCCTCTGTGTGTCTTCGTTTTTCTTCTATTGTTTAATGCTGTCTCAACTTCCTGCAACTGGTTTGAAAGTCTGAACTATCAAAACAAGTAAGTTTAGTGCAATTGAGCTGAGCCATGGTTCAGTTGGATCCTGACTGAGACCACCTGAGCTTGTCCACAGTGCTCCACTGCAGAGCGCTGACAGGACAGTCAGTGGCTCATAAAGAATTGTCAAACAAAGCAGCCAGGCAAATAATGTTTTTCACATCTTCTTTATGTTGATACTCACCCTTTCCTGTTCTGTGGCTGGTCGCTGTGTCTCAGTGACGCCCCCTTGAGACACTCTGAAAGAAGATCAGAAGAATTAGCAGCTGACAAAATCATTATATTTGCAGGGGGATTACTTACACTGTAGTACTCCTGTAATATCATATATAAAATACATTGGTCAACTATTTACAGTGTAGGTAAAAAAAAATAATCCCAGGCTAATGACATAAGAAATAATTATTGGTATTAGGGGTTATCAAACCTGGAGCAACTATAATTTTTGCTATTTAAAACAAACCTTTCAGTGGCATCTACTGGACAGACTTATGGTTGACATTTCTCTGCTAAGATGTCATGATACTTATCTGGCGAGATAAAGTAAACACATACCAGTGATAAGCTAAGAGATGATGTGGCACATGATGTATGTAGTGGATGGAAGTGTTTTTCTGAGTATCTGTATCCGTGTCTCTTACCCAGACTCATGGCAGCTGCCAGGATGGAGAACAGCTGTATGTGTGGAAGCAGGAACATCTGTTGGAAAATACACAGAGCTTCAGAATACCGCAATAATACAAGAGTAATGCTCATCATTCACAAACGCTGCTTATTATCAATACTTTACTGTTTTACTTTGTGAATGAATTTCATTTCTAAGGGTACAGCTTACTTGTTTGGAATCCATTAGCAAATTATATATTAAGTTTTTGAAGTAAAAAGAAAAATCAAGGGGATGGCTGAGAGCGAATGTCACAACTAACGAGCTGTGAAGGGGGATGGATTTTTGGTCGTTAGGGTTTCCACTTACAAATCCCTTGCTGCACATGTCTCTCTCCTTCAGAACTAACAAAGCATATTTAGGGTTCTGTCTCAGAATCGGGACATTTCCTCAAGCCATGTAAACATTGAGGTACAGCGAAGGTTCATCCTTCGTCCATCCTTACGTTGTCATAGCTCCACTGTGCATTCACCACCAAACTTCTTTCTCATGATCAGAGTCCAAGCCTGAACAGCTCTGTGTCAATATTTCCTCAATCATTAGAAATTGTTATTTATAGTTGGTACTTTCAAGGGTTGAGCAATCCTGGTTATTATAATAATTGCTTTTCAGGCAAATTAATTGGCTTTTTGTTATTATACATTTATTGTTTGATTTTGATTTAATTTAAATTAAATTAGTTTGAAAAAAAGAACATTATTTACCTCATGCGCAGAAGCGGAGTGTGCAGGATTGATATAATTTAATTTAATTACATTTTTTAGGGCCCGAGCACTGACAGGCACTGACAGACAGGGAAATTGTAAGAATTATTATCATGATATATTATTAAAGCTGTGAAAAATAACGCGTTATGATTAAATTACAGGATTAATTCGTTAATTTTTTTTAACGTATTTAACGCATGCGCAGAAGGATCTTCCAATTTACCCACATTTCCGCCCACTCTGCACTAGTCACCGCTCTAATGCAGTCAGACGCCCGCTGCTATTCAAACAAACAAACATCACCTTCTGGGAAGATCGTGCTCCAAAAAAAACAAAGATGGAACATTAAATAAAACCAAGGTGATATGCACACTCTGCGGGAAGACGTTATTGTTTCACCGGAGCAAAGCCGCTTAAAGTTCCACCGCAACACGGAGCATGAGTTGGTCTGTGAGGGGCGTTCAAGTGGAATCCGCCAAACCAGACTCACTCGCAGGACACATAGTGCAAAAGAAGCGGTCAGCTTTACTGTATGACAATGTAAACAAGTTAGTTTACCTCACCAACTGGCTGAAGGCATTACATTGTGCCATGGTGTGGTGATTGGTTGTTTGACAAAAAATAGAAAAATGTTCAACCATACTATAAAAACAATGGCTAAGAGGCCTAAATAATTTCTGTTTGATTTAAAAAGAAAAGAAAAAAGTTTTATTAACCCATACAATGGCTAAGAAGCCCAAATTCTGTTTAGGATGAATGTTCCATATGGAATAGTAAAGAGAACTGCAAAAGAACTGCTGAGTTGCAGCACCATTGTTTTGTTTATTTATGAATAAAAAAAGAAAACATGTTAAATGTATATATCTGTCTGTTTGTTCTCACAAAATATACCGAGAAAATTGGTAATGTGATTAATCCTGATTAATCCATAGAAACCTGTAATTAATTTGATTAAAATTTTTAATTATTTCACAGCCCTATATATTATAAATTATTCTTTTCTCTTTATTATCTCTTGATGCTGTCTCAACTTCATGAAATTGTTCTGAAAGTCTGAATGTTATACTGCAAATCAACTGAACCTTGGTTCAGGTTCTTCAGGACCAACACCTCCTCATTTGGTCTAAATAATAGTTCATGTGTCCCGATCGTGGTCAGAGACACCGTTCACATTTATTATGTTGGTTAAACTGAAAAGTCCAAAGGTCCAAACCTCACACCTCTTTGTTTTTGGCTCATATTTGTACTTATGCTGTGTCAGTTTCTACATGAAACTTATCCTACATTTGCGTGTCTTTTTTTAACAAAGAGCATAAGCACCCCAGCACAAAACCAAATATGCGGGCTACTTTAATGGCAACATTTTAAACATTTAATTACAACCTGTACAATTGACGGTTTATTACATCCGCCTGGCTAAAGGGAATCATTGTGGTTTTACAGAGGATATAATGGTCGGTTTCAGAAGTGTTGGTTCATCTTTATGGTTTTTCTATAGGCTGATAAACTGAACTGCGTTGTAAAGTGAGATGTTTCAATCTGCCAGTTTAACCTGTTCAAAACTTACAGACAGGGTAAACCAGCTGCTCTGAACAGTGAACCCTGCTGCCATGACATAAGGCCTCAGTGTACTGGAGTGACACGGCAACCGCGCTCACCTGGGAAGTTGAAGCGGTTGTCGCAGGAGCCCCGCGGTGAGGCGTTGGCTGGAGGGGTGGTGCTGACACTCGGGGGGTTACTCTGCTGGAAATGTGCTGGGGAGGAGGGTGTGGAGGAGGTGGCTGACGAGGGGTTACTGCTTGAATCCACCTGGTTTAAATTGGGCGCTGGCTCCTGCAAACGCACACACACCACACACAGTATGTTTTCAATGCACTCACCTCATCGCTGCTCTATACTTCTAATCTTTACCTGAACAAGCATCTTGAGGCCAGAGAAGATTTAAAAGCATATAAATGTAGTAAACACTCTTCTTACCCTTTTGGTTAATGCCTTTGGTAAAGTGCCCCACTGCAGTGGGATCTCCGCCAAGAGGTCGATGCGATTATTGATATCTGATGGCACAGATTCTGCCCTGCGCATCCTTGGCACTGAAAGTCAGATTAAAGCATTAATCTGACTTTTACATCAGCAAATGTGTTGAATGTGTTCAATAATGTCAAATAGTTACTCAAGAGCATAACACATAAAAATCCTGATCGTTACAGACAATGATTAGTCCACAGACACGACTGACTAACTTGAGATGTTATGGTGAAACACAGCAACACAACACGTCTGAATCAAACATGGAGAAAACGATAAAGTGAATAAAAAAAGGTGATGATGTTGCTTACATGTGAGAAATGAGATCCGACATGAGGGAGCATCTTTGGTGCATTTGTTGTGGCACTTTAACCTGTGAACACACGGATGATGACGTGCACGGATGACACCGTAACATGCAGTATTATGTTCACACATAGTGTGTGTGTGTGTGGTGGGGGGGGGGTGTCATATCTAAGGTATCTTACTTGCAGTGCTTGCACTTGACACCAAACATCATATTCTTGTGACACACTTGGCACGTCTGGGAGAGCCAAGACTTGGTTGAAAACCTAAAAAGGAGAGAAGACCAATGGAAACCCATCATAAAGACACAGTCCTCTGACATGTGATGAGGATTTATACACATGACACACAAGAGTTAAGGAGAAAAACCTGAACTCAACCTGCCCTTGTGTTTTGGGCCTTATAATTCTGCCTCTGAGGCTATTGTGAATGACTGATCAAAGAAATGATTTTACCTACAATGCATATGATTTGGTGAGTAGTGACTGACTGGAATTAGTTTGATTAGTCTGTTTCCAGCATTTATTCATTGCTACAGTAACAGAACAATACTTTGATATCCTTATTGCTTTATGGTTGATTGATATTAGTATTTTTTTAATGTGATATCTAGTGAAATCAGTGCTAATTCCTTGAGTTTGATTTCTTGCCTGGTTAAATTTTTGGAGTTGGTGGGACGAATTGTTTTGATAGTTTGTCCGTCTTTCCATCTTATTCTTGTTAACATTATATCTTAACAATGCCTTGAGGGAATGTCTACAAATTTGGTACAAATATTCAGTTTGACTCAAAGATAAGATAAACTATTTTGGTGGTCAAAGGTCAACAGTTAAGGTCACTTTGAGCTCACAGAGGGATTTCTTTCCCTTGTTAACTGGATATCTCCGGAACTCTTCCATGCAGTTATCTCATATTAGATACACTTGTTCACTTGGACTCATAGATTAACTGACTAGAACTTCTTGACTAGTTATTCTGGTCATTTGGACTCAAAGATGAACTGCTTACATTTCAGTGGTCAGTGGTGAACTCATATGAGTCTGGAAATAAGATGTTAACGTCTGGAATCATTACAGGGGCTTTATCAATAAGCAACTGCCTCATTCACAATATCAACTTAAATGGTAATGATAATTTCAGTGGCCAAAACAATAAATTAGAGGTCCAGTGTGTAAGATTTAGGTGAAAGGGAATCTATAAGCAGAAATTGAATAGAAATATATAATATAATATTTTCCTTACACTAGAATGGGGGTTTGTAAGTACAAGCTGGCCTACCAAATCCTTTTCATAACGCAGCCATGTCACACAGCTGGATGCAGAGGCAAGATTCACAGTCCAAAATAAACATTGGGTTAGACCGAGCGCTCTGCAATGTGCACATTCCTGCGCTCTAACAACACGGATGGCCGTACTCCGCAGAGGTTCATACCAGAGGTTCATACCAGAGGTTCATACCAGAGGCTCAGAGCGAGGGGCTCAGCGAGTCAAGCTGTCTGCCCCGAGTCGACTGTCGCAGGGAGTTCACAGGAAACCACAGCAACGACAGCAGGACATTCCAAAACAGTTTGTGAGCCCGTTTGTTTGTACAACCATCCAAGAGACAACTAATTAGTCCCCGTGGGTTCATCTCAAACACATCACAGAGACTAGTGAAGAAAAATGGCTGATTTACATCTGTAAGGATTTTACACTTAAATGTCATAGTTAGTCCTCCTCAACCTGCTCAGTCTCCTGACCTCCTGAAGAAGATCTGGGAAGTCTGGGAAGTCGACCATTATCAGACGGGAAGAAATTATTGCGACTTTTTTCCAGACCTTAGAAATACTACCCAGTCTCACCCTGTAATGGTTGCATCCAGTCCTGAGGTTTATGTGAATACTTTTTCATTGCAATTATTTCTACCTTGCTGACAAGCTTGTTTACTCTCACGATTAAAAAATATTATATCATTACATCATGTGTAACCTTTCACTCCCTGGACTGTATATAAAGATTGATATCAAGACCGCTCCCCAAAAGTGAAGCCCAAGCCTCTTGTTCGCCACCTGGTGGTTGGCTGCAGTATAGGACATGGACCAAATTAAAAGGTCATAGATGGTATCTACAGGAACTATCACTTTTTTTCCTCCAGACAAGGCATGTTGAGGTGACGGTGACTTACCTGTGTGTTACGGCCAGGCCAATGTCTCTCCTCACTGTCTGAGGGGAACTTCTGTGCATGGTCACATCTGCGAGGAGCAGAAAAACACAACAGCAATGTGAAAAAAATGAAACAGAATCACACAATTATCCAGCACCAGACTCTTAACTCACTGTCCAGCAGGCTGGGGACGGCTGGCATCATGTATGGGGCTGAGGCGGGAACAGGGCCGGGTGTCCGGGCAGACAGCACCGAATCCTCAGGATTGTTCCCAGAGCCGTTGATGTGAAGGGCAGCCAGCACTTTGTTCCTCTTACAGGTCCTGCAGAGACAGAGAGCAACTGGCACTTAATGCAGGATCTCAGATACTGCACTGGACATGTCAGTAGTAAAATGTGAACATTGGTGTTATACTTTGTAAGATTGGTCTCTGGCAGTGGGAGGAAGCCAGAGAAAACCCATGTTAAATGGAAATCTGCCTGTTCTACTAGATTAGAAGATGTCTGTCATAAAGATATGACTGTATTATTAATAGTAGAAAAACCCACTTGTGTGAGGCAGGCTCCTCGATGCGATTGGCCAGCTGCGACTCTTGACTCTTGCTTTTCGAGATGATGGGGAAGAGCTGCAGCAGCTTCCGTGCAGGTAGCGGTGACGTGTGGGAGGCCCTGGTGGTGCGCATCTTGGGCGTTTGGATGGCCGGAGGGGGGCTTGGGTCCAGGGTGAAGACATCGGGTGTTTCGTCAGGTGACACGTATGGTCTCTGACTCTCTGAACAAGGTGCCACTGATATGGAGATGGAGTGGCCGCGGGGACCAGTAGGTTGCGGCACCGGCTTGCTAACCGGAGAGAAGGCATCACTGTCCTGTCGGGGCTCAGATCTGCAGGAGTCTGACCTTTGGTCGCATCCTGGAGTCAAAGAGGGAAGGCCACATATAAGCATCAACAGGAAAAAAGTGGAACAAAAACAAAAGGTTATGTTAATCTTTGTCAAATTGTGAATTCAAATAAATCTGCAATAATTCCATTTAAAATTGAATCCAGTTTACAGCTCAAGCTCTTTCACTGCAGCTGTTGTACTGTGTTTCAATACTTTCTTTACAAGTGATTTAAAACAACATTATACACTCTACAGTATAATATGTAGTGCATTCTAAAAGACAATATGAAATCTGGATCTTCCATTGCGTTGGGAGAAACCAGTGAGATCCCCCACCCATCCAGAAACCCTGCTGCAGGTGTTTGAAAGCTGCCGTGAAGAGAAGACTGTTGAATATGAAGTTCTCACTGTTGAGCTAAAAAACCACCTGCTGTCATCCATTTAGATTGGAAGTGTGAGTTTCACTAAAGTATCACCTTGTCTGGGTTTTATCAGTGGAGTCTGGATCACTTTGTGTGAATTACATGCATTTAACAATAATCTAGGCCAGTGTTCTCTGCACACCTGTTTCATCTGCACTCTTCAGACAGGAGAGGGCAGCAGTGAGGCGAGAACGATCCTCCGAGTTGGAGCCCAGGCGTCTCATCGTGTCCTGCAGCTCAGAGCTGGACATCTGCAGCAAACCGTCCAACGAGAGCTTCCGTGCTGCAGCCTGCACGAGGACAAGGAGGACATGCATCCATCACGATCATATTTATTCAAGTTTTAACAAACTGAGGAACCAGGGGGGCAATGTCACACACACACAGGAAACACAACATTTTCCAGTGTTTGTTATAGTTTAGCAAACTGCCACAGATTCTGATTTATAACTGCAGCCTCGTGCATCATCATGGAAGTGGAACTAGGATTCTGACACTAAACTGTAAGAGGCTTTTCCCCAGTTCCACTCCGTTCACCTTCTATGCTGAAAGACACACACCCACAGAGCAGAAAATAAGACACAATCCCTGTAGTAGGTGTGAACCCTATACACTATACATATCTGACACACAGTATAGATCATGTTCATGCAGCAACAACAACACCTGCTTTTCATTAGACCCAGACTGAAGTTAGTGTAGCTTCCCGGTGTAAAACCACCACATGTGTAATACGTTCCACAACCATGCAGAGTAGCACCACACAACAATGCACCACACAACAATGCTGGGAAGACAACAACAATGAATGACAGGGTTTATTAGTAATTCAGAAAGATCTTAACGTTTACTAATCTATGTATTGGGAGGAAAGCATTGGTCAGACAACTCCATGAGATAAATGGATCTGTAAGAACAAAGTATGTATCAATTTGTCAGAATATTTGCTCATCATCTCTGACTCCAGAGCAGCAGGATCCAGGTCTGTCACTACCTGACTAGTTTTATCATTAGTTATAATACTAATGATTAGTATTTTAGGGCAGGTTTATGTCACATTTTATTTTTGGTCATTTTTATGTATGTTTAGTGACCGTCACACACACGAACAAACACACAAACACATAGACCGACAGAGACAGAGGTATGATAAGGATGTTGTGGTACATTAAACGATAAGGGCCACCACTGGTACGGATGTGCTGCAAACAAAAACACGTGATTTCTGCATCATCATTTTCACGTCATATCCTGCATTCTCCACCCAGAGTTTCCTGTAGTTAACATGTATCACCCAGATAATCTCCTGCTCTGCTTCTTATATAAAAGGCAAACTCTGGAAAATGTTGGGACACTTAGTCTGGACATCAGCTCATGCCTGAAAATGTCTTTACTGTGCCAGAGTGCTGTCACCACACAAGACCAACATGTTATCTTATAAAGTTGACCAACATCATAGTTAATCAACCAACTAAGACCATCCTCACATTTCTAATTTCTCATTTTATCCCCTTCACTTTCATAGTTTTACATTCCATGCTGTATGAGATACGAACAAGCACAAATCCTGACCCTGTATATACACCTGTGTTAAAGGGACTCTTACCTTTGTTGCATTTTTACACTTTTTGTGGATAAGGTTAAATTGGTATTAATAAGGCAATGACACTCTAAAATGCAAGACAGACCCACCAGGAGTTAAAACAAAACAATTATTTCACTCTCGTAATATTTAGTGAAAACTTCAACCAATAAAATTCTTCGGACCGAAGGACCTTATTGGCCGACAGACCTGTCTGTTTGCTGCATGGACATGCAGGTTTTTTTCGTCTGCTTCTTGTGGCGCATTCGGGCCCGCGTCATCAAGGCGGTGACGGTACCGGTGCTTCTGAATCCGAATCCATTGCTTTGGTAAACAAAAACTCACGTGCGTGCGCGGAGGCAGTAGGTTGTAAATCTGCTTGTAAATAAAGTTTCTTCAAAAAAACACCGCGGATGGGAACGAGGGGGTGGGGCATTGGAGGAAGGCGGGACGATTCGAATGTGCTGTAATTCTCAAATGCAACAAAGGTAAGAGTCCCTTTAACCAACTATTCAGCAAGTTGCTCACTGACCATCCACTGAGACTAAGTAGAACTGTCCAACTGGGCTGGAAGAAGACGTGGCCCTGTCCTGCTTCTGGTTGGCCTGCTAACGGCTAATATGAGCCAGGGTATGAAGCTAACCAGTGCTGTGAAGTTGACAGGGCTTAGGGGAGAGTCACTCAGGCCCACAGCTTGTTGCAGCTACTGGAGATAAGTTCATGTGAAACGCTGAAGCAGAGATAATCAGTTAACTGCTTTGAGAACGCATTATTATTGTTTAGAAAAATTAAGCAAAAAGGCAAAGCCCTGACTGTGAAGGAGCTGAAGGAGGGTTTATCAGAGGCAGGAGCGGTGGTGCATTGTTGTTGTGTTGATCAAAAGGAAAAATGTTACCTCTGACCTCTTCACAAAACGCCTCAAGTCTGCAAAGAAACATCTGCATGTGTCAGACTTATTTTGGAAACAATTGACCAGGACAGATGAAGGTAAAAAAAACTAACTTTTTGACCACACTTACTAAAGGTGTGTTTGGAGAAAGAAGCAATAAGAGCTGAATTAGTGCGCAAACATTTGCACAAATCACAATTATCCTTCTCTTCTTTTAAACATAATAAAATAGGAAATTAATTAAAGGTTTCTGCTGAATGCCATGTTTTCATTCATAAATACAGTCTGTTTATATTTAAAACAAGACATAACGGGTTTAAAATGTGGCGCAGGTGAGAATTGAGATGTAAAACTATTTCTTTGTATGTCACAGGACAAGCTTCAACAGAGATAATGTGAGTGGAGAAGGGAGGACATCCTAACGTCCGACTTATCTGACACAGGAAAAAAAGGTATTAGAACCTTTTGGATTTATCAGTTTGGAATAGAACTAGATTTAAGGAACACGGCCCCGATTTATATTTTATATAGTAAAGAAAAAACCTCTTTGACTTCTAACTTGATCCGAGACTGATTCCCAAAATTGGCTGGCAAACTGTGAAGACAAGTTTACTCTTCACTGATTCTAATTTACTGGAATGTGTTTTCTCAACCTTCTGTGTCTGGTGTGTGTGTGTGTTTAATGAAAAGAATAGGGAAAAGAATTGGCTTAATGGCTTAATATCCCGGCAACTGGCTGCTTCCTACATTGTGCCCAGTGTCCATGGTAAGTGACAGGGACAGGCTGGGATATGTGAACGATGTGATTTATCTGGGAGACAATGTTGTCTCTGAATGTGAGGTTTTCCCCAATTAAATCAACATATACAGCCTAAATATTCAAATACTATAATTGTTTACTCACACACATATATACATCTAGATATATAGTCACAAAACATTATCCCACATGTTTAAGTTTGAATTTTTATTGAATTTTCAATTTTAGTTTTTTATTTATTTAATTGACTACATTTCTGCTAAATGTTTACTCACAACAGCCACTCTTACTGATAGACGGGGGCTGCGAATGAAAATGAGACCCTCTGCCAGACAGTATATAAAGATGGACGGCATGATGATCCCCCAACTGTGAAGCCGAAGCCTCTTGATCATCACCTGGAGGCCGGCTGCAGTACAAGTCACAACTCTGGCTTCTCCTCAATTGTCAAACTACACCTCAAATTATATTTTTCTCAAAGATTTACAGCTGAGATTGTTGGGTTAAAAAGTGAGCTCACATTGAGTGTGAATCAAGCCATTGAGTTAAAGTAAATGAATTTTCCTCAAGGTGTTCATGAGAAATCATGTTCCTGAGAATGGGTCAGATTGACAGTGAACATAAAGCCTTGGACCAGGGTTCTCATTGACTTTGACTGGTGTGTTTACAGCAACCAACAAATGCTGGGCAGTGAACCTGTGGCTGCTCTAATTTACATGAATTAGCTTTAACAGCGATTTGATTGTGGCCTTTAAATGCTCTATAAACTGTAGCCCTTTGTAATTGACAGGTGCTAACATTAAGTTTTCGAAATTCACTGTTGTGCCGTAAGACACCAAGTAAAATATTCCTTACATTGGTCTGTTGGCTGACACACTGTAATATCAGGATAATTATTTTAGTTTGTGCATTTTTGAGGAGGAAACTAGAAGGACAGCTGGAGAACGCATACCTCCACCGAAGGCTAACCCTTAATCTGTATTGGGTTCTTCCCTGGGTCATGCAACACCCCTCAATAACAACTTCTGGAAATCGGTTGGTAATCTTGCTGACAGACAGGACAGACAGACAGCTATGGAAACATAACCTCCATGGTGGAGGTAATTATTTATCCATTGAGGCCTGTTTGGATTAGATTTTTAAAACCAGGTGCATCAATACAAGTGTACAGAGGAGATAGATGTTCTATGCACTAGCAAAATCTATTTAATGGTTCGCTCCTTAGGTCAAGAGCTAAATACTACATCCACTCTAAACCTGCATTTCCAGCAAAGAGTTTCCTGCACATTCATCAGTGTTTCCCATTCACACTCTACAAGTTAGCATTTGTTCATAATAAAATGTTTTAGATCTTGAGTGTTGTAGAAACACATTTAGAGTCAGTCTGTGCAGCAGCAATCAGGTAGCAAGGTCCTGCCGATCAAGACACTCGACCAATCGTGAGTCAGTCTCAGATGTCAATCCTGACATTTAACCCTCATTTTTGAGCATCGAATAACTATTTAAAACCAAACTTTGCACTTGAACAGACGTTAGTGCGAGTGTTGACAGGAGCTGTGGAGGGTGTGAAACCATAGCAATATGTGTGCATGCATGTAGTGCATGTATACATATGATGTTGACTGACCGGCTGCTGACCAGAAGTTCAAACTTCACAGCAGCTCCTTGAACTTGTGCTGGTACAAACTGGATTCTTAAAAATAAAAGCACAGTGGTTCCAATTGCATTAATTTCCTTACAACAGCACTTTATTTAACTTACAGGACTTCTGTATTGGCCTGATAAGTGTATCATCCCAGCCCAGAGTCAACATGTTCCATCAAGTCCAGATGAGTGGAAACTCATTTTAACACCTTCTTGTTGATATACGGTAAATCCGTTAAAATTTTCTTGAAAAAATTATGGTTTCCAATTAACTCTGCCTCTTGAGAAAATAAAAAAATAAAAAGGTAAAAAACTGTGTTCACTCATTGTACAGTTGATGCATACCAATACCTGGGAAGTGCCTGGGCATGCCTGAGCTGCCTGTGCTGAAAGTGGACTAAAGCCCAAAAATGAAATGAAGGAAAGAGGGAGACGCTTCAACAGCAAGTTAGGACACTGACTACAAAAGAAATGATAGGAGGAGAAGTATTCTTTTTACACCATGAAGATAATTCCCTCTGAAAACAGCCTCAACCAAAACACTGAACCCTTCTTTGACACTAATAAGTGGTTTCTAGCACAAATAGATAGAAACACACAGTAAAGCGCACACAATGAATGAGAGGGCTAGAGTCCACATTAACGGGCATGCAGGTTTTGGATATACTGTACGTCTCCACCTCACATGCAAATACAAATCTGTCCTGAAGCTCACAACTGGCAAATCTGATACACACAACACAAACAGCTGAACAAACACACACACACACACACACACGCACAGATATTGTAAGAGCCTGAGACAGCAGCAATGAGGAAGTGAAGGAAACACCTTTCCTGACGCACTGATCACACGCTACACACTCTAAGCTGGCAGTCAGACACAGTACATAGAGGTTTGGGATTGTACGTTACCATCTGGTTGGCAGTATCTGCTAGACACTGAGGAACCTGCTCTCATAACTCAGGCTCTGTCGCAGAATAATCCATGGGCGCAGCAAGCTGCAGGGAAACACACTGACAGAAGCCAACAGATCTTCCCAGTGCCGTTATCACACTCCCTGTTTGGTTTCCTCCCTCCCTCTTTCTTTCTTATCCCCTCCCCTCTCCCTCTCTCTCTCTCTCTCTCTCTCTCTCTCTCTCTCTCTCAGCAGGTCTTTCAAGATAGTGATTCCAGTCAGACTTCCTGACATGTCAATGCTGGGCTTCAGGCGGCCAGTGGCGACCGACCGTGGGGCGCCATGCTCCCTCTGGGAAAGAGCGGGTTCATTTACTTTGGAATCTTATTTTAGTTACATCTTGGGTTTAACAGCTGGGTGTGAGGTTTGTTTAGTGAGCTGCTCTCTAAATGTCTGTGGGAACTGATAGTGAGGGCCTCTCCCTTTGATTTGTTTTTAGTTGAGTATTATGTACGCTATACTTTGGAATGAGTCAGGGTTTCTGTGGGACCCTGAATCTTCTGTTTGACAGTAAAAGCTGATCTGTAAGATCGACAACATTGTTTTAAAGAAAGACTGAAGAGACTGATCCACAGCAGGTGCACAGTGTCTGATCAGTCTCACCCTAAACTGAACAGAGAGGCAACTGCACCATGAATCCTACGTTCTCGTCACTCTGTTATATAAATATGAAATAATCAGTTAAAGGTTCAGTGTGTAGAATTTATTGACATCTAGTGGTGAAATTGCATGCTGCAGCTGAATAGCCCTCACCTCACCCTCCCCTTTCAAACATGAGCGAGAACATGTCGCAGCCTTCAGTTGTCATACAATGATGGGTGCCTTCATAGAGAGGAACTGCTCCCCATGGAAATGTAAAGTATTAAATATAAAGGGCCCATTCTAGAATAAAGAAAAACAACAATTCATACAATTGTCAATGGTGCAGAGTGAAGTTACAGAAATGTTGTGTTCATCCTACCTGGCTGTATTTTATAGTCAATGATAAAACTTAATTTACTGTATTACTGTTCACATGTGTGGTTTATATATAAGTTTTAATGATTTAATGAACTGATGTGTTTTTTTCATACATTACAGGTCGGCTTTTTCAGAGGTCTGTCACGCAACCAATACAATCCCCAAGTTCACAACCTTTGAGCTGGATATAAGGCATTACCGCAACAAAATGAACATTGTTCTTTTACTTTGAAGACAAATTGCCAAAGAAGTCACCAAGGTATGAATGTTCTTGCCAAGAGGTGACCATTAGCACGCTGCCCCACCCCCACTGACTCCTAGAGGGCTGGTCGTCTGCTTATTCAATATTTATTAATGTTGAATGTATCACTTCTCCAAATTGCACTAAAGTTGCCCCCCCCCACCCATATATCAATTATTATTTGTCTCCTATAAATCAAAGCTTTTTATTAAGTCTTTGCCAGTGTTTGAGGTCTCTGCCAGCAATGCTCACTTAGACATACACACAACAAAGCCTGATACATAGTAACAGAGGCTCAAAAGTGGAAGCGCCATTCTGTTTTTGCTTCATACAAAAATGATTTGAGTAATATTTTAACTGTTAATTTCAGAAATATATATTTATTTGCCTTGGTGCCTCCATGGTTATTGAATCATAGGAATCCTGGGAAACAAAGGACGAACATGTTTTTACTATTTGCATTACAATAGAGGACATTTGAGATGGGAAGTCTGCCGGCCGTGGACATTAAAAATCAAAGATCCATTTTGATAGAACCTCGGTATGAGGAGTAGTCAGTATTTTCCTAAATGGCCCCGTGAAGATCCAGTGGAAGTATCTAAATGTGTTTCCACATGTTTTTTTGCAGTGAGCAGGTTATAACACAACACATGGAGTGATGTTCGTGTTGAAACGTGTGTTTTTTTTTCATATAGTTTTTTAAGCAAGGCTTTATTATTCTTTTAGAGTTCATCGGGATGTCCATGGGGCAGAGACATGAACGTAATAGTTTGTGTTCATTTGCTTGAATATTTTATTCAAAATATTTCTAGTTTTTTAGAACAGGTGGCCATTGATTTTCTGGCAATCGAACTATTTGATTATTTAAGATTGTGTCCATGGGTTGTTCACTACTTTAGTTGAATCATAAAAGGGGAACTTGTATCTAAAAGCAGTAAAACTAAGGAATATGACGTAAGTAAGATTTTCCATTTCTTCATATTGTAGTGAAACAAGTTGCTGAGTCAGCGCAGATATAGGGATGTGCTGCTGAGATATATGGAAACGTTTTGGATACATAAGCTTCAGAAGACACTCAAATAGTGAAGTTTCTTTCATCATTTCTTGAACACATATCAGTTGAGGGTTATGTTTGCTGCTTTTATTTTGTTTAAACATAGATTTGTGCACAGATTCCTCTGTATTAATATATGAATTTGGGCTGCAACATAAAACAACTTGGATTACCATTCAAACACACTGTGTAGCACCTGACACACAATTTCCCTCATGCAGTTCATCAAAACACTGCATGATCTTATTACATGCCATTATGCAGAGGAACAGCCTGCAGCCACCATCATAACCGTCAATCACATGTTATTATGAACTGCTGATGTCACGTTAATATTGTGCGAACATGTCTGATCCCAGCTCCGTCCCTAAGGGCATTGCTCACCTCTAACACAGTAATGCAGACCTGGGATATGCAAATATGAATTTTATGAAAATAAAAATCAACAACCAATTCACTGCTTCCGAATCTCCTGACCATATTCATATTGTACAGAAGAGATAGAAAGAATTAACTGGGTAATACTATTTTGAAACGTCTTTGTAACATCGAACAGAATATACACGATAAAATGACCCTGCTTGTGACCTCTAGAGGCAACAAAGTTCATAACACCTTACAAATCTAAAGGGTTTAGACAACAGCATACCGCTTACACACTCTCTGCTCCCTGACACATGTTTAATAAATTAGATAGAAGAAGATAGAACCTAGAAAAGAGGATGTGCACACAACATTTTTCCTAATTTTCAATAAATTTCCTGATAAGTTGACGAGGACCAAAAGATTTCCATCACTGGGTCCCAACACAAGCAGTGCAAATACGAAACAACCCACACTATGCATTTAACTGAGCTGAGAAGTCATACACTTATAGCTGCTAACAAATAGAGCCTACGTAGATGTGGTCAACGAAAGCTGACAGCACCCTGTGTCACCTATTATAATCTTCTTCTGCTCAGTGACCAAACATTCCTGCAGCCTGACTCAGGGTGAAGAGCGCGCCACAGTCCACAGAACAACCACTCGTACGGGTCACGGCTGCAGAGTGTGAGCAGACTCCAACCTGAACCAGTGAAACTAACACCAGTGACACATGAACAATGCCGTGGTTCGTTTTATTCATCAACCGAGCACAAATTAGGAAAGGTTATATTACAGTGTTGACATGACAAACCAGCTTTACTTGAAACGGGGGAACTGCATTCTGTTGAGTTGAGGAGTTGTTGTGCGAAAACACGGCAGCAGAGCAGCAGAAACTGCCTCAGTGGTCTACAGAGATCTTCAGACATTACACAGAGTATATGGATTGTATCACATGTTTTTCCAGCGTTCAGAACCCGAAACACACCGTTTTGAGATTAAAACATAAGAAAATATGACTTGAAGTGGAAAAAACACACTGTGTTTTTTCTATTATTGTTGAATTCATGAAAAATTATGCACACCCTTGCCCATCTCATGATCTGGTACGAGGACTAACTTACGGTGGCTAATATTCGTGGTAGCAAATGGTAGCTTTCAATGCTATGTGACTAACATGACTACTGTGCGTAGGGCCCAGCACACAATCCCTGTTGGAAACTAGTCAGATGGAAGACATAAGACTTACAGCATGAAAATACGCTTTGGGTCGCATTAATTTGCTTGTAGCGTAAAGTAAAGCATGAGGCAGCGTGTAGACAGCTGGATTGTTTTGAACAGAAGCTAACTGTTCTATCAGACATGACAACTGAGGCCATCATTCAATATTAAACTTAACCCTTTAAACCCAGTGTCCACTTCAATGGACGGCATTGGTCACTACAGTAACTTCCTGTCGGTACGTTACGAGACAGGCCAGCGTTGCCGGGGCTAGCTGGTTAGCATGCTAACTTAGAAGTGATGACATCATTGCAAATTTGCACCATTACACAAACTGCACTTTTGTTGCTTTATTTCTCTTCAGTTGTTTTTTAAATATATTTAGATATATATTCCTTATTCTCTTTTTTATATTTTGATATTCTATTTTATTCTATTTCTATTTTATTTGTTAGGTTGTATTACTTGAGCATTGTTAAAAGAGAGCCTGTGACTCAAGCTTTTCATTGCCAGCAACTGCTTAATGCTATTGTTGTGTATTTGACAATAAAAAATCTTGAATCTTGATGAAGCATTGGTGCTGCTTTGCACAGCTGAAGGCAGGAGGTTAAAGTGGGTGAAGTTTGATGCTGACCTCAACATTTCGGCTTGATAGGTGAGTAAACAGCTGATACCAACGGTTAACAGAAGCAAAAACCTAACATACAGCCGCTCTTACTTCCATTTGGTTCAAATATGAGCCAATAAATCATTGATGGACCGGTTTTGTGGGGCGAAGGACAATTCTACACTAATACTTTATTTTAGTATTATACTACTTTGTAAACAACATAAAATGCTAACATGCACTCCTGCTATATTCTACAGCATTAACTATACGATGCCTTGACAATAATTTAGTTAATACAGATTTGACATAAAACAGATTCAGTGATTTTGTAAATTATGACACACTATTATTAATTTAACCACTTAACAGTTTATAATGTAGTTATTATTTGTTCAACCGCTACCAAATCCAACATTAAAAAGCGGCTTATACAAAAACGCATTAATGATGATTCAATATAGAGTACAACACTGTAAAAGGACTGCCTTTTATTTAATGTACAAGTATGACCTCAAGATCTTTTCTAATAATCAAGTGTTGTTTGTGGGACACTTATTCAAAAATAACTGAAAACTTCTTTCACCAATAATCACTAATAATTTTTTGGGGAGAACATATAATAAATCGCTCAAACCTTAACTGTTTCCTTAAAAACAGTTTCCTCTTTTCATCTATTTAATCATTTGGAACACTGCACATTAAGAATCATTACTAAACGTGCTGGATTAAGCCAGAGGGAAGATTTCCCTCCGTCTGTTGTCCTTGGCCAGATGTTCCATAGGCAGCGGCACTAAAACAACCTGCATGCAACAGAGTTTGAGATCGTAGAACACAGCTAACTCTCAAAGTTGAATTGAAGGTTCACTTGTGGTCCTACCTCAGTGTCCTACATGTGATCCTGTGAGGTTTGGTAAAGTCCAGCTGCTCCCATGAGGGCTGACGGTCAGCCTGAGAGTCTCCTGCACTCTGCTGCGCTGTGCCTCGGAGCCCACCTGTTGCTTCCTCCTCAACACTGTGTCAGGGAAAAAAACTGAGTCACCCTGAGGCACAGTTCAACCCTGCCTCCAGGGTTTGTGTGCACTATTGTTTACAAGGAGCTATCAAGTCTGCCGAGCTCTGTGTGGATCACACAACATTACTGTGTGTGTGTGTGTGTGTGTGTCTGTGTGTGTGTGTGTCTGTGTGTGTTGGTATGTGCAGAGGCTGGTTTGGGTGTGTATAAATAGCACCCTGGGGAGGGACAGAGGATTGCAGTGCAGCTGACTCAACACATTCTAGTTTGGGTGAGTGCTCATCAGGCAGGGCAGTCGGGCTGGTGCTTTTCAAAACATTGCAGGACTCTGTCCAGCCAACACATTCACTGAATTTGAATTTATACAAGGGGGTGATCAACAAGCTGCATGATGTGTTTGCACTGCACAGGAAAGAAGCTTCCAACACTACAAGATGGCACCAAGATATTAAAAAGATCAATACTACTGGTTAACAGTGACTGTAGAACTGGAGCAAGGGTAATATTAACACTGTAAAATACTGTCAACGATGTCAGACTGTATACTACTGGATGGAAGTTAAGAGTGGGCAGCAGTGACACATCTGGATTTTTGTTTGTCATGATCATGTTATAATTACATGGCTGTCAACCTGACAGTGTGAAACAGTAAAGCTTCTATGATTAATCCATTAACTGGTTGGTCAATTGAAAAAACTGCCTTGCAACTTCTTTAATAATCAATGAATTACTTTTGTCATTATTCAAGCAGAAATGACAAATATTTGTTGGCTAATGATAATCAACAGATTAAATGAAAATTAAAATAACTTCCATATGCAGCATGAGCCCTATTTTTTTACTTCCGGCCCCTGTACACTTAGATGCTAAATCTTCCCATGTTTGTACCTTCAGGCATGATGCTAAAAAAAAACATAGAACACACTAGGGAGAACCCTTTCGGAAGCCGGCAGCTATTACGCAACAGATGACCTCTCAACTTCTTTGTTCAGACAAAAAGTCAAAGACATTCCAACAATATAGAATTGGAAAAAGTGAAATATTCCTAAAAGAGAGAGATATTGAGGGTATGATAAACCCTTTTTTTGTGCACCCATATATCAATTATTATTTGTATCCTATAAATCAAAGCTTTTTATTAAGTCTTTGCCAGTGTTTGAGGTCTCTGCCAGCAATGCTCACTTAGACATACACACAACAAAGCCTGATACATAGTAACAGAGGCTCAAAAGTGGAAGTGCCATTCTGTTTTTGCTTCATACAAAAATGATTTGAGTAATATTTTAACTGTTAATTTCAGAAATATATATTTATTTGCCTTGGTGCCTCCATGGTTATTGAATCATAGGAATCCTGGGAAACAAAGGACGAACATGTTTTTACTATTTGCATTACAATAGAGGACATTTGAGATGGGAAGTCTGCCGGCCGTGGACATTAAAAATCAAAGATACATTTTGATAGAACCTCGGTATGAGGAGTAGTCAGTATTTTCCTAAATGGCCCCGTGAAGATCCAGTGGAAGTATCTAAATGTGTTTCCACATGTTTTTTTGCAGTGAGCAGGTTATAACACAACACATGGAGTGATGTTCGTGTTGAAACGTGTTCACACAGTGAAGTCATCCGTATCTGTCCTCACATGTTATAAAGAAAACACCAAGCAAGGACCTGGTTCAGCTCTGCTGTACAGCTTAGAAGACCTTTCACCAAATGTCATTTAGAGCATGTAATTGGTGCATTGAACATCATATTCAATAAAGTTATTTGAATATTTAACGAATATATCCACTCTAATCAGTGTTTGAGGAGCTGCGACCAATAGAGGTAGATATAATAAGGGAATAGAATTGATATTGACATCAGTGCACTTATTCCAAAGTCAGTTAAAGTCGGGTGTCACCTCATACTCTCTTCAAACTTTCAACACATCAGAACTTTTTCCACCTCGTATTCCAGTCACACAACCTGCATTTATCTGACCCCTGTAAACAGGCTCTCCTCAGGTCTTGCACTCTTCAGATTTTAGTATCTGCAACTTGCTGCTGCCAGAATACTTACAGGACCAAGAAAACTGTAGTAATATTGTTGTCCCAGGTTTATTCATTAGAGAGTACAGACTGCTACACTCATCACCTGCAAGCCTCTCCATGGGTAAACACCTTTCAATGAATGTACAGAGCCTCTACTACACGGCTGCTTCAAAACATAGTTTCATATTGAGCACGTGGAGACACAGTACCTGTTTGAACTGTGGTGAGAGATCCGGGTCTCAGGTATCGAGTCAGAGCTTCAGGTCTCTCCCGTTCTGGTACCCTCTGCTTCCACAGCAACCTGTGTCCACATGCACTCAGTCAGCTTCACCTGTAGGGGACGCCATCACACCACACACTTCTTACAGAGGTGTAGTGGAAGGTTCATCAACCAACAGGTGTTTGACAGACACTTCTTTTTATTATTGTTACACACTAATCATATTCTCCAACATTTCATGTAGTACATATTTATCTGTTGGTTTTTAAAAGAAAACTTAAACGCATTAGAACAAGTCGTTTTTTAAATTTGTCTATGTCTTTTTAAGTCGTCCTTATTGCTCAGGTCTTAATCTATGACACTGGTCTAGTTGAATGAGTTAATTAATTGAGCTGAGCTTTTTGTGATATCAACTATAAATTGGACAAATGTTTAAACTTGAAAGACTTGGCATATAGAGTGCCTATGTGTATAAAAACTGCAAATGTACCATCTTGTGGAAAAACTGTAATGGAGAGTAATCTGCCTGTAACCAAATTATCAGTCCCTTGTGATTGAGTGGCCTGATGTACAGCGCTGTGTATAAAAGCTGGAGGGTGTTAGTTTGCACTGAACAACCACTGGACCCATATGACAGTGATGAGCCGGACCTTCTTCAGCGTGTATCTCTGTCGGAGATCTCACTCGGCTCGGTTACATGATGACTGCAACTACATTACATGTGCCACAGGGTTCACATGTTGCATAGAGTGTAAACAGCATCACATTTCTGATACAGCTACGCTCAGGTCTCCTTCTCTCATCCCCCGACACAATGACTGGGTAAGTACTGGTCGGGATAGCTGATTAAAAACACACAGATAAGCGGGTATCACTCACAGACACACACACTCACACACTACACGGCTGCTTTTCAGTGGGTAATCTCATCTGTCATGTCTTTAGTGTTAGATCCCTAGACATAAGCAGAGATATTGTTGGATGGCACATAGTTGCCTCACAGTCAGAAGGTTCCTGGTTGCGTCAGGGTCTGTCTATTTGGAGTTTGCTTGTTCTCCCCGTGTCAGTGTGGGTTTTCTCCAAGTACTGTTGCTTCCTCCCACAGTCCGAAGACATTCAAATTGGGTTGAGGTTGATTGGAGATTCTAAATTGACCAAACGTGTGAATTTGAATGGTTGAATGTGTCTGTAGTTGGCCCTGTGAAACACTGGCGACCCGTCCACTGTGCTCTCATGCACTGTCAGCTGGGATTACTTTAGCTGAAGCAACAGTCTCTTGTCCAACATATGGACGAGAGATATTTAATTTATTATCACATAGGACAAAGAAATGCAGCAAATCCCCCAAATTACAAAGCTGAAACGATGAAATATTCGGCAGCAGAAGTTATTTTCTTTTCCACTTCAAAGTCACATTTTGGGCCAATCCATAATATAAATGTGGACATACTGTTTTTTCACACGACACAAGCAAATTGGGAGACCAGAAATGTATACTGTACAAGGGCCTGCTTCTCTGCAAAATAATTTTTTAAGAGTAAAAGAGTAAAAACAAAAGAGACTTGAAAAAGGTCAGAGGGGAGGGGGTGAGAGAAAACAACAGCAGGCAGTTGGGGAAACCACACGGGGCTTTCCTAACTGTCATGAACACTTTGCATACACTGCCAATGTTTCTGATTCATTAAGGGAAAGAGCAGAAGGTCAGTGACTGCACAGAGCTGCATCAGAACAGAGAATTGGGAACTCAGCCAGCAGGGACGCGTGCAACACACGCGTGCAATAAAATGTCTGATGTTTACTTTGTGTTTGTTTGAGTCGCTGGAATGACTCACAACTTAACTACAGCATTGGTCGGTAACAAACCACAGCCAACTTCACCAGATCATTCTGATAATTGGGTTTCTTCGTATTGCAGCACTTTGGACTGAGACACAGACACATGAGGTGCTGATCTCCGTCAGAACAAAGTTTTCATTTTGAGAAGTTGTGACCTTGGACCTGAAGATTGTGTTGATTGCTTAAGAGACTTTGAAATAGCCAACATGAAATGTATGAAAAAATAACAGCAGTTCAGTAAATCTGATCAAACTTATATATAAAACACACACATGAAGGTTTCCTGTTATGAAAGGCAATGACTTTAAAATCTTCATTACAGATAAACCCGGTAGGATGAACACAACATTTTCTAACTTCAATCTGCACCATAGACTGATAATAATAAAAATAACAAGTATCTGCACACAACCTCCATATACAGACATACATACACATATACCGGTATATATATACTTCAAGGATAATTTTAAACCTCGAAACCACACATGAATGGTAAACACATCCATTTCCCCCATCACATTAACCTAATTCTCGTCTTCTCCTCCCACTCTTTCACGTCATCCAATGTTTTTGCCAAACAAGACATGCTCAGAATGTGTGGGAGGTGTGTCTCTCGCCACAGATGTACCCAACAACCCATCTGTGCTCATCTAAACCCTCGAGAGAGTAGGCAGCTACAGCCACTCCTCAGTCATACACACAAACAAGCATACACACACACACATGCACGTCTCTCTATAGTTGTGAGGACACTCACTAAAATTAAGCATTTTCAGCCCCTTACCCTAACCTTAACCATCACAACTAAATGTCTAACCCTAACCCTAACCAGTACCTAATTTAACCTGACCACTCTTAACCCTAGTCTTAACCCTCAATCAGGCCTTTGAAAAAGTGAGGACTGGCCAAAAAGTCCTCACATTCCAAAAATGTCCTCGCTCTGTAGGTCTATGCCTAAAATGGTCCTCACAAGGGGATGAGTACAGGAACACACACAGGTCTATGATGTTACTGCTACGTGACCTTTTGGACCACATAAAACCTGAAAACGCCTCTGATACTCACACACAGGTTTACGCAGCTATCCTTATTAGGACTTCCATTTATTGTGACAACCTAACCAAAACCTTGTACTTAACCTTAGCCATGACCAATCCATGCCTAAGCCTGACCTTAACCTAACTACAATTGACATCTGACTCATATAACTTAACCAGGACATCAGAAATAGGACTGGGCTTTAGTCCCCATGTAGTCTACTGGTCAGTTTTTATGCTGTAAAAATGTTCTAAAGAGCTAACAAAAAGAAGAACACACACACACAATCTGTCAAAAAGGAAACCAGCCAATCTGACAGATCTATGATGTCACTGCTACAAGACACAAAAATCACCACTCTGATTCTCACTGAACCAAACAAACCAGACCGATCCCGTGGGAGGGTTCAAACAGTGTGTGAACTTCAGAAAAGAGCAGAGTGACTCACTGACTGACTTACTGCTTAGCAACTTAACAATGACAAGAATCATGGAAAACTATATGACATGTATTTGGTCACTGTCTATAAACAGTGATGAGTGTCACTTACACAGCTTGTCATTCTGATAAGGCTAGGAGTTGTTGGGCCTCCCAGAGCATGTCCCCTGTAAAATTGTATAGTCCTAAACCATTTTCCAATTATCTTATGGTGATTATGTATTAATTAGAGAGTTGTTCCAGGAGGACTGCTGGCAAACAAAGTGTCTGTGAGTGCAGAGGCTGAGGTCTGTATCCAGGTTCCTGTCGGGTTATGGCAACACCAGCACATTTGGTTAAGCTTGCGATTGTGTTTGCAGTTCAAAGTATTTAAAATGCTGCTTCACACATTGTGTTTCAAGTCACTACAGACTTGTATTAAACATTCCATTCATTCCCCAAGGTTAACCAAGTACTGTGAGCGGATACACGCAACCATCGGAAGTTGGAATCGCAAATCAATAGATGAGTTTTGATTTACAGTTTTGTTGGTCTGATCTGGTGTAGGAGCTTAAACTGGTTTGATTCTATGTGAATCGGCTGAAGCGACATTCATCAATCTGAACAACTAGCGTACATCAGCAGCCTGCGTCGACAGCGTCACGCTGCTAGATCCAGGTGTGTTTGGGCTGCTGCACAGAGCTGGACTCTACAGTGCTCTATAACTCACCTGACTGGAGTGTGGAGCCCCACCCAACATTCATTTTCATGCATCACCTGACCTCTGTGAAAGACATACAAATTTCATCACAGAAAACATCAGCAAAACCCATAGCCTGCCTGCCCCTGAACCAATACCAGCTTGCATGCCGTCCCTCAGCTCATTTTCTCCAGCGCCTCTACCTGAACCCAATGATATGGTTAAACAACATGAAGCCGTCTACTTTCCCACCATCCTACTGAAGGAGACTTTGCTTACTCTTGCTCCCGTCATTCTAGCAATTATAAATAGCTCCTTGACCCCTCCACTCTCCATAATAACAGACCTGTTTCAAAACTCTCTTTCTTATCAATATAGAAAGAACTGTGTCAGACACATAACAATGTTTTAAACACATAGTAAGCAGATTGCAAGTGTGAAAAATAAATTTGACACTAAGCTACGATACGTTTCCTGTCCAGCTGTGTTATATTTAAATTTAGGCCAAGCATAGAAGAGTGAGATTGAGGTGGAGTTGTTTATACTTAGCTTGAAATAGACAAAACTCTAATAGATCAATATAAAAAGGCTTGTGTTTTGCCAAGTTAGCAAGCAACTAGAAAAATGGCACACTGTGAATAACAATGACAAGAAACCCTGAACGTCTGCAAAGCAAGTCAAGAACTCTCTCCAGGATGTAGGTGATCACACATGGTATCTTGTCAACAATCAAGACTTCACGACATTCACTTCAGGTTTCACCACAAGATGTGAACTGTCATAAACAGAAAGGCCCGGCTGCAGTTCACATCAACACACGAAGAGAAACTGGTAGAGTTCTGGAACCAAGCTCTATGGACAACTAAGCAGCAGCTCATGACCCAAACCCAACAATTCCTCTGGCATGGTGCTGGTTCTGCTATGACTCAAACATGTATGGCTGCCAGTGGATATTGTAAACTTACATTTTTTCTACTGACAAATATATAAGGATGAATGAAAGAGGTCCAGCAGCCCTCTGTGAGCCACAATTCAGTAAAATGCATGAAGTCATTGGATAATAATCTATCATTCAGTAGGACAATGATTCTCAAGGTAAGAAGGGGGATTAATATTCCTTCCAACCACCAGATCTCGGTCCAACTGACTGACCTGCATTTGACTTGGTGAAGACCAAACTGAAGTCAGGGACCTGTTAGCAAGCAAGAGCTGAAGAAGGCTGCAGTGACGCTGCTTGGAAACATCACCAGGGGAGATACACAATATTGAGGTCTATAGGTCAAAGACATCAGAGTGTCTATTTGTGTTAACAGCACATGTTTTCCCCCCGTCCATTTCTTTGTTGGTTGGTTTGTAAGCACGATGATACAGAAACAGCTGAAGGGATTCCTACGAAACGTGGTTGAAAGATGCAGTTTAACATCGCGAGATCTTGATGGAGTCAAACACCCCCACTACGGGAACTGATAGTGAGAAATTTGGTGCAGCTTGCTTGAAATTAAGGAAACTGTTGGGCCTCAGTGAAGATAAGTGCTGTGAGCCATTCCAGTTTGTGCCTGAGCTTTTTCTGCGTTGTCAAAATGTGCTCTGCATAAAGTTTAATAAATCCTAACCATTGTGAGGGTTACCAGCAGCACATGGAAACTTAATTGAATAACAAAGAATCGAACTTATATCATAGTTTGAGCAAAAGGTACATTGAACCTTCCTATCAAGGTCACAGCGTGTGATGGGTGTCAGAGGTGTTGTACCAGTAACGTGCGGATCTCCTGCTGGCTGTGCTGGTTGGTTGTGGTGCATCTGGTCCTGTGAGGATGACGCGCAGCCTCATGTGAGCCTGTGTGAGTCTCCTCCGGCCGCTCGTCTCTCCACTCCTCCACGACGGTGACACAAACTGCCGCGCACCAGCGCTTCCTCTGCAACCATGCATGGTGTGTCTCAGCGTGTTTCCGTGTTTCTGCCTCCATCGTCAAGCTGCTGCTTCACCAAGCCACCTGACACAACAAGGCCCCAGCACAAGTTTCCTGTTGTGACCTTCAAATTAAACCAAGACATTGGTAAAGGAAGTTGGTTTAAACAGCACAGCTTGTTTAAAAAGGGACAAGGAAAGACAAGAAGAAAGAAAGAAAGAAAGAAAGAAAGAAAGAAAGAAAGAAAGAAAGAAAGAAAGAAAGAAAGAAAGAAAGAAAGAAAGAAAGGAAGAAAGAAACCAGGAAGAAAGACAGAGAGAAACTCAACATCTTCTGTCTTTACCCTCAACAAGAATAAGGGAAAACATAATATGACCTAACCTAATTAAGAACAATAGAGAGAAAGTAAAATCAATAGAACTCAGAATTTTATGTTTTTTTTTAGATGTACTTTATTGATCCCAAATTGGGAAATTATTGAAATATCTGACTTTTATTCCCGGACGTTTACGTTCAGAGTTCTTGAATAGTATCAAAGTTCTGAGATTTAAGTCAGAATTCCATTACATTTTTCAAAACATGTTTTCACATGGCCCTAGTCATCTACCCTATTCCAGAGACATGAAGATATTGTACTGAATAATAA
Organism: Pseudopleuronectes americanus; assembly: GCA_038501795.1. Lineage (NCBI taxonomy): Eukaryota > Metazoa > Chordata > Actinopteri > Pleuronectiformes > Pleuronectidae > Pseudopleuronectes > Pseudopleuronectes americanus. The sequence goes on from CM076719.1 coordinate 18,105,977, forward strand.
TCTATTTTCAGTTCTCGGGGGGCCCTGTCTCAGCTTGGGGGCCCTGCTTTGCCCACCTTGCTGCAACGCCCCTGCTGAATATTTGTGATCCAACACAAAGAGGAGATGTTTCACAGAGGACTGATAAATGAAAGAGATGGAGAATTATAATAATAATGCTCAACTGACCTGGCAGATTACTTCAAATTACAGTGTGTTACTGAGTTAGTTTCATATGCATCAATTTGCATTGCATGCTGTTTTCAGCCTGTTTTTCAACTGACAAAGAAAAGGCTTCTGTTGATTTAAAATTGTGTAAAACAACAGGAACTTGTCTTATAGAAAAGCTTTTCAAGGTTCCAGTGGAAGGTTTGCCTTGTCTTTGAGATAAATTAGAGTACACTGCCATCTGCTGTCAGAGTTTAGTCAGTGAAGAACCAGATGAAGAATGCAGAGCTTCATGCTGTTATCTTCAGTCTGTTACCCTGTACCTGATAATGCACTTTGCTAAGTGAAGTGGGGCAGAGAGCACAGACAGTGGATGTTGGAGGTATGATGTCAGAGGGTCACCTGGTACCAAACATACTTCTTAAGAGGTTTCTGCAGTCAGGACACTTCACACAATAAGAGCACGATAGCTGCTTTGAGTCACTCCCACCGGAACTTGTTTAAAAGGGTTCGAGACTTCTGTTCTCTGAGAAGGTACAGCTACGACATTTAGAGCCATTTACAGAATATGCTGTTCAACAGTTCAATTAATCAATAAATATCAAAAGTTAATGACAAATATTGATGGGCGGGGTTGTGCTGTATCCATCAGGGCCATTTGTCCAACTGTATTTTCACTTTATTCAGAAGTGTGGAGCATGTGAATATAATATGAGCTATGATCCATCTTGTGAAATTCTAGACCTACACAACCTCAGTGAAAGACATTGCTGATGTGATGTCATAGTTCTGCATCATTCGTCGCTAAATTAAACAATACAAAATAAAGAATAAACAGGGGCTGCAAAGCACTGAACGGGCCAGAGCGCTTCACGTTAAATAAAAACATTTTTAAAAAGGAGATACGCAGTTGACTTCTGCGCAGGATGTGCGCAGTCCGCTTCTGCACACATTACATTTAAATTAAATTAAATATTAAATTAAATTATAAATTATTATAAATAAATAAAAAATAAACAAATTAAAAAGGGTTGGGGGTAAGAAAAAGCCAATTCATTCAAAATAATCAGTGCCTGTCAGTGCTCGGGCCCTAACTACAAGGATTAAAACTACCACAAGATGGAGTCAAAACATAAAGGGATATTTTTACAGTGTTAATGAATCTTTATCTGAATCTTAATCTTTATATTTATCTGTGGTTGTTTTTCCCACTGTTCTTAAAGGAGAAGTCCTATAATTTATTATTGCACTTTCACTTTACATGTTTGCACGTTAGCTGAACAGGTCCAGTTTATTTAGGCCACTTCAACATGATAGCAGTGTTTTCTCTTCTAAATGAATCATATTTATATTAGTTGTGGTTATCAGCTTAATCCTGATAAAGACCTAGTGACGTGTTTGCCCCGCATTTGTTCTAGATATTTCTGTTAGATAGTGTTTTGCTGCTCCGTGTAGGTTATTCTGCACACAGCCACACCCACACACATACACACACACCCACAGCCACACCCACACACATACACACACACCACACCCACACACACAAACACACACACAAAACGATCAAACAACAGTCGACTACAAAATAACTTATAGTGTAAGTCAGAGACAGAACTAACTTCAGTGTTTGTCACGAGGTTAAAGCCTTACAACATTTTGATGAACAACACTTTGCTGTGTGCAGCCTGACACGTAGTACATTCCCCCGCTGCAGCAGAGGCTTTCACATCCAACACTCAGATGCCCTCTGATCCCTTTGGAAAAAATAAATGGTTTGCCACATGTTAAATGTTTGTATTTCTGGAATGTGTTGCTTAACAAAACGATTAAGACCAAACAAAATAACTGGAATCAACAGTAAATGAAAGACTGAAGCATGCTGTTTTCTTCTGCCTGCTGACTGCCCCTCCCTTCTGTCCTTGAGAACCCATAACACAGCAATTACTCACTTCCTGTGTTGTGGAAAATTCCTCTTCACTGAGTTTCAGGTCCTCATTGAACCACATGATGATTCAGCAATAAGGTGTATCACAAAAGAAACCAGATCATTTTGTGTGTGGTACCAGCTTTCAGCAAAGTGAAGTGAAACATAACTATATATATCAATATTATTATAGTGTTGTGATGAAACACAAGAAGTAGAGTGGTGACATGTTATGACACCACTCTGTTCTGAGTTAGGAATGAGCTTTAACTGAACTTTATTTTCATAAACACACATTGAGATGGCACAGACAGATAATGAGACCAGGGAGTCTTTGGGCACAGACACGTATGTAGCACCTTAAAAACTGTTTAAGATTTTTTGGGGAGATTAAACTTTTTTTTATTCACACTGACATGAAAAGATAAATCCATACCAGTGCTCTGCACAGACACAAAATCCTACAGAACACTGCACCACTGTATATGTACAAATCCTATGAATAAATATTAGAATCCCATTCTTAATTTATAACTTAAATTAAATTCCTGTTTGACTGCCACAGCCTACATATCGTGTCTGTGAATCATATGTTTGGTTTTCATATCAATCTAACTGAATAGATTGGTGTCTCTCTGCATTGTCAGAATACCATTAATTCTATATCAACATAGACAGATAATTTTCTTCCACACAGACAATCACATGGCTTAATTTGTTACAGTATAAATCAGGTTTATTCTCGATCAAATTAAGCCAGACAGCAGCCGACTACACAAAGGCCTCAGACTTTCATAACAACCCAGAATAGCTTCTCTACTGAATATTTGAAAGAGCCCAAAAACAAACGTCACTCGGTGGAGAGAGCACACAAACATCAGTTTCCTCCATTATGCTCCATGCACACCACATCCCTCCAGTTGTTCTAGTCTGCATGTTTGAACAAACATTTTTTTCCTCATCTTGTCCTTTCCAACAGATTTAACAGATGTGTGAACAACATTTGGATCTTATGTTATTTTTCTGCACCTTGGCACCTCTCTTGGGTGTGTGTGTGTGTGTGTGTGTGTGTGTGTGTGTGTGTGTGTGTGTGTGTGTGTGTGTGTGTGTGTGTGTGTGTGTGTGCGTGTGTGTGTGTGTGAGAGAGAGAGAGAGAATGTGGTTGTTTCCCTCTGCAAGTGCCTGGCACACCCACAGCTGATCACCACCAATCTTCTTACTGCAGTATATGAACTCTTGTTTTCCCTCCACTCCAGTTCTCGCCAGCTTACAGTGACTGACTACACGGTAGTTTATCTTCCATTATTGGCTCAGGTTTAGCTATTGTCTTTGTCCTCTGTCATCCTGCTTCATTAAACTGTTATTATACTGTCAGTCATTGTCTGAGTCTTCGTTTGGGTCCAACCTTTCTTCCAGTAATACCACATTCTGCCAGACAACTAGAGAGGAAACAACTTGTGGGGTTCCCCAAGGATCAACTTTAGGGCCCCTAGTTTTTAATCTTCTTTCACCGATATTGCTTCACATCTCGGTTAAGTGAAACTCATAATTACATTCAATGTCATAATGGTTCGGCTTGGCAGGCCGAAGCAACCAAGGACAAAGAGGAGGTAAAGTCAGGGGCTGCAGTACTTGCTAACAGGAAGATGAAACAGTCAAAAGTCAATGTTAAAACAAGCAGGTTGTCCACAACAGAAGCCAGAGAGATACAGGGTGTAGAGCACAGCAGACAGTCTGGGAACAGGTAGAGTCAGGTGGCTCAAAGGTGAGCTACAGGGTTGTTGTTTGGCAGGAGGGTGTGGCACATTCTGACATGACAGCAGATTAAGTGCTATGGCAAAGGAAGATGAATAGATGAACGCATGCATGAAATACAAAGGTACTCAGTAAGGCGTATACCTGCTACCACGGCCCAACAGTCCCTATAGTACCACTCAAGCCGCACCAAATTGCGCACACTCCTAGAAATCATTCCTCTAATTGTGCTTGATTTGATTTCATCCATATTTCTGCATTATTCCTTAAACAATTCACAAAATATTTCGCAAAAATAACCTTATCGTGCAATGCCCAATGCAAGGAAAGATTCCTGCATCTGCCCCTTTCAACAAATCCACTTTTGTAAGCAAGATTACCACTAAAACTACTGGACAGACTCCCACCAGGCAGTATGGGCCACGGAGGAAGCCATTACATTTGGATGCAGATCTGGATCAGGGGGCAAATCCAGGAATATTTGTTCACTTTCATTAACATGGCAAGATCTGGTGTTTTTGTTGTTGTTGACCTATTCATAATATCTCAGGGAATAATTCATGGATCTTGATAAATATAATCGTTAGGGACCTGATATCTATGAGTGTCTGAGTTCCATTCTTATTTGACCTTATTCATGTTTTCATAGGTTTTTCACCCTTATCTATTTATTTGTTATTGAAACTATTTCATTGTATAGTTCATACATTTTCATAAACTTATTTCTCATATGCGTTAGTCTCTAAAACGTTTACTGTCTTATTATCAGCTTGTCTTTTCCTATTGTAAGGCACTCAGAGTTTTTCAAAAGGTGACATACAATTAATGTTGCTGTGAGTGTGCATGTGTTGTTAATGAGCTCTAGTGAGTTATTGGGAGAAACCCTCTAATGATCTCTGAAAACAGATGCTGAGCTTTTAATACAGCTTCTTTAGTCTCAGCAAACCACATGTTTCATGTAAACAGACTCTTCCACATGTCGTCGAGCCGCCTGATGTTTTGACATCAGCAGCCTGTAAAGTTTTGAATTCCATTCAGCTGACAGGAGGATCACTGCACAGTCGTTTTTCAGGTAATTTGAGTTTGAGATGCTATGATAATAATGGGCGTGCCACAGAGAGCAAATTCAGTTTGAATATACTGTCACCTTTTATTGTTTGTATGCTGGACGTTATGGTACAGAGTGAACTTAGAAAGAATTGTGTTCATCCTACCTGGTTAATCAGCAATGATGATTTTAGAGTCAATGCTTTTCATAAAATGAAACTGTATTTTCAATTTTAATGTTCACGTGTGTGGTTTATATATACATATATTCTGAGGTCTGTTCAATAATTGACACTATATTCTGATTAATAACTGGCCTTAATATGAAGCATTGCAGCAACAAAACGATTCTGCTTTTACTTTCAAAACCATATACCAAACAGGAAGTGATCCTAAAAATGCCATAGCACTGATAACATGTCTATAATAATTTGTATTAATATTGAACACACAAAGAGTCCAAATTGCACCAAATTTGACCCTGCACTTTCCTGGGCCACTAAGACTGACATGCCAGTTATGAAGCTGATAAGATGAAGGGTTAATGAGATACACATTTGAAATCATTCAATGATGTTTCCAACTATCCTGTCTTATTCCTATTTCTAAAGTCAAACAGGCTAAATAAGACAATGTTAAATTTGACTTTTCAGCGTTCCACTCCATCTCTTTACCAATTATGTAACGCAAACAATAATATATTTTATAAAAACTGGGTGATGTGGTACGAGTTAAGATCATGCAACTCAATTATGAGTCAGACCATAACTACATGGACACAATGAAGTAAAGTCACATTTACTGTTCCAAAGTTTGAACATTTGCGTCTGTACTCTTCCAGCTGGTTTCGAAAGTGGGTCACACTAAGTGTTGAGAGAGTGAGAGAGTTGTGATTGATTGAATGAGGGCAAAGTCTTCATGACTGAACTAACCCTGAGCTTCATTTGTTGCTTATTATGTTAAAATGTTTCTGATATTTTGTGCAGACACAAATAAACTAACAGCATTGTTTTGTCGAAAGGCCTTTATTGAAACTACACACACACACACACACACTCACACCCCCAAAAAATGCAGGAACTAAATACATTCATATATATATATATATATATATATGATATATTTGCCCCTTCATATTACATCTCACTGAGGCAGAACTGTGTTTTTCCAATCACAATGTTTGCAGTTATACAACCTCTTACCATGCACACCCCTCTTAAGCTTTATAAACCAAGCACCCTCTGAGAGACAACCTCAACGGGAAATTATAAAAAGGACCATTTACACACACACACTATCTGAAAAGGAACCTTTGGCTTTAGCATTCGCTGTCAGAGAATTTATTGCCAAGAATGATTGACAGCTGCTCAGTAGCCACCATCCTACAGAAACACAGAGAGGCGACGGTTAGCGCTCACTTTCCCTTCTTCCCTCCGCTCACTGACACACAAACTGAAAAAAAACAATCAAACATACCAAAAAGGCTGCATCTTAAAAAAAATACAAATAAAAGTCATTGCAAATGATCCTGTGCATATATTTCAGCGACCACAAAGGTATTTAACAGCAGATGGCCGCGTCTGGCAGCTGATTGGTTGGTTGCTGATGAATACTTTCAAGGTTTTTCTACATATAGAAAAGAAAATGTGACAGGGCCCAATAACAATGTGACCACCACAGCCTAAAAGTGACATGCACAAAAGGGTAATATAAGCAATGTAATGTAGTAACACCCTGATGGGCTGTAAGACGTGTAGTTTTGCTGACATTTCACATTTAAAAGGAAAACATAATACAAAAATACAAATATTCAACAGAATAACCAAATGACAAAATAAAGTGGAAAAAACCGATTGGTATATGGACATGGTACAATTTTGTATATACATACATATCACATGGAAATGTGTATACAGGGTTTTTTATAAGCTCACCTATATATATTGCGCTTAAGCAGCAGAGGTGCTCAGCTTTAGTGTGAAATCCTCAAGGTTTTACTGCCCCACAGGGCAGGAGAGTAAATTCAAGCATTCTGCTGCCAGTTTGGAAACTGTTATATATTTATTAGGTGACACTTCGGGTGAGCTGCACCTGCATCGTGTCAGTGTTGAGCCGATTGTTGGTAAATATAATGAGTGCAGGATTCTAAATGTAGCCTGTGGAGTTTTTGTCTGTTTACATTCAGCCTTTGTCACCACGTGTGCATCCGATAGGCCTGACAAACACGGTGAATACATTCCTTCCTCGGTGCATTAACACCACAGTCACTGCAGTCCACATAAATGGAAATATCCTTACCCAGATCAAGAATTCTCACCCTGCCAGTTTCCGATGTGGCCAAAAAGCAGAAATGCGATTGGTAACATGCTGTATTGGGTCATTAATGGCTGATACATCTATCTGGCAAATGCTAAAACTGTATAGGATATAAAGAACTACTGCTTAGTCACATTAGATATCTAGGTTTCAGTGATAACTTCCATTATGGTGTAAATACTGTCTCAGACAAATATTTAAATCTTAAGAGATAACGATAACTGATGATCACTTCAGAAAATGAGAATCGTCTTTCTAAACCCTGCATCCGTATAACACCCAGTGTATCTCTTCCCTTTAGCTCACCCACTTGCCAACAGGAGAACTGACAGTAAGAGCAAGCACCACTGCAAAGTTTCTCACTTTAAGTGCAACAGCTATTTCAGAACATATGAAACTGATGATGCGTTATGAGAACTTGGTAGAGTCAGAGGAGCACTTACAGGTACCAACCTGCTGTGATGGCCTTAGAAATAACTTAACCTTTCAGGTACGGATGGTGTGATGTCCCCAGCACACATATATTTTTAAAAAACCATTTACAAAAATAAATATGTACGACACAAAACTATATTCAGCTGTGAGTGGATTTGGTGTGGGGCTGAGATGAGGATGTGTCTCTAGGGTTTCAAAAGTGTTGTTTCCTTTCCCACCTGTCCTGATCACGTCCTTTAGCTCAACAAGGTTCTATGGAAAACTGTTTGTGTCTGAATTCATTGGTTTTTCACTATATCCCTGCTGCGGCATGTGCAGTGGGAATCAGCTGGTGCTTGGCTGGTGGGTGGGAGTTAGATGACTTTGTAGGTCAGGTAGTCGCAGAGCGGAGTCGGAATGGCCAGGGTCTCCACCTGCTGGGTGGTCATCACCCGGCGGAGAGCCATCCTGCACATGTGCTGCAGACTGGCAATGCTACGAGGAGACTCATAGAAGTGCACGCTTCCATCGTGAGTCCTGCAACAACAGAAAACAGAGTGGTGACGAAATATCCCATAATAACAGCTCTAAATTGGTTCAGTTACCTGAAGAGGGAGTATGACCCTCTGTGACCAAGAACAGCCAATTGTTCATTAAAACACACAAATCAAATTTGATGGCTGAATATAAGACACACATGCTGTTGCCATGGAGGACTAAAAGCGTTCAGGGTGAAGAGCGGCCCTAAGTGGACTGAGTGGACTGGGGGGAGGGGGGTCATGGTAGTGGCTCCACTGGTGTGTCTGGGAGTTCGGAGGTAATTAGGTCAGAGAGGATAGATAATTGTTTGCAAGGTAAGAGGTGGAACAATCGAGTAGTCTAAACTATGACAGGTCAATATTAAAGAACCAGCTGCCGGTTGGACATCAACACCTTCCATTAGTGAGACCATTGTTTGTTTTGTATATTTTTTATTCCTCAACTCCAGAGGGGCTTTACAGAATTCAACTCATGGGGCACACTTGGCCAGATTGTAGTCATCACAATTTTCAGTAATAGAGTTAAAAAGTATGATATATTGTCCTACAAAAACTTTTTATAATCAGTTTCCGGTTTACAAACTTGTATTTATAGTGTTATCTACAATATATATACACACCTTTGTGCTTTGGAACAACCATATCAGCTCACTCCTTCCTGCATGTTATACTGTCAGCACTGTGCAGACCTTATCTGATCCAGACTACCTCATTTTACTACCAGAATTCAAAAAAAAATTCTGATTTCTTCTCGGACCTTGTGTGTAGAGGAGGTTGAGGCAGTGTCGGTCACGTTCTGATCGTTTACTGGAACAGATAATCCCCCTGCTGCTGCAAAAACACTCACCCCTCTGTTTTTCAGTTGTTCAAGGTTGTGTAAATAGTGATCTGTGTGTGTTGTCTTTTTATCCGGACCCTCACTGTTCTCTGTTTTTGTTCAGCATGTTTCCTCCTGTACCTCCTAACCTCTGCTTCAGCTGTGTCACAGCCTGTGTTCTGTCTATAATGCTTGTGTACTCCCTCAAATCTTTGATGTTTCAGTCTATTACTCCCCATGTGGATTCATGTTGCATTAGAAACAACCCAGGCCAGAACTGAGAAAGATGAGCTGAGCTGATCACAGGTCCATCTTATTTATAATATAATATTTTTTTCTCAGGGATCACAGGCTGTCTTGTTTGATTAAGGTTGTACTTTGTGACTTTTGTTTTCAATCAAGCCTATCTAATCAGTTTTTTGGTAATTATACATGAGATCAAAAATCATTATAATGTTCTAAATAATACTATACTATCACATGACACAGTGAATCATTTAACAGTATTGCTCCGGGTTGTTCTCAGTTTTAGAGTTCGGTGGAAATCTATCTCAGAATGTGCCTGTCCTGCAAATTGGCACCATGAGCTGAGATAAAACATGGCTCCTTTGGCTCCATTATCCAAAAGGCATGACGGTGTGGCTGATGTTCTGTACTATGGGCTGTGTGTTTAGGATAGTGTGTGTCTGAACATGTGTCGGTGTCTTACCCAGCCGAAAGGACACTTCCTTCAGGCGAGAAGGCACAGCAGAGGCCATTAGTGAGAGGCGCGATGGCCTGAGGGGCCCTTTCCTCGATGCTCCAGAAACGAACCAGTCTGAGCCAAGGACACAGAAAACTTGAGTTACAGTCGTGTGGTTGTACGCGTCAGCCAACCAGCCAAGTAGCAGTTTACATTCATTTCTCTCTAGACTGATATAATGCTTTATACGTGGAGAAGTGATAACTTTGCTTTGCTTTCTGTCTGCACGCAGAAGACCCCTTACTTTGAGATATCTACTTATAAAAGACAACACTGAGATTAAAAGATTTATTTCTTCTAAGCACATCTTAAATTCCATAGAAATACATGTTGCATCTTTCTGTGGATGGAACACAAAGTCACCTTCTAATCATTCGCATGACTTAAACTGTATCTATGCAGAAGGGAAAATAAATCCATTACACTGCTGATCAAACCGTTATAACTGGCTGTGTTTCTCCAAAAAACTTCATTAGGAAAGCTGCACTCTTTGTTTTCCCCGACAACCACCATTTTGTGGAGCCTCCTGCTGCTGCTTTAATTGACATATTTTCCAGAAACCGGTTCAACGCTTGGCCAGCCAGTGGCCAGAGTGATTTGTAGCTACCCTGTGACAGCCATGTGACCCGTCCACACAGCGCAACATACAGGAGCTCTGTGCTCTCCGGCCCCATTAAGATTCATGACTCCAGCAGGTCTTAAAAACAAGCTTCAGCAAACAGTGGAACTTTTCTGCTGCACTCTGCTGTTGACATTATCTGTCCGCGTGCACTAATAGACTTGTGGAAAAAAACAGCTTTAGTGAACAAACATCCTCATGAGAAGAACTCGGATGATCACATGGGTTTGTCAGGGCTTATACTGAAGTCAGCTTTCAGGAGTTTAATGCTTTGAAATATAGATGTTTGTTCTTGAATATCTGCGCCTGTTGAGGTAGCCATACTTTTGGACACCATAGAAGTCAAAAGTACGCTTCACACTGAGGCATTGTAAAATTATAATGATTTTTGAGGTTTCATATTGAAAGTACTGACATGCTAACCATTTCATTTTAAACAAGTTCCTATAAAAGTTATAAGGAAAGGTATTAAAAGTCAACTCAGAGATCCACCACTAAAGTCAATCAAACACAAAAGTGGACACTGAGATGTGTGTTAGTGTCTTACCTGTCATCGGTGATACTGGCGATGTGGCGACCGTCAGGACAGAAGCTCACGCTGCGAACCCAGCGGTCATTTGACCCTCCAGCAAAAATGGGTGATGGAGGAGGGAACAGATGGCTGGAGAAGGATAAGAGTAAGGGTTCAATAACAGGGACACATGTATAAAAAAGTATATGTGTGTATGACTTGATGTATGAAAAGCCAACTGTCATTCAGTTGAAATGAGGCAGTGAACTCGTTCCATTCAGTACAGCTCAATTAATTAAAGCAATATTTGTTATATGACTAACAGCTAATATTAGCAATGATAGACAATTACTGTTTATTGCTGTTGAATGGACAATACATCGACTTAATGAGCCAATTTACACAGTTCTAGCATTTACCATTATCCTCCAAATTCCCCTTGTGACTCACGTGACCTCACAGAACAAACAATGTTTCGTAATGAAAGGTAATTTTAAGAACACTCTAAGTAAAGATGCTAAAGTTCTAATAACTTGTAAATGGATTTGTATGGTTATGACACCCTGTTCCTTTTTCTTACCCAAGTTCCAGCAGGATGGTGCCCTTGTGGTGGTCCCATACAATGACCCTGGTGTCATGAGAGGCAGTGGCCAACAGCGCCCCATCTGGTGAAAAGTCACAGGACACCACGTCATTGTGGTGCCCCTCCAGCTTCTGGATCAACGTGTACGTATCCATGTTCCATAGAAACACCTGCAATGTGAAGAGGGGACTGTTATAGCCTATGGAATGATATGGAAACAGTACAGGTGAGCTATGTTATAGTTAGTATTACTATCATCACATAAAACATGGCATCAAAACAGAATTAAATTAAGGTGCTCAGTGTCATGTTAAAGTTTTGTAACATTAAGAAAGACCAAACAAACAAGAGCACATGCTACGTCACAATGCAGCACTTCACCTACACTGACAATTATTATTAGTAATCCAACATTAAACTACATCAACACTTAAGTGTTATTAAACATACTAAATAAACACTTCTATTATGTAGAAAAAAAGTTTCTAGACAAAGAGAAAATAAAACAAGCAGTAACTTATGGTAACATAATTTTACTCCACTGGATTCCACTCTCAGAGTTTTAGTTCAGTGTTTACAAGAGGCTCGCACCTCCGGCAGAAGCCTACGAAGAGAGACAGATACTGCAAGAGAAAAGAATATTTTATGGCCAAAGGGTTGATACCTCTGGCAATGTGCACACATTCATACACACACAGACTGGGAGAAAGGTGTTTCTTTTTTATAATCAGCCATGGTCTGAATTTTAGCATTAACATCTATTTCGTCTCGAATTCCTGTAGATAGACAAGTTAGCACCTAACAATCTATGGTCAATTTATCAGAAGCTTTTTTCAGATTTATTGTAATAGAAATTTTATGTGAAAAGCTGACATGTGTTTGGCACAAGTGCTCTGCAGAGGCACAAGGAACTGGTTTCATAATTATTTATTTATATTAACAGTTAAATGAAACCTGCAGACAGCAGCTGTAGAAAGCAATGGCAGCTGCTGGCTAACACTTACGGAGCACTCACACGACCGCTTTGGAAACCCTGCTCATTCAGTTTGAATGTGGTGACAGAATGCGTTGCCACACTCAGCTGTGGTTGCACAGCTTCACATTGAGTTGTGTGTGGTGGAATTTAAGAAAAGCTTAACTTTTCAAGATACAGAGCAGGCATCAGCCAATCAAACCAAATGAATATAGATAAAAGTCTTGCCTGACATCAGGCAACAGAAAGATCCTGGAGAGAAAGTGAGCCTGCTGTGTGCTCATCTGGTTGTAGAGTTGAGGTCATTTCCAATGTGCTTCCCATTACCACTGCAAGGATTATGTTGTGTCCCAAGTGGGAAACTGATTGGCTCTGGTTATTATGGTGATTGCACCGGCACCAAGCATTAGACATGGTCACCATCAAGCATTAAAGCAACGCGTATGTGTGAGTGCTGCGTAAGAAAGGGGGGAGTTGGCAGGTTGGTTGTTAAACTCTTGTGGCTGAACTGTTTTATCAAACTTGCAACTGACAGCAGTACAATGCCTCAAGGAAACATTTAAAGTGACAGTAACAGAAATCCTCATAACAGAAGAGAATCTAGTATGTGCAGATGGTTGATGGTGCTATTTAAAGATGAGGTGGGGGGAGTGTGAAGGTAGGTTTGGGGGAGAGGTGGGGATTGAGGTGGAATAGAGGGGATAATTGACGCACCAGTTTCATGAAAGTTTCAGACTGAAATTAATAAAATAAACAAAAGGAACTGCAACAGCAGAGGAAGACAGACACGGAGCAGCACCTACGTACAGATTGACCTTGCTGGTCAGGTGCCAGGCTGCCCCTGGCCAGGCTTTTGGGCATTGCGCATTGTGCGTCCCCGGTTTACACCGGCTGCTCAAAATGTCAGCGCGGCGGTCCTTTCAAAACCAATCACACACTGAGCTCTGCCCCCACCTGTGACAGGGAGAGCAAGACACACACTGTAGGGACACACACAACCTATAAAAGCTACCACCATGTCTACCATTTCCACTATGTAAATGTAGAGCTGCAACACTTTAGATAAGGTGAATGAATGGTGGCCAGTGTGTAGAATCATTATCCAGAAACATATAGGCCTTAAGGGCTATAATGTATGTGTGGTAAATAGCAATAGTGAAAACAGTGGTCTGCTCTGCATGCAAACACCAAAATCCTTTTTTCCCCCCAATGCAAACAAAACCAAACAGAATCTAGGTGAAGTTAGCTCAACTTATAAAGACACCAAAACACAGTTTGTTCTGTGGTGGGACTGGGAGGACAGGGCATATGAGGAGTGTTTTAACTTGTAGGTTGATCAAGCATAACTGAACACAAGCCACTGCAAACAGATTAGCTAGAAAACCCATTACAGTCAATAAAAAGGAACTTGTATACGTACTGCTTTGCCGGCACCAACGGAGCACAAGATGGAGGAGTCTGGGGTGAAGGCACTGCAGTAGACCCAGTTCTGATGCCCCCGCAAAACCTTTACCATGTTACCTGCAAGACAATGAAGCAGTGCACCACGTCTTTTACTCTCAAAGCTACATAGCCGTCACAAACCACACATAATGGATTATACTTAAATGATCTACATGGAAGCCTTAAGTCAGAGTTTTGATTTATTCCATTTTTCCACATTTTCTTGTGGTCTATAACATTTGTTTAGATAAGAGGAAATGTATTTATTGTAAATAATTTATAGTAGCAGATAATATGTTATACTGTTACTTAGTAAGAAGTGCTGGTTTTGGTCTTTTCATTAAAGACAGTGAGACAAAAATACAAGATTTCATCAGACTACTCAGATAGAGTATAAGCAGCATTTAAATGATTTAAACTGACTTGTCAACAATTAATGGAAGAGAAGTAGGTCATAGCAGTTAAGGATAGAAGTTTCTTCACACAGACCATACAACAGATCAAGGTCTCCCACAGTATCTGTGTGTCACTTCATTTCTCCGCAGACTTGTACATACTGAAATAGATTGGGCACTAGCTGGACTGTTCTCTGCATTAAGGCCCTGGATCATTTACAGGTGAGAAGGATGAATATAAATGGTAGCTTACTGCAGGTCATCTACATACCATCATCTTTGAGGTCCCACACACGCAGGGTCTTATCTCTGGATGCAGAGACCAGCATGAGGCTGCCATCAGGAGCAAAGGTCAAGTCTCGCACTACATCAGTATGGTCCATCAGATTCAGCAACAGTTTTCCTGCAACAAGCCATTACAACAGACAGAGGATTGGTGAAGAACTTATCTCTCAGTGCATTTACAAGTCAATTTACGTCCATTTGATTTATATAGAATAGATTCTAACAGAAGTTTATTCAGAGCAGTCCTCATGTACAGCAGGTCTAGTCTATACAGAGACCCACTGGAATGAAAATATCTGGAATATATTGTTTACAGACACAGCCCTCAAACCTTCCAGTTCTGTGGGGTTGAGAGAAAACTAAAAGGTAAAAAAAAATGAAACAACCTTATCTTTGATTAAAGTTTTCTTATATCACTGAAAATACAGATACATTCTCAAAGAGAATGGGTGCAATGACAAACACAACTTTAACGTCTACTGAACAGATAAAACATAATCCCGGGATCAACTCTGAGTACAACACTGAGCCTACACTGGACAGATAGCATTTGATAGCATGTGTTCGAGCACACTACTGTGTATATGAATCACGCTGAGTTATTGGTAATGGCCTTTAAAGAGCTTCTGGAAAGAGTCCTGACTATCAGTGTGGTGAACAGTAGGCGTTTCGACCAGGCTCCAGAGTTGATCCCCTCATTACTGGTGCCACCCCTGCATCACTTTAGTGGCAGATAAGCAGGTGAGATCAAGATTGTACTAGCTATAGAGTATAGCAGTTACTTTTCATACAATAAGTAACAGCAAGGTATCGTCATCCTAATTTATCTTTTACTCGAGTTTAAAGATAGGTAAAGCCTTGGTGAAAAAGGTGGTTCATATAATTATTTACCCGTTTGAATAAAAGTAAGATTTTTAAAAACAAAAAGTGACAGCTCTGTAGGAGAGCTGTTTTCACTAAACCTACTAATGACTAGATTCCCTTCATATCTACTCACAGTGTGCATATAATAATGTGACTACGGGTTTCTGTTCTCCACACATTTCTTTCTCCTTGTGTTACCTCCACGAAGGAGGAGGAAACTGACCTACTTTCCATGTAATGTTGTTGAGGAGTGGTGTATGAGCCATATATGAATTTATTACATTTTGGAGGAAATCCAGGTGCATGACCTCATTCAGAATTTTGTTTTCATTATTTTAACACGGCGAGATAGTGTTAGCTTTGGCAGAGGTATGTGTTTTCTCTAGTTTTCAAATGTAAACCTCATTCTTGCATCAGGCAGAAATGTGGAGCAGCTGATAAAAAGGCATGAGTTGCATTCTGGGATGCAATAAAGCCAATGAAGTGTAGCTGACCAATAAGTGGATTGAACACACAGTAAGTAGTTTACAGTGATTTAAGAACTGTATTTAATCCTTGCATGTCCAGGCAAAGTGTTGAAGGGCAGTGATAATGGGCTACTGTATGAGCTGACAGAGAATTAAGGTTTTCCCAATTGAATCTAATCACAGTGTCTGAATTTCAACAGATGAAGGAGAAGAGGTAGTTAAGGCTAAACTAGTTTTATTAACTTTAATGTGTTCTCACCAGTGTAAACATCCCAGATCTTGATGCGACCGTTGTTGAGGCCTGTTGCCAGGAGCAGCTGGTCCTGGCCGAACTTGAAGCGGTGCCATCCGATGTTTACACAGCGACTCTGCTTCTCTGGCACAGAGGAACCGAAGGCCAGGCCCCAGACAATGTCCCCGCAGTCGATGGTGTGTTCGCATGGCTCACCGGACGCTGGGATGAGCTGGCCTCCGTCACTGCTCTGACAGGATAAGCGCCGCGGGCTGGAAGCATTGGTTCCCACTCCAGACTGCCCAGCTGAACTGTGATAACAGAGAGGGGAGAAAATATACAAGAGGTGGTCAGTGGGCATGACAACTAAAGAGGATGTAGCTTCACTATGTTCAAAATTGTTGATATTTTCAAAAAAGCCATTAACAACTGCAAGCTGTTGAGCAATGCTTGCAAGGGTTTTTTCCCTTGCACCACAACCTAAACACATGTTTACGCCTTGTTAACATGTTGTTGGTACGCTTGACTCAAACCACTTCCCATATTGTACGCAATTTATCCATATTTGGTTAATTTGCCCGGATTTTGTTCAGGTGAAGCAGTGCCATTTAAGTTCCAATGACTAAGTGTAGGATGCACATTTCATTTTTTATATCTTCAAAGGGGAGTTTGAATATGTAGAAGCAACAGTGGGAACTGTTTGGTTTGTATCAGCAGTGAGTGAACAAACATGACACGGCGCTGTGGCCTCACAGCAAGGAGATTCTGAGTTTGAGCCAGCTGGCTGGTTGGGACTTTCTATGAAGAGATGGCATGTGGCCTGAGCCTGTGTTGGTTTGCTCAGCCATGACTGACCATTAGCAATTGAGTAACACTGGCACAGTGTGTGGAAGACATTTGCAGGATGGCCGAGCTACCAAGCAGGATCACAGCAGTCAATCCATGTCCTCACAGCTCGACCCTGCGTATTCTTAAATGTGGTTTAACAGCTGCTATGTTTGGTATTTGTTTTGTGTGCACTGCGGGAAAGAAGCAGCTAACCAGCATGCTGTTTTGGAACAATCAGTACTTGTTCCACAAAGAATTTCAATATGAGAGTCACAAGGTCTGATGGACTGGAAAAAAAGCCTGTTAAGCAGAAAGAGAGGTGATAAAGCGAGCCACGTGTCCTTGGCACTGTGGAGCAACTCTTTGTGTTCATTCCTGCATTAGGGTGGGATTCTGGGGACAAATAAGCTGCTGGAAAGTTCTACAGGCACATAGGTCTGCCCCAATTGTTGTTTTTATTCTGATCTATTAACAAATTAGAACATGTTATGTAAAGCAGTAAGGATTTAGGGTTTTCCGCTGCCTAACAGCAACAAAAGATAGAACCTAACTCAATTTGTAGTAATAAAATGTTACTGCAAATCAGCCAGTGGAATCATACTCTCCTCTCCAATCATGATTTCTGTATTTCAACGTGGCATTAAACCAATCACATGGAATTCAGGTGTATGTTAATCTCAGAGGAATTCGCTGGTGCACATAATTCCAGTGATTTATCACTAAACTGCAGACGAGTACCCTTGAGTTTGACAAAGTGGAGTTAGTCTGTGTGAATGTTGCAAGGAACTCAAATGCAACAGGCTGGATTTAGCTTGTAAATGCGTTTTGTCACTACAAGTTAAACAGAAGCCATAAAGTCGGCTTTTGTTTAGTGGCTCTGTGAGAGGGTGTCAATGTTATTCTAGATTAATCTTAATGCTAAAAAAAACTGTCTCTCTATCGGCATATATAGATATATCTATATATATATATAAATATGAAAAGTCAATCAACGTATTCGTTTGCAGGTCTATAATTCTTGACTTGACCACTCTTTGTCTGAGGCTCTCAGCTCCAAGCCCATTGGTTCCTACTGAAAATAAACCATGAATTTACAACTATCATTCTTCACCATCACTCATAACCAATTAGAAGTGTGGGGGGTTGTATTCATCTGCAGACACCCTAGCCTCTAACTGTATGTTATTTTGATGTGTTTGTAACATTTCTAAGCAGCAACCTTTGAGCAGTGGGTGTGAATCCTCCAGCCAATAACAGGGCAAGGAGCACATTGAAGGGACTCCAAAGGAGTGATCAGGTTACATCAGCATTTCTGATAGCCTGTGACATGGATGTAAACAGAAACATAGTTTTGTATGTCTGTTTGGGCGAGGGCTGGCAAAACAAACATACAGAGCAGGTGCCAGATCAGACAGATAGAAGTGCGCACGCCAGCTACATTCACAGAAAAAATCCATAAAAAACTGCACTTTCCCACAGGGTTGAGCTGACGTGCAAAATAATCAAACACTTTACATAGTGTTCCTTTAAAAACGACTCACAAATACAGTATATGCTAAATAACATAGTGATTTTCTGAAACAGATGGTAACTGTAGTTTTTTAACCAACCGTTTATACAGAGGTCTCATACCAATAGGACAGCTTGTTATGCCTCTGATCGTCTACACTAAAATAAACAAGCCAAAACGTGGCTGCACGATAGACAACATGGCGTTCCAGATTCTAAGAAGCAATGACTCGTGAAAAGGGGTTAAAAACAAGTGGAAGGTAATGGGTGAACTATTTTTCTTTTCTTTTTTTGCCTTTACTACCTTGTCAACGGTAGAAATAGGACAGGAGTTAAGGTGAGAGAGATGGGAGATAATGGTCAACAAGAGTTACATGCTGGAATTCAAGGAATCGTGCAGCTCATGGTCGGCATGTTAACACCCTGGATTACAAGGGCGTCTATTGTTTACACAAATTATGAACAAAACCCTATGCATGCTTGTGATCAAGACAAAGGTTTTCTGATATCTTTACAAAGTTTGCTCACACATTTGGATGGTTAGAAAGAGTTTTTTTCTTTTAACAGTAAATACTGTCCTAGAACATTTAATGATCTCTGTTTTACTGTTATTATTGTTGCTGTATTGGCATAAACATGGTGACCTTGTTACGGCAGTTGTAGTGACTTAGTGCAACCAAGTATCAACACTTACAAGCTCTTCAGGCATTTTTCCCAGGGAATGAGCCTGACAATGCGACGCCCCTGAGACCAAGCGAGGTAGGAACCATTGGGTGCAAAGGCTACTGTCCAAGCCTCACGCCCGGACTTCTGGTCGAAGGGAGCAACAGGCACCTGGAGTTCAGCGATGAACTTAGCCTTACCTGGAAAAAACAACAACAAGGTTACTTCAGGTATAGGATCACTTATTAACTCTTTATAAGTGCTCTGTTTACTCAGGCCCAACCGCAGGAATTCCAATCATCCGAAAGGACCATCCTCACTCTGATGCAGGCATCTGATTGGCTTAAGCGTTAAACGAATCATTTGTACAGAAACAGTGGGTGGGGTGCTAGATACATGATAACAACAAGATGAATAAGTTAAATGTGGTGTAATATAATTTATTGAAACGATAGTGTGCACGATTTTTGAAGGAGTAATAAACAAAACATATTGATGAATCAAATATATATATATACTATATATATACACTTTATCCATGTTTGAGCTCTGAATGAATAGACATTCAACTTCCCAGAGCCCATAGGCGTGAGGCTGTCAGATCTGAGAACACTTCCCTTTTCATTCTTATAGTTTACGGAAACTCAGCTGATGGACTAATGCCTACAACTTCACAACTGTACATAAAATACAGGAAGCAGCTGTTATCACCAGGGGGAAAACTGCAAATATGACCAGGTTTACTTTAACATATTTGAAAAATAAAATCCGAATTTGAACCATTTTTTATTGGTGATAGCAGTTTAATAAAGAGTAATACACCTAAACTATGCATTCTGCAGAGGGGTAGGTAAATGTAAAAAACATGGGAAGAAGGAGTTGACTCATCTTTGTAAGCACACTGGAGGGAAGGTAAAACCCCCCATGAGGTTGAATAAAGAGTAACATACACATCAAGTTTGTGGTTCTTCAACTGGCTGAAGTTACAAATTCTGACAAAAAGGAAAAACGATTTGTTCAAACACTACACTGAAGAAGAAGCTGTATGTGAAAATGAATCTACCGCGCTAACACGGGTGATCGTTCACACGCGCACGTACGTCTCGCTGAGGATATGAATCATCTGCTGCTGGTGTGTGGGGGAGGGAAGCTCCGTCCGCATCGGCAGCCCCGCCACAGCAAACAGCATGTATCGACAGTAATGCATGAAAAAGCACGAAGAGCTACACAACATGAACCGATAGTCCCAACTAGAATGTGTTATACCGGCCGGAGGTCTTTGTTTTTGTCAAGCAGGACGGCGCTACATCAGCATTTAACCCACATTCCGCTTCAGACATAAATATGGATCTCGAGTCGCCCCCGAGGCTCAGTGACGTGCCGCTGCTCAGGAGCGTCTCCTACGCAGTTGTTTGAAGTCCTGCGGTTCTCAAGTGTTCTCAACATGAAGTAAAACAATAATAATAAAATATAGGTTAGCTACATATTATTGTATAGATGTAATAGCAGCTTAACCACTTCCGCCAAACAATGTGTACTGTACTGAGGGACCATTTAAGCTAGCTGACGTGTTAAGCTAAAGTGTTTTAGCTCGTTAAAATAACGGTATACTTCATATTAGCCCCTTAGAGACCTGCTAACGGGTAAACCGGGTAATCCGGGCAAACCGGGTGAGGTGAGCGCTACCAGGCTCCTCCCGGGACTATCACAGACACAGCCCACATGCAGCACGCCTACTTACCTATTTCTTTTTGGTTTACAGAGTCTGGGAAGCTTGCCATCTAAATGAGCGCAGGAGAAAAGTCCAAGTACGGCCGAGAAAACGATGATAATGGGGAGGAAATAATCAACCGGCGCGGATTGAGACGGTGGCTTCTCCTCTTCTGATGTCTGCGAAATCCGGCCGAATCACTCCGCCGAGCTCCACGTCCCGGATGGAAACTACAGGGTTCGTTTATTTCGCCTTCACGTCCTCCACAGAAGACTTTCTTAGAGTTTCCTGTTGGAATCCGCCGCTCAGCTGCTCCGTGTTGACACTCTCAGAACCCCAGTGACACTGTTCGGTGCTGGAGGCGTGAAGGCGATCGTGGGGGAAACAAATGGCTTCTGACTCAGAGCAGAGGAGGAGGTGATCATAACACAGTGGGAGGGGTTTCCCCTCTACGTCAGCACAGTTGCCACGGCAATACTATTAAAAGACCTCCCCCCTTCGTCTTTTTTTTTCATCATTGTTTCCTTATTTTGACAACAAACAACATGGCGCATTACTGCCACCAGCTGGCGTTGCATTAAACCTAAAAAATGTGTATGATTGTAGTTGAGATTGTGTTTAAGTAGATACTCACTATACTGCTGCCTGAGTGAAAATAATTATGAAAAGCGTATCAGTCGAAATATGTCTGGTTTTAAAGGAGTTATGATGAAATAGGCCAAGAGTGATGAATTATAGAAGGAGGGACATTAAATATAGTAATGTATTTAAAACTGTATTTGTCAATGCAAATTAAATAAAATAAATTCTCAATTTGCTATTTAAAACACGCTTCATTTAAAACTGGTCTCATTGCCTGCCGTCCTCACCTCCTCCTTTATATCAATAATAATTCCCCTACTTCGGTTGGACACAGATAAGTCGGTAGTGTATGGCATTGACAGATAATAATACCTTTCATTCATTGTGAAACTGCAGTAGATCAGTAGGCTCTATTTACAATCACACAGTGACAATAAAATGTGACCATAGATCCATCTGAATGTGGTCAGATGACCTGGCTGATAGAAGGAGGCTGTGACTGACGATTGTTGACAATTTGCACTGGTTTCCACTTCATGACAGAGATTGTGTGCGCACCGGATTTGTCTTATTGCTGCAGGCTGAAAAGTCACTTTATATAATCATTGTATATTGATTTTTCTTCTCAGTGAGAGACAAACAGTGCTCTCAATAGAAGGAAAGACATGTAATCTCTCCACAGTCCTGGCACTGATTTCCAGTATGTTTTTCTTACCAAGGTGTCAAGCTCAGCAACAAATTAGGTTTTGAGTTCACATTCACCATCATCAAACTGTTTTTTCCATCTGGATCAGGCTCAACATACACTCTCATGGAAGCTTCCTATCCAGTTTATGTGATCAATTTGACCTTCCTGAAGCTTATAATTTCAGTTTCTGTTGGTTATGTTAATAAATATTGGATTTACCTTCATGGAAATCTGAATGTAGTAGCAGTTTCCCTGGTTGTCTGAGGATTATAGGTCATGGTATCTGCAGGAGTTCTACATGTGTACAGTCCCTACTGGACATCAATGTGTATCTTCAACTTTCAGTCCTCCTCAAAAGGAATTTTTCAGTTCTGAGTAGCAGGAGATTTCAGGTATTTACATGTGTGTGTGTGTGTGTGTGTGTGTGTGTGTGTGTGTGTGTGTGTGTGTGTGTGTGTGTGTGTGTGTGTGTGTGTGTGTGTGTGTGTTTGTGTGACCCCCAATAGTCAGTTAGAACTGAAGAAGCCTCTTGGATGAGAGGTGAAATGGCCTCAAGAAACACAAGCAAGTCCAGTTGCCTCTCTACACATGTACAACTCCTGAATAGATAGTCTCTCGCTTATTGTATCCACCCTGACCGAATAATACCCCAAAGTCGTTATTTAACACTGAAAATGTAATTATATTCATTTAATCTTTTCACCCTTCTCACCACCACCCAGCAAAAGAAAGATACAAGTTTAGTGTTTATCAGTTTGTCGTAAATGAGTATCTTCAAAACGTGTGCAGTAGTGAACATAACAAAACCTACATTAGTCGTTAACAGAGGAAAAACCTAACTATGTAAGAAATATATTAAATGCATTAATTTATTCAAACATATCAGTCTAATCATGTTTACAACTCACAAAACTTGGCACAGGGTTTGAATTTGCATGTAAAATAGGTTTAGATAAAATGCATGTCTACTGAGCGAGCCACATGGCTTTCATAGTACTGCCATACAAACCAGGAGCCAGTCAGATTTACCTTTAGCCTCAGCGTACCCTCATGTTCGGCCTGTATCATTGATTACAAGGCCAAAACACTTGATGACGCTTAGGTGCACAGCTGAATGTATGTCCAAAACATCGACCTTGGCCACTAACATCTGCTAACATCTACTGGTAATTGATAAGTTTAATTGTGCAGAAGACCTTCAAACGTACAAGGGCTATTCAACATCTTGTCCTATATGGACATTTGTATGTGCTCCTTCTATGCACCAGTAAGCAGTTTTTTTGGCAAAATTAGAAACATAATTGATCAAGATATTATATTCTATCAAATTTTACTTGTATCAAATAACAACATCCATTATCTAAAAAGCAAAGATCTAGACCTTAACAATGCTAGAGAGACCCAACAGTTCCCAGGAAGAAATATATTTTTATTCTTTTATTTATTATAATTTTTTCTGTATTTAGCGTGTCTAATTTATTTACTAAATGCTTCTTGTCTTGACCCTTTAGTATGTTATGTTAAACACACTGAATTGCCTTGTTATTGAAATGTAATTGCCTTACATTGCCTTAAAGGTTGAGTGTGTAGAATTTAGGGACATCTAGTGGTGAAGTTGCATGTGGCAGATGAATACCCATCATCTCACCCTCCCTTCCAAACAGAAAGAGAACCTGTAGTAGCCTGCAGTTCTCACAAAACTCAAAAGGTGTAAAGTTTGTCCAGTTTGGACTACTGTAGAAAACATAGCGGCCTCAGTAGAGAGCTACTGATGTTAATATACAGTATGTAAATATAAAGGGCCCATTCTAATGTAAAGAAACCCACAATTTGTACAATTCAGTTTATTACACACTAGTAAAAACATCGCTATGATTATTTTATGTTCAATTTCTGCCAACAGATCCCTTTCACCTAAATCTTACACACTGGTCCTTTAAAGAGCAACTTTTATCAGGAAGAAACCTCTGGCTTTAGTCGATGTGAACGGCCGCCTGCCTCGAGAGAAGTTGTATGCGCTTTCCTAATAATCCACGTGTATAAATGCACTTATTTTGTCTTTATTAAAATACGACCCATCTCGCACCATACGCGTGTCTTTTATGCTGAAGGGCTCCGTGTGTTGTGTGTGAGCTGGCACATCCGGCGCTGTGTTGCGTTAGTGTGGGTGAAGGTGGGGGGAGGAGGAGGAGGAGGAGGAGGGACAGACGCGCTCCTGCTGGTTCCCGTTACGATGCTAACCCCCCCCACCCCCCCTGTCCTGCCGCTGGGCTCCGCTTCCTGTCGCCGCCGGAGCGAACCGAGGATCCGTGTGTCCGCGCCGCTGACAGTGAGTGAGTACCACCGCCGTTCAGACGCATCGCTTCCGGGCACCGAACCGACATGCACACAGCCGGACCGGACCGGACCTTTTGAGATATATAAACACCCCCGCCGTAGTCCAAGCGCTTCACTTTGCAAAACAACAACACGACCGAAAGGGGTCCGCGGCGGGTCTGTTGTCGTCAGCGGTGGGAAGACGAGCCCACTCGGTCACATCCAGTGCGTGGAGGTGCGTGACATGCTCACGCGGAGCTGGTGTTGGGGTCGAATCTGTGCTCGAGGCCTTGCGGGTGAATCCCTGTGTGGAGCGGCTCGGTGTCTGCGAGTGATTAGTGAGCGAGAGCTGCCCGGGGCTGCTAACAGGTCGCTGCTAAGCCTGCTCTCCCTACAGGCCGCTGCTAACAGTAGCTACTGTAAAGTCATTTGCATTTAAAAGACAAACAAGAACAACAACAGGGCTGAGGTGACACACGAAGATGAAGCAGAACGCGAGAGCTGGGATCTGGCGAGGAGCTCGTAAAGTACCGTTAGCCTGCTAGCAGCGAGAGGAGCTGTGCAGTGTCAGGTTAGCTTCACTTCATAAAAACCATATGTTCGTGTGAGCCGGGTTATGGAAACATACAAAAGCCCTCTTTAAATCTGCTCCTTTCGTCAGCTGTTCCTCCCGAAATACCCTCATCTTAAAATACACCCTGCTGGCCACTGTGATGGGGACTGATACAAAGCACTGGCGGTGGGGGAGGACACCGAGGACAACTTTATTTTAGCAACAGCAGCCATAAAAATATGATGGATGAACATGATTAAAAAAACAGTTGCTTTGCAGCTATCAAGTTTGAGGTGAACATTTTGTGGATCACGTGGAATTAATGCTTTTATTGTTATCTCACGTTCCCCTGGAGATAACTAAATTCTCCTCAAATCAGGAATATTGTCCAGATCAATCACTTCTGTCAATAATGCTCAAACCATCATTCCAGCTTTTCCTTCCAGTCTTTTCTAGACCAGTGCTTCTCAAAGTTTCCTCTATCTTTACTATAATTTAATTTATTGGTATCAAAATGACTATTTGCATATTTAATTCTACCAATTACAGGGGTTTGTGTGTTTTTTGTGTCAGTTTGAGGATCCTTTACTTACACAGGTTGAGCCCCACTGCTAGATTACTGTATTATCCTTATCTACAAGGCTCCATTAGAGATCAACATATTTAAACCTCAGCAGCTATAGGGATCTTACAAGAACTTGATAAAAAGAGCACATCACACCCATTCTTGCCTCATTGCCCTGGTTACCTTTGTTTTTTAGAATAGATGCAAATCCAAAATGTCTTTTAATAAGATATTTCATCAATTGGGTCCTGCATGAACTTGCATTTTTTTTTATGTATGTAAAGCATATTTTAAACCTATGCTATTTAAATACAGTTTAAAATTATTATTATTTTTATAAAAGTGGATTTTTGAGGCAGATACTAGAAATGACAGCTCTTATTTTGAAATGTATCTCGATTGCTCCTCATAACCACTACAGCAGCTTCCATGTTAGTTTATATGACTTTGGCACAGTATCACAAACTACTGACTGCTGGTTCATTAACCTCTATTTGTCCACCTGCAAGGCTTTCACTGTCAAAGGTCGCACAAACAGACACATAGACTGTACAGAGACAGGTTGACCACTTGTTATGTTGTATCTTGTTTATATATCCCCATAAAACCAAAGAGGGGCAGATGTTGAAAGTCAGCCCAAAATACCAGTTTTTTTTTAAAAATAGACACAAGCCTCCAACAGATTATAGAAAAAAAGATAAGCCGAACAAATTTGTGTTAATATTATACTAAAATAAGTTATTTAAGTTAATAAGTTAATTTAAATACATGATAATTGTATCTATTTGTAGGTAAAAGAGATGCCAGTAGCTGCCAGAGCTCGGGTGGTGGAAACTGTGATAAAGGGATGATTGTGGTGGGAGCACTGGGGTGTCAGATGGGACTGTGGCAGTGGCAAATGGTTAACTTGGCTGAAGGGTCAGGTAGGATGGTGCCATTGCAGTATTTTACATAGGGCCTAATGGAGGTCAGGACCGGATGTGGGCATTCAGGGACATACGACCTTACTCACCCTACAATGTGTGTTTCAAAATGAGAGTAATGCAAAAGTAGTGCACAGCGCAGATTTCTCTTTAAACCGAATCATTTAATTGGTGGAGCTCACTGGGAATAGCACACAGCAAGAGAGGAAGTGATGCTCGAGAGGCCTGCAGGGACAATAAAGACCTGCAACCAAGGAATAACAAAGTTTTTATGTATATGAATGTACTGATGTAATGCAGATTTACCACTTGTTGAGTAAAGCCTCTACATGAAGCTATACATGTAAATGATTTGATCCAATGACAAAGTTCTTGTTCAATACCTTTCTTACACAGAACTGTGAGGCAGAGTAAAGGTGCAACAGTTTTTTGTCACTTATGCCACCTTTCTGTCAGGGTGATGTGCCTCCTGCTCTAAGTGGATCATTAACAAAGTTTGGAGTCGATGTCTGTCGATCTTTGATTTAAGAGTTTTGATTCATGGCTCCTCTGAGCTTGATTCTCAGCAGCTTTAAATTGGCAAAACAAGGAACAGAAGACAGTTTCAACTTTTTGTGTGTGTGTGTGTGCGCACAGTTGTGTCTGCGTAAGATGGATAGAGAGCAGAGCCCAGGATGGGCTGAGTGAATCAATGTGCAGCAAACAGCTTTACAATAAGATTTTACCCATTCGGATAAAAAGTAGAAAAATCAATATGAGTAGTACAGTGTTGATATTGTGGAAGTGGCCACAAATAAATCAGTGTATGGGAAACACTGAGAAGAGTAAGCATGTTTTTGCTTCCCTTTGAAACTGTAGAGGGTCAGAGGATCAGCTGAGTTGGCATTCCCTCAATGTGGTCTCATTGAGGATGTGAAATCTTTTCACTGGACATGTGGCCACATTGTGATACTCACACGTATGTGTTCCTCTAACCATTGACAGTGGCTGTGCCTGATGCTTGGTGCTTTCGCATTCGTCATAACGACAACAACTAATAACAATAAAACATAGCTAGCTGTGTGCTATTGTGCCATGCTCACTGTGGAAGCAGTGCTGCACACAGTAATTAGGCTGCACAACCAGAGGAACAAACCAGGTTCAGCAGCTGCCTAGGACTCTTCTCTCCAGGCTCATTTGATGACAGACAGGACCTGACTTTGTAAAATACTACCATAGAGGTATTACTTAACCTTTTAATTGGTAGATAGATATTGTAGCGTCCTCGCTTACAGAGGACAATGAACTTCTTCTTAGTTTACAACTTTTATTATTCTTTACTGGACATGTCACGACTCGCTTCACTCCGTTCTCGAACACCTCCACAACAACCCCACTTCCTCATTCACTCCTGCTCATCAACACAAACAGCCAGTGAGAGACTGTCTTCCGCGAACAACCCCATCCTATTGGTCCAAGCAATCACATGTCCCACCCCTGACCCCTTCACTGACCCATGGATATAAGAACACTCCTTGAACACAGTGTTTTACTGAACAACGTCAAAAATTTACATAAACATAAACCCAGTCCGTTACAATATTAACTAAGCTCATTTTATTATTACCTATGCTGTGATACTACGCCTGTCAGATAGCCAGCTAATCTCCTAGCTTAAGCACTGGATCACTGTCCAACATCAGTGATGTCAGTAGATCCACAGAATTACAGATGAACATATGTTGGGCAACAGGTGATGTGGGAAGTCGATTTGATCCCACACTGTGGTCAGTGGCATCTGAGGCTCAGTGGAGAGCTGTGAAACATTGTTGATAAGATGCAAGTGTAAATCTAGACCACCATCATGTAACAAGTGCAGACAAGTGCAGTCCAGAGGTCAGATGACATCATCAGTTCTGGTACCAGTAAGGAAAGAAAGCAGCTGTCTCCCATACACCTGTAAAGAAACACAGCCCCCGCCCCTCTGAGGACTCAGAGTCCTGGATTTTGTGCTAAATATAGCATGTTTTGATATTAATATAATATAATAATTATGAGGATGTTGGGAGGGTGTTGTTGGCCGTCACGCAGGGAAGATGGTTGTTAAAAAAAAATCTAGATAATGGAGAAAAAAGACACACAATGTAAAAATAGTTCTTAGTTTAATTATAGCTGCATATTTCATGTGGCAGTGTCCTTCTGCTATCTGTGTGTCAGCATTTTCAAAATCCCCCTTCTCCACGGGCAGCGATGGTACACCCAGGTGACATTGACTTGACATATTTACAATTCTGTTCCACTTTACCTGAAGTTCTGTGATGCTCACTTTCTGCAAAAGCCACATACAGTTAGCAAACCACCTTAAGTACAGTCAGGCCTCACCTCCAGTGCAAAGATTATCAATTTTGGGTTTTTGCCACAGGAAATATCAATAGTTGACATGCATCCTTTTTGTGGCGTTTTCTTTTTTGGGGAGATTGACAGCATCAACGTGCAGAGATGATGTGATGCAGTCACGTAAACATGGAGCAGAATCTCAGAGGAAAGCTGACATGAGAACAAATGGAAGAACTCTTCAGTGTTTGTTTTGTGTTCCTTATAAAGTGCTCAGTGACTGTATCTTACTATCCAGGGCAGTTCAGGAATATGGTAGAAAGTAACGGGCAACACTGGGATCAGCTTTAATGTGCTGTTTGATAAGAAAATTAAGAATCTAAGATCACAGCTGACAGACTGCAGGCAAATTTCTAAACATCTGTGGCCTCAGGGCTCCTTACCTCTGTACGCTCAGTATGATCCAGTGAAAGGTAATCGTTGTTAGTCTCAGCCAAACCACATATTGTACCTACTCATAGGCACATTTTGAATAGGACTTACAGTGGTGTAATTTCATTTTAGAAGGAAAAGGTGTTAGTTAGTTAGTTAGTTACTAGGTGTTGGTAACTAATCCCTTGTCTGTCCTTTCTCTGTAGGTGACCCCTGTGATGCAGCTATGCATGTTCCTGGTTGGATTTTGACTCTAAACTTTACCTGGTGACAGAACCTTGGACTTTTCATTTCTGTCACCACCTGACTGGTACAGTCCCTGCACACCCTATAGCACAGTCAGTCATGCTGGATGCTGCAGAGTAACAAGTATTACTGGGCTGGACAACGAAAAGCAAGTGAGACTGAAGGGGCCGTAGTTCTTGTGGTGGTGGTGACAGTAAAGTAGAGCCACCCTGTCAGTAGGTTGGTGGCACGTGAGACAGGATGACCAGCCTATTCAGACGCAGCAGCAGCAATGGAGGCTCCAGAAGCAACGGAAGTGGTGGCGGCGGCAGCGGACAGGGTCAGCTCAACAACAGCAGATCCAACCGGCAGGTCCGACGCCTGGAGTTCAACCAGGCCATGGAGGACTTCAAGACCATGTTCCCCACTATGGACTATGAGGTGATTGAGTGCGTGCTGCGCTCCAACAACGGAGCTGTGGACGCCACCATCGACCAGCTGCTCCAGATGAGCATTGACGGACAGGGCTCGGATGACAGTTCGGATTCAGATGACAGTATCCCACCAGAGGTCAGTGAGAAGGACCAAGGGCACCCACACCAGTTAGTGAAACCACAAATGTGTATGGAGTCATTTCTCAGCTCATGTTGTGTTTTGTTTCTAGATTCTGGAGCGAACACTAGAACCTGACAGTTCTGATGAGGAACCGCCTCCAGTCTACTCTCCACCGACGTATGATATGCACATTTATGACAGGAAATATCCAGAGACCCCACCAACACCCCCACCAAGGTGAGTAAGGGACTGGACATCCTCAGAAGAAGCTGAAGCCTTGGTATTGTAATTATCAGATTAGGAGCTACTTTAGAAACCTGCTTGTAGGTGGCTAAAGGTTAATGTGCTTTACTGGTGTAGTTTTACATACTTTAGCAATTTAACATGAAACCATTATTTGATTCTAGAAGAGATTTATTGACCGATGATTCAAAATGATAACAATTCTTTCATATCAGAGTGCTGCTCTGCATTGTTCAATATTGTTGGTATTAAAAAAACTTTAGGTAATTACAGCACACTTATCTAACCTGGAACAATTGTGCTGATTATCAACACTTCACATCACAACATCAGCATGATCCCATTGAAAATGCTAACATGCAGAAATGAATTACATTAGTATTTAACAAAATGGTTCAACCGAAGCTGAGGGGAACATCCTTAGTTTGGCATGTATTCGTCATTAATATGCGACCATGTGACTCTCTGACCTGATGATGGGGCTAGATGAAATGTCAAGGAATCAGTCCATCGCTAACTATGAACAGGAGTGTACGATTCTTTTTGTATCTCCGATGTCACTCTGGTCTGTTAATAACAGTAGTGAGTCTAAAGCTGTGGGTATAATTACTACTCTGTTCTGTGACTCTTAGATTTGAAGTCCAGCCACCTCCCGGTCACCAGCAGGTCCGAAGCTACCGGAACTGGAACCCTCCAATGCTTGGAAACCTCCCGGATGATTTTCTACGTATTTTGCCGCAGCAGTTGGAAAGTATAAAGGTAGAAGCTGTGAGCATACAGATTTTAAATTGGTTTCTTTCTTTTCATCAAAAATGGCATTTGTTTGTTTATCCGTTGAGCGGCAAACAGAGATAACAAATTAGACAAATATTCATCATCTCATCTAACTCTCAGAGACAAAGGGAATAGTTGGTGTATTCCCAAATGTTCAGCAATCTCCCATAGAGCACTAATAGTAGTAGTAGTCCAGTTTGTAGGCTACTCCTGTTTATGAGTATCTGTAGGGTTAGGTAAAGTAAACTGCTGTTGGTGAATGGCAGTAGAAGATTGTTAGTATAGTGTTGACAGCAGCAGTAGCACAGGCCGTTGTATTTCAAGATGCCAGAGATTATACTGAACAACATCTGCAAGTGATCTCTCATCTTAGCACATGAATTGATTTGTATTACCAATGACCCATGCTATCTTAATTCCAGCAGAGCTCTCAGAACAGTGTGTCCCAGCCTTCATCGTCAACCTCCTCAGTTTCTCCAATAAGCCAGTGGACAGCCCAGTCTAGCTCTCGGTCCGGAGCTACAGGGACCACTGGAGGTGCAGGATTGACAACGGGCGGCTCCGAGCAAGACAAGAAACTGAAGCAGTACCTGGATGATGAGCGCATCGCCCTCTTCCTCCAGAACGAGGAGTTTATGAAAGAGCTGCAGCGCAACCGCGAGTTCCTCATCGCCTTAGAGAGAGGTATGACCGGGACTCATTCCACAGAGGAATCCTGCTCATAGTATTGTTTGGGTGTCACTGGAAATGATGCGGAGAACATAAAAACATACACATTTGATGTTGTCGGGCAGATCCTAATAAAAACCTGGATCCAGTGAATTTAAATGTGGTTTCATAAGGTGACTGTTGGGTCTTGGCGGAAGTATGAACTCCGCTGAGTTCCAATCTAGTTTAAACTGAAAAAATACGACGATAAAAACCAATATGTGCCCTTCACAATTTAATTCCTTCATGTTGAGCAATATTCATAGTTTTGGTTTCTTGCTGCTGCTGTTTGTTGTGTTATTTCTGCATTTGTCTGCACTCATCTTATGATCCAACGCAGTCTCACTCCCAAGTCATAACATTCAGACTGAACCCTAAAGATTTAAGAAAATTATTAATAATAAACAGAAATTTAACATAAGAGGTTATAATACTACAGTGTGTTAATTTGCATATAAGCACCAGTGATAAGTTCTGGCATCCCTCTACTAAAGTAAACGTACTTAAAATGACTGCTACAAGAAAAGTAAAAGTATATTAGTAACAATATCATGAAATGTAGTTTCTCATTAAGAGTAAAAGTACTAAATTCTGATAAATGTCCCATGTGACATATATCTTAGTAGATTATTAGTCAAACATTGATCTATAAAGCTGGATTTTTCTGATTTGCACTCAACTACAGCTAATAATGATTTACGATTAATCTTCTGATTATTTTCTCCATGAATCGATCAATTGATTGGTTTGTTTGTAAGAATTCACAGAATGCTGCTAATTAGTGTCACAGGCCATTATCTCTGCTGCTGTGTGTTGACAGGCTGTTGAATATATACAGTAAGATTTTCCATTCATTTCAATACCAGTAAAGATCAGATGGTATGATAACCATTGATTTTATACCATGGTGCAGCATGTTTCAGATTTACTGCTGCAGCCCTACACTGAAGGGGTACGCAGTGTATATGATGAAATGGGAGTGAACGTGTTGTGTGATCAAGGCGCTTGCTTCCATTGTTTGAGTAGACTACACTTAAAGCTCCAGTTGTTCCTTAATCCTAATCTCTTAATTTTTATAAAAAAGGACGAACTTCTGAGTTCTAAGTTATCTTAATGTCCTTAGTCACATACAATTTAAAAAGAAAAAGGACAAAATTGCGAGGTGAAAGTTCAACTCTGACTTTATTCTCTGCAAATAAATGTCTCCTAGCTCAGATTTGAACAATTTGAGTTAAAGCTCCAGACATTTATTCGTCCACAGGCCAATCGTCTTGTAGGGATCTTTATTCTTCTAAAGCTCTTCAGTGTCTTCTATCAATGGGCCTTGTTCTTCACATGGTGACGAACCAACTATTTGGCTCCTAACTGATTTAACATCATTTTTGAGGAAAGACAGTTTACAGTCAATTGTTAAAAGCAGCACAAATACAATCATTTTATACTTTACGAAATTAAGACCTTGTTAAGACTAGCTTTTTTAGACCAGATTGATGATTGGTCAAAAGGTTTGTTGCGGCTGTTCTGGTGCAACAAAGCTTTAAACTGTTTTCCCTCCTCATCAGATGCTCGTCAGGATGAATTGATGTGGTGGTTTAGACGTTTGGGAATTTCTGTCATTCTACCTGTTCATCACGTCTTCCTCACATCAACAACATCTGCTCTCTGTTTTTAGATCGCTTGAAGTATGAATCAAAGAAATCAAAGTCCAGTAATTCATCTAGCATGGAGAGTTCCACAGGTAGATATCACTCATCCGGCTTCTTCTGCCAAAGCTATTTATAATGTTTCTGCTCTCTGACTTCTACTGAGCACTTTGGTGTGTGTGTGTGTTTCTGTTGAGGTGTGTGTTTCACTATGATATTTGTTGATGCTGGAATCACACTATAAATACTAAACATATGTGTGCGTGCAGGGGATCAGCACTCGGCGGCTTCAATTGAGGCCATCTCAGATGACGCTCTGTTCAGAGACAAACTCAAACTCATGGGCAAATGTAAGTCTCACCGTTGACAGTAATACTATTATTAGTAGTATTCCACAAAGCTGTAAAACTGTAAACAAAGTATATTTCTGTGTGTACCAGTTTTTGGAATCACAGATTGTTAAATTGTTGGTGCGGCACGGAAAAAACAAGTAAATGCAGAAACAAAAACAGTTGACAAAGCCATAATTCTTTCTGTTACAGATAAGATACAAACATCCAAATGGTCAAGGTCATTGTCTTGTGCAGTTAATTACCTAAAATTCTTTTTCACCTACAGCAACGAGAAAGAAGCTGTTTGAAATTGCCAGGACGTTTTCAGAGAAGACAAAGAGGAGAAAGTCAAAAAGAAGGCTCCTGAAGCACCATTCGTATCCTTTGGTCAAAACTTGCCCACATTATCTGGATAATTTTCAATTTTTTATTATAAAGTCGAATCGTATTTACTTACATCAATTAAATGCCTCTTATAGAGAAGAAGATGATGTAGTTCTGCTTTAAAGGTTCAGTGTGTAGAATTTTGTGACATCTAGTGGTGAAGTGTCATGTTGCAGCTGAATGCCCTTCACCTCATACTCCCCTTTCAAGACATGAGAGAGAAACCGTGGGAGTCTTCAGTTGCCATAAAATCTCAAAAGGTGTTTAGATTGTCCAGTTTGGGCTACTGTAGAAAACATAGCGGCCTCCGTAAAGAGGACCCCCTCCTGATTTAAATATAAAGCATTTAAATACAAATTGGCCATTCTAGGGTAGATAACTAATTAAATTACAATTTTAACACTCGAAAACATCACTACGATTTTTATATAAAGTTTCTGCCACCGTATCCCTTCCACCTAAGTCCTACACACTGGACCTTTAATAACAGCAATTCATTCAGCAGTAACATCTGACTTTGTACATTCTTGTCCTCAATGACAGCTAACAAGTGAAATTCTATTATATACAAAGAGCAAACACCAGTCATGGATCAGCCTCCATAACTTATCTGTTTGTCCACATCACTGAGACCATGGTGTTCTTAACTAAGCTCCTGTCAGACTGGGCACAGCCAACTCTACAGCCAATCTCCTGGACAATGTAGAGGGAAACCCCGTTGGTAAGAAACCACATCACACCCACATCCATAACCACAGGGCTACGCTTCAATTCTATTTCATAAAATTTGAACTTAAGTTTATCTGCTTGATGTTAAATCAGAAGCACTCAAAGCAAGAGCAAATGGAACATAAAACATTACAAAGTATTGAAGGTGACATATTTTCCACCAGTTTCCCCCTGTTGTTCATGTTCACCTGCTGATCTTCACCAAGTGTAAATGAACATTTGTTGAATGTGATCTTCTAATTCAGTGTTTATGTTTGTGTCCAGAGGAAGATGGTCAACGGAGGAAGGCAAACACTCAGGAAGAGACTGAACAACGCAATGAGCCGATATCATGGTGAGATGCTCCTCTGGTGTTCCTCAGTGGGCTTCACAAGAGTCCTGTTACTGTTTGGGTACACAATGCTTTCACAGTTAATATAAGGAAACCTCATGTAAAATGTTTAATAAAAGAAAAATACAGATAATCATATACTGATACAAATCACCATCTCACCTAACACCACACAGGTATCATACATAATGTTCTACAGTCAACAGAATTCACAGTTTACAGTTTGGTTTCATCACATATCTGTTTAGAAAATGTTTTAAAAAAGCTGTTGATCAGATGTCAATCCATATCATGTCAATCCATATCATCAGACTTTTTTTTCAGTATCAGAGTAATTAATGTGATTGTCATAAGAGTGTAATAGAATAAGAGGAATAACAGAATGACTATCACAATGCAGATGTATCAAAACATAAGGAAATGAGCCACAGGTATCGGTTTATGAAGGGTAATAAATAACATATGTATGTAGGTATGTAATGAATACATGGTTTTGTTGTGAACAATCACATTTTTGTAGCTTTGTTAAAAAAGACAAAAGTCACCACACAACCCCTGTGTTGTCTGTGGAGGTTTGTTCAGTCCCAGTTTTATTCATCCCGACTCTGCTCTGCCTTTCAGATCCTCCCATGCTGCACCATGTCAGGGTTACCATGGAGAAAGCAACATGATCCCATGGGTGGTGGCCTTGCAGCTCTTCCAGTCTCCACCTGCCCACCCCCAACCTCATCCAGACCAGCCAATACAAGGCTCAGCAATGAGTTGAGCCCCCTCCCTTCTCTTCCCTTCCTTTGCCCAGGGAGCAGAAATGGGCTGTTCCCAGCACTGGGCTGACTGTCTATAAACGTCTTATCATATCTGTATTATAACACTTTGTTGATATATAGTTTTAAATGTAAAGGAAAAAAGCATTAGTCCTCACCAGTATTTGTTAACGGCTTCCTTTAGTTCCTTGAGAGGAAACACACACCTTGTGAACCTTTGTTACTTCTCCTGTTGTGTTCAGTAGCAGAATACACGTCTGTGAGCGGGGTCCCTCAGGCCGGGCATTACAGATCCAAAGTGTGCACATTCCCCTTTATATACACTCAACCATGTAGAGCTCTTTTTTATCATGTTTTCTTATCCAGATTGTGATATTTTGCTGTTTGTCAACGTCAGGGGTTATGTAACAGAAATTCTTTGCTGTCAGAATATTGTGGCCGCTCGTGATGTAGCTCACCCGATGTCAACACTCGTCCATGGCCATGATCCCAGTTAAAAGACGGTGCTCCTGTTAAAGAACGACTGGTTTGGTTTGTTTGTCAGACTACAGACCAGTCTATTGTAGCTGTGATGAGATATGTGGTAAGAACATCACCATCACCAGTGGCAGACCTGGCTGTCACTCTTTTAAATGGCAAACAGCATTGAACTTTAAAACCAGCAAACAAACTGGTGTGGTTTGTGCCGAGAGAGGTATTCTAAATGTCAGAGTCAGCCCCGCCAATGTCGCCAGAATGGGTGTCACATCCCTACACAACATAAACAACACAACTTCAATGATAAACTGAGCATGTCTGGTTTAATGGCAGAGAAGCAGAAGGGACAAATTAGAAATGTTTACCAGTGACTCCTGCTGGCCGGTTTGGGTGCCATCACCCCTACATGGCCCATGGTAACCCCCGTCTCTGGCAGCCTAGCAGAAAGTGTCATCCACATACAAAGTTTGAAAATAATAGCAAAAATAAAACATCTACCTCCTCCTACCCATAAGCCCTTGCATTTCCAGGGTCCTGCCCTGTTGGCTTGCTTAATGTTTTCTCTCATGCCACCTCCAGAGGAAATTTGCTGATAATCTACCAAGTTTCCACAACTCTTACATTAAATAGTTTTTACAAGAAGATGAGGAGTTCCAAGATATCCTTTCGAGCTCTTTGCTGTATCTCAGGTCATCCCTGTCCTCTCCCAGCGAGTCACGTCAGAGAATTGTGATGGTCACGTGTGTGTTTGGGAGGATAACACTGAAGATGGGGAAAATGAAAACAAAAAAAATTGCTTTTGAGGTTTTCATCCTCACCGTTCTGCTGTGCATTTCATTTGTATGTGTAGATGTGAATCTAGCATGGTTAAGAGAAGTAGTAGCAGACTGATGTAGCCTGTGTGAACAGAGGACGTCGGGAGAGGAACACTAAGCGTAAATGTGTGTAGTAGAATTGAATTGAAAAGATTTATTGGGAAAGTGTCTGGATTTCATAGACAAATTAGAGGAATTGACTTTCTCCCTTTTTGTACATAAAACTTTTTTTTCTCATCATTTTTGGATTATTACTCTCAGTTATGTGAACGTTCTCTTTCCCTTTTGATTAAAAGTATTTAACAAACTATTTGCTGGTTCAGTGATGAGCAAAGTTTGAATGTTGGGCAGTGTTTTTATGTAAGGAACCAGTCAATGGACCATTTCATTGAAATGCATGTTGTAAACCATTTACTGTAAGCTCCATTTATGAATACTTAAATATGAACCGTGGATCATGATGATGTGAAAATGTGGGAACCACCGGACCAATCACCAACTCTGCAGAGCAGTTATTGTTTCTTTGGAGCAACAAGCCGCTCAGATAAAACACTTCCTCCACCAAATAGCAACTAGCTCGATAACACAATGGCTCATTTCAGTCAAAATGTCAAATGTTTCTCTGGGGTGGAGACCAAAACTGAGCAAAAATCTAAAGCACAGGATGTGATTATAAAACCTCTCCCTTGTGCCAATAGGGGTTGAGCACTTAGATTCACCTTAGTGTTGAGAGTGGTTGATGATTGACAGGTGAGGGTTCTCAGAGTTATGTGGAGGGGGGGTTGTATCGTGGTCTGGCTTGGGTTGTGGACAGCCGGACACATGGGCAGTAGTGTCACATTCATTGTGTTAACGGGTGATCGGTCCTCAGCTTGTGTGCTGTTTTCAATTGTCCCTGAAATCTTCCAGAGAACAGGAGTCCGCTGACAGGTGTTCGGTGTCCCAGTGAGCCCAGTATCCGGCAGTCCGATGGTAGAAGAAGCCACAAATTCTTTCTGATTATCAGGTGTCAGTGTCGAAATCACAACCTCAAATGAACCCTTGTGTTGCTCTGTGTGTGCTGGATGTGTCGGTTCTCCGTGCTGACACATTTATATCAACTTCAGAAAGCGATATGTAATATGAGTTGTGTTTCTAACGTCTACTGCTGCAAACCAGTGGCCAAAAAGAAACAAAGTTAGCTTTAAGGAATGGGCTGAAACGTGCAAAACCAGTTGTCTGTTCAGGGTTGACCTCTCCTATTCAGGAAATGGTTGTTGTTCATATTCTCATTTAATGTTTGGAGAGTGAATTCTAAAAGCAGAAGAGAGAGACACAGTGTTGGGCTGTAGCGAGTGAGGGCAGCGACATGACTGTTGGTGACCTGCTTTCCCATGCTCGCTCCTGCAGGTTGTGTTTACAGGCCGACCCACACTGGGTCCTGCTCCCTCCTGAATGTGGCAGCACCTCAGGAGTAGATTTCACAGCATCACCGGAAGACTGGTGCTGCTGCTCCTGTGTTGGACAGTCAGCAGGTTGAGGTGAGGATTAAGAGGAGAGAGAGAGCAGTGTTTCTGTAAGAAGATAATCCACAAAGCAATCCCACCATCAGAATTATCCGGTCGTTGGCCTGTGTCGGCTGTAAGAGTTAGCTTATTTCTCAGAGATTTTAGCTCCACTCTGTTTGAAGATCCACGAGTTCAACTTGCAGAGCTTTCCTTTTGAAGATCAAAGAGAATTTTCAATGAACAAATTGACATTTATCGGCTTTTGGGGAATTGAATTAACATGACGGGCACAGTTGCTTCCATAAGGATTTGGGCAGTGATAATTTATGATTTTGCCTTTGTACACCACCACAGTGAATTTGAAATGTAGCCATGAATGAAGTATATATATATAAACTACCAATGGCTTCCGATTTCATTTTCACAGGCTCAACAGAGAGAACAACATTACTATAAAATGTAATTTTCAATGCTTGGATATTGCTGTCAACAACAATCTGAGGTCTGGATATCATTGCCATTATTAGTATTAGATTTGCAGCATTTGGGGGAATCTGAGCAGAAGATATAAAGCTACATGTAGCCCACACACTTCACAATTACATCCTGCTGCATTACCAACAAACACCAGTAAGCTCCTCTCCCTCCATCATCCTGCAAGTCCTGTCTGGTTTCCTCTGTTTCCCAGCTGCATGGACAGAGGCCTCCACAGGGCTGGTGTACAGAGGCAACACACTGTCTTTAATCTCAATATGAAAATAGCCATTTAAAATAGGTTTCATGAGGCAAGCCGACGACAACACTAGTCTTTCGAAGGCTGAGGGGATGGGCCACGCACTCCCTCACTCTGTTACTTTTGACTCCACATGTACACAATATAACCAGACACTCACATATCCACGGTCTGTAACACTTTGTGGAGAAGAACAGTGTTTGAGGATCTTTTAGGATCTGCTAGTGGTCTCTGAGCTGAGCTGTTAGAGGCTATATTTGTCCGACTGTTGTTGTGGGGAAGCTGTTGATGTGTTCTCCTCTCAGGGACCCCCCTCCCCCCCACCACATTCCACCACCCCCACCTGTCCAGAGTTATTCTACTCCACTTTGATTAGTTTGACACACCTGCCGAGCACTGACCTGTCAGTCAGGTTGTTCATGTGAACTTAAAGCATCATTTCGACTGTTTAGCCAGAGTGTAACATAAAGGAGACCAGGATTACTTTTTACATAAGATGATGCAAAAGAGTTTGAGAAAATAAGTTCAAGTTGCTTCCTCTTCTCATCGGTCACTTCACATTAAGCTTTTCTGTTTTAAAGTTACTCACTGAATGATTAGTCTTCCAATACATAGAGCATGATTTCAAAGATCACTAAAGGGAAAAACCCCTAAGAACGACCCAACACAACCAGTTGATCCATTGGTTTGAAGAGTCAGACTCCATACAGCCACTGTGTGGGTGGGACTGTCATACATATTACAAAAACAGAAGAAACTATCCATCATCAGTTATAGCAATGTGGGAAAATATATATTTTATATTGTATTAAAAGTTTTTGAAAATGTAGTTTTCAGCTGAAATCAATGTAATGTTTTGATTTTGAGTTAATTTAATATCTCTTAAACTTTCTGTTAAATAATAAATGCTGAACATTTTGCCACCGGCACACTCCTCATACTAATAACAGTTTGAGGGGAAGGGCCTGTAGAAGTCATTTGGATGGATTTAGTCTTTATTATTAATTCTGATTGGCTCAGTCAGTTGTTGGTGGCTGACTTGTGTGTTGATGCTCACGTGTTGTACAGGTGTGGTGCTGTGTGTCATGACTGTCAAGCCTCATCACAGTGTGAGAATGTTTCATATCAACAGAAGACACATCATTGTTGGTTTCTCCTCACACTCATGTTATGGTTGTTAGTGATTGTTGTGTTTTTACATGAGGATTTCTTAGTCATGTCTTACTTGTGCTGTACCTTGTGTCTTTTCTTTATGAATTACTGTATATTTGTAAATATATTAACCATTAAACAATTTTCTATAAAGCAAAACCTTTTGTCACAAGTCATGAATTCACACACCTCCTTAAGGCAGTTCTCCTCTTTGCTATGTTTTCCTTTTGGGTTCTCCTTAAAAATCAAGTCATCCCAACTGTTACTCATATTTAGTACAGGCGTGTATCTGTCGTTGTGTAGGTTTCTTGTTTTTTGTTTAAACTAGTGCAATGTCCTTTCTAAACTTTCAGATGCATTCCTTGTTATTAGTGAGTCCTCCTCAAACAGTACTGAATGATTGTTTGTGTCCAGAGTGAAGTTAGAAAAGTTTGTTCATCCTACCTGGTTTATCTGCAATTGCGATTTTTGTAGTCAATGTTTTTCATAAAATAAAACTTTTATGACACCTATATTTAAGTTTGAAAGATTTACTTAACTCATGTAATTTTTTTCATGTTACGGCACATTTCCATTTATGAAATCGACACAATATTCACAACTTTTCACAATAAAAGCTGTTTTTCAGCTCTATATGAGGAATGCAGCAACAAATGTCGTAGCAAAAAGAGAGGTGATTCTATGAATGTTGTTGCCATGGAGATCAGCACTCTGATTTTTTTTCAATCTGTTGTATAAATGTTCTCATCAAACATCACCAATGAAGACACAGAAAAAGAAAATGCCAAAACACACTTTCAATAACTTTTATTTTTTTCTCCCTAATAGATCTGTACAATCAGCAAATCAAACTTAAAGATGAGCCTAGCAAAAAAACTGATCTGTACATGTTAAATGCTTTTAGGCAACGACAGCTTAACATCCATTTAAATAATCAAATGATGACTTGTCTAGCTGTGCAAACACTTACAAATCAGTCCCACGGCGTGAGAACAGTGAGTGAGTTGACTGAGGCGGGGGGGGGGATGAGCTAGAGCAGACCAAACGAAAAAAATGTTCCCTTTATAGCTTGTTCTCTCCAGTGTTATAGAAAAGTACAGTCCAATATCTTATGTACAAAGAAATTAACACTAATCTACAGGGTCTATGGGCAGCAGGGGGCAGCGGCGGGGTGGATGAGGGGTTACTTTAAACAGCGGTTTAAAAAAAGGAGAGAGAGAGAGGAGCAGAGTTCATGTGAAACAGGAAAGATGCACACAGGCCAGTGACAGACAATATGGCTACTGCTCCGATCCCAGCACCGACGTGTGTTGACCTTTGTCAGGAGGTCACACACACACACACTGACGACCCACTTACTGCACGTCACTATCCAATGTTCTCAAGCACAATCCACCATCAGCTGCCCTAGTGCATGTGGCTTTCATCACCCTATTAACCATTCCTGAGATAAATTATTGAACTGAACAAGTGTTGTTTACCTACAGTGTGTTACCGTTGACAGCGTTAATTTTTCCCTAGACATTAGTGTCAGATATTTAAACAGTTAACCCCCCCCCCACCCCCGTACCCCACATTCTGTCCTTCAAATAGTCCAAATAAAGCTGCCTTATTGCTAGAATAACATGGACTTTGTTTCCACTGAAAAACCTCATTAAAACTATGACATATGTAGATCCAACGTTATTTAGAATTAGAGTCATAATGTGGAAAGGAATCCCTTCTTCACTCAGCCACGTCCAGCTGAGTCTATTGTTAATATATATGTGCAAACACAGGGAAGGTCGGACTGCATGATACTGAATAAACATGTCTGACAAAAATAAACAATGTGTCTACAATGGTGGAAAGACAGTTGAAGAGATAGAAGTTAAAACCCGTGGTAAAATGCTCCCAGCGCAGCAGGACACTGTTCTTCACATGTGGATAAACTAATCCAGTGGTTTAGTGAGCAGCATCAGCACGTCAAGGTCAGTTTTTGAAATCCAAAGTTATCATTGATCCTCACATCACCACCGTGGCCTCATCCTCATCAACTCCATCTTAACGTTTTAACTTGTTCTTCATCTGAACAGGGCGAGTTTACTAGATCTTTAACCTGGTAACTAATCTGTGAACAATAACACCTAAGTCTCTTTTGTCAAACTCCCCTCAACAAGATGTCAACCATCTGAATCCTATTTTTTTTCCTCTCAAATTGTTATTCACATTTTTGTGCATCACAAATCTGGCTCACAGTTGACTGGGATATATAACCATTGTACCACAAGCTGCACAGATATTTATAATGACTTGTTCTGCCTGAAGTGGAGAGCAGTCAAGGCCTTTCCTACTCACTGTCTATTATTAGACAAATAAATCCACATGCTCTTAATTAGCTCCCATTAAATCACAAGAGCATCTTTCAGGTCAGACAGATTACTGTTAAATTCTCATGTGTAACATCTGAGTGTTGTTCCATCTTTAAAGAGAGGGAAAATGAGATGATTGCTCTGTATGTTGAAAGGCAAACATATTTTTTTCTTTAACTCATGAGCTGTAATCTGAACATTTCAATACTTCTTTTATGCTGTTGAATTTCAAATTAAAAGTCAATGTCGCTGATGATGAACTTCCACATGAATAACGCTGACAGTGGGAGTGGAAAACCCAGAGTTAAGAGTCAGCTGAAGATCAGCTTCATGATACTTTCTCTCCAGGCTCACTAATGTTAACGCTTCATTACACCAGCTCAGCATTCCTCAGGTTTGGGCTTGGAGGAAGTGATGCTCTGAAGAATTGAAAGATCAAGTTAACTGTTGTCCACATGTGAAGAACACGGCTCTGCTAGTGATCACAGGCATCAGCCTGATGAAAACCATCAGTCTTGAGCATTGATAAGTTTAAAATGTGCCAAATGACGCAGCAGGTCTACAGTGAGGGCAGCAGTGACATTTTCTTTTTCATGGGTCCCTCATTGAAGTCACAGTAACAGCAGCAGTCTGCCATTACGTCACATTAATCACTAATATAATGTATTAATGCTGTTATCAGCTGACAGTCCACTTTCTTTGGAATTAGGATTAAACCTGGGGACGTGAAGCAATTTGCTGAACATCTTATAAATTTTGAATGGGAGTGCAACATTATTCAGATTGTGTTTTTATCTCAATAGAAATATCTTGTGCACTAATGTAATGTATATAAATTCACTGAGCACTTTGTTGGGAACACCACACAGATGGCACGGTGGAAACGTATCTCGGGTCAGGCCATGATCCACAGGAAGCCATGCTGCAATCTGCCTCACTATAGG
The DNA here is from genome assembly GCA_038501795.1 of Pseudopleuronectes americanus. NCBI lineage: Eukaryota > Metazoa > Chordata > Actinopteri > Pleuronectiformes > Pleuronectidae > Pseudopleuronectes > Pseudopleuronectes americanus. The sequence continues at coordinate 18,149,780 of CM076719.1, forward strand.
AAGTGATTCAGTAAATCACCTCTTTGCTCACACAGATTAGATGTGAATAGGAAGAGAAGGTTCACCACTGAAACATGTGTGTGTGACCGTGCCCTCACACTTGGTATTTCCTCTCTGCAGATCTGAAAGCTGCACAATTCTCCTCCCCACAGTTAAGAGTGGTCATCAGTTACTGCAGCTGTTATATTATCTGTTTGCTCCGACCAGTCTCCTCTGAGCTCTTATAAAATACAGAGCTGGTGTTCACTGGATATTGTTTGGCTCCATTTGGAGACAAGAAACTGAGAATCTCAGGAGATCAGCAGGTTCAGAAATACTCAAACCAGCAGAAATGGCCCCAACACTCCCAGGGATCTGTTTGTTAGTCACTCTGTTGTGAACATTAGAAGGTTCAGTGTGCAGGATTTAGGTGAAAGGGATCAATTGATGGGAATTGAATATAAAATAATCCTAGGGATGTTGTCAGTAGTGTTTGTTCATCTAAATTTGACAAGTTTATTTTCTTTACTTCAGAATGGGCCTTTTATATTTAAATACTTTACATGTACAACAGGAGCAGGTACTCTCTAAAGAGGACGCCATGTTTTTTTTACAGTCGTCCAAACTACATGTTCTCATATTTTGGTGGGGAGGGTGAAGTGAGGGCTTTTCAGAAAGACGCACCTTCACCACTAGATGTCACTAAATTCTACACACTGAATATTTAACTGAAGCGTCTGACCTGTGTCTCCATTACTATGTCTTGTTCCACAGATCGCTGCTTGAATAGGCAAGTGTTCCTAATAAAGTGCTCAGTGAGTGTGTATCATCAGGTCTCAGGACTTTGAGGAACTCAATGTTAGGACTTGGAGTCACTACAGTATTCTAAGTGTTTACAGTAAAGTCAGTTTTTTAAAGAGAACAAATTTAAAACAGGCCCAACACAAAGAAGCGTATCAGCTGTATGTTAGAAAAATGCACCTTGGAAAGAATGATTTTGAGAACTATTGCCCAACTTTCCAAGTTCCACTGGGAAAAGCTATTCAACTGCTTGTTGTCTGGGTGCTTGAAATTCCTGGTTCTTCTGTAACGCAGTGAAAGTTGGTGGAGAGTCGTAGAGCAGTGGCAACCAGCTCGCTCTTCTACACGAGCTGGAGGTGCTGCAGCTCTGGAGGGAGACCCCAGAGAAGTCCATGTCTCATGAGGCCACAGGGCTGAACAGACCAGCTGGGTGCTCTGTGCTCCACCAGGGTCAACAGTCTCAGTTTCTCTGCCCCCCCACATTCTATCCAGGCGACTCTCTGACCACATCATCTGCTGAGTCAAGCTTGAAAAGCAAAGCCCTACTGGCGACTCTAGCCGATGTTTCAGTGAAACTCACTCTACATAGTCTGATGGAGGCGCCTGTCCTTCCACACAGCATGATGATCCACAGTCAAAGTGCAAAGGCCCAGAGCAAAAATGAAGGTAGGATGGGGGAGGAAAAAAAATATTTGCTGCACCTTTATTTAGTTATAATATAGATTTTTCTTTAAAAAAAATTCCCAAGTACCTCCTCCCTTTCCTTCTTGAGTTCTTTTTGTACAAGTACAAGAGGGGGAGGTTGTCTCATTTTAAAGCAGTGCTGGGTTCTTTTAGATTATGCCTGCAAACAATCTTTTAATTTTCTTTTCAAAAGGAATGAGGGAGGGTAACGAGGTCAACCACAACAAAAAAAACAAAAACAAAAATGATGAAAGAAAGACGGGAAGAACAATCTTCTCAGATCCATGGTGGGGCTGGGAGCAAGGGTCCAGATAACGGGTCCAGATAGCTGACCACGAGAGACGGGGGGGGTGGGGGGGGGCAGGTGGAGGTGTCGAGGTCAGAGCATGTTAGGAGTTCAAAATCCCTCCACCCAAGAACCCAGGCCTCTCTCTGCCAGGGTACGGTTTACTGAAATCACCTGGAAAGAGACAAAAACCCATTAATCCTTTTTGTCTCTACATTACTGCTATTTTGTAATGCTTGAACTGCCATAAATGAGATTCCAAATTGAATTCAGATTGAAGACAGATGCATGTGCACTTATTCCTGAAATTTTAAAGAGGAGCTGTATGTGAGAGAATAAATGTCAGTTGCTCAAGAAATGTGTGTGGGGCGCCAGTGTTGATGTGCTGTTAACAATAGCACTAAGTTACACAGGATCATGTTCTGCCTCCTGTGTGCTCTACCATGGCTCCACCGCTTGCCTGAAGGATCCAGAAATGTTCTCGTTGTTAGTTATAAATGCGTCTGACCAGGAATATCTATTGCGCTCTTTGTGTAAAAGGTAAACACCAGAATATGTCCAGATAATTCGGTCCACAAATTTTTATTATAAATTTTGAGTAAGTGAAAGTTTTTTAAAGGAGAAACAACTGAGCAGGAAATATTGAGTTTAACTGATGGCAGCTTAACACCAAAGACAATTATTTAGAAGAAAATTGTTTTCTTACTGTAAATGTTACCATAGTGATGGGAAATAATGGATTGTACAGGGAGGCGATACAGCAATTTGCAATGTATATTGGAACTTTCAAGCAGAGGTTTATTCTGTGTATTATTGCTAAAAGGCACAGTGAAAATTTTGGGTGCACATTAATGAAAGAGTTAGAGGCACTGGTGCAACAAAAATGTGGTTTGGAGCACTGAGGGAACAAAGTTGTTATTTTAAGTCGTATTGCAGTATCTACTTTAACATTTCCAGTACAACTGCAGGTAGATGTCACCCAGTGTGGACCACAGTGAGATTGTTCATGTAGGTATAGCAGAGCATCATACCTCCTCTCCGACCATGTTCCACAGGTGGACCAGCGGGAGGCCTGTGTTGTTGTCATAGTTCGATACCTTCACAGAAAGACAAATGAAAGGTTAGAGACGAGTGCTGACTCTGGGCACAGCTCCAGTGATGGAGGTGGTCTCACCTGTGCAAGCAGCGCCACTCCTCTGGTCATCTCCTCCAACGCCGTGGTCGCCTCTGGTGAAAAACGATCCTCTCCTGATAAAACACATTTCACATGTGTCACAACATATCAGTTCCAACCTAACTATATCTGCACTTCTACTATCTACACAGATTAGTTTAGACTTGGACAAATTGACAAATTAAATTAAGACAACACTGAAAGAACTGACACTTCGACTGTCAAACTGATGTGGATTCTGTAAGTTTTAAAATGTCTAAAGACAAACAATGTTGTACCTGGAATCGGGGCGATGCTGTCGAGCAGCACTTCTGCACCCTGAAATGGTAGGGTTACAAAATCAGACCTGGAAAATAAGAAGAGGGAAAAGGAAAATCACATGTTAAAAGCAATTTTAATTTAAAAAATACTGGAAAAAGTTTTTAAAAAACATGGAGCTTTGAGAAACATTTCTGAAACTTTCTATATTATCAGTGTGTAATATTAAAACATGTATGATATTATACCTCCTCTTTGGTGTAGGACTTCCAGAACAAAAACAATAGCCCCCTCTAGAGTCTCTTACCCTACATGGCAGACAAATGAGTCTGCACAGGTCACTGCTCCCTGCCTCCCCTCCTTCCTCCCTCCTTCTAGGATATTTCCATCACAACTCCAGCCCACAACAGCACAGTGAGCAACCCCACTCAGTGACCCCACTCATCCCTGTCATAGCCCCTTCAGTCTCCTGCCCTCTGGGAGAAGATACCAGACGCACCACACAGCTTTATCCACCAGTCTATGATTCTGCTTGACTCTCTCCCCCTCCCTACAGTCTGGACTGTGAACTTACCCACTGCCCCCTCTACACGTCCGGCAGGAGCTGCACATGAACCTTTTATACCAACATTCACGCTGAGCATGACATTTTACTGGCATCAATTTTAAAAGTTTTAAGTGTAACAACACGTCTCAACTTGACATGGACACTGCAATCTTACACCATGAAGTCATTTGAAGTCAGAGTCTACGCAGTAGCTATCATGGGATGGAGTTGGTCAGTCTCAACTGTCAATCACTGACATTTCACCCCACTTTTTATACCATTAAATAAATAATTAAAACCAAAACCCAAAAGACCATAAACACTTGAACATACAGCAGTGCTATAAGAACTACCTAAAATGACAGGAACCATCTTTGAGAAAAACTTGTTTTTAACATTTATTTTAACTTTAGTTTTATGAATGTTCCATCCACCAACATGGAGGACACAGGGTTTATGACTTACACTGCAGCCAGCCACCAGGGTTCATTCAAGACGTTTAGGCTTTCCTTTTTTGGAGCAGTCATGTCGTCCATCTGTATAAATGGTTTTAATACAGTGGCACTCACCTTATTTGTCGTAGCGAGTCGATCTTCACTCTGTCGTAGCCTCCGTAATCCACATATCTGATCTCCACCTCACTGGTTTCTTTATAGAAGGTGATGACCTGAGCTCTCCACCAGGCCCCTTCCACCGCCGGAGCTGCACAGATCACACCAACTGGAAGACACACAAACAGACTCATTATTGATGCTGTAGGTCACAGGGAAACCAGGCTGAGTCAGGCCCTGTGGTCATGGCAACTCTTTTTCTGTTGAAGTGCTGACTTTAATACAAACTAAATATTTACAAAGTCAAATTAAAAAAAAGTAATTTATTATCTTAAAGCAGGATTTGCTTTATCCAATAAAGCTTATGCACACTTAAACTTTGAAGATGCAGTTCAAGCTGCTTATTGTGTCAAAGATTTACAAGAGAAGAGAATGACTGAAAGGGCAGAAACATCACGAGAATGCTCTGATCCCACAATGTGACCATGTTTACCTTCAGCAGGTGAGGGCAGGGCCGGGGTGCCGGGCTGGGAGTAGCAGAGGAACATCTGCTGGTCAAGGCTTCGCAGGGCGTGGAAGGTGGGGTGCGTGTGCTGCTGGACAAAAATGTGGCCGGCTGACACGATGTTCACCACTATCACTTCAACTGTCACTCCACTGGGCAGCAGGAGCTGAGAGGACAAATGACAAGACAGCAACTGTTAATGCTCCAGTAAAATAGGACAATCTAGAGTTCATTTCATTTGACTAAAACCTCACTAGTCCTGTCCTGGAATGTAAAGCAGCAACCAATGAATAAAGATTCAAGATAAAACACCTTGAAGGATATAGATTGAATTATGTCAATTGTAATATCTACTTTGCAACACTGGGATGTAGAAGAAAATGACTATTGATGAATTCATGTTCCAGCTTTGTCCTGTCTGACATGAGAACAAACCTATGTGTATGTGCAGCATGTTGGTTTCTGTTAATTGGATTTTCTGGTGCATTTTATTTTCTCAGTGACCAGAGGAAACACTTGTGGTGTTTTTTTGTTGTAATGTGACAGGATGGGTTACGAAAGAATTGTACAGGTTCTGAATCTAAATTTTTCCATCCTGTACTTCTAGGCATCTTATTTGGTTATGAAAACTATGAATACTGTTATTTCAACCAGTATTGTATATAAACTACATATTCTACTGGGTTGACTGGACTTTAACAACCTATTTTGTCACTGCACTATGATGTCAGAGAGAGGCAAAAGGGAATGAGAGATTTGTTGGCTGTGCAGCTTAATGAATCTGTGTATTTTACCAAACTAAAAATGAATCCAAAATGGCACCTGTGACCAACTGTGACTCAAGGTGAGGCCACTGAACAGCTCAATGTCTTTGTCGTGTTACTGCCACACAACCAGGACTAAATTGATAATTGATCTTTTATTTTTGGACAAACACTTCATGCAAGTAGCCAGTTCCCATCCCTGTTCATTCTGTATAAAAAAATAACTATTGAAACTTCTCTTTACAGAAACAAGGTGCAAAAATGTGTCTGCACTCCAACACTGCCTGCCCCTCCCTCTTGGATTAACATTACAAAATTAAAAAGGATTTTCAGGAGTAATATACTCAAGTGGAGGCACAGGGCCCATTCTTACCCACGAGGTCATAGGAAGTGATGGCAATGCGAGTTGGGGCACTGGAGGTGCATATAGGTTTGTTAAATCCAGATCTTTGAACTTCTTCCCAATCAACGACAGGGCTTTGTCCACCTGCTGCTGCGTACCTGCAGAGAGAGACCACACAGTTCAGTCAGACAACTCACGTTCGAACATTTATTGCAGCATTAGAACAGATTTAGTGTTTGGTATCTAGGCTCCAACTTAATCACTCCCCCATATGATTACACAGGAATGATAGAAGTGATGAGCAAATACTTATAACCCCCCCGTTGGAGCCAACAGGTGGATGCTGGGGTGGTGGAGGGGCCCTCTTGCTCGCAGCAGTGCGAGCAAGAGGGCTTGATGGGATATGTCTCTCTGGTTAAATAGACCACCTGATAAGGTGGGTGTGTATTATAGATGGTTGTGGAGATTGAGGTATGTCATATGATATGTCACATGATGTATGTAACATGATAGGCGCAGCTCGAGTTGCCTGCCAGAACTAGCTCGCCGACATCGCCACATTCTAGGTGCAGTCCAAAACCAGTTTCTGTGAAACGATCTGGTGGTTTCCTCCCACTGACAATCTGGTTTCCTGCCATCCCAACCCCTTCACATCAAGACATGAGTTGAAGTGAAGACGTGGTCGGCCTCACTCACCTTCTATGTGACAGATCTGGAAGTCCTGGGTGTACGGCAGGGTGGAGATATAGATCTTTGCACCAGAGTTTTGCTTGATGAAACTGACGAATCTTCCCTGCTTGCCGATTAACCGCCCGACAAGTTGCTGGTGCAGGAAGACACACAAAAGGACCATTCATTAATACAAAACAAAAAGAACGTAACAAACACCAAGAGCCAAGCCACAATACAGACTCTTCTTAATACAAACTTATTCCCTATAAATTATTAGCATCTAGTAAGTTAAGTCTCGTGAGACAATATATTTCCCCCCCCAAAAAAAATCTGCTGATCTTTTCAGAGAATTATCAGCCTGCAATTATATTATTATATAAGAGTCAGCATATATGGTTAACTGCTGCACAAACACTGGGAAAGAGGAAAGTGAACTTGTGTGTTTGGTGTAAAGGGATCATGATACAATGACGAGGTAGGTTTTTTTTATCCCGTCAGTTGTCCTGACTCACCTTTGGCACCTCGATCTCCCAGATGATGAGCTCAGCGCCCGAGGGGACAGCATGGTTGCTCTGGCTTTCCCCAGTACCCATAGTGCAGCCACTGTCCATTGAGTCCATACTATTCACATCAGAGCCTGGACACACAAACATACATACACACACAATAATCAGTAACCATCCCCTTTACCAGCAGTATTCTGATTCACAACGATGATAATAGTTCAGGGGCACATCACATCCTATACAATTTCTTGCACGCAGGAAATCCTTGGGACATAAAAACAGTTTGTAGAACTTCAGAAGAGTTTTCCTGAGCTTTGAACTTGTTGTTGCTTCTCAGCTCAGTGATGTGTTGTAGGTTTTCAGGCACATCAACATTAAAAGTCTCAGCAAATATATTCAGTTCCATTTGTTTACTTTTCAAAGTAAAACGTCTCGCCAAATGCCTTAAGGGCTTTCGCACAGTCACCAGCATATTCAGATGTCATAGCAGACTTTTGTTTTTGCACACAAAACACAAGTTGAAACCAGACTCCTTCCAAAACTGAATGAGGTTTCAGATTCTTAGCTTTAAGCTTGTATACTGTAAAACTTGCCTCTGTCAGTGTGGACTTGCTGTCCACTTAAACTCTGCTGAAGAGTATTTACTTTATTCAAGTGACTTGTAACTCATCCAGTTTAGCTGCATGTTTTAAGCTTGAACGACACTTGAATCAGTCTTTTTTTTTATCTCAGCAAGCAGGTTGCTGCAAACTGGCCTGCTTTTTTACTTCAACAAAATTAAAATGTTTTGTTAATTTCTTTGGGAAAGTCTGTACCTTGTTTTATTTTCTCGAGTCACCATCACACATAACAGCTGCATAGGTTTCTTTCACCCTGACAGTGACCTTACAGACATGAAGCCTGAAGGCACGACCTTGGAGTGCATGTTACTCTACTATTTTATGATATTGTCTATATGCACTATGAGGAGACATTCTTTTGTATATCCGAGAGGCTTTTTGTACTTTTTGCCCAACAGGCTGTATATAGCTTGAGGATGAATATTCCCCAACCCTGCTTTTGGGATATGTTAAGCATTTCAATTTTGAGAGACATTAGTGTGCTGGTGGAAAGATGAGTATTTACGTTGGATTTTACATCACAAGCAGCCTGGTTGCATTTAATAGGTAATGCTTTTTTTTCCTCTCAGATCTCCAGTCAAAGTGCTCACTCATGTCCTTAGAAAAGACAAAGACACAAACATCATTAACACTGCTTCACAATAAAAGCGTTCTACCACAATAACATGGAGTATTTGATAATACTGAACTAATTAAACATTGAATGTCATCCCAGCCAAGCGGAAGAGGACTATTCTGGTCATGTGGGCATTTCCGGAAAAGGTAGGTGTGACCCGAGACACTCAGGACCAACTGCACCCTGAAGCTCTCAGGGAGGGGGAGGCCATCAAGCTGCTCGAGGAGTATTCTGAGCTTGGGCAGATCAAATTCCACAGTGACGTCATTCCAGCTGACTGAAGGGGAATACCATGGGGAACTATGTTCTCAGACACGACGGGTCCTATGGAGTTTCAATACCATCTCGGAGAAAGGGCCATGGAGTAGATTTTAGAGCTTCCACTTTTTATTAGCTCAGTTATTACATTTAGAAGTGTAATTAAAACAATTTTGTATTGGGCGTTCACTTAGTGGATGGTACAAGACCTTTTTAGTGAAAGGGAGCTGGGGGAGATCGAAAAGGCTGGGCCAGTTGAAGACAGATGATGGTTCCTGGAGAATGCCACTGACATTTTCACAAGGGGAATTAGGGATGCACCGAATCCAACAATGATATGGTCTATTGGTGTGATACTGACTCAAATAGCTTGGGGATAACAGACGATAGATTTGAACTATTCTGTTCAATCCTATATCATTCAATGTTAACATCTACTTGTGAGTGTGTCATGTATCAGCAGTGCAATGGTGGATCCCCACACAGACAAGATGAGTTGATTAAAAGGGAAAGAGATGCCGTGATTGCAATACTGTATAGTATTGTGCAGTTTCTTGTTTTTTTCTTATCAGTATCAGATTTCATTTGTATAGCTCATATTCTCAAATCATATTCTGTCTCATAGGGCTAAGTAGGGTTATAAACCCCCGACTAGGGCAACTGCTTTGAAAAAGCTGATGCATCCATCAGATTTTGAAACTCTACAAATAACTCTTGGCCTCAGACAGTCACAGTATCAGGACTTAGCAACACTGCTTACACCAAAGCCCACAACAAACAGATTGATGTCTCACCTCCCGACTGGTCCGTCTCCCCCTCACATGTCCCATGAGCTCCATTCCTCAGGCCCATTCCGTTGAGTCTCTTTATTTCACATGCACCATCCACAGAGTTTTCTTCAGTCACGTCCAAAACTGATGCGTCTGTGGCAGTCTCAACCAGCGACCCAGGCTGTGTGGCTTCTCTTGCTGACAAGTCTGTAACTTGGATTACATCCATTTGGTTATCGAACATGCTGTTCTGAAGGTCCTCGTTGCTGATGCCATCCTCAGAGTGGCATGTGCTGCAGGCTGAGTCCTCGGCCAGCACGGCTACTTCATGCCCTTTCAGTTGATTGTTTAGCAGTGGCACACTCTCTGCTTCTTCCTGCAATGGTGTTGGCCAGTGAGCTTTCTCAGTGTTTGTCTGATGAACCCTTTGCCTGATCTCAGCGGTCTCCCATACGGGAGCTGAGGAGCATCCATTAGTCATTCCTAGCTGTTCTTTCTCTGTTGCCTCTCGAAATTCACAGCTGATCTGCGAGGAGCTTGTCAGTAGAAGGTGGTGCTGCTTTGCAGTTATGATTGGCTCCTGTTGGGAGTGTCTGCTGCTAGCAAGTGGTGTGCTGCTGCTGCAGCTGGGCTGGCTGCTGTCTGTGATCGGGCACCCGTTAACCCCAAGGACCTCCTGGGTGGCGGCCGAAATGACCCCACATATGAGTCCAGCTGCTAGACGCTCCAGATCCTGCTCCTCTTCACTGCTGATGCTGTGTATTTGGATGTCCCCTGGGCTCACTGATGAGGTGATGGAGTCTTGTGCAATGGTCGAGGCTATGGAGGTCGGATCCGTTTCTGCAGGTGTGCTCGTTAGAATAGGGTGATGAAAATCCTGCGTCGATGTGGGCGTCTCTAGAGTGTCAGCCTCTGATCGGATCCCTCTCTGCACTTTGGCTGGGGTGAGTGCACAAACAATGATCTCATCTTGGGCATTAATAGTGCTGTGGTACTTTGCAACTTCTCCCTCTGGCTCGGGCCTCTCTGCGTCGGACAGGTAGGCTGGTGTGGGGGGGCAGCTGGTGACCTCATTAGACCGGCAAGGCAAGACCACTTCCTCTACCGAGGCTGCTGGAGCAGAGGCTGCTTCATTGAGCTGGTGTATCTCCAACTCTGTTACCAAACCAAGTGATGAGCTTTTCTCTGGGTCTTTATGGTCTTTCCAAGACACCTGCAGGCTGTCGGCTTTGCCAAATGCTGGTTGCGTCAAGACACAGGCATTATGGACTTCCTCTCCCCTTATTCTGCCAAGAAGAGAGGCAGCTTCTTCAGAATTTAGTTCTGGTAAAGATGTTGCTTTGCTGTCCTGGACATGGATTAGGGAAATGTTCTCAGGATCACTGTTCTTGTCAGTGACCTTCGGCGGTCTGTGGGTTTGGCATTCTGTGTCCTTTTTGGGGGATACAGTGCCTTTTTCAATCAAACCATTGCTACCCTCTGCTGGAGATGTTCGAAGGCCTGTGTCAGTCGGAGCCTCCTCTGGGCTGCCAAGACTGATGAGGCGCTCTTTCTTCCGCGAGATGTACCACCACCAGCCGATAAGTGCGAGTACTCCGGGAAGCGTGTAGGGTACAACAGCGCGAAACCTCAGCGGCATTTCCTCAGGACACTAGCAGCTACACCTGAAAGTTGCAAAGACAGACGGATTAGTATTAGTTGACTGAATGCAATTCATAGCAGATCTGGCAAAACTGGTACGATTTATGGATATAATTTCACCCTTTAAATCAAGAAACAAAAAATGTATTTCATATCATCAAGATCTGCTGTAATCATCTTGAAAACAACGATGCATCCATGTGAAGCTGCTGAGGGCATGACAGTGTTATGATCCAACATTGGGGTTAGGGCACTCTCAGCAGGATTGAGATAGTCTTAGGTTAGCTTTTATATCAACAGGGTACTTAGGAGTGGAGATATCCGATCCCCATCCTAAATCTAAATACGGAGAATTGGCCAAAATAATGTCTGATCGTGCTCTACAACTTTCAAATGTTATCTCGGTCACAGACAGAATGAGACAGACAGAGAGAGAGAGACAGAGACAGAGAGAGAGACAGCTGGACTTTTGACCTCTATGGCTGCTGGCACTGACACCTGGTCCACATAATCATCGGCCAGCCCCCTGCAGGGGAAAGGCAGAGTTCCTGTTTCTATATTTTCAATATCAAGAAACAGAAAGAGCCTCTTTTTAGGAATTTGTAGTTTCGGGAACAAGGAAATGAAAGCTGTGTGCAACTGTCAGGTAAGGGAAATTAAATAACTACATAAATGACATGCTATAATGTTGTGAAAAACATTTACATTAAATATGCAATGTAAAGATTGACCTAAATTCCGTCAGTGAATACTTGTTGCTGGACACTGTTTAGTTATAAGACGAGCATTGACAAAATAGGGTTTTGCAGCGGTTGAAGTAAATTCAACCACTGAAAAATAGGCACTGGAAGACATGTGATCATTAGGTGAAATAGAAATCATCAGTTGTGTATTTCAGGTTGAAATCGGTCAATCACATGTTTGTTGATTTTGGTCAAAGCTCCTCGAATCATGGACGTTCAAGTTTAAAGTCAAAATCAGCAAGGCGCCCTTTGCCAATTCGCTCCATCGTTTGAAATACAAATATCACAAGCATTTCTAAAGTGTCCAAGTGGATTTGGTAAGTTGATGTAACACAAACGCTGCTGTTAAATGTAAATGTATCCCTGAACACATCAACAGGTGAATTTTGAAAACTGTTGCTGCGTGGCTTCAGGTCGGTCCCACAGAAAAGCATTAGGACTATAGACATGTATAAACAGCAATTATGTAGATAAATATTAAGAATTCAATGTGATGGAATTAAAGTGAACAAGACTCATCAAAAGGACTGCAGCCTCTATAGCAAGCAGAAAAGTAAGATGGACTGGCCATGAGCGCCGACAATATACTCACATCTAGGAAATAAAGAGTGTGTAAGATGTGCACCTGGTTCTTCCTGGCTAAGAATAAGCAGCCAGTTCAGTTTCGAAGGGATCATATGACAAGAATCCCCAATGAACTGGTGAGCTGAAAGCAACAGCCACTTGAGACTGGGTTAACTCCAAACCCCCAACATTAGAGCTACACGATGTAACTGAACACACAATTCCTAATTTATGAAAATACATTTGCATCATAACCTCTAACCACAGTTGGCTACAGCATAAGGCACCTTTGTGGTTTGTTGGTTTATCTTAGATAAGTTTATAGGGTATATAGCACACAATTAAAAGCTTTGACATTAGCACGTACAACTACTACTACTAAGCGTTTACCCTTCAACTTTTGCACACTTCATCAGGAATCAATTATTTTTAGGAGTTTGCTCATCAACAAATGATTTGGGCCTGAACAGGGAGTACTCCAGAGTTTGTCAAATGTATTTTCATGACAAATCTAAAAATGTCATTATAGAAATACAATTGCAAAAATGTAAGTGATCAACAATTAAAAATGTCACCATATGGGCCTAGAACAGGAAATGAGGACATCAAATAATGAACTTTTTTGGATGCAACTTTGTGTGTGTGCTTGTGTGTGTAAAGTAAATATATAAAACACACACACAAACAGATAAATAAACACTTACATAACATTCAGCCACATCTAACCCTTGTTATGTTTTGGCTGATTTGAGCATGTGCCTATGAAATGGTGGCCCACACTACATTCACCTTGAACAAGGTTATTATACAAGTTACTGGCAGTCAAACAAATCCACAGCGCTCCTTACAGGACAGACTGGTATTCCCCAGTGCTTTTCCTGACCTTCCAGTCAGGATCCAGCTCTGTGACCTTGGTGGCTCGGATAGGGGAGTGGTCAGGCTGCATTTGCATGTTGGAAACTTCCAACAAACCAGTACAAGCCACCTAAGCAGCTTGCCCATTGGATACAATCTAGTGTCCCTACTAACACCCTATTCAGCCAATAACGACATGCCCCTATTACACACCATACTTCTGCTGATCCTTTGTGATCTATATACTTTCTCTTATCAGACTCAATTGTTCTGCACTCACTCAGCACAGGCTCGATCCCTGTCACGCAACATGACCTTTGAGCTTACGATATAAGTTAAAGGTCAATCCCGGGTTAGTAACATCTGACATCTAGTAACAAGGCAGGACACAGCCTTGTTACTGGATGTGGGGTTAACTCCACTGTGCAGTTCTTCACTCACTGCCTGCTCTCATGGAGGAGCGTGGTTTTTCAAACACAAGCCCAATTCTTGAGGGCGACATTAACATTAATGTGGAAACTGCCTGCAGGCTGAAATGCAGGGTGGCTCCTCAACACGTCTCCTGTATGGAATAACAATGGCAACGACAATCACCTCACATTGACGGGACACCAGAAGGCAACAGTGGCTGCACCGCTACAGTCGCGTTGGTGTTAGCTACATGCTAATCCTGCTGTTTAGCCTATGGACAACCAAACACCAGAGAAAGCCCCTCACTGCCGCAAAAAACGCGTCTGAAAAACTGCACCTCCGGGTCCTCGTTGTCCATCACACGACCCCGACGTCCAGCGGGGACCTCGCTAATGTCCCACGAACTACGTGCTCATAATACACACGATGAGCGTAATACATAATCCCACTGGCGTCGTGCGGCACTGGCATGTAAGCGCACCACTATCATCCCAGTGTGCGTCCTCTCCATAACAACATCGGCTAATGCCACTAGCTAACCGTGCGACAACGTGAAAGTGCACGTTAACTTCTCTAATTAACCCTTAACACTCTGACGCCTCCGTGCAGGAGGACATCGAGATACAAATCAAGACCCGGCACGTGTCTGTCTGCACCTCAGCGTGCCTGTGTCTTAAATAAACTAAACTGGCGTGGGACAAGTTACCAGGCAATTTATGGCAAACTTGTACCCCTGATATTGGAGCCGAATTAATCAGGGCACTCTAAATATCCACAGAGGAACTTGCGACGAGGGATAAAACCCACAACAATCTGCCAGGAGCATGGTCGAGTGTTAAATGACAGATATCCACGGGGAGTCTGGTGTGACTCGGGCTGGACGCTGTGACCTGACGCTAACGTTACACTGCTGGGAATAAAGCATGGCTGACTGGGAGGCCGCAGTGCAGGGTAGCAGGTATCCCCCACCAAGTTAGCCGGCTAACCAGCATTTTGGTTATAATCCTTAAAACACGTCTCTGGTCATTATAAACACGCATAACAACCACAGGGGTGGCTATACGCACTTTCCCCACACTGCATTGTTTTCGGCCCGGTGACCATGAGCGGTCGGCCGGTAACACGGTTAAAGCCTCGTGTTTGACCCGACCCTCAGGACTTCCATTCACCACACTGACCACGGTGCTGTCGGCCACTACACGCAGCCATTGCATAACGCAGCTTTACAAGCACCACAACGCACCACCGAGGGCAAGTGGCGCAGGGTTAAAGGACATTTTGAGCCGAGGAGCGCTCCTGCTCTGCCTGGGCCTCAGACCTCCGGAGTTAGCCTGCTAGCCGGCCTGGGCTGAATGCGAGCCGGGGACATGGTGCCGGGACGCGTTTGTCTCCATCCAGGCCACACGATCCGGTTGTCAGTCCGATGCACAGAGACCACAGGAGGGAGGGAATCATGGGGGGAATTTCACTTACACAACAGGGACAGAGGCTAGCACGAGTGCGCTGGCTGCGAACTCACAGAGATGTGGAGGCTAGTCGTTTCAATGACATGGGATCACTGCGCCCCTCCACCGGCACCGGGCACCGCGGACAGCTCGCAGGGACCCGCGGGCGATGTCAGTCAACCGGTGTTTTCTCACGATGTGCGTGTGGGACGCCTCCGGGAGAGGATTTGAACTAAGTCGCACGGTGTGGACATGATGCTACTGACTAGCACGCTCCTCCACCTCCGCCGCTCAACGCGCCCCCTCCTCTCCGCAGTGTCTGGGTTTACTTACAGTATTTGAGGTTCCACGGCGCCGCCACGGTGAGAGCTCTACTGCTAGTTTGGCTTTCTCTAACGTGTCCTCTTTGGAAAGTCAGTCTCTCCTCCCCACGTGTTGACCGACTAGCATCACTCTAAAAAAAAACAAGGACCCAACAGCTGGTGAAGCCTCGCGATACTTGGGCGCTCTGCTCGTCCGTGGTCTCGCGTTAACTGAGAATGCAGTAGAGTAGAAGGCTACTATGTCAGACACGCATTTGCATGACTTTGATGGCCGCTCAGCCTGAAGGTGTCATGTCCGAATAAGCTCCCCTATACGCTCAGTCTATGATTAGCACCCTCCTGGCTCACCGTGTCATCGTAGCGACAATCTGAACCGAACTGGCGTCAGATCCACTGAAAACGTGCAGTAACAGCACAAGGTGAAATATGCAGGGAGTTAAATGTCATATGTCAATCATAAGCTCATCATCAAAGAGAAGTTTAGCAAAGATCCAGTTTGAAGCTCTTCTCATATCTGAACTGTCTAGTAGAGAAGATTTTCTGTTATAAATTCAGTTCAATTATATTTATGAAGCGCCATATCACAACATTGTTCTTGTTAAGATAAAGGTACCGTCAAGTCTAATCAAAGCCTACAGGAAGTGAATGTAAAAGACAACTGATCTCGTCAAAATTGTTCTCATTTATTTAAAAATATGTGCACACACACACACACGCCCACACAGAGAGATCATGCAAAACTGAAATGTATTTGCATACATCTTACATCAAAGAGGATTTGTATTATGATTTTAATCTGATGATAGGTTGATACAAGTGTGACACAAACATGTGAAATATTGTCACTGGTGGATCTGGCAGACCGGGCACCTTCCCAGTTGGCTTCTATATGGTTTACCTGCTTTCCAGGAGATCAGGAACAGGTAGAGTAGGCCGAACAGGTAGAGGAGCCCATTGCTTCTTTTTCCTTGATTGACACCATGCCAACCTAATCACATCTCTACCCCCCCCACCCCCACCCCAAAAAAGAACAACAAACATCCACAGCAAAAAACAGGCTCTTCAGGTATATTCTTCCTAATTTGCAGAGTGAGGAGGATGAGGGTGAGAGGAAGAGTAGAGCTTGCACTTAGCATTATCTCTCTGGCCCCGCAATATGGAACAACAGATGATTGGCATCGGGCTAAATGCTCGTCCAGGAATCCATTACCCCATGAAATTGAGCCAAAAAGCGCACCCAACAAACTAGATATTGTTTGTAGAGTTATGTTGATGACATTGCAGTAAATCATATTCTGCAGTTGTAGTTTGCTAGTTATATGTCCACATTCCTAATTAGTTTGAAAAAGTAGAAATCAATGAGAGACAGCCATGGATTTATTTATTTACCAAGCTTTTTTGTCTATCACCGTCACATAAAATGATGGGTCATTTCACCTCTCTATCAGGGAATTAGATGATTTTGGATCTTCTCAAGTTTCCACAAGTTGATCGAGTAGCAGCTGAGATTGTCAGTTGGTGGTGGCGGTAAGACATTCAAACGTACTCCCTGAAATGATGACTGAAGCAAATAGCAGAGCAGGTCATGTCTGAAAATGGCTTTACAGAGTCATTTACAGCACGGTGTGTCATGATGACGACATGAACAAGCCGATAATCATACCCTCAAGGGTTTGGATGATGTCAAACAAAAATAAGATATTGTTCCCTGGTAAGAGGTCTTCCTCTTGGATGATGTTTTTCAGGTTGTTTTTCCTCCAAAAAGTTCCTTCCAAAAGTTACCAAAGGACATATCCACGACAGACAAAATAACAAATCCAGATGAAAACAAAACCTCCTTTCTACATCGTAAGCATGCTTTGATGTGCAGTTTTTAGTGTAAAGTGCGGTCACATACCCACCACTCCAGGCTTAATCCAATAATGAGATATCAATAAAGCAGCTTTTCACGTATTTTCTGAAGGTCCATTTCTGCTTATGTACATGACAAGACTCCTTATGTGACCCCTTATAATATAAGAGAAATAATCAAACAATGCCAGCTAGTGCGAAAACAAGTTTATTAGTAACAGTGAAAAACAGCGAACATTTGCCAACAGGAACCAGTGTGTGTGCTGGTGCGTGGTGGTGAGAGAGGAGTGGCCGAGAGTGGAGGCAAAAAAAAGATTAGGAGGAACAGTCGGACATATTAGAACCTAAATTATGCTTTGTTTTGGGACTTCTGTGCTACACAATGAGTTGTCCATAATAGGCATCATGTTCAATTGTAAGGCTGTTCATTAGTTTATGTGGTATCAACCCAAGTGACTGACCAATGGATTATGCCCTTTCATAAAAGACGTGGAACTCAGAGGAAGCCCTCATTCATATCCCACTGAGGTAGCAGTGGTAAGGCACCTGGGTGAGAGGAGATTTGCCCTGAGATGTTGAAGGGTCTGAGCACTGAAAAAGGTGTTTGTAACATGTGATGCTAAACTGGAATAATACAAATAGTTCTGGATGAAAAAGAGGAGCCATGGAAGACACCAACTTCAAGACACAACAAGACACACAAGCATTTGGCAATAAGGACCGATGCTGAAATTCTTGCAGGGACGCAAGAGACTTTATACATTATGTCCTTTGTCCTGTATGCTCTACCACTCATCTGTATGTTTAAAAAATGGCCCCGTTACATATATGAACCAGACACTCTGCTGCATTCTTCATACGGGACATTGTCTAACATTTGAGACAATAGCTCATTTATCTAATGGATCACAGCTCTTTCATAGATATAGTTTAGGTGGTTTTAGTTTTTTTGACATTAATTCCACCCAGATGATGATATGTGGATATGTTTTATGGGAATGTCTGTGTGAGAGGAGATGACATAATGTTTTCACTGGACAGTGATAAACTGAATTCATTGGGTAAGTGCTATAGAAATATCTTCATACCCCACATTACAAACACACACACACACACACACACACACACACACTCACACACACACACACACACACACACACACACACACGTTTGTACTACTTTCTCAGTAAGGACACTTATTGACATAATGCATTCCCTAGCCTGTTACCCTAACCTTAACCATCCAAACTAAATGCCTAACCCTAAGCTAAACCTCATTCTAACCCTAACTCTAAAACCAAGTCTTAACCCTCGAACATCACATTAAAAAAGTGTTATTCAGATAATACATGAAGCTTCAGATAGCACCAAACATCACAGCGTGAGCATGCTGTGTCCATGTGACATTACTGGATGTATTTAGGAAACAAATGAACAGCGATTAAAGCAACTAATTCACCTATTTTGCTTAAAAACGTTGATATTGCATACACATATAAAACTTAAGAAAATACAGCTCAGTATAAAATCATTAAGGCTGACAATTTTCATCCAACTATGATCTGTAAGATTTTAGATTGTATTATAGGATGAGTATAAAAACACAAAATATTGGTAGGCAATCATAACAGAGCTTAATTTACAACTATCAACATGTTAAAAACAATCTAGCCTAAATGATTACATTGATACACAGGAAATAAATGCTTTAGGACTCCATATTCAAGCATAAGATGAGAAAAGGAGAAAAAACTAACTCAAACATACTGCTCTCATCCACTGTGCAGTTATAATGACACCATGATTAAGCTGGAAACTTGTCATTTATTTTCACTCTTTCAGGCACAACCCATGCGACCTGTTCTCCAGTGTGTCATCAGGTTGTTTGTACGAATGTAAACGCTGTATTAGCTCATCTGGCTTGTTGAGAAAACATTTCTGTCTTACAGGAATATGAAATGTAAAGTATGAGGCTGCAGTATATCTGCCCTCCTCGTGACTGGTCTGGCTGTGTGTGTAGAAGTTAAGTTCTGATGTCTGAGGTAAAACAGGGCAGTCAGAATTTATTTCCCGTCCCATTAGCAGCCATGTGTAAAATTAAATGAATTTCCCACATGACAGAGGTTGTTTTTTTGTGCATAGATAAAGATCAGGTCTGAAGCGACATCAGGGAGAACCATTCAATTTAAAAAACCTATCGCTCAGAATTGATCTTGTAGCGGAGGACAACATAGGTGGCCAGTCGTAGGACGATGAAGAAAATGCCCAGGACGATGAAATCTATGTAGAGCTTTGCGTCCTCCACATCCAGTAACTGCAGAACCTCCTCGGGCTGTTGGAATTTACACACCTTCCCGGGACACTCCAGTTCTGAGCGGTTCATCCCATAGATAGACAGGATCACTCCTTCAAACCCATACCTGTGGGAATGAGATACAACCATTGAGGCCAATTCATAATTGCAAATCGTGCATCGTCTCTTAATTCTGAGTCAAAATATCAACAAAAAAAAACACATGACCAAGGGCTGACTTAGTTAGTGGGATAAGATAATTAAAAATTTGGTTCAAATATAAAGACAGTCCTTAGCATAGTAAGAAGATAGATAGATAGATAGATTACTTTATTCATCCCCGAAGGGAAATTAAGTCGTCATAGCAGCCAGTATATTTGAATACAATAAAATACAATTCAATAGAAGAAAATAAAAAGTATTGAGGTAGAAAGAATAAAAACAGAATCAGAAGATAAATAGGTAGATAAGGTGCAGTGGCAAGATGATGGTAATAGTACTGATGATATGATGGTAATGTTATTGTTAGACAGTATATCAAAATAGTACAGTATATATAGTATATAATATAACATAATATATATTTATATATGATAGTAATTATACCAATATAGTACCAGTATATAGTAATAATGGCAGCAACAGTATATATAATAATAGTAAATATAATAATAATATGTACACATGTATAAATATGTGTATATAGACTTATACATACAGTGAATATACAAATAGTATGATATAATATGATATAATATATAGTAGAGGGGGTATAAATATAAGTATTTAACTATACAATAGATAATATAATATACTATGAGTGTAAATATATGTAGACAGAGTGTGCAAAAGACAGTATTATTGTATAAAATGATATATAGTATCAATATGGTTTATATTAACACATATCACAAGTACTCCATGAGGTGAGTTAAATCAGTGGGGTTAATTCTCTTGGGAGTGTGTTAGTAAATTTGAAGGCAATCTTGTTATTAGGTTAGAAATTTGATTTGTGTCTTAAAGATCGGCCATTAAGTGTCTAAAATGCAGAGTGTTCACCATATGGATACCATGAACCTTTCTAACTCTGAATTGGATTGCTAAACCAGATGATTAAAGAAAAAGGTCACATTCAGATACCATAGATCATCTAGGGACCATGGATAGCCACGGAAACATTTATTAAAATTCATGAACTATCTCATCACAATGCTTTTATGGACTGCAATCTGTAGTGAGTGTTGCAGAACTACTCAAAAATCAACCTCTGAGGGACGATGATCACAAATATCTATTTTAAAAGAATGTGTGCAGTAGTTGGAAAAAGGTTTCAGGTTATTTTAGTTTGTAACAGGCTGTAAACAGGCCAACAGTTGCGTCACACTATTTAGATCACTTTATTGGGAGTAACATTTTAAATAATACCTGAAATACACAGAATAGGTGTTTGCATAACTGCAGTACGTATACAGTACTATGGTTCAAGCTGAATGACTCATTTGGTCTACAAACTGTGAGGGATTTTCCCCATAGACAGTTTGTATAAATAGTTGAGTATGCTGGGCCAATCTAGACGTTTGTTAAAAACCTGTCTCCAAATCTATTGCTATGTTTCTCGACCCATGTTAATTCTTTTGAAGTTGCTGTATCCACAGATCTAAAAGAACAACTCGCCAAAAGTATAAATGATGACCAGATATCTAAAAAAGTGCCATGTTGTAATAAATAGGGATTACTGATAAATGTAGTTTGATCTAGATTGACTTAGTATCCTGCATCTACACATTGAATGCCTCACTGCTAACAAACAAAACACATTAAATTGTTATTTAGTCAGACATTATTAGTTTTTTTTTATTTCGCACTACATCCGTACATTTAAACCAAATATTTACAGTTTTTAAAAGTTGTGATTGTGAATTGAAAATAGGAAACTTTTTGCTGAGTTACAGAGTTACCCACCTGACGTAAGACACATAGGAGCTCCACTGCAGATACTTGGGGATTGTATCAAAGTTCACAAAGAATCCGGAGAAAAGCAGCACTGGGATCGCTGTGACAGGTCCAACAAATGTGGCTACCTGGATGCAGAGAGCATTATCTGTTTTAGATATGTATCGTATGCCAAGAAAACCCATGTGTAACAATGCAAACCAGCAGTACCTGTAGTGAGCTGGAAGCAGCCCCAACCAGCAGACCGAGGGATTGGGCTACCAGGGCCGTGCAGGTGGACAGGGCTAAGAAGAGTAGGTAGCGGGTGGCCTCAGGGGGCTGTTCCGTCATCCAGTACACTATGCTGCAGTACATGATGGGGCAGATAACCTAAAATAACAATTTGATTAACCTTTTATTTAGTGAAAGAATAGTTTATCTCTATACCTTTATTTGTACACAAAAACTTGTACAAGTTTTAAACACAGGTGAACCCACTGAAGAAAGGTGATTGACTCCTGTCACATTGCCATTAGCGGAGTTTGTCTTCTTGAGTGTGAGATGCTAGGTGCTGTGTGGACCGGTAAAAAGAATGAAACACGTCGGCAGGCCTGCAATTATGACCGCTAGCCTTGTTAGCATAGCTGTGTTGTACTGTAGATGGACAGAATGTATAAAAATAAGGTGAAACTTTGGTGTTTCTGGTTTCAGGTGACAGATGTTATTACAGTGTTCCTAAAAGGTGTCACAGCACAGAAAAAGGTGGGCAAAAATGAGTGTCCAAAGGAATGTCATGTTTGCATCACTAATGGATGCCTGTGTCTACTGCAGAGTCATTAGAATTAATGCTGACTCTCTCTCCTATTGAAGAAAGAGCCAAACGTTAATGGATGTTCGTGGGGTATTTTGATGGTTCTGGAAACTGAAGTGAAGCTGGTGTCAAAAGTGAGTTTGAGTCTCAGCTGAATCACAAACAACTGATCACAGAGTTGTTTTATTTTGATTGAGAGTGCAACTGCATATAAACCTGTGTTCAATGTGGTCAAATGTGCTCCTGACCACCTCCAGTGTTGGTTTGGCTGATCTGATCGAATTCTATCCTCAACTTGTGTGTATATATACCTCTACTTTCATGTGGTCAAGCTCAATTCAATTACAATTTGATTAGCAATACTTATTTTACCATCAGGTGTAAATGTGGTAAGAGATTAAATCTAGCAGAGATAAGAGATGTGCGTTGGAAAAAAAAATTCCATCAACAAACACTAGAGTGCAGTGGTAAACTATGTAGTGGTATTTTGCTGTGTGTGTGTGTGGTTTAGCAGAATGACCCAGCCCAACCCTTCAAAATCAACACTGCTAGCTCACCTGAAATGGGATATCAGCCATGGTCTTGGCAAGGTAGTAGGCTTTCAGGCTGTACCAGTAGTTCAGATGCTCCCTCAGGAACACAGACATCTCCAGAGGAACTGACAAATGGTGTATTGAAACATTTACATTCAGAGTTAACAAATTTTCAAAAAGGCAGGAGGTTAGACATTCCTATTCTGTTTTCATCTATATGAGTTTCAAAATAACAAAAGAAGAAAACATCCTGAAACTTAGGTTTGGGCACCTTGCATGGTCAGTGCTTTTGACAAGCAGCTTTTTGTGGCAGTTAAGATTCTCTCAAGCATTCTCTCTGAAGTTAGAGTGGGCCATCGACAGAAGCTTGGAGGTTTTATCCCCGGCTCCCTTTATACTGCGTTAAGTGTCCTTGGTCAAGATACTGAGCTTTGACAGCTGCGTGGCAGTGTATGAATGGTGAGTAATTGAGCAGAGCATATAGAAGAAGTGCACAAATGTGTGTGTGAATGGGTTGACTGTGACTTGTACTGTAAAGAACTTTGAGTGGTTGATAAGACTAGAAAAGCACTTTATAAATACAGTCAATCAATTTATCCTCAGATGTTTGATACTGTTTGTATCAAGGGGCCGAGGTTGTGCATTGTGGATTATGAGTTGCCTTTAGTATCATTATCCGGTTGAAGAATATTTTTCATCTTTTATTTTTTCACCGGTGTTGTGATGTTTACTTCCAAACATCTGTTATTAACTTGAATCCATTCTTCCCTCTACAAGTGACATGTTTCTATGACTGACCGAAGATTTTTAGAAGTGTTTTAAATTCATGAAATTTTCTTTCTCAGCCCACATGACTTTCTTTGACTCCAAAACAAATCAGGCTTGTCTTGATTTTCCTTTGCAAGTTTCTGATGATGAAATTGCATTGAGGACAAAGAAGAGGTTTTTCCTTTGATGACTCTTCAACAAAAGTCTTATTTGTGCAGATAGAACTGTGCACTACCCCTGCAGAATCTACTAAATCTTCCTGAAGGTCTGGGAGTTTATTAATTTGCCTGTCAAGCAATCAGCAGTCCTTCCTGCTCTTCCATATCTCAACTTGACATCCATCATAACGTTAAACTGCCATTTCTTAATTACTTTACGATTTGAGGAAACCGCCATCTGGAAACACTTTTTCATCTTCTTCTTGCCTTCACCTGCTTTGTGCATCAGTTTTTTTAATTGTCAGGGGTTCAATAGATGCTTAGAAGAGCACATGTTTGCTGATGGTAGGAGCAAGGTATGACGAGTTAGAATAATGATAAAGCATTACAAAGTGTCCAAACTTTGTACTAAACAATGTAATACACCATTCTTGCTTAATATGTTGAAAATAATATTTCACTTTTAATTTTATGCCTATTGGAAATCAGTTCATTTTCTACTTAATCAACTATTACACAGTAACATAAAGTTTGACCAGGGGTACCATCCCGACACTGTAAATATGAGTCAATTCCCAGCCCTAGATCATACTCACAGGTTAACACGGTTGGCATGAGCGCACCAAACATGAGGAAAAGCATGGAGAAGAAGAGGAACCCAGTGTTGTTAAAGACCTTGCTGGCATCATTGCCAATGTTCAGATAGAGCAAGCCTATTAACACACCTATGGCGATGTGGGACATCAGTCTGAGGTGGGTCAAAACCTGGCAACAGATCAAATGCAGAGTAACACAGATAAACATCTTAGACTTGGAGGGTTAAACGGCCTGACAGTGTTCACTTGATTGTAAGATCACTGTATCTGACAGAGTTACACATTTTGAACTAGTAAACATGCATATTTGTAAAATAGTGAAAAGATGTCCCCTACCTGGTCTCGACATATTGTTATGAGGGTTCTCTTGAAGAGGATACAGAACTGTGTTAGTGTGCTTGTGGAAAAGGTATGGCTCTCTATGTGTCCAGCATTCTGTGGGAAAGAGAAACAAGTAATATTATAACAGTGATTATACAACACTTCATGAAAATGCAGTACACCACAGCATACTACAATCAAAGCTAAATTATCCCCCAACCCGATGCTCTCCCAGGTAGTGTACTAATCATATACTTTGGCTATTACCAGCAGTTTTATTATTTATTACAAGTTTTTGTCAGTATGTTTGGGGTGGGGGATATATGATACAGATATCATATATCAGATATGATCCTGATTGGTTATCATGGCAGATTGTACAGAAGCAGCAACACATTTTTGCCTGCTCAAAAGACCATGCTTTGTGCTTTAAAGTTGTAGAGCCTAGGTCTACTACGCTTTGCAAGGCCAGATACTGCTGTTAAGGCTGCAGCACCAACCTGGAGGACGATCAAGCAGAGGATGGGTATGAGAGGATCCTGAGGCATTGCTTTTGCTGTAGTATCGGGGGTAGTCTATGGCTAACCTCATTAGACCTAGTCTTCTGTCTGTCCACATGGATCAATGTATGCTCACAGGAAAGAGGTTGGTCTTTGTCCAGCTCAGACATGGCTACTCACGAAGAACTGGACATGAGGAACTACTTCTTGTTAGTTTTTTTTTAACATTGAACATGGTTACACAAAACTTCTAACTTGCCTATGGGGAATAATCACTGTGTGTTTAATAATCCATCCATCAATACTTTATGTAGACTGCTTAAAGTCTGAGGGACTTGGGGGGCTGGAGCCAATCCCATATTGGGCAGGAGGCGCCGTACACCCTGGACTCCAAGTAGGGTCTCCAATTAACCTAATTCCAATCAGCATGTGGGAGGAAGCTGGAACACCCGAAGAAAACCCACTAAGTCCTTGGAAGAATATTCAAACTGCACACAGAAGGATCCTGACCTAGCCCCGGAACCTTCTCGCCACCTCTGTGTTCTTGACCCAACAATAATTTGGAAATTAATGATTTGTTGGTGTCCAACCCCTTGCTCTCCATTAATGAAGCTCATGATTATGTAGTGAAGGCCATATCATCAGCTTAGGTAGTTTACTGCTGTTATTGCAGGAATCTACCATTCCCATTATATAATATTGTGCTTTGTTGGTGCATATCACCAAACCATTTAGCCATTTATTGAATCACCATCAAATAATTACCATACAATGAAACTGTTGGGTTACTGAAGGTCAGAAGCTCCAGGATAGCACCTTCTTTCTCTCAGGTGATAATTCAGCCTCGACTGCAGTTTAACAGCACATTACCTACTACGCACCATAGGGTACTTTGTGGCACAGACTGACGTCCCGTTGGAACCACACTGGTTCTTCTTCTCCTCTAGTGCACACATTCCACCTTGGACTGCCTCAAACAACACAGGGTTCAAGTCTCCATACTCTCCTGATGCAATTTCAATAACTGAGACAAAAGCAGAAAGAAATTAACATGATGGATGATGTGAAAGCACCCTCAGCAAATACATGTGTGAAGTGAATGTAGAGTAAACATACTGAAGTCTGCAGGGTTGTGGTAGGTGGGACAGTAAAGGCCCAGACTCTTCAAATAGGGGATGAGGTAAGGGACTGAGCCTTTGTAGATACACTGTCCCTGACTGAGAATGTAAAGCTGTGGAAGGACAAGATTGTTTAATGCAACAAGTAAAAAAAAACGGGACCTTTCTTTAAACATAAAAGGCCTGTGTAAAATATTACCACAGCTTCTCATATGATAAATAGTATCTGGATGTTAAAAACATTTCCTATTTCCTCCTTTATTGTCAGAGGCATACCTTGTCAAACATCTCAAACAGTTTGGCACTAGGTTGGTGGATGGTGCAGATGATGGTCCGTCCTCCCAGCGCCAGAGAACGCATTAGTGAGACCACCTGATAGCACGATGCACTGTCTAAGCCACTGAAGAGAGAGAGACAAACAAACAGAAGTGACACCTTTAATGAGCAGCTGGGAAGTCATTTGAAAAGCCAAGCTCTCATTAGATATTGATTTCATGTTTAATTCAGCGAAGGGTACACAACCTGTGAGTCCGAATTTATTAGAATCGGAGAATACAATTTTTCAAATGAAAACAATTTCCAATTTAACTGTCCAGTTGCATGGAAAAAAATCCTTTTATCTTCCAAAGTAAAAATCCAGAAGAATGTTTTTGAAGAAAACATTTTTTGTCGCAATCAAATAGATTTTGAACTTTTGGATATAAATTGCCACCAATGACGTTGATCTATGAACTTCAGTATCTTATCAGTTCATCCTTCAATTCAACTTGTGTGAAGAACATCTTGCACAGATAAAATTAAGTAAGTCCTATGTAGGACACTAGTGTCTGACTCACCTTGTGGGCTCATCAAAGAACATGACTGGAGGATTGTTGACCAGCTCAAGGGCGATGGCCAGCCGTTTACACTGACCTCCTGACAGCGAGCTGGTGCGAGTGTGAGCACATTCGAGGAGCCCTAAGGCAGTCAGAATCTCATTCACCTGAACAAGAAGGACAGAATGGGGTTTCATGATCTGTCAGTTGGATGAACTTTCTCTTTTAATATATATTAAAATACATTTGTTGACCTATGAGTGAAAAAGAAGTCACAGTATGGACAATGCAAATACTGGGACTAGAGAGGGCTAACCAAACCCCTTTCACGTTTTTACATTACCTGGAATCCACATCAGGTTCTCCTATACACTTAGAATGGGAGGGTACGGTGAGGTATATTCAGTTGGTTCTAAATGCTACTTCAAAACTAGATGCCACTAAATCTAATCACATTTGAACTTTAAATGTGTCAAGGAAAGTATATATCATGTGTAAACAATATAATCAAACAAATATATATACACAGAACAGAATAAATGATACACAATGCCCCTTATGATAACTCAGCAAAGGGAAACAAGTTCTTGGCACACAAAATAAGATCTTTCTCTTTTGTCAACAGCCTGCACAGTGCTAGGACAGAGAAGAAAAAGAGGACTCGCAGGAAGGACTCAAGTGAGTACCAGTCACGGGCCCAGCTTAAACGTCTTTAGTATATTTGGTTACGTCTCAAATGTGTGTGTCTTCTCCCGGATATGCTTGTTGTGCTCTGTTATACAAACATTAAGAATATATTTTTACAATACCCTAATAACTTTCACACACAGTGTCCACAGTTGGGCAAAGAGCCCTGCAAACAGCCCTACAATGAAGCTGCAGCTCAACAACACTGGGTGATGTTTTATACTATTATGAGAAGTGTGAAAAAATGTGGATCAATTGTGGTGGAGGAAATCAGATGATGGCGGCTGCCACAGTGGAGGTAATTAATCTGAAACCCTGTCTGGACCTATTGTATTGATATTTACTCATGTGTCAGAGAAACTCATTCATTCTTATTAGAGCATTTTTACCTTATCGGCAAATGGTTAGTGGCCATTTAAAAAAAAATCTAAATGTTCACGAAACACCATTGACAAGTTGAGCCTGACAAATGTTTTTGACCACATCAGCTGAATTATATGTTTGTTTTGGATCTAGTCATCTTTTGTGATCCCTAATGCCGGTGATATGAAGAGCAGTGACAGATGTTTGACAAACGCAGGTGTCTATTTGTGTCTATTTCTATCAATAGAAAGTTGGATTGCTCCATATTAACTGTGATGAACTGTGAATGTGTCACAATGCGTTTGTTGTTACTCATGATTTACTGTTCAAAAAGAAGAATTATTGTGAACCATTTTTTGTCCATGTCTGTGAAGTAAGGAGATGTGATTTGTTTAGCTCACCAGTGCTTTTTTCACATCTTTAGTTTCATTCAGCTTCAAGTTGGCCGAAACCTGCAATAAAGAGAAATACAGTCACAATTGTGTAAAGCGACATGTATTCTTAGTAAAGCACCAGCAGTAGGGTTCAGCCTTAAAACTCAACCCATTCCTGCAGCACCTCAACACACTAACGATCATCTGTTTCAAGACAGGTTCAGAAAGAATAATATTATTGCTATGGTCCAGTATCAGCACAGTACTGTATCAGCTCACCATCATGGCCTCCCGTGCAGTGAGATGTGGCAGCAGCATGTCCTCCTGCATGATGTAGCAGGACATTTTTCTGAATTTCCTCAGGTCCCTGGGTTTACCATTTACCATGATCTGACCCTTCATCCCCGTCTCCCTGGTGAGCAGGAAGGACACACATAGACAAATAATGAGCTTATCAGTTGGCGACATTGAATGGACTGAAGGCAGGACTACATGGGTCTGCTGTGTAAAAACCTGATGTTTGTTCCATGGATGCCTGATGATAACAGAATTGTTCTCATTTTATCGTTAAGCTGCTTTTGGCTATTTGCAACAGAAATGGTTTGTCTCAGAAAAGGACAAGATTACTTTTGTTTTACAATAGCTGCATAGGGCAATTTTTGCTCTCTCACCTGTATCCAGCCAAAATGTTCATTAAAGTGGACTTCCCGGCTCCTGAGGGCCCCATGATACCGATCAGCTCCCTACTGCAGAACCTTCCAGACAGGCACTTCAGTAGGGCTTTGCACCCTAACAACAACAGAGAGGATGCTAGTTAACAACAACAGGAAGGAAAATAGAAAAGTATTACACCTGCGCCATGCGGCAGTAGGCAGGTCTTTGTAATCAGAGTCACAATAAAATAAACATTGATAACTCAGGCAGTTTTAATCCAATTTAGATTTAACTTGGCAAGTTGAGTGGGGGTAGGGGAGAACCAAGGTCAAGGCAGAGCATGGGATCCAAGTTAGCTGAATGCAGACTGTAAAATGAATAGAAAGTCTAAATTTTGACCAAACTTGGTATGCAGCGTTGAGTGACTGAGATACACCTCGAAATTACAAATGGGCAAAGTCTGTCAAAAACATTAAGAAACACATTTATAAAGCTACACTCTACATATGCCAACAAATGAATACTTATACTCATCAGATCTGACATTTTGATTTTGCAGTGGCATAATAAACAGTCTATCGTGCAGAGTGAAATTACAGAACTTTGTGTCCATCCTACCAAGTTTGTCTGCAATGAAGATTTTTATAGTCAATGTTATTGATTAAATAAATCTGAATATACTTCATTACTGTTAATGTGTGTGATTTAATGTAAGTTTGACTGATTTACTTAAAAATGTCTTCTAATCATCACGTTAGTGATAAGGACTAGGGATTTGGGTAGTGACTAGGGATTTGGGTAGTATGTGTTTATATAACTGCTTCCACACATGCACTCCAGAGGAAGATGTGAGGACACAAATTGTCCGAGTAAGAGGCTCCGGACTTTCTCTGGAGTAAAAACTTTGAGTGAGAGTGTTGATGAGGTTTGAAACAGGCAACATACACGCCTGGTAAGGCTCCATGCCTCACAGCGGAAGCGATGCATATTAATTATTGTGATGGTTTTTATTATTTAAAATATTTTATTATACTATATTATAGGGTATATTTGGGTATATTATAGGGTGATACCTCTCCTCCTCCAGCATGGTCCCTCTTGGATGGTGTAGGAGAGGTCATTGAACTCCAGGTCCACCGCTGAGCGTTTGGGAAGGTGGGAGAAACGTTGGGCTTCAGTGATATCGTTTTCAACCTTCTTCAGGTGGGTCAACAGGGACGGCTCCTGCTGCTGCTGAGGTTGAAGCTGGGCCAGAGGTTGGCCGTCCCTGTTACAAATAATGGCCTCCTCCATGGGGATGCTCACAGAATCCGGTTCCAATGCCTTATTGTCCATACCTGCGCTCTGTTTGTGTCCAGAAGGGTAAGAGAAAGGTCAATCCTCAACACCTACCTCATGTGCACCTGAGTCAGTCAGCAGACTCCAAATCCCCAAAAACATGAAATACATTTCATGTATCTGCCCCCT
The DNA here is from genome assembly GCA_038501795.1 of Pseudopleuronectes americanus. NCBI lineage: Eukaryota > Metazoa > Chordata > Actinopteri > Pleuronectiformes > Pleuronectidae > Pseudopleuronectes > Pseudopleuronectes americanus. The sequence goes on from CM076719.1 coordinate 18,180,337, forward strand.
CTTTTCAGTACATTGTTTTCAGAACAAAACATGGACATATTTAAGTTTAAGTTTTCCACTTTAGTTGCCAGGATATGATTTTAAATATGAAAGTCAAACCAAAAAGAACATTGATATTTTGTCAAAATAATTGCACTTTACAGGGAATAATTACCTCTTACAAGGAGTTTATGTTTCATGTCATTTGTCTGTTTGACAGAATTATGTGAAAAGCACTTGATGGAGTATGGAATGAGAAACATTTATCAGATCTGATTAGGCTTTGGATCCAGTCTTCTAGTTTTCCTCATTTCCACTATTGTGTAGTAAAAACCCCACAAATTCCTTAAAACAGCTGGATTGAAGGCCACCTACATATTTAGTCAGTGAGTCAGTATGAAGATTTTATGTCAAAGATTTCTGGAAAATGTACAAGTCACAAAACATTAGTAATAGTGCATTTTCAGTCTAGCCTCATTGGAGATTTATATATGTCTCCTGGGAAAAGGTAGCTTAGGTATGACCACCGTCAGACAAAATCCACGACCATTGTCCTGGCAGGACTCTAAGCAGCAGAAATATGCAATCCTCCCTGTGATCGCAGGGTGATTAATGATCACTGAAATGGAGATAGGTTTAATCTACTTTGTTCTGCGCTGACCACTGTAAAAATGGTTCCCAAGTCTGAGGTGGTACAGTAATTTATCCTTTTTGAGACAGAAGTCTCATTAAATCACTCATGGGGTTCATAATCTCCTTGGGGATTAAAATCAACTTTCTTTTCTACCCTTGATCTGCTTGGAGCAGGAGGGGGCCAGAGTTTCAAGTTAGGGAAAAAAACGCTGCGGACTGAGGTACACTACCAAGGACGTAGCCAAGTTATTGTATGGGAAATGCCTGCTCCGTCACTCGTCTTCCAGGTTACACATCCATGCAGAAACATTTCACTGCTATCATTGAGTGAGAAGCCAGAGAACACTCTTTTAGAGGATGTCGTGCTCATACGCAGGAGGAAGGGAAAAAAAGAGACATGCTATGTCTGCCAAAATGTCACGAGTCAACTGTTCTTGAGGAGAAGGGAGGTCCATGGAGGAGGTAGAGAACTCAGTGAACTGGGATCATACCACTTCAGATTATCTACAGCACCACTGTTATACTTGTATCTGACATTAAAACTTGATGCCCCAAATACAGCTTGATTAAAGACTGATTAGACTCAAATAAAGTGCTCAGGTGGATCCAGCTTAATGGGGACATCAAAGCGATGAGAAAAATCATATCCCCTGTCTGAACCAACTGAATTGAACAAAAGTCTACTCTGAAGATCTTGGGTACCATAGATCTCTCTATGGTGAAAAATCAAATCATCTACTTGTAGTTCTTTGCTTCTGCCAACCACTACATGCAGGAACAGAAAAACGTCTGAAATCGGCGTCAACATAAACAGGGACGTGATATGTGGAGCAATTGACAAGATTTCATGCTAAGCCTTACTGCACAACTTGCATCAGTAGAATCAACGCTCGGGTTTGGTGGCTGCCCGTATCCGCTTCAAGACACACTAGTTGTGTACCGTTGTGTACCGTGCTGCGAACGGATCGGGTCCAGTCTACACCCCAGTCCATCCATTCTGCATCGGCCAATCGGCTTGCTGCTCCCTCACTACACGGGACACCTAGCCACTCAACAAAATCCCGACTGCTCGATGTCCTGGCTCCTAAATGTTTGAATGAGCTCCCAAGTGACATCAGGACAGCTGAAAGTCTACACATCTCCCACTGCAGACTATAACACACCTATTCCGACTACAACTTGGTCAAGAAGATGATGTCTAATAACCATCATCAACTCTGGTGTTCATATGTAATTAAAAAACAAATGATTAAGTGTAATTGCACTTACACTTGAGTTCGGCTTTTTTGAAGCAAATTGTTCTCATCAGCTAAATGATATGTAATGTAATATAATTAGTGAATATTACCGGTAAGTGTCTGTCAGAGCAGACTTGTGAAATCTCACATGAGAGATCCATCCAGTCGTTCTGACAAATACAACATGTGTGCCTTGAAAATCAAAGGGGGAGCTGGAGCCAATCCCAGATGACATAGGGCGAGAGGTTCACTCTTGACAGGTACAGAGGTACAGACTAGGAATATTGAGTTGGTGTGTGTGTGTATGTAGCAGCTATGAGACAATGATATGATGTAGTAGAAAGTCCCTTGTTCTGAACAGCTATTTAAGTTTGACTGCCTAACTTTGATGGTTGTGCAACTATGTTGGAAGTGTGGCGCTTTTGTAAATTATTTGGAAATGGACTTTACTCACCAAGATGACTTGGTGGTGATAACTTTGCAAACTTTATTGAATGGAACACACAACATATAATATGGTGAAAGCAAAGTAAGCAAATGTGTCAACTACAGTCAGACATGTCATATAGCTGAAAGTAATATAGTTACATTTCATAACAGGCAACTGCCCAGTAGTGTTTGATCTTTTTTGTTTAACTTAAGGTGAGTTTTGGGTGAAGGAGCTGTAATGAGTTGTGATAGAGATCTTTGTCCCTCCGTGTTTTCAGCAGCATTGCTCCTCCGCTTCAACCACGACTCCATTGTTTGAGTTTTCAAGGCGGCAGTGATTGACAGGTGATGACAGGTAGCGTTTGCCAGGTTGGGTCAAACCATCCTGGTATGGGGGAGACTCAGGGTTTTTAAGGAGAATGAACTTGAAAAGCCTAAGGAATATAAAATTTAGTTTATGAACTTACATTTATATTTTATTGAATATTTATTAAATAACTATTTTCAAAAGATTTTAATTTGTACGTACCCCCTGGAGTGCCTCCATGTACCCCCATTTGAGAAACCACTGGTTTGGGGGATGTCTTCAAACATGGGTGTATCAGGAGCCACATTTCTTATGTTAAACGCAGCTGTCGAGAATTGTATCACTGGATCAAACTTGTTGTAATTACTTGTTGTACAATGATTATATTACGTGAAGCACTACATTTTTTAAAGGCAATTTAAATTTGTGTGCACACATAATTGATCATTATCCGCAGCTTTGATTGCCAAACGGGCAGGATTTATGTATAGCCTTTGCATTGGTTGCATTTTTGTGGTGAATTAAGGACAGATTTTTCATTGTGGAAGCACCGGGCATCTGACATCTGACATAACTTTAAACAAAGTGACTTGTGTGCCAGCTACTAGTACAAGTTGTGTGACAAGTGAAACCAAAGCTTTAAAATTGGTGGTTTAGCTCCAGAGCAGGCAGGAACTGAAAATGCCTGTAAACATAGGAGCCATTCTTTGAAAGTTGCCATTCAAACTTAGGGAGTTATGGAAAACCATAACGAGACAACAGAATAAAAGGCAATAGCTTCCCCACTAGTGAAACATCTATAGACTCGCCCAAGAGAGTTAGTGAGCCAACATCAGATCCAGGGAATGCTGAGAAATCACCATGGCTCAGCTGTGCATATATTCTCTATATGGAAGAGTGCAAACAATTCCAGGAAAGAAGCCCAAGGGAAAGTTTCTTTCTTCTACTTTGCATGCTTATATTTTGGTCACATGATTTGGGATCTGGATTGTTGCTTGACACGCAAGGATTGTGTTAAAACTGATCCCACTGTGCTTCATATCAAAAGGCAAATAGCAGTTTGATAATCAGCAAACTTAACTGAAACTGTTCCACCAGTTGAAAGTTACAGGAGAGGACAAAGGGTAAGTTTGCTCTGTCTGGTGGCCAGGTAGCAATTTGTCCCCATCCTCATGGAGAATAGGATGGAAACACAACTGTTTGGTGCTGGTTCTGCTTCTAATTGTGCTGCTAGCACAGTCCCAATGCACATTGGCATTGATAATACAAATGTCTGGATCCTTACTGGAGGAATAAACACCCTTAATCCAAAAGATATTCCCTAGCTTTTTTTTTATGATAGTGGTGGAGAGTGCTATGAAATGGTAACGTTTAAGCACAGACTATTTTAGTTTTGGGTAAAATTGGGGTTTGGTCTTGAGCAGGTATTTCCTTGAGGTTCATCATGATTCTAATAATAGAGCAGCAGAACAGCTGTGCAGCCCTCTGCTGCACAGCTGTTCGTGCAGCAGAGGGTTTAAAGTTCAGTGGTTTGACTTTTACAGTTTCCTAAAGAAAGCTACACAATACCTTACCACTGTTTGGAATGGAATAGTCAGGTTCAGAATGGACTGTTTAATTCCCTGTGGTTGCAGACCACACACCCACTTTAGGAACAATAATGAATTGCATAAATTAGTTCAGCGGCTGTCATTATAAACTATCATGGTCCAATTTAGCTTTCCAAGCCAAACCTAGAGAAAAAGCAATATGATGAGAGCCAGTCCACTGAGCTGTACATGAACAAGATTGTATGGGCTGAAGGTAGATGTAATGGGTACCTTTAAACACGCTGGAAGACGAATCACACACTGCTTGGAGACTTGTCTAACTGATGTATGCACTGCAACATTAGTTATGTGTTGTGTCAGTTGGATTCTCACCTAGCAGCTGACAAAATGGCACGCTATGGTTGGACTGTTCTGCAAGTGGACATCAAGCCTGAGAGTCAGACTGGCGGCTCTTACACAACACCAGAAGACTGAGCATAAGGCTATTAAGATCAGGCCAGTAGGTCAACAGTACTGGTCTCCCATGACTCAGTATGGGTGAGAACCAATTCACTGAACAGAAAAAAAAACCTTGTCGGAGCTACAACATGCACAGACTCCATGAGCCCCTGCAACACTTTGAGTGTGTCGGCAGAACGACAGCTCATCAGCGATCAATAAAGATAAGCATAGACTGCTAGTATGATGTTGGTTATCATCATAAATATTGGATGATAATAGAGGATCTGAAATAAAAGTTATTTTCTCTTCTTTTACTATGAGATTAGTTGTGAAATTTGTGTAAACTACAAGCAACATATAATATTCGTTTATAGTACAGGAACTGCAACAATTTCTTTCAGGACTTCACTTAAACTGGGATTTTGACTTCTTTCATTGTTCCCACATTTAGTCATTTCAGCTCTTCTCAAGCTTCTGTCAGCACTTCCATTTTGCTTCAGAATTTCTATTTCAACCTCCATTCCAACTTCAACATCAACTGCTAAACCTCCAGGGTGAGCCTATATAGAACTCTTCAGATAATGTATAGTTTACATTTGCTCTGCTGAAACACATTTTATCAGTAGTAAATGGATAAATAAAGAGTAGGAATCAACCACTAACATTACGTCATTACAGAGTAAATATTAGCTTATTGAAAAATGATTCAGTTGTTATGTGTACTATTAATATTTGTATGTGCTCAGCTAGGAATTAATGTCACAACACAGTGAATCAACTGAATAGATAGAGTTAGAACAGTTTAAAATGTTCATTAGCTGAACATTAAGAGGCACAAAAGAACAAAAGGTTAAATTAATAGCCAATTTCAGTTGTCTTTGAGACAAGAGATGATGATTCCACTTCTTTCCTTTAAAAATTAAGTGATTTGATTGACAATAACCCCATTGAATCAATTCAATTCTCAAAAATCATGAAAATCATCAGGCTTCTTTTTCTGCATCATAACACAATTTCACAAACTAAGGAGATTGATGCCTGTGTTGTCATTTAAAATGTCATTTTTAAGTTAATAATTAATATCCCCATATCCTAATGAAAAGAAACATTTCTAGCTACATTTGAAAGACTTTGCTTAATATAAAAAACAACATTAAATGTATTCTAATCAATTCTTTTGCTGTACTGAAGCACTCTACTTTGATTTAATGAATACAAATTCACTATTTGTTGCAGGTAGGTACTGGTTCTACTTTGCAAGCTTGTCAGAGGGAAATATGAGTCATTAAGAAGGTCAAATTTACGCTTCTTAGGAAAGAAATGAAGAGCTTACATGAGCTTCTGTCCAGTAAAGAGTTGATGTGCTCCTCTGTGAAGGATGTTATCCTCTGTTCCAGTCTTCTGCAGCATCTACGGCATCGCTGCATGCCCCACAGCTCAGAGCAGAGAGGGAGGATCAGTGCAGGCGGGGGGTGGGTGGGCTGGAACGCTGAAGGACGGAATGAGAAAGGACACTGAACCACTGTGCGGACCCTCCTGTCAGGACTGGGTCACATGGGCGGGAGACATGACTCCTCTGTTTCGTAGAAATGTGGATTCCTGCCTTTCTAATCTTCATCATGGGTGACAGGTGTAGGCTTATGTTTATGTAACCCACAATTCCACACTGAGGGACTTATTTCCCACATTTTAAACCTAGGCCAAAATGGATAGTCATTATCCCAATAGAGTCCTATCAGCTGCTAAAAAAGTTTCTAGTTTCAGTAAAATGATGTTCATTCAAAGTATTGGTTGATTCAGTGCAATGGACAAATATACATACAAAAATAAAGCAAGGTAAAGAATGGGCAAGACAGTGTTCTGAACCCTAGTCCATGCCAAATTGCATTGTCTTCATTTGTTTACAATTTTTTGTGCAAATTGTCTAAATTCGATCTATGTTTTGATGTTTTGTTTCATCTGCTCCTATGGGTTGTAAATGGCTCAACCTTTAATTAATAATTGAAATATAATAAAATTTTTACAATATAATAAACCATATAACTGTCAACTACCATACTACTGCTGGGAAACATCCTGCGGAAGTTGAAGACACTGTTAAATTCCTCAAAGTTTTTGTGGCTGGGACAATTGACCAACAAGCCACCACAAGAGGTGCATATCTCAGAGTCTAAGTGCACCGGGAAACTTGAGGCTGACAAGTTCTGACTTGAGAATATACAAATACATACAATGGATCCCCCTTGTCTGTCAGCCAAAGGGGAGACATTCTCCAGTGTACACACCTGGTGTCAAACATGGATGATGGGACTTGTTGCAGTCACACAAACACACACACACACACGCACACACACACACACACACACACACACACACACACACACACACACACACACACACACACACACACACACACACACACACACACACACACACACAGTGACGGGGTCATAGGATGGAGATGTAAAGATGATTTAAAAAAAGGTTCTGTTTACTAAACAAAGAACTTCAAGACACATATCCTGTGTATCAGCTTGGAGTAACAAGTCCGGCTAGTTCAGCATCAAACTTCAATCCTTCACTCTCCATGTGCTGCCTCCAGAGCAACAACAATGTTAACGCTTGTTTCCATTTCTATTACTCCTTTCCTTCTACTAAAGTTTGCATGCTAATGAGCGAACCATGGCACATTTAAGCCCAAGTTGTTGTTACCGAGTCACAGTAGAATCCAGTCTGTCCTGAGGAAGAACTGTGACTCAAAGGACATTTTCACATCGACTATAGCACTTAGAGAGCCACCCTCACCACCTGACAAGAGATCAGAGAAAAATACATTTAAATTACTCTCATAGAAACAAATATATGATCTCTACAGGGGAAGGAGTTGGGGGGGTCACTGTAAATTGTAGATTTGGAAATATGTGAGCATCGTACAGTATCTCTTTTATGTCCTCATTTTGTAATGTCGATACTCAATAAAAATACAAAAAAAAAGGGGGAAAAAAGAAGAAATAAATATACGGTGGCTGAGAGAACTCAACACACTGCAAATTAACACACCCTCACAACCATAGATAGACATGCACACACACTCACATACACCTATAAACATACCAATGTACACAACTGTGGTTTCAGTTTTCTCTCGCTTAGTGATAATAGCCCTTGCAATTTAAGGTAAGAGTGTCTGTATGCTCTGCCTGTTCCCCCAGGTAGGGGGACGCAGGGCTCTGGTGTCGGCATGGCGACGGTTGGGATTGACGGCCTCTACCTCGCTCACCTTGTCAGGATTATTGACCTATTATTATATATTATATTATACTTTATTATAGGGTATATTCAAGGCATAAACAAAGTTATAATAGATAATATGTCAATAATGAGCCAACTCACTGGATCGTGGTAGAAATCAGTTTTGGGTCTTTTTCATAGGGGACATATTATGAAAATCCACTTTTGTAGTGCTTCTACACGTTAATTTGGGTATCTGGCATGTCTACCGTCCCAAAAACTCTGGAAAAAAACAACTCCCGTGATTTGTTGTGGTTCCTCTATGTCAGAAACGATACGCTAGACTGTGTCGAATGGGATTACGACAGAAAAGTATATAATTTTCCAACCATGCCCATGTGGGGAGTGTGGCTACATGGCCTTGGACCACCCCCAACCATCAACTCACCAGCTCCGGGGAGAGATGGCCCGGCTTCCCGGCTCCCCGGCTAGCGTGAGCTTGCGAGCTTGCGAGCTCATGCTAGCTCACGCAAGCTAATGTGAGCTAACTCGCTCCACCCTCTCCCCGGGGAGACGGCACCGATGGAGCCCGGGCTATGGGGGGATGAGAGGGGCGGGGCACTCAAAACAGGTCAATCTGAGGAGGGCTGTTTTAGAAAGAGTGAATGATCCTTGTGGTATTTTGACCAAAATATGTTACAGACATTTCATTAAGACCCCAAGGAAACATATCAACTGTGATAAAATGGGCTATACAATGGGTCCTTTAATATTTTGAACAACATTGAATCTTTCTGCTATATCAGCATGGTAAAACTGTCATTGCATGAGAAAATGAGGGAACATCATCACACATGTTCAGTAGTTAGGACCCAGCTTGGAAATATAACACTTTTATGTATATCCAATGTATATATGCATGTATGTATAACGTCCAGAGCAGAACCAGAGCACCAACAAGAAGTGGGCTGCTAATGGAATCATTTTGATCCAAGTGGAACTTGCAGAAATGCTTTCATTTCATTTCTCAGTGTTGAAGAAGTGTCTTAAGTTTGGAACTTAGCCTATCAGAGGTCTGACCATTATTTAATTTCTGTATTATTACAAGTTCAGTTATTATTGTATTGTTTTATATTATTTTTGCTTTCATTGATGATATTTTTTAGGTGATGTCAGACTGTTTCTGTTGCCAAAGCAGAGAGAAGAGAAGTAGTTGAACTATTATGACCTCAGCCTGACTGAAATAATCATTTATAATGGAAATATTGTGTGTTGATAATTGGAATCTGTAATATGATAAACATCAACACTCTCAGCTATTATGTGTTGTTGCATGTTCGTTTATCCTAAATATGAGAAGAGACGGTCTGGTCTTATTCAAGTATTTATTTAGAAGCAATGAAAAGGTATGAACAGTTACAGCAAAACAATGGGCACCCAAAGCACAGACCCCGGCCCTTTAGCGGCAACGGGCATTCATGAGTCACATCAAATAGACAGCCTCTGTAATATTTTATAACATTAGATAGAACAGGATTATTCAATAACGGGGGAAGTCTTCCTCGGTTCTTCCTCGATGGTGCGCAGGCGTAGTCCACCCTCTTGGCATTGGAATAAGAATGTTGAGAAAGTGTCTTTAGAGGTAAAGTTAGCAAATTTGGAACTTAACCCAGAGGTCTGACCATGAGTTCAGTTATTATTATGTTGTATTATATACATTTTGATTTCTTGTTGATATTTAATATACACAGCATTTATCCAAATTCATTCACATAATTATTTTGTGCATCTGTGCATAAGTATGCCTTTAGAGAATGTCAGTTTAGTGAGGTGAGTACTGAGTAAGTTAGTAAACTCACCTTGACCGTTCAATTTATTTGCAAGTCATTGTTCATTGTATGGTTGCCAGAATTTACCAGTGCAAACATTATTTAATAATGTCACCTCAAGGTGTCACTTGGGAAACATTGCAAAACATTATCGGGAAAACACTTCAGCCCACGTCAGTGTGTAAACAGTGATGAGTGAATAAAACACAGTGACTTGGACAGCTTTCAGTCAGCTCCGTCCACTACACAACACACAACAGCCTTGATGATGGTGAAGCCTGCCCTCCACTCTGCAGCACTGCTGTTGCTGCTGCTGCTGCGTCCTGGGACTCTGACCGCAGGTATGCTGTCAAATTCCAACATGTTATTTCAAATTATTGTTATGGAGATTGAAAGTCAAGAAATCCTTTTAACAGATTCTCCTGTTGTTTTTCTTCTGTCATTCAGATAATGGTTATGCTCCACTTGAGGTGCAGGTGATAAGCAGTCATTCAGTCCCCAATCAGCTGAGCTACACCACCTCTGTGGCTCCCCAAGGGATCCTACTGGGTGCATTGAATCGACTCATGAATTCCGACACAGACTTTAAGTAAGATCATAACAACCACTGTCATCTGAGAGTCAGCCTACAACTTGAAACTGTTTAATTCATTCTGATCGGTTATGGTGGATCTCCCTTAAGCCTGAGATATAGACACTCTCTAAATTAGATGGGTTGGTCAAGTGTTGGCAAAGTTTTTTTAACCAGATTCATGAATAACTAAGTTACACTGCAGACAAACAGCTTCTGTTTTAGTTTCTCCAAAACAACTGACTATTCGTTTAACCCAGGGGTCTGCAACTTTTACTATCAACAACAACTGAAAAAGTTTTATATATAGTTATACTAAGTGTCGGAGCCCAGATTGCATCAGAGGTTCAACTTGCCAAAGACTGTTGTTCTGTCAGTGCTGTCTACAGCCCACTCACAGGGTCCTTCCTGTGCTACTCTCCTTGCTCCACCAGCCTGAGCTCTTCACTGGCTTCTCAGACACTGCTAGAATTCTCTTGCTGACAATGTATAATCGCTAATTCTGTCAGCTTAACCTTGATGATTGAAATACTTCTGGACATGCTCAGTTTGATCTTAATCTAAGCCAGCTCGATTTTCTCGACTATCTGTGTTCCAAGAACCTACTTAGCTGGATGGGAATTGAGAAGATAATTTTAACCTGATAAAAGCTAATCAGTAACATTTGAAGGTCAGAGTCAGTATCAGATGCATCCGTGGTGACCAACGCTCATGATCATTTAACTGAAACTTACTTAGTGGATGTAATTTGTTCTTTTGTTTGGTCCTCCAGGTTTACCTATACAGAGGATCCAAACTATGGCCCATTCCTGGAGAGTGTGAATGGTGTGGCTGGAAGTCAAAAAGACCACACATACTGGGAGTTATTGGTCCAACTCCCAAATAACACAATCATAAGACCAAATGTTGGTAAGTCCATTATTAAAATATCAGTTGATCAGTCAATGTCATTTTGAATCAGATTATTAATACACATAATGGATCTTGTTTGTAGGCATTGGGTGTTACATTCCCGGAAAAAATGAGAAGATCATTCTGAACTATACAACGTGGTGAAGATTCAGCAACTAATGTGCATCAACACGGGATCAGAGCCAGCACTGGAGTTGTCTGTTTATGTCTGTATTTCATAGGTGGACAAGTAAAAAACGTTCATGTGTGATTAGTATCGACTGTTGAGTGACAACAGCATCTGAATAAAGGATCCTCCTTACATGTGTTGTAATTGATTGTAATTAAAAGAGAATGAACTGTTGTCAACATTAGTGACAAGTCGACAGACGTCCCCCTCCCCCCACACCCCACACACACACAAACACACATACAGACACAAACACACAAAATAAATAGATAAGCAGCCAAGTGCTGGCCTATCCTTGCAAATGTAACGTAAATGCAAATGTGTTTTAGCTTCACACGTTGTTGCTCTGAGATCAATTCAAAGTTGCCAGATTTGTAAGTTTTCTTCAAAAAGACTGGAATGAATCTGCATTGCTGTACACGTGTAAGATTATGTAATTTTAAAGAGACATAATGCAAAACAAAAAAAAAGAATCAATGTCATTATTCAACAAAACTAGTCAGCTGTAACTGCCATTTCAAGGCTGATAAAATAATTAGCAAATGTGGCAAGGCAGGTTTATACATCAGATAAATATATTCAACCAAATGAATATAAACAAAATTATATTTCTTATTTTTTAGACATCTGCTTCTCACACTCTCAATTAGTCTCTTTACACTCAACAGCCTAACTTCACTTTCAACTATAATAAAGCTGGGCTTAGCCTTATCTGCACACAGGATATACACCGAAAAATAGGGTCCATTAATCTTCCTCAGATCGGGTCATAACCTGGGAAGGAAAAGTCATTATTGACCTTCATTTAACCTAACATCCACCATCCGGATAATCAGTACTACAAAGCTGGTTATTAACTGTCTCTGTTAAATCTGGGTTTCCTTATGCAGTTACAAGCATGTTCATGCAGAACAGGCAGAGTCCTTAAGCGACATCAATAACCATTAATAAAGCTCTTATTAACATAAAAGAAGGAATGCTGATACCTGCCTGTAGAGTTTGTAATAACAACATCCGAAAGTGACAGTCAACAGGTGAAATGTAAATAATAACAAAAGAATAAAAAAATAATACACAAACATAGAATTTTTTTCTTTGTCTTTCAGGGGGGAACTGTTGAATTCATTAAATAATCAACTGTCAATGATGTCTAAAGTCAATGTGTTCATTTTCCAGAAAGGACTTATAGTTTTTGAGTAACAGGTTTTTGTTTGGAGGAGAGTTAGGAAATGAGAACTACGTTTCTAAACTGCTCACACTGCCTCATTTTTTGGTTCCAAACTATAACATAGATATGTACGTGTTCGTCCAAGCCTTGTGATTCTTAAGGTGTTTTCATTTCGTAGATAGGAGTTATACATTTTGAATTAGATCATTTTGTTCGGGATATTCTCCTCAGGTCCATCTGTCCCCCTCTCTGTGTAACAGGTGTCTCGTTAGTGAAGTTACACACGCAGAGGGAGGGGGGACAGAGGGGGAAATGGGACAGTGAGATCTATTTATAAACTACTTCATAGGTGTTGTTATTCACTATATGTGGTGAAGTCAGTAGAGCATATACAATTGTATATGGAATTGTATATTCCATATACAATTCCATATGTTTATCGTTAGTTCTCTCCCTTTTTGGAATGATCTTTGACCTAGGGAATAATCTCTGACCAATAGATGGTTGAAGAAGGAATGTTCTTTAAACATGCGACTTCAACTTTAGGTAAAAACATGTCCTTATTATGGCAGAAGGCGCTATGTGGGATGGTCATGGGCCGAACCAATCTTTCTATATATATTGTGTTCGACCCCTGCAAGTTAGACTTTCACTATTGGCGTGTGATTTCACCGGGTATACAATGGTGCCCCTCCTGACTTAATAAACATATCATACAAACAAGAACGAGGTTCGCTGAGATCCTTCATCAACATCAACAAAAACATTGACATTCTATTGCATAGAATATACCATAAAATACAGTGCTGGTAATAATTTATATCTGCAACCTCATTAACATGATGCAGTCGACTGAAAGTTAAAGACAAACATTTACAGAATCATTATTCAGAAGTGAAATGTGAAATTACCAAAATAGAAATCTAACTAGAGAATATATAAGTTAGAAAAGCTGGTGATAAAAATGTGTGATTGTTTTACACATAAAGGGACTCAGAGCTCTGAAGTGTCTCCGCTTGGACTGGAATCTGTTTTCTAAATGCTGGTAATAATTTCTATCTGCAACCTGACGACATCACACCTAGAAAACCTTTATTTACACCTCCCTTCATTGACAGAGGGTCATTTAGCAGAGGTGTGACTCTTCATGTGCAGCCTCACGTTGGTCTTTCGGTGGAAGCCTTCCCCATACACCTCACAGCGGTGCGGTTTCTCCCCGGTGTGCGTGCTGCCGTGTTGTTTCAGCGAGGAGTGGTCACTTCAGAGAAATGTGTTATGATGAAGACTCTCAATGAATAGTTTAAATTTGACCCAGTTCACTTTGTTTATCCCAGTTGAACGTGACTCACACAGTGTTCCAACCTGTTTGAAACACGATGATGCCAGCAATGGTTCAGGTACATCAACAAACTGCTTCTGAAACTAGGTCATGAACACATGAACGCATTTTTATATTGTTCAATATAAAAATGCACATATAAAATGGCATTTATTAATCAAGATATCAAGTTAGATCATGTGAGAGCTGAATTAACTAGCCGGGCCCCAGACACAACATGGGGCCCGGCTAATGGCTCAAGCAGCGTCCACCTGCCGGAGAACACTTCCGTGGTTATTTTAAAAATAAAAGCTTAAAAATAATGGATTCGATTTTTATGGGAATTGAGCATTTTTCTTAAAATTATTTTGATTTAAATGTTTCTATATTTACCATTAAGTCACATCAATCAATATCAATGTATATTAATATATATAAGTAAATTAATGTGAAGTTCAGTTGATCAATATAATAGTTACACTCCATCAAGACGGTGAGAGACGGTGGTCTAGAAACTTGGCCTATGGCCAGTGAAGGTCTCTGGTTCGACTCCACGGAGAGACAATGAAAACGAACCTGGATTGATCTGCCCAAAATTCCAACAGTCACTTTAGACCCTGTCTAGTGCACCTTACTCCCCCAACGTCTGCTCTCTCTCGGTGTATGCTGTGAGTTTGGTGCGTGAGCGAGTGTCGGAGCGAGTGCGATTTTCGTTCTTTATTTATTTTGTTTGTAGTTAATGTTATATTTTTTTGAATCACATAGCACATTAGAGTCACAGTAGTTTATTTTCTGGTGGTTTGGGTTTCTCTCTGGGTGTTTTTCCCCTCACCAGCGTCTTGCTGGTGCAGCGATGGCCGTCATGGCCTCAGGGAATTTTAAATCACTGACACGCAAACACGGGGTTAAGATTTGTGTAAGTTTCCCCTGCAGTGTGGAGAGCATAGGGCTGGCTGTGGGGGAGAGGGTCGGTCACAGCTGTGTGGTGTCAGCGGCCCGGATGAACAGCGCCGTGGTCGTGTTCCTGGACCGCGTGGAGAAGGTGCACTCCGTGGTCGAGTCAGGCATCACCGTGAACGGTTGTTTTGTACAGGTACTGCCTTTGTCCCAACCCGCTACCAAGGTGGTCCTGTCCAATGTCCCTCCGTTCATCACCGATGAGTTCCTCAGTAGAGAGCTGTCCAGACACGGGAAGGTAGCGTCCCCCATACGTAAGCTGTTGTCTGGATGTAAGTCTCCGTTACTGAAACACGTCGTGTCCCACCGCAGACAGCTGTACATGATACTTAACAACCGGAACGAGGAGCTCAACCTCCGTTTTCATGTTAAAGTAGATGATTATGACTATCAGATTTTCGCCACTTCATCGGTGATGAAGTGTTTCGGGTGCGGAGAGGAGGGACACACGGTGAGAGTCTGTCCGAAGCGGAGTGACCCGGCTCCGCCCGGTCCTGGCGCGGCTACGAGCGCTGTGGGCGGGGGGCCCCGCTGCTCCTCCGGTACCGGAGCGACGGGGACCCGCTGCCGCGCTGCCCGCCGTGCCTGCCGATCCCCCCGGGGAGCCGGTCGCCGCGGGGCTGGCCGGTCCCCCCAGGGGCCGGTCGCCGCGGGGCTGGCCGGTCCCTCGGGGGGGCGGTCGCGGAGGGGCTGGCCGTCACATCGGGGCCCCCGTCTGCCCCGGTCGCTGCGCCACGGGTCTCTCCTCCACATCTCCGCGGAGAACCGAGGCTGTGACCGAGCCATCACGAGGGGTGAGTTTTGTTAATACACCGGGTGTTGGGGTGGATGTGGTGGTGGAGGATGTTGTGGTGGAGGATGTTGTGGGTGAGGTAGAGGAAAAGGAGGTGGGGGATAAAGGGGAGGAAGATTCCTCATTTCAGTGGTATAGGAGTTCTATGTATGGTCACCTTGGCAGAGGGGCCGTGAGAGAATTGTTTGATTGATATTTCAGGACAGGTAGCTGCCTGACAGGTTTTTCACTCTCCCTCCTACACGCCGAAAAGTTGCTTTATTATTGAAATTGAAACTGTATCTTTTCGAGACTTTGTTTGGTCTGGAAGGGGGTTACATGTCGTACAGGTTTACATCTGTGATGTCTTGTGACTAAATTCTCAGACTTTTTAAATACAATTCCATATGTTTATCGTTAGTTCTCTCCCTTTTTGGAATGATCTTTGACCTAGGGAATAATCTCTGACCAATAGATGGTTGAAGAAGGAATGTTCTTTAAACATGCGACTTCAACTTTAGGTAAAAACATGTCCTTATTATGGCAGAAGGCGCTATGTGGGATGGTCATGGGCAGAACCAATCTTTCTATATATATTGTGTTCGACCCCTGCAAGTTAGACTTTCACTATTGGCGTGTGATTTCACCGGGTATACAATGGTGCCCCTCCTGACTTAATAAACATATCATACAAACAAGAACGAGGTTCGCTGAGATCCTTCATCAACATCAACAAAAACATTGACATTCTATTGCATAGAATATACCATAAAATACAGTGCTGGTAATAATTTATATCTGCAACCTCATTAACATGATGCAGTCGACTGAAAGTTAAAGACAAACATTTACAGAATCATTATTCAGAAGTGAAATGTGAAATTACCAAAATAGAAATCTAACTAGAGAATATATAAGTTAGAAAAGCTTGTGATAAAAATGTGTGATTGTTTTACACATAAAGGGACTCAGAGCTCTGAAGTGTCTCCGCTTGGACTGGAATCTGTTTTCTAAATGCTGGTAATAATTTCTATCTGCAACCTGACGACATCACACCTAGAAAACCTTTATTTACACCTCCCTTCATTGACAGAGGGTCATTTAGCAGAGGTGTGACTCTTCATGTGCAGCCTCACGTTGGTCTTTCGGTGGAAGCCTTCCCCATACACCTCACAGCGGTGCGGTTTCTCCCCGGTGTGCGTGCTGCCGTGTTGTTTCAGCGAGGAGTGGTCACTTCAGAGAAATGTGTTATGATGAAGACTCTCAATGAATAGTTTAAATTTGACCCAGTTCACTTTGTTTATCCCAGTTGAACGTGACTCACACAGTGTTCCAACCTGTTTGAAACACGATGATGCCAGCAATGGTTCAGGTACATCAACAAACTGCTTCTGAAACTAGGTCATGAACACATGAACGCATTTTTATATTGTTCAATATAAAAATGCACATATAAAATGGCATTTATTAATCAAGATATCAAGTTAGATCATGTGAGAGCTGAATTAACTAGCCGGGCCCCAGACACAACATGGGGCCCGGCTAATGGCTCAAGCAGCGTCCACCTGCCGGAGAACACTTCCGTGGTTATTTTAAAAATAAAAGCTTAAAAATAATGGATTCGATTTTTATGGGAATTGAGCATTTTTCTTAAAATTATTTTGATTTAAATGTTTCTATATTTACCATTAAGTCACATCAATCAATATCAATGTATATTAATATATATAAGTAAATTAATGTGAAGTTCAGTTGATCAATACAACGTCTGCTCCCTCTCTCTCTCTCTCTCTGGGTCTCTCTGTCTCTCTCTCTCTCTGGGTCTCTCTCTAAGCGTCTCTTTTCGACCCGGCCGCAGAAGGCACCCATTTCGAAATTTCTCGGCAGGAGGAATTTTCTACCAGTCTGAATTTGGACATTGTTTTGTTTTTATTTGTTGAGAGTTCCATATGTACTTGCTTAAAGTAATTTCCTTGCACAATTTACTAGAATTCCTCATTTCAGTGGTATAGGAGTTCTATGTATGGTCACCTTGGCAGAGGGGCCGTGAGAGAATTGTTTGATTGATATTTCAGGACAGGTAGCTGCCTGACAGGTTTTTCACTCTCCCTCCTACACGCCGAAAAGTTGCTTTATTATTGAAATTGAAACTGTATCTTCTCGAGACTTTGTTTGGTCTGGAAGGGGGTTACATGTCGTACAGGTTTACATCTGTGATGTCTTGTGACTAAATTCTCAGACTTTTTAAATACAATTCCATATGTTTATCGTTAGTTCTCTCCCTTTTTGGAATGATCTTTGACCTAGGGAATAATCTCTGACCAATAGATGGTTGAAGAAGGAATGTTCTTTAAACATGCGACTTCAACTTTAGGTAAAAACATGTCCTTATTATGGCAGAAGGAGCTATGTGGGATGGTCATGGGCAGAACCAATCTTTCTATATATATTGTGTTCGACCCCTGCAAGTTAGACTTTCACTATTGGCGTGTGATTTCACCGGGTATACAATGGTGCCCCTCCTGACTTAATAAACATATCATACAAACAAGAACGAGGTTCGCTGAGATCCTTCATCAACATCAACAAAAACATTGACATTCTATTGCATAGAATATACCATAAAATACAGTGCTGGTAATAATTTATATCTGCAACCTCATTAACATGATGCAGTCGACTGAAAGTTAAAGACAAACATTTACAGAATCATTATTCAGAAGTGAAATGTGAAATTACCAAAATAGAAATCTAACTAGAGAATATATAAGTTAGAAAAGCTGGTGATAAAAATGTGTGATTGTTTTACACATAAAGGGACTCAGAGCTCTGAAGTGTCTCCGCTTGGACTGGAATCTGTTTTCTAAATGCTGGTAATAATTTCTATCTGCAACCTGAGGATGAGCCGCACCTCTCACATCATTTCATTCGCGAGACGACATCACACCTAGAAAACCTTTATTTACACCTCCCTTTATTGACAGAGGGTCATTTAGCAGAGGTGTGACTCTTCATGTGCAGCCTCACGTTGGTCTTTCGGTGGAAGCCTTCCCCATACACCTCACAGCGGTGCGGTTTCTCCCCGGTGTGCGTGCTGCCGTGTTGTTTCAGCGAGGAGTGGTCACTTCAGAGAAATGTGTTATGATGAAGACTCTCAATGAATAGTTTAAATTTGACCCAGTTCACTTTGTTTATCCCAGTTGAACGTGACTCACACAGTGTTCCAACCTGTTTGAAACACGATGATGCCAGCAATGGTTCAGGTACATCAACAAACTGCTTCTGAAACTAGGTCATGAACACATGAACGCATTTTTATATTGTTCAATATAAAAATGCACATATAAAATGGCATTTATTAATCAAGATATCAAGTTAGATCATGTGAGAGCTGAATTAACTAGCCGGGCCCCAGACACAACATGGGGCCCGGCTAATGGCTCAAGCAGCGTCCACCTGCCGGAGAACACTTCCGTGGTTATTTTAAAAATAAAAGCTTAAAAATAATGGATTCGATTTTTATGGGAATTGAGCATTTTTCTTAAAATTATTTTGATTTAAATGTTTCTATATTTACCATTAAATCACATCAATCAATATCAATGTATATTAATATATATAAGTAAATTAATGTGAAGTTCAGTTGATCAATACAACGTCTGCTCCCTCTCTCTCTCTCTGGGTCTCTCTGTCTCTCTCTCTCTCTGGGTCTCTCTCTAAGCGTCTCTTTTCGACCTGGCCGCAGAAGGCACCCATTTCGAAATTTCTCGGCAGGAGGAATTTTCTAGTTAATAATGTCACCGCAAGGTGTCACCTGGGAAACATTGCAAAACATTATCAGGAAAACACCTCAGCCCACGTCAGTGTGTAAACAGTGATGAGTGAATAAAACACAGTGACTTGGACAGCTTTCAGTCAGCTCCGTCCACTACACAGCACACAACAGCCTTGATGATGGTGAAGCCTGCCCTCCACTCTGCAGCACTGCTGTTGCTGCTGCTGCTGCGTCCTGGGACTCTGACCGCAGGTATGCTGTAAAATTCCAACATGTTATTTCAAATTATTGTTATGGAGATTGAAAGTCAAGAAATCCTTTTAACAGATTCTCCTGTTGTCTTTCTTCTCTCATTCAGATAATGGTTATGCTCCACTTGAGGTGCAGGTGAAAAGCAGTCAACCAATCCCCAGTCAGCTGAGCTACACCACCTCTGTGGCTTTCAGAGGGATCCTACTGGGTGCATTGAATCGACTCATGAACTCCGACGCAGACTTTAAGTAAGATCATTACAACCACTGTCATCTGAGAGTCAGCCTACAACTTGAAACTGTTTCATTCATTCTTATCGGTTATGGTGGATCTCCCTTAAGCCTGAGATATAGACACTCTCTAAATTAGATGGGTTGGTCAAGTGTTGGCAAAGTTTTTTTAACCAGAACATGAATAACTAAGTTACACTGCAGACAAACAGCTTCTGTTTTAGCTTCTCCAAAACAACTGACTATTCGTTTAACCCAGGGGTCTGCAGCTTTTACTATCAACAACAACTGAAAAAGTTTTATATATAGTTATACTCAGTGTCGTGCCAGGTCACACTTAAAATGAACTAGTTCAAAGTTTAATCAATCAATGTCAATGTCTCTAGTTTCTCCATCTTTGAAAATGGAGTTGGTGCACACATAGGGTGGGGGACACATTAGACATGGTAGGAGCCCAGATTGCCAAAGACTGTTGTTCTGTCAGTGCTGTCTACAGCCCACTCGCAGGGTCCTTCCTGTGCTACTCTCCTTGCTCCACCAGCCTGAGCTCTTCACTGGCTTCTCAGAGACTGCTAGAATTATCTTGCTGACAATGTATAATCGCTAATTCTGTCAGCTTACCCTTGATGATTGAAATACTTCTGGACATGCTCAGTTTGATCTTAATCTAAGCCAGCTCGATTTTCTCGACTATCTGTGTTCCAAGAACCTACTTAGCTGGATGGGAATTGAGAAGATAATTTTAACCTGATAAAAGCTAATCAGTAACATTTGAAGGTCAGAGTCAGTATCAGATGCATCCGTGGTGACCAACGCTCATGATCATTTAACTGAAACTTACTTAGTGGATGTAATTTGTTCTTTTGTTTGGTCCTCCAGGTTTACCTACACAGAGGATCCAAACTATGGCCCATTCCTGGAGAGTGTGAATGGTGTGGCTGGCTGTCAAAAAGACCACACATACTGGGAGTTATTGGTCCAACTCCCAAATAACACAATCATAAGACCAAATGTTGGTAAGTCCATTATTAATATATCAGTTGATCAGTCAATGTCATTTTGAATCAGATTATTAATACACATAATGGATCTTGTTTGTAGGCATTGGGTGTTACATTCCCAAAGAAAACGAGACGATCATTCTGAACTTTACAAAGTGGTGAAGATTCAGCAACTAATGTGCATCAACACGGGATCAGAGCCAGCACTGGAGTTGTCTGTTTATGTCTGTATTTCATAGGTGGACAAGTAAAAAACGTTCATGTGTGATTAGTATCGACTGTTGAGTGACAACAGCATCTGAATAAAGGATCCTCCTTACATGTGTTGTAATTGATTGTAATTAAAAGAGAATGAACTGTTGTCAACATTAGTGACAAGTCGACAGACGTCCCCCTCCCCCCACACCCCACACACACACAAACACACGTACAGACACAAACACACAAAATAAATAGATAAGCAGCCAAGTGCTGGCCTATCCTTGCAAATGTAACGTAAATGCAAATGTGTTTTAGCTTCACACGTTGTTGCTCTAAGCTCAATTCAAAGTTGCCAGATTTGTAAGTTTTCTTCAAAAAGACTGGAATGAATCTGCATTGCTGTACACGTGTAAGATTATGTCATTTTAAAGAGACATAATGCAAAACAAAAAAAAAGAATCAATGTCATTATTCAACAAAACTAGTCAGCTGTAACTGCCATTTCAAGGCTGATAAAATAATTAGCAAATGTGGCAAGGCAGGTTTATACAGCAGATAAATATATTCAACCAAATGAATATATACAAAATTATATTTCTTATTTTTTAGACATCTGCTTCTCGCACTCTCAATTTGTCTCTTTACGCTCAACAGCCTAACTTCACTTTCAACTATAATAAAACTGGGCTTAGCCTTATCTGCACACAGGATATACACCGAAAAATAGGGTCCATTAATCTTCCTCAGATCGGGTCATAACCTGGGAAGGAAAAGTCATTATTGACCTTCATTTAACCTAACATCCACCATCCGGATAATCAGTACTACAAAGCTGGTTATTAACTGTCTCTGTTAAATCTGGGTTTCCTTATGCAGTTACAAGCAGGTTCATGCAGAACAGGCAGAGTCCTTAAGCGACATCATCAGAACCATTAATAAAGCTCTTATTAACATAAAAGAAGGAATGCTGATACCTGCCTGTAGAGTTTGTAATAACAACATCCGAAAGTGACATTCAACAGGTGAAATGTAAATAATAACAAAAGAATAAAAAAATAATACATATTAATTTCGTTAAAGTATAAGGCTAAAAAATAAAACTGTAAATAAGCAGAACAATTATATT
Source organism: Pseudopleuronectes americanus (assembly GCA_038501795.1). NCBI lineage: Eukaryota > Metazoa > Chordata > Actinopteri > Pleuronectiformes > Pleuronectidae > Pseudopleuronectes > Pseudopleuronectes americanus. Next base: position 18,202,426 of record CM076719.1, read on the forward strand.
AAGGTACTAACTGAGTATTTCAGTTTAGTGGCCGATCATATTCAAACTATTCTGAACACGTTTGATGCAGATACATTTTTTTTTAGGTGATGTCACGTCAGACTGTTTCTGTTGCCGAAGCAGAGAGAAGAGAACTGTGATGACCTCAGCCTGACTGAAATAATCATTTATAATGGAAATTTTGTGTGTTGATAATTAGGATCTGTAATATGATAAACATCAACACTCTCAGCTATTATGTCGGTAATCACAAGTCTTTGTTGAATTGAAATGAAGCTATAACAGTTGTGATGTTGTTTTAAACACTGTGATAAACTCTTCCCCTGATCATCAGAAGCTCTCTATGAAAGATTCCACTCATCTATTAAATATCTGCTGACATTGTTTTCTCACTTTACTACAAACCTACCTCTTTTGTCCCTGTCAGGATCTTGTAGCTCGATGACCCTGGTTTTCCAGTCATCTGATTGGTCAGGAGTTTGTGTGTTGACAGGTTTTGATCTGTTATCTGGAGCAGGTTAACACTTAGCAAGTAACCATGGTGATTTACCCCAGAAAGTAAACCAGCTTCGTAGGACTGAAAACTTAAAGTTAAACATAAAGCTACATCGAAAACTGCAACTCCTGCTTCAGAGTACGAGACACAGGCTGAGCAGAAGACCATGTGTGCTGCCATCGAACATCTAATTGGTCTCTTCTCATTGGCTGTTCCCTGAGGAGCTCATTTGTAAGGAAACTGCCCCATATACTGAGAAAAGCCAGGATGTGGTAACCTTGTGACCCACAGCCGCTGGAGCTGGAGAGTGGTGAATGTGAAGTGTTGAGTGTTATATTTTAAACATTGTAAAAGTCACAGAATTCAAAATCTCTTCACCTAACAAAAATAGAATCTGTTGATATAACATGTAATTGTCAGTGGATAGGTTTTTGCTGACTCCTGTTATTTGCTCAGGCGTTTTGTTTACTTTGTTTGGAGTGATGGGCAATAAAACAATACCAATAGTAGATGCAATACAATGTCATCATTAGCATTAGAACATGAGTACAATATACATTGATATATTGATGTGTAAGCACAGTGAGGAAGTTTAATACATTATTGATGTTAATGCTTTAACCCACATTTGTAAAATGGTAAATGGTAAAAATAAATGAATTTAACAAAGAATAGTAACAAGGATCCTCGGATGCATTCCTGATACTTTTCGTAGAGGACATTGCTCCCATGCATTAGGGCTGTCGGGCTATTGACATAAGGCTCAAGTCTTTAACCAGCCGTGATTATAGTAGGTATGTCTGTTATTTAGTTTAACCGTCCACATTATGGTCATTGCCATGATGAAATTTAGGCCACAGCTCTACAAAGTGTGGCTCACATGTGTTTATTAACATGCACTGATCCAGAAGTCAAAGAAGCAAATATTTGAACTTTGGTCAGAACTCCTGCTGGGACTCTCCAGAGCCTCCTTAAATCTAGTTTATGGGGGTCACAGAAAACAAGCAGGAGGATTTTGGTTCCCTATAAAAAAATCCAAAGTAATTATTGAAGAGGGGTGAATCATTGCTATTTACTAGTGCTCTTCTTCTAGAGCTTTAATACTAATATGTGATCAATCACTTATTATCATTGACAGTATCTCTGGAGATAACAGGCCTCTTTTTTCTTTTCACAGCATGGAAGCAGCTATTCATTTAAACTGTCGACCATGTGCCTGTTCAGAAAGCTCAATAGGCCTCAATACATGTGAATAATCATAATTGCCTTTTTTCAATAAAGACGGTGGAAACTCCCAACAATTAAGCGCAGGGAACCTAATATTATCTTGTGGTCATGTAGCTAATAGTCTGATTTATAAAACAAAAAAAAATGTTGTCAGGAGAATATCCTTATCATACTTTAATCCTCAATCCCCACATCAAATAACTCGTACTTGTACTTTCTCCAATATCGACTGCAGGGCCGAGTCCATGTGGTCTGATAACCTTCTCCGTGTAATGACAGGAGTGTCTCTTAATAGAGCACCGATTGATGTCGGCTGTTTGCATGTGAATCACTCTCCTACAAAGAGTATCATCGATGACAATGTATTTCTTTTTTTCAAGGTCGGATCGATTGAAGTGTGGCTTTTGGAAATCTATTCACTCAATTCTCGGTCTGCTGCAGGATCCAGACTATAAAAGTGGAGCTGATGTGGTTTTGCTGCTCAAAGCTGCTGTCCTGGTTCAGCCAGAGGAATTCAGAAGCCTCCAGAACCTCCTGAGGATCCTGCTAGACGACTTGCAACTCAGCAGGTAGGTCACGACGGCTCGGACAAATAACTGTCTATGATCATTCTACGTAGATTTATGTTTAGACGGCTACAGAACCGCTTGCAAGCCTTTGATTAGAAACAGTAAAACGTCAATTTAGCATTTAGCTTCTAATAGAGGCGCTTCAGTCAGTTTATATAACAAAAAAAATCTCATTGATAATCCCCATTAGAGTTTCAAGGTTTAGTTAATGGATTTATTGGTTGCTTTACTTTTTAAATAATATATAAATTAATCCTTGAGCGTTTTAAGTTAAAATAACAAACGCTTGCTTGTTCCGTTCTCTTAAATGAAGCATTTACATCATAATAAAGGATAAAAAAATACATCTTTGGGTTTTGGACTGTTGACCTGACAAAGCAAGTAACTTCAAGGTGTCATTTTGGACCATTTGTTTTTACATTACTTGAGAAGAGAGTGTGTGTGTTTGTGTATGTGTGTGTGTGTGTGTGTGTGTGACGACGACTTTAAAAGGGATATATTGGTTATATGTGATATGACAGTTATGAGATAGTTCCAGCTATTCCCCCTCTATTGTGTGTGTTGGTCAGACGTGGAAATTAAGAATCCCTGTTGACTCAAATTGTTTTGTGAATTTCAGCTCAAACATTCACCTTTATCCAACAGTTAGCCCACAAGAGCGTTGACAGTGTGACAGTGGTGATGATTTACTATAATTAGACTAAATTTTTTAAGGATTTGTTCGGAGAATAACCAAACACCTCTTGCGCTTGCTCAATGAAGATTGTTGTAGGAACTCTGAAGGGATCCGATGAATTATGAAAATCATCAATCACATTCCCATGTTTACTGTGAAATTTTAATGTGTCAAAAGCTGCTGTATAATATCTATTTTCTTCATGTCACCCTAGTGTTGTTTTTCAGAGAAACAGGCTGATTCACTACAATCAGCAGTTATTAAAACTTTTTATTTTTTCTTATTCTTTCTTATTTATCTCCAGTGTGATCACACTGTATACCCAAAACCATTGGAGGTATAGTGCTTGACCTGGAGTTGGGACAAAGTTAAAATGCTGGTTAAAAATGTATCTATATTCATCAATAAGTATATGATAATCTATTCCTGCCACACACAGACATCCTACATAGCCAAAGGATTTTCATGGTTGATCCCTCGATAGATTAAATGCAGTAGGATTTATGTCCAACGGGTGGTGCTAGTGCTGCATCCATTGGTTCCCTCCACCTGCACTGGATGTTAAACAGCCACTGCAAAGCACAAGAGGGAACTATTGTGCTGCCTGTATCATCACTTCTCAGACCGCCACCTTGTTTCATGTTTCATCTCCTGTAGTTTAACTCAAGTCACTAGTCTCAACACACTCTGTCCCTTACACAGCCTCTGCAGATAAGCCAATGTCTCGAGAACGATCCTGCGTTACAGTATGTGTTGTTACAGCGGGCTGCAGGGGTTTACAAAATGGCTGTTCCCTCATTTCTGCTGATGATACTTTGAGCTGTTCTGTCATTATGATAGCTTCCAACCATACTGGCAGCACTAGATCGATACAATTGATTCTGAGATCAATTAATTGTTTCATCAATGTGTGACAAAGAGGAATTATGAGCATTTCACATCCGCTCATAATTAGTCCTGCCTGGAAGATGTCATTGCTCTTTGTGCCTCCTCTACTTGTTAGGAGATGTTTTCTACCAGCTGAAAAATACATTTTTAAATCTTTTCTGATCAGAATCCTAAACTTACTGGTTTAGTGAAACGAACTACATTTACTTGTATATTTTACAGGTGTGATGGTGCAGTTTTTAATGGATATCCTACTTGGTCAATATTGATTCTAAAGGCTGGACGACAAACTGTATCTATCTGCTCTTTAATAGTTTGAGATTTCCCTGCTGTGACTTGAGGATCACCTTGGGACACATTAAATACAGTTTATCTATTGTTACAGTAGCTTGTTGCTTTATTGTGATTTCTGAGCTAATAGGTCAGTTTTAAGTAATGAATTTGTGTTTTTACATTAGTAAGGTAGGATCAATAGAAGACAGTAAATCATAAAGACGCAACACTGCTTAGCAAGTTCAACATGTCTGTGTGTTCCTTATATACTCCTTATTGGTTTATTGACTGAGAGAATGAGAAAACAAAATAACTGCCTTGCCACCAGTATTGGTTTCCACCGCCCCTCACTATGCATTTCATGTCGGCTCGCTGCAGTTCACCTCACACATCTGTGTTTGCACAGGAGCACGTCTATTGCCTGTACACAGCATGTCATTCCCTGCCTGGTTGAGGTGTTAGGGCGGTGGGGTGGTGGTCGTTGTTAGGGTTAAAGTTTATGAGCAGTGCGTCATGTTTGCCTGACCCACTTCATTTAGTCCAGGACAGGCTGCTGGGGGCTGCATGTTGTGGCTGAGGGGGGCAGCCAAGCCAAATATAATGACCAGTCTTTGTTGAGAGCTGAGGCTCACACCAGGATAGGCTCAAGCCAGACAATAGCTTAGGTCACAGGTCCTCAGATGCCAGGATGAGCAGGCTAATGAGCCAGCATTGAGCTCAGAGCAGCAGGCCAGTGTGGTCCGCAGCCGCAGGCTCAGATGGTTTTGACACGGCCAAGGCTAATTTGTCTGTTTTGTTCCTGACAGCGGAGTCTCCTGACAGGAGTTGCCAAGAGTTAACTGGAGAGCTGCACGGCTAGAGGCCTGTTAATCAGAGGTCTTCTCCAGTCCAAGAGGGTCGGATCATAAAAGGGACTGTTGGAAACCCCACTTAAAGTCAACATGTATCAATTTAAAAGAGGGACCCAAGGACAGTCAGACCTGTTCCAGCATTGACATCCACACTAGCAATAGAACCATGAGCCACAAATTTAACAGCAATCTTGGTCCGAAATAGCAGGAATATCAAATGAGTGAGATGTAGAACATGGTCAGATCTGATGGCATGATCCATATGATCCTCTTAGATACAAGACATTTTACACCCTCATCAATACAGTGGGACCCTACCCAACTGGACTGGAATGTAGTTTGAACTGGGGTCCTTGGTCAAGTCTTTGTCTGAATTGAACCTGTCAAGAGAAATACATCCGTTTGAAGCACTGCGCCAACACAACATGTTTATGAAATACAGAAAGTGTTCACATCAGCTACTTTGCCAGCCTCTGTGACCTATGATTACACATAACACCCTATAGTCGATGAACCAAAACACCACAGGCACTGACATCTTAGCAGAAGGATGGAGTGGTTGGTACAATTGTCTAAACAGCATCAAAAATCAGTGTGCATAGATTGGTTTAAACATTATGAATACCTTTGTGGAAAATATGTAGGGCCTTTTCCTCATTTGCTAAATCAATCTTCTGAGTGCTACAGAGACACATAACAACAGGGTTCAGGCCGTGGGGGCCAGGAAGAGGTTATGACGGTTGGGTTTTTCCCACCTCATGTTTGGACGAATAAACACTTTGGCCTTTATATTTTGTCAGATTCATTGTACAAACAACCTCCTTTTAGGCAAATACACCTTTTTTCGTACTCACAGTATTTCTGAATTAAGCTTGGCTGTGACTCCTGCAAGCTTGACTGGCCGGTCGCCTCCTTTGTTCGACTGTGCAGGTTTTAATTTTGACCTCTTTACACTTTCCTGCCACTCCCCATTGCTCCATCAACCTCTGCGACCCAGACACATGCGGCTCTGGCTTATCCAGCAATGGCATTGACCTCTCATTTTCATATTGACCCACTGCTTCCCATGACCTCTGCCCTCTTAGGGTCAGGTCTCCAGCCGTCTGGAACTCTTCCTCCTTGACCTGGTCCTGCTTGCCACATTTTGGAAGGTGCAGATGGATTGCTGTCTGCTCAGGATGGCTCCAGGATTACATTGTTGTCTCCATCCTCCTGGCCCGAACAGCTGCTCTGGCCACAGAATTATTCAGTTGATTATATAATTTGGCTTTTATGTTTTTGGTTATTCCAGAGCTTTTCTTTGAATTAGAATTTTCCAATTTCCCTTTTGATAGTGTTTATTATGTAGCTTATTTTACTGAGAAGCACAATACAGATGGCCGGGGGGAACTTTATCTGCCTGGATTTCGTTTTACCACTGTCTGTCACCCTCTGAACTTGTTGTCCTCATTCCATAGCCTGGGTTTGATACATAATGTCCTGATAGTGTGCTTGGGAGAATCTGGGTCAGCTGAGCCTGAGATAGCACAGACACGAGGCTGACGTCACAAACGTCACACAGACCAGAGGACGCAATGCTTGGCTGTTCCTCTATCTGCTTTAGGTTAAGTCATATCTCCACGTGTATTGGTGGGATCTGTAATAAGGCACAACATAGCCCCGCCCAGGCATACTTTAAATAGAATGCCACACAGATGTAGATAATGTTTTTTATCTCACTCAAGCAGAAATGACGCAGGGAATCAAAATGTATTGCTTAGCCATTTCAAATGACATGTCCATCAGTTTTGATTAAATTTGACATCTCTGAAGTCCAGAGAGCCGTCTAAATTGCACATGAATGAATTATTAGACTGAAAATATGCTGCACACGAGTAATAATGGTATTTTTGGCAGTTGGAGCAAGTTTGTGATTGAATTGATGTTACTCAGCAAAATATTTTCTTTGCAGTTTTATCTGAAATTGCATTGCACTATTTATTTTTTTATTTTTATTTTCTGACATAGGTCCAAGCAGCATTCCTAATCCCTGCTGTACTGAGACCTGCAAGGAGGGGGGGAGGGAGGACCGGGCTGGGAAGGGAGGGAGAGAAAGAGCCGTGAGGGAGGAGGGAGAACACAAGAAGTGAGTGTTCATTACAAAGTGTGCTTAGTTGTGGGCATGCCCAGTAGAGTTTGCCTTGCAGCCTGAAAAGCAGCCTCTAAATTTGAACAGGAAGGGAGACAAGGTGACTGAGACTTTTGTTGCTGCTCTCTCTCTCTCTCTCTCTCTCTACTATGTCCCTTTTCTCCTCCTCTCCCAGTAGTGTGTATGTGTGTGTCTGTTCATTTTTGATTTTATTTTTATGCAATGGAAGAGCAAGAGGAGTTGCAGATTTCAGCTAGTGAAGAATACAAGGGGAAGTAAATAGACTCAGTAGAAGAAGAGGAAGAGGAGGATGACGGGAAAAAGGCAAGAGACAAAGACTTCACCTCATCTCCCTCTTACTCTCCCTCATTCCCTCCTCTGCCAACGACTTTTACCTCACAACCGGCGGAGGGACCAACTTCAAAAGGCGGCCAGGAGGGAGCTGGAGTGTGAAATCTGAGAGGAGAAGCAAGATGAGAGGCTGACCGGCGCTGTGTTTGCTGTGCTGTCCAGGTCAGTGCCCAGGAAAGACCCAACAACTGCTCTCTCTTTCTCCTTCTACTCGCTTTGTTTGTACTGCCTCCAAACTCCTGTTTAGTTTGTGCAAATTGTGCATACAGTCCTTTTACATCTGCTTGTTTTATGACTTGGAAAAAACTCTGTGTGTACTGCCATGGAATTGTGTAACAGGACTGACTGACACACTGAATGAGCCGCTGTGCATCCCAGCATCTCCTCTCAGCACCATCCGTCAGCAGAGTGAGAGAACTGAAACTCCAGCGGCTCCCATCACAGTATGGAAACTGTTCCGTTGATCAGCTCAGATGATCATGTGCATACGTGTGTTGAGGGAGGACGAGCTTGATGAATGCTGACACGTGGTTAAGATAAGGGAGAAATCATAGAGACGAACTGTAGCCTGGTTGTTCACTCTCATTCGTCTGTGTTTGTGTGTGTGTGTATGTGTGTGTGTTTGCGGCGCAGGGCTTGTGACAGAGGCATGATTACATTTCAAGTTGTTTGGAGGGGTCTTAAATGTGTTTGTCACAGAACATCGTTCTATTGTCTGTATTGAAAACGAGGGAGGTTGTCTACTAGTTTAATTTTATACCTATACATTCTTGCTGCCTTCTCCTAAACCTAAATCCAACAAATCTAATAATGTTAGCTTCATTTAATCAAAGTTACAATTAAGGATTAATGAAAGATATCTTTTACAGCCAAAATCATTTTGTTTTTTAAGTCAACAAAGGCAGAAAGGTTATTATTGATTATTATTTTATATTAAACACGACAGACAGCTCACCTGTCTGTGACTGTCCTCCATCTGAGGTCCCCCTGAGGGCCTGTCCCATTAGCCATCCCAGCATGCTTTGCCACTGACAACTAAGTGTCAACAGTGGCCTCCCAGGAGACTTGTTTTTGACAGGTTTATTATTCCTGAGCTGTGGAAGTGGGGCACACCATGGATACTATGGCAAGAAGAGATCACATTTTGAATAGTCCATATTATAATTTGTATTATTATTATTACTATTATTATTATTATATGGTCATATTCAAAGAATATTGTAGATTGTGTTTGTGTGTTACCAATGATATCCCCCTCCCCCTTATGGCTAAATTTAGCAATAATTTTTGTATTTTCTGATCAAATTGCTGATAATTTAATGATTCATATTTTTGGGTAAAATGTAAGACAATTGTGGAAATATTAATTTCTTACATCCTGAAACTGATTTGTTATTCATAGAAATTTTGTTTAAAGGGAGATTTGACAAAGAGCAGTAACTGATTCGGAAAAGTTAGAGCTTGAGTTTTAATGGCTGTTGCTTTAAAAATGTGTAAAATTGTCAATTGATTATCCAAATAGATGCAGATTAATTAACAAAATCTTATTAAGCTTACTTTACAGATATTTTGCACATAAATGTATATACAGGAACCACAAAAAAGAATGCAATGTATTTGACATTGGAAACCAAAACGAAGCAGTTAATTATACAATTTCAAAATTATGTTTAGTCACTATAACATTCTTGCCTCCTGATTTTTTAAATTACTGATAAGCTGTACCTACAATAGTTTATAGTAGTAACGTTAGTTGTCATCATCTCTGAAATAACAGACATTCTGAAGCGGATTTTTCATTTTTTTTTATGAAGTGATGATTTACTGGCGACACTCAGAGAAAATGCCCTACATTTAAAATGACTCCTTCTGGTGGATCTGAAAAAAAACAACCTATCAAGATAATTCAAGAAGCGGTTGTTACAAGAAAACATTTTTTTAAAGGCAATTTCATATAATTTGTAAGAAAGTTGATGTCCCTCAGTATTTCCAAGTGGTTTTGACAGCTTCCGTTTTTATTTCACCCGATAAATACATAACTTACATAGATAGGTGAATTCTTCCTTCAATTGAGACAATATTGAAATGTGGTTGATTGTACAGGTTCCCTCTTAAAACCTTGGAAATAATATCTGCACCCTCAGTCTTTGATCAATCTGCTAAAAACCGAGGGACATCTTCAGTTAAGATTTCGTTTTTGTGTAGTGTGAGATAACATTCAGATTTATTTCATTACATTAGACACAATTCATTTTTTATTAAGGTAGGTCCAGCATAACTAAAGCCAACATATCACACGTGGGACTTTAAAGGAGCCCTCCATTGATTTTGCACAGGCTGTGAAAGTCAGTTTAGTCGTCACAGTTAGAACTATTCAGCTTTTGAAACCAACCATTATCCATGTTATCTCAGATTAGGCTTTGATATAGAAGTCTGTATTTCAAACATTTTGAAAGACAAAGTTCTAATGAAAGACGATGCTTGACTCCCTACAAGTCAAGATTTCTCATCGTCATCCTCATTTATCTAGCATAGAGGGAAGCATTAAGGTAGACCCTCAAATTTCATCAAAAGAAGAAAAGAATCACAAATCATGACCTCTGCTGTTTTAAATCATCTCCTCTCCAGTTGCTTTGTGGAATCTAAAGACACAAGATTTCTACAGGTTTGCCTCATTTTGATTAAATAATCAGTCAGTTTAAGTTGAGGGGTACTATTGTGAGGCCTCATCTGCATTGATTCAGAAACATCATTCAGGACATTTTTCTTTGTTTTCAGAATACATGTGAATGTGAGGTGTTGTCTCAAACATCGGCCTTGTCGGGGTTTTTTAGCCACAGTATTGTGTCTCCATATGGGGCAACTCAGAAAAAGCTGTTGGAGCTGCATACATCCCAACCATCAGGAGTTCATTTGTTCAACTGTCAGGATGACTCCCTTCTTCTGGGGGGACCGGGTCTCCATGTGTTCCTCCTCGAGTCCCACCCCTAACGGCCCGTCTAAGGCTCCGTGATCCATCACACAGCAGGCAGCCATGTTTTGTGAAAGGGCTGTGAACTTGTTACCTCCCTTTGCCCGCCTGGCTGAATGTCAAACCCATTTTTCTTTTCTTGCGTTCCCATTTTCCCAGGATTGCTGGTGTATTGAAATAATTGGGCTGCATTCAATACGAGAGTGTTGTCGGCGCACCTTCGGAACAGAGATATCAAGTGTGGTGCCGCCATTTGCCTCTGACCTCCCTGTCACCGCTCATTCCTCCGCCTCTGCCCACTTCCCTACGAGGTCCTGATGGGTCATCATCATGACCCCAGCCTCCCGGTACAAAGACACAACACCGATGGTACATTATCTACAGTGGGTCAGCTGGTCTGGAGCTCTGTCTAAAGACCATTCTTCGCTGCTCCATTGTCTCTGGGATCTCTGGACGAAGCCTGTTCAACATGGCTCACATTCAAAATGGCAACCTCAAGGGGCTTTTATTCCTCCACCAGAATTCAATCACTTTTGTCTCTCCACCCTCTGCCTCGCTACTGAGTTATTCAGAGTTTAATGAGGAAGGGAAATAAAGGAAGGCTTATGGTTTGCTGGATGATGGAGAGGCTGCCGTTTTCTTTCTGTCGGAGGAGCCACACAGTGTTCATGTGAAATGAGTTTTTTCTCTTGCAGCAGTGAGGAGGGTGATTGAGATGTCTGAGAAAGAGCCAGGGAGTCTGGAGACGCCGGGGTCATTAACGTGTCAGAGGAAGAAGCAGCAGCCCCTCAAATATTCCTCTGCATTTTAGATAGAGTCCAGTGGGGGTTTCGTTAGTGGAGGAATTTCATCTATGGTGCTTTGATCTTCTGCGAGGTATTATGTTTAACAAACATTAATGCACTGATATCACCAAAGACATCAAATAGTTATGTGGCAGTGTTGTGCATCATTTTAATGACTACAGAGGATTATCCCCTTACATAACCGAGCGTGGGTGGCTTGGAGACAGCTCCTGGCAGCGTGGGAGGGCATGAGACCGAACCAGAGGAAGTGCCGTGCTGCCGCTGGATGACGGGGCTGTTGTTGCGAGGTTCATCGCCGGTCGCAGTCGGTGCTAGTCATCAGCTGTCAGAGAGTGTTTTGTTTACCGGCTGCACGGGCGTCAGCAGTGATGCAACGTTCTTCTGTCTGACATCAAAAACGACGCACAAGAGAGTGGAGAGGTAGACGAGTTCAGCCGGCTTACTTTTCACTGTCTCTCGCCCTCTCACATAAACGCACATAAACCTTGGGTCACTGAGGTCAGAGCTGGTCTGTCTCACCGGAGCTGTTTGTCACTTCCCCCCCCAAGCAGTTGTACCAGCCAGCTGCATGGAGGGGCAGTTCCTAGAGAAACAATAACAGAAATGTTTGCAGTATAAAAGGACAGTTTTAGTATATAAACCGAACAAAGAAGAAGAAGATGAAGAAGACACTGTAGATGGCGGTAATGCACCTTGATGTTGGTGGTCACCTGCCAATAAAATTGAGAAGAAGGAGAGAGAAGAAGAAGAAGAAGAAGAAGAAGAAGATAGAAGAAGAAGAAGAAGAAGAAGAAGAAGAAGAAGAAGAAGAAGAATTTGCCAAAGAGAAAAAAGAAGAAAAACAAGTATATATGTGCAGTTGTGTGGTCTATCAATTAAACACAATGAAATACAGAAATCTAAAATACAGTTTTTTTGTTTCAATCAGCCATGCTTTTTTATCTCCGATTTGCTAAATTATTTTAAGTCTCTGTACTTAAGGCTCCACCCTGTCTCAAAGACAAATTGTCCAAAATGCAGCTGCTGGACTTCTAATAGTTCGAACTAATAGTAGTTTAATTAAACAGACATATCATTCCCATTCTGGTAAACTTGCACTGGCTGCCAGTTCAATACAGAATCCAAATCCTGCTATTGGTTTACTTATAAAGGTCTTGCCCCTCATTATACCACTGATCTCCTGATAGCTTTCTCTGCCCCCAGGTCACAGGTCATCCTCACTACAACTCTCCTCAGTCCCAGTTTTCTGTTGAAAACCAAAGGAGACCACTCGTTCTCTGTTTCTGCCCCTAAACTCTAGAATAAGGTCCCGTCCTACATTAGATCTTATACCAGCGATCATTTTAAATCTAATTTAAAATCTAGCTTTAACATTCACAAAAGGTCAGTCTTTGCTATGAGAGATTTCTGTGTTTGTCTATTTCTGAAGGCAATGTTTGAAAAAGATGATGTCATGTTTCTCTATCCACTGAATTTGACCTCTACATAAACAATAATTATAGATGTTTTATTCCAAATTCAAACTTTGTTTATTGCTTACTATTTGCTCATACATATGTCATGTTACAGAAAACACTTCCAGGGGCTTGAGATCTAAAACATGAAAAACATGCATCATAAATATACAGTATTCATTTCAAGTTTGCAGTGACCTTCCGTGTTAGGGAAGATTATAATGGGTCAAATCTTTCATTCACAATTTAAATCATGGCCGGACTTTGGGCTGAGCATTCTGTACTGAATTGTTCTTTTGATATAGTGATATAATTCCTCCCTCTTAGAATTGTCTTTTGTACAATATTTAGTCCAAGCTGCTATTTCTGTGCATTTGTTGGATTGAGGTTCTACCGAAGCTGAGTCTCTATGAACTAAAATCCATCATATGATCATGAAAGAGGTCATTTATGCTGTAAAGTACTTCAACGACAACGTACCAGTACTGTGATTAACAGCCAAATTCTGAATGACATCCTCAGTTCATAGGCTGTCCCAATCAAATACTGAAATAACACTGTAAACTGAATTGTACTTTACTTACGTCATTTACAGCACAATTTAGTCATGGTATATATAATTTAATTCAAGGGAACTAATCAAGTAATTGAGGGTACAAATTATTGAATTATGGAAAGACGTACGTTAAATGTTGTCGGGCGGCTGTGGGGCATGAGGCTTTAATCTCTCTTTTTAACTCTCCATCTCTGTCTGTCTCTCTCCACCTTCCCTCAACCAATTTCATACCCCTCTGTTCTCTCTCGACAGGGGTGCGAGGTGCAGGTTGACAGCCATGCAGGTCTCCTCATTATGCCCAGTCTGGGCCAGCAGAGATTTATAGAGATGATCAAAGCAGTCTGGAGGGCAGTAATGACCACAGGCTCTGATGCAGTTGGAAGGGTGGGTGGGTGGGTGGTGGGGGGGTTCTGCCTGGTCACTGATTCAAAATGAAACGACTCAATATATAGTATTCGAGTCTAGATATATATTACATACCTTATTTTAAACTCTAAACTTGTTTCCCAGCGTCATGTGTGACCCAGGCAGTTTACAACATAAGACAAAGGATCAAATGTAAGGAATGTTTAATTCTTTCCTTGTTACTTCAGAGGTAGTTGAACTTTCTTTCAATGTATGCATTTATTTCAGGAATGACAATAAATTAAATATTGAAAGTAAAGATATAATCATATCTGACCATGTATTTAGGTAAAGTTGTAGTTATAACCAGGCTTACAAATGACTAAATCAAGACAAATATTGCATTAAAATAAAGAAATTCACAAAACATCAGGGGCAAACTGGAGAATTTAAGTTTTGCACTTATACCATATTTCAGCCTTGTTCAGTTACATAGAATGGGTGCTGCAGACAAACCTCCTGGGGAAATTGTGCACAGTCCCTTGGGAAATACCACTGTCTGTAAGGGGTGTAACAAGACATAGAGGGACAAAAACTACAAAAAGATATTGTAAGGAAAGAAGCTCTCAGTTGAAAGAGTTTTTCATGGTGAATGACGTATAAAGTGTTCGTGTGTAACTTGATTGAAACTTGATTTGTCGCTCAGCTATAACTAAATATATGACAGACTTCAAATGAAGTGATGCAGGAAAGAAGTGGAAGCAGCCGATGGTCTGCCTTGCAAAGAAGAGAAAATAAGAACATATGGTCTGTTCAGTGTTGGCGGTGCAGTTTGCATCGCTGTCTGTTCCTTTTATTTTAGTTACAGATCATGTAGCTCTCTCTGGTCGCTTTTTTTTGCATGGGCAGCTTTAGTATCTGCACCAGATTTCTGTAAAATCTTGAATCTGATTTTAATAAAAAAGAATATTGGCATTGTCCTTTTTTAAACCCAAATCCCCTGATAGGTACCATTTATTTCACTTAAGTTCATATAAACATGTATAGTCTATCCCATATAGATATATACACTGGTTTAGATGGACAACAATGTTACAAAGATAATACTATTCTGAAAGAACACCTGACACTGGGAAAGAGAAATGCTGAGGTGACTTGTGGAGTCAGAAGTTTAGACAGACACCAAGTTGATTCTTGGATTGAACATGTCTTCCATGAATTAAATCTAGAACTGTAAATATTTTGGCCTAAAATCTCTTGTACAGCTGAAGTATAGTTTGGAAACTCCTGCAAATGACCCTTCAGGTGATCTCTGTGCATGCTGTGTGTGTCACAGCAACACAAAAAGAAAAATTCCCTCTCTGCGAGTGAGAAAGGTAAACCAAGGTCTCAAAAATGAACCATTTTGCCTCAACTTAATCTCTCCTGTCTCATTCCCTTCGCCCTAAGTTCCATTTTCTGGTTGGTTGTTATGGTAATGGGGGTCAGAAGATGAGGGGGTTCTCACGTTCAATGTGAAACTTAGCCCTTTGTGTCTGTGTGGCTCAAGCTGCAGAGGCCAGAGGTGAAATTGAATTCAGCTGAAATTCCCCAGTGAGTCTGGCCCTGGGGCTGGACTGTGCCAGACTGGACCAAAGTGGCTTTGCTGCGGGGTGCAAACCACAGCACTCTGCTCAGCAGCAGGTCATGGGTGTTGGGAGCTGCTGGTTCAGTAAACCTGAGGATGAGCGAGGGCTGAGAGAGAAATTATGCAATGTTCAGCTGGTCAGGATGTCTAAGTTTTTGCGATTTCCAAAAACCATGTACTTCATATTTTGCACCATTATCAGTGCAATTAGTTAATTTAGAGGGGTTAGGAATAGTGCCTACATTCATTCTGCAATTATTTAACATCACAAGAAACAAGCATTTAGTTTAATTTAATCAGAACAGATCCCAGAAATAGTTTTTCTTCCTATGGCATGGCAACTACTTTATGATTAAGATCTGGAAAACATTTTCACTTTGGCCTATGAAATGAAGGTTAGAAAACTAACACTTGGTTAAGGTTGAACAAGGACTGGGATCACTGTTAAACAAGACTAGCAGTCTAGAGCCATGCCTGATTTTGTGAGGCTGTAATTACCAGAGTCATTATGGGGTTATGGTTAGCTATGATTGTTTGTAAAAAAAATTGTGCCAATAGTTATTGCAAATTGTGTGACATTTTACTGGATAGTTTTATAGTAAATTCATGCCACAAGAGGAACAGTCACAGGAGCACCAACGTCCTTATGAGTCATTACTATTCAACCTCTTGGCATCATGAATGGTAACACAAAATTCTACGTGATTGATTTGGAACCAACATTGCCATTCTGAGTCCATCTGGTAGCATGCCCAAAAATGCAAGATAACAATAATTCCAGATCTGGTTTGATAATGCAGTCTTCATTTTTCATTTTTTTATGATTTACCAAGGTTGATATCTTACCCAAAAACAATAGCAATTCACTTGCAGCACTAACAAGATTGTTATAGTATACTTATGACATGTTTGTTGATGACAATTTGTAGACTCAAGAAAAGTATGTTCTACCTGATTTTGAGCTGCCAATCAGAGTTATGAGGTGTTTTGTTGTTGGATTTTGAAGAGACAGCACTTATGTCTTTTGTTCGCCATAAACCACATTGAGCTACAGCCATTAAGATTGTTATAACCTTTATTTGATCAAATAACACAAAAACTACTTTGACTCTAGGTACCGGGAAAAAAATCAACTTTATTGTGTTTCTGTCTTGTAAAGAGTTGGAAATTATAAGAAAGATTATCCTTCTCAATTTAATCGGTTTTTACTCTGTACACTTACAGCTCCACTCACCACTGACCTTTTACTGCTTTATGCACTTAGCTCTGTCCAGCATGACTTGGTAAACACGATTAAACCCTGTTTTTATATCCTGCAGTCAAATGCAATTTTCATGAATCATGTCATAATTATGCATCCCTATTCATAGAGTTTAGTCTTTCCCCAGATTCCTGAAAAGGACAAATTACATGTAAGATTTCAAGCCAAGTAATTGTGCAGGAGTGGTCCGATGCTGAAGGTTTGTGGGTAGATGATTTAGTGGTACTTTTGAGAATGGCCTTGTTAAACTAACAGTGGGTTTTTATGAATATACTCCATTTTGTATGAAGAACCTTGAGTAGCAGTGAGAGTATTTTCTCTTAAGAGAAATGTGAATTCAACCCTGCCGTCCTCACCCACAAAATATGTTTATGTCCTTGGGGCCTCCAACAAGCTGGAGTCAGAGCTCAATTTATCAAATTTCATGCTTGCAAAACAAACATTTGTTCAAGAAAAATGACATGTTTTTCCAACATGCAGAGTGTTAAAGGTTATGTGGTATTTAAATGGGACGTCAATGCAACTGTGTAGGAAATCAAAGGCTTCAATAATAAATAAAAAAGAAGCATTCACAATTCATGAACTCCAATGAACTGAGCCACACTTTCCTGTTCGGTGTCCTGTTTAAGGAAAGACGTAGAAATGTGTGGTTCTTTTCTAACTGCTTTCAACAGACACACATGGCGGTAATCCTGGGAAAGAGGAGACAACTATTTCCAGCTCAACTGTTATTGAAGGGTTTGGAGAGGATACCAACCCTCACACTTTTATCATAATTTAAACAAATTTGTTTGTTTCCTAGTAAAGGGGGTTATGGCGTGGGCCGAATCCATCAAGACTCTCAAAGCATTCTTCGGAGAAATATACATATATTAGGAGTCTGTGGAGAGGAAGCATCGAGGGTGAATGGGGTTCAGACAAAAATCCTGTTTACAATAGGAGCCTGTTTCTTCTATTGGTGGCATCTGAGCTAGCTATCTGCCATTCTAACATATTTACATTTGTATAGTGCAGAGGAAGTTTGGAAGCAATTACAGGGTGGTCACATTTGGTTCCGGGTGGAAAGAAAAGCAAACTAGCAGCATTGTTAAATATGATTGAATTACCCTGAATCTCAAAGCTTGTGTGGGTGGAGGGCTTTGCTGGCCGGGCAGGCCCAAGGCTAGATTCATGGGCCACCTGCACCAGCGCTAGCTTGATCTATATAGGCCCATTGTTTGTAGATATTTACTATGTATTACCTTATGATAAGTACAAAATAAAATGTGTGACCTGTTAGGGATTATTTCTTACTTCACTAATTGATTATGTGTCAGTGTATAACAAGCTGTAAAAATACAACAACGGATACTATCATACAATAAATGGGATAGGGGCACATTACCAATAAACAATTTCATCCATAACTAAACACATAAATATGTGGTATTACCGGTAAATTGCTTTGACATCCGTTTCACAGGGTCATTGAATCAAAGACAATCTATCTTATCACCTATAAAAAAACTGTGAACCCTAGACTCATTAACCATTAAAAAAATTAAACTCACATCCTATCAAATCACAACACATTGTAAGTGAAAGCATTCAGTATTTAAAAGGTTGTCAGGAAAACTTTTAAAACAAAAAAACAATAAAACTCTGCACACTCAAAGAGAAGTCCTTATCCCTGGTCAGTTCTGTAGTACATTTACTGTAATCATCTTATATAAGTTAACCATCCTGTATCTAATGTTAAGTAAACGCTTCAGTGCTGAGTTACGTGTGGGGAGATGGATTTATTTCTTTTTACTTGTTGTTTCTCATTTAATGCTGCTGTTGGGCCAAGAACCACGGATAAGGTATATATTGTCATGACGCATGTGGGAGGTGCACGTCAGCGTTCTCCTCTGCATTCTTCCAAATCATTATCCCCCCCCTAGGGTTTACTCTGCAGGACTCAGACTTGACAGCTCAGGAATGCTGCTTTTTACAGTGCACTGTCCAAAGAATATTGGCACGATTTTTTTGAATTTAATTTTGCAGTCTGATATAAGTCAAAGGTGTGGTTTTTCAATTTGAGAACAGGATTTACTGAGTTCAGGTTCAGATTTCTTAAACCCTATGCTTGCACTCAAATCGCCCTGCTTGTGCTGAGATCTGTTCGCTTGCACTCAGATATGTTGCTGCTTGTACAGATGTCCTGTGCTACAGCTGTTCTTCTTGCTCTCACGCTGCTTCTGCGCACACATGAAACATCTACTTTCGTATTTCTCCGAGTCTGTCAAAGTTCCCCAACCGATTAAAGGCCCGGTGTAGTGACAGGTGCAGGGAAGCTAAATCTGAGTGAGAGCGCAGGGTTTTGAGGGAAAGCGAAATCAACAAGTCTGGCTCTAAAAGTAAAAGACTTTGATTTTAATAAAGAGGGGGAAAAACATAAATAGAAAAAAGTTTTGACTGCAGGTATTAAAACATGTACTGCAGATATATAACAATATATATATATATATATATATATATATAATAATTTTATTTGAATATTGAGATATTTTGTGACTTAAATGCAAAATGTCGCTATAAGTTCAAGCATCACCTCCTGAAGAATAGATATTTTGAGACTGTTGTAAATAGATTACATTTATATGCAAGTTATTTAATATGCAGATAGGCAGACTTGTAGCCTGTAGTTTCTCCAGGGTTTCATGTGTGTGCGATTCCCTGTCTCAGACAGATGACTGAAAGGTGGTAATGAATTGTGGTGAAATATGAGAGACCAGTGCAGTAAGGGGAAGCGAAGTGAGGGAATATAGGTGAATGAGAGTCCAGTAATTTAATCAGGGCAAGAGAGGGAGGGCTAAGTACACTATCCCAAGACTACTTCATTTCATGGTGTAAAAAATCTCTGATTCTCACCACAAACTATCGCCCCTGTGTGACAGGTAATTATTTTGGCAGCCAGAAAGCCTTTCCAAGGCTTTGCTGCCAACCCGATGTCTCAACCTCTCTCAGGGGGCCATCTGTGCTCAGCTACCCAAGATAAGTGAGAGGAATGTAGGGCAGCCATGCTGTGATGTGAGGGGCTTGCCTTGAGCTCAGATCCTGGAGGCTGGGGCTCCACCCGGACTTGGTGCATAATGGCACAATGGAGCGAGAAGGGTTTAGGAGGGCGTGGCAGACAGCGGGAGGGTTTTTGGAGAGGTTGGCTGAAGGTGGTTGCTGAGTGTTGAGGGTGTGTTCATTCAAAACAGTTTGAGTTTTGTGTTTAATGAGCACCAGCTCTGAAATACAGATTTTTCATTTATTATTAAGTTTGTCCACCACAAAAGCATTTTCTGACAATCGTGCAAATATTATGCTTTTCAGGTTTTTCCGACCTCATAGTTTTTTTGTGAATATAAAAGTTCTGGTAAAAAAGGACAAAGTCTGAAGCAAAAGAAGAAATGTTTGCTTCTGAGGAGGCGGACTTTGTTCCCGTTAAGTGTCTATGTCACCAAGTAACATGTAACCTGCCCGTCTACCAGCTTGTCTGACTCCAATCTGCATGGCAGAGGCAATGCCATTGTTACTGTGGCTACAGCAGTGTTTACAGCTGATCAGGAATTGTCTGGGTGAGGGGCCCGACATTTCCAACAAACACACTCTAAACAGTTTACCAAATAACAAAAGGTTATGCCAGCCAACCAATCAGAGGAGACCGAGCTTTTTGGGAGGCAGGCAAAGAGCTAAAATGGAAGATATTAGACAGAGGGTAAAAAGATTTGGCGCAGCAGTGTACGGTATATGAGAGCAATACAGCAGACAAACATATTTAAGTAGAAACCCAACTTAATATTAAGAACCAGAAAAGGATTACTTACCGTTATATTAAGGATTTAACGTAAGAAATAAAGCTCTAAATTTATCAACTTAAAAGTTTCAGATTTAACTTCAGATAGTCAGATATATTATGTGGCAGTCTGGCCTTCTTAGAGCATGGTCACACTTTTTATTTTATGCAAGGCTCAAGTGAAGTTTATTCACACGGTAGCTGTAAAACCAGTCATAACATGTCTACTGCAGCAGCAATTTTTTCGCCAGTAAAGATTTAACAGGCTCCAGTAGTTAGTATTCATGTCAGGAAATTGCTCTAATTGTTCTACAGGAACCTGTGTTTATTTGAGCATCCCGACACAGAATGTCTGAGCAGGGAGAGGAAGCTGGCCTGTAAATATACAGGTTGGCCACGTAGGGTTTCAGAGATGAAAGTCTTCTGTTGAACGTTTGCATGATTTCACATCTACAGTGCACACAGCATATCTCTCTGTTTGCGATTGCTAGTTCGAGAACGCACATGTTTATGTGCAAACATACAACCACAGACACTCTAGATGGGAAAATATACATTTCAACAGATGCACCCAGCTTCTGTGTGTTTATTGCATCATACTGATTGTTTGTAGCTCAACAATACATGGAATCAGCAGTCGATGGTCACCTCATTGGTTTCAAACCATAGCTCCTCACTGGGAGACGACCATGCACCTTAGTTCAACTATGTACTGCATATTAATGGTATGCTAATCAAGGTTTATCTAGGATTACTTAAATGTAATGAATTAAAGGGATATTTGAATATCTAAAAAATACTGTACTATACTATACTATACTTTACCATACTATACTATAATATTATATACTATACTATACTATACTATACTATACTATACTATACTATACTATACTATACTATACTATACTATACTATACTATACTATTTTATACTATACTAAAAATGGCCAATTAATTTCCAAGTGATCTAAAATTTAAATTAATTGACATTAGGACATCAATGACAGCCATACTGTCTATTTTCTTTAAGTGGTTTATACACAAATACTATTGTTACAGATACATCGTGCTATGACGTCTGTTTTTTTGAGTTTATAAATGACATAACTGAAGTGACGGCTGCTGAGTGCAGGCGACTGACAGTCAAACACGAGAAACAAATCACACAAACACCAGACAGACACAACGTTAAGACAGTGTACAAGAAGAATAAAGTGCGTAAACAAAGACGAAACAGTGGTGCTATTTGAAATGAAAGAGTTTATGTCATGGGCCCAGTGTAGAACAGCCAAAAGTACTGATTAACACAAAGGGAAGAGGCAGGCAGACAGCTGGTTGCTCCCATCAGTTCAGTCAACTTTCGAAGAGGTGAGTCTTCATCTGTGTTTGAAGACGGAGCAGGATGTTGCTGTCATGTTGAAGTTAATCATTTGAGTTGCAAAGACGGAGACAATCTCTTTCATTCGTGTACATAGCACCTTTTCCTTTTTAATCTTGTGAGTCACAGTCCTTTATGGGTCCACTTTTGCCGACCCACATCCGCAAAGCTCCACACTGGTCTGAACCCATTACCTAGAATTATGTCAAACCCAACTGGACCAGTTAACAAGTCCCACGACACCACCCGTCACACGTGGTTAAACACACGTGCCACATAAACAGTCACTCACATTTAATGGGCCATGGCCTCCTTGTCCTCCTGTTTTGGTGGTTGAGTTGTGTTCTTGGAAAAGTATCTGTCAGTTGTCGCAGCACCCCCGCTGTCAGTGTTTCATTCAGCGACGACGTGCCTAGCTTGTAGAAACCTAAAGCTAATACGTGTTGGCACTTTTTACAAGCGTCAAAGCTACTGAGAACGTACTCATTGTTTTTGTCATTGCCATTTTGATGTCGCAAGTTCGATGACAGCCGTGACATTTATCTTAGCTGAAGGGAGGTTGTCAAAGGCGCTGCCACTGGCTTTCACAATAAAACAAATCCTTGCAACTGACTAGGCTTCACATGAGATGACGTAGAGTTGAAACTTCTTCGTCATTGTGATTTCTGTTTTCTTTGGGAATACATACTTTAGTTCTCACCAGCTAACAACCTAAGTTTATTTAATGTCTACTGGTGCCCGGACCTGGGATTTTGTTATCTTCCTGTTCAGGCTGTACCACGTCCCTGTGCAGTACACTGTTGTAAAATACCAGGCTGCAAATAATTCTTCTGGGCGTTAAGGAACTGGAATGAGCCGTGCTGGGATGTTGAAATGTTGTTTTTCTTCAGCGTGGCTTCAAACATACCGATGTGTCCGGTGGTTAGAGTGTTCATTAAGGGATTTTACTTGATGATTAATGCAACATTTTTATTATATTTACAGTAAAAATTACCCAAACGTGTATGCATGCTCTTTTATATGACAGATGCTGTTAGAAATATCCTAGAGACAATTCAACTATTCAAATCGAAATGTAAGACGATCATTGACACTGCAGACACTAAAGGTTGTGTAACTCAGCCCAACTGCTGCAACAGCTAACAAGCTAATGGGCTAACTGGATAACAAGCAGACTGCTGTCAGAATGTAGTACACAAACAAACCAGCCTCAGCCAGTGCCACTGCAGCTACTAGTGCTACACAGGTATATGGAGTAAAGCTACACGTTGAAATACTGCTCAGCTCAAATGATACACAACTGTATCAGTAGATCAAGTCCTCGTTTGTCAGCAGGATTATGCCAAAAATTCTGGAAGGTTTCGCTCCAAACTGCACCCAGTTTTTTAATCACTTTCCTTAAAATTTCGAGATCAGACATTTTCCCACACAGTCAGGATGAAAGTAAAAAACCTCTGAGAGGATTTGAAACATGGTGGAATATGATGTCCTGTTTGTTAACCTGTGACTTAGTGTTTTTGACAGAGATCCTCAGAGGCCGGCATGAGCTCAGGACAACACATAGATGATATATACTTTACATGTGAAGGCTTTAGAAATGTCAAGCTCTTCACTTCCTCAGGGGACTTATAAAACTAATTTCCTTTTGAATAACTTAATACCCATTTGTTGGTTAGATGGTTTTGATTACACAAAAACACCCCAACAGATTTTCAAAAAAACAAACATTTTGTTCTGGATCTGGATAAGTGAGTGGACCCTGGAATTTATTATTCTCCTTCCATAACATTGCAACGTTTTCAACATTTTCACAGTTTTCCAGGGGAGTAATTTTGGAATCTTGACGAAAAATCCCTCATCTAGGAAACTGGTATCTATGAGTGTGTGAAATGTTATCATATTTAAGGAGGACTGTACAGCCTTGGTGGCGGTGGTCGCTCTATCATGCCATTCTAGCTGCTTCATGTATTTGTCTGTCTCAGACTTCTGCAGTGCATACTTTATGTTGTACTTAAGCTGAACAGGGAGGATGAAATGTGTTGTTTTCTGATTTCTTGTTAAAGCTTAATAATATATACATCTTTACTTTGATCATGCAATACTATGATTTCCTTTTATCACAGATGTAAAATAAAGATCATATAGTGGAAGAGCCAATTTCTCGCTTGAAGTTCAGTGGGTTCACTCTGTCGTGTTGTTCAGTTTTCTCTCCTGGGCCACGTTCTCTATTTATTGAATCACTTTCAGTGGAAAACGTCCTCTCTTGTCCGACTGCTTGTGTTCACACACACTTCCTCTCGGCTTCCTCTCTCTGCTGAGCCGTTAAAAAATACAGACTGTGCTGCTGATTATGTGCCCCAACAGAAGGTGCAGTATACTGTGGTGACTATAGCAACTTATGAGTTATGGCTCTGTGAGGGAGCCTGGAGCTGGCACACACTCGCAGGAAGGGGAGGGTGTGTCGTCTGTCAGTGGTGTATAAGAGGAGGGGACACTACACTATGTGAGTGAGTACAATATAAGTACAGGATGTAACATTACACTATAGGTCCCCACTCACATGTCCTCCTGTTTCCCATGACCAATTAGGCTGTGAAATACTATGATGATTGGGGACACAGCATTACTTTTGTTTCTGATAAATAAAAAAATATTTGTACGCTTGTTAGACGTCATAACATACATTTACTGGCGAATAACGTAATATGCTGTCCTCACCAAATCAGCATAGAACAAGTTAAACACCAAAATAGATTGCTGTAATGGCATCATTTTGGAACACTGGTTCGGCATATTTTATAGTTAACATAGACATGGAGACAAGGGGCCCTTTCTTACACCTAGCGTGAAAGAAGCTTGACGCGTGTATGTGTTACTGTCAGACGGATACAGTTGTCATTTTCCCATCCATAACCCACGGTGTTGAAATAGCTAATAAATTTCCCCCATTTGACTGCCCATGGGCATGTTGGTCTTAAAACCAGGGGAGGTCTGTCTTAAGGCAGCAGGAAGTGATTTCGAGTTATTTTAAAGGCAGATTATTACGATAGTATCATACAGCTACATAGGCAGGTGCACAGCAGGTGTACTCTCTGCTTCCTTGTTATTTAAACAGGATGTTCTCTTTTTGCCTCTTCAGCATATTGGTCACGATACTAGTAATTCACCAAGGTGCCAGCTCACCTGGCTTTTAAAGGAAATACTTTATTGTATGTTAAGCTCAACAGACACCCATGATGAATTAGGGGGTTAAGTACAACTATTTTTTAACCTTGTAACAGGTGCTGCAACTTTTTTTACATCATTAAAGAAAAGATGGATTGCACACATCCTCAAGCACTTGCACCATGTGCTTCAGACTATGACCTCAGATCGCTCAACTAGCGCACCAGATTGTAAAAAATCTTTGTCAACTTTATATTTTGGGGTTTGGTTGGTCTTTTGCTGGGAATGGCTGACGGAGTTAATGCTGACAGGTTTCGTAGAGCTACAGAGCCTGAGAACAGTATCTCTGCAGCACCAGCAATATGTAGTCGTACATTTTGTTATCTTGTTGACGTGCTCTGTTTCATGTGGCATCTATTCCTCTTGTGTCGCTCCTAGAAGACGGATCCCTCACATGTGACTCTCTCTGATGTTTTTTATGGTTTTTGTTTCCCTGATTAAAATGTTCCTTTTGGTAGTTTTTCATTACTCTTGTTGAGGGTTAAGGGCAGAAAAAGTTGCACTTTGCAAAGCCCTATGGAAAATGTTTTGATTTGAGACTATGGTCTATACAATAGAGCCATTCTCATTACAGAGAGATTTCATTAGTTGTTAATTTTGCTGATTTATTTTTTTATATTTAGGTACAAAGTGTGTGTGAGTGAAGTAATTGTGCAGACGAGATTGAGTGATAAACACCTAGTTTACATATTTTAATGGAAAAATTAGTTCATCTAAATTGATGTGTCCTAGATTTACAATGTGGGTTGCACATTAAGTATATTAATGCTGTATATCCATGTTTTCTTTGAGCTGATTTTAATTGGACTCTCTTCTACTGTTTGTCACTGTGTTGCTGGTTATTCTTTGAATAATACATCCTGTACCCAGTTTACTTTTCTCTAGGAACAAACTGACCCCCGATGGTACACACACTCTGCTCTCAGCTCTATGTAGGCTGCAATAGATCCGCTTTTGACCTCACACTGTTGTTCCTCTGGAAGTGGAAGTAAGAGTAGGAAGGTTGGATGCAAGCGAGGAAACTTTGGATGATGTAACTGGGCGGTAAAGCAGGAAGGAGAGTGCTGAAACCAACAAGTAAACACCATCACCTGACCCTCCTCTCTTCTCTTCTCTTCTCTTCTCTTCTCTTCTCTTCTCTTCTCTTCTCTTCTCTTCTCTTCTCTTCTCTTCTCTTCTCTTCTCTTCTCTTCTCCTGTCCTCTCCTCCAGACCTGGCAGATGGTGTTCAGGAGGCACTTTGCAGTTGTGGCGAAAAGTCGATTGAATAACGAGAAACTTACTGTGGTTATTCACAGCCTTAGATTTAAAAATGAGGAAATATTAACTTTTCTTTCTGCATTACCGTGCAAAAATTGGAAAATGAATGACACACATACTCACTGCAGGACAAAAGGTGAGCATGGTTTGCCGATCTTACCCTTTCATCTATCGCTCCCTTTCTCACCCCCCACCCCTCCACCGTTCCCCTCTGTCCGCTCTGTCATGCTCTGTCCCCTCCGTGCACTTGCCTTTGTCTGGGTTCGGCCAGAGTCTGGCAGACACAGACAAAAGAAGGCCGCCTGTCATGGAGATAGAGCAAAGGTTCTCGGCTCTCCGGAGGGGAGGTACGGGGTGGGGCTGCAGGGGTGGTGGTGGTGGTTGTTGGGTCTCAGGGTCGGAAAGGCATTGTCAAAGCTGTGGCTAACCATTGTTGTTTCTGGGCTCACTCCTGATCCGACACCGACCTCACCCATCTCTTCGGTCTCCGATTTCCTCCTTCCTTCTGTCCACTAATTCTCCAGGCCTCTGGGTTTTTCCAGAGCGATGGATGGAACAGGGTGGAAATTCAACAGATGTCTGACATGAATCTGTTTATGGACATGGCTGCTTCAGGCGCGGCGGTGCACCGCACCGTCTGCTGCTCCTCTTGTGGTGCCAGTTGTTAATAACTCCACAAAAGGTGCTGGTGCCTGCAGCGTAAGTGCAAACTTTCAGTCAGCTCTTCAGTCAGTACAGTGCTCTCCAACAGTCTTCTGGCACATTAAGAGGGATGGTGTGGAAGATGCTGTCTCTAGAGAGTGTTCATTTGTTTTTGAGTGATGTAACCGTATAGAATTTGAGTAGAACATTATTCATTTTTTCCGGGCTCATCCCACAATGTTATCAGTTTTATCTCCTGATCCATTTGATTACTAGACTGGACATCAGTGGAATAAGAAGTACAACAGGAAAATACTGCCTAGCCCGGATAAGAACTTAACAATCAAGAAATGTAGTAAAGCCATTTTTGTCAGCTCCTAATTTACTCTCGGTTTTCCTTTCACACATGAACAACTCAGCAGGAGATTCTCAGACACGCTCACATCTCTCACATCTCCAGAGTGTTCAGGTGAAGGGTGGTGCAGCAGACAGAGGAAGGACGTAAGGAATAAATTACGCTGCGGAGATCACATGGGCCCTTTTCAACGAAGCTCTTTTCATGTCTTCGTTAGTGTTTTTTACTTGTGTTGCACCACTTTTTCATCCTGATAATATTTGTATCCTTTAGACTTTTTAATTTTTGCACATGACGTTTGATGTCATCATCACACCCACTAGCTTGAGGCGCATTCAAACATTTTCCAGGAGGCTCTCACTCCTATATTTGCGTTCCCACGTACTGCCCCTCTGGAGAATGTGAGGAGATTCTCCGGAGTTCAGTGGAATTTTTGAAAGCAGCTTAATATGTTTAGTATTAGTAATACACAGTCACAGGGAACATCTGTGTTTGCAGAAATAGTTCTGTTTTCTTGTTAATAGAGAAGAAAGAAAATTCTACTTTTGTGATCTTTAAATAGTATACATTTTACTCAGACAAGGTAATGGAAACATTACTTTCTGCCCTCAGTGTGCAGTTGTGGAACAGTTTTGTGTCAGTTAGCCTGTCGTCAAGCGACCGTCAGATCTCAGAGACTGAGACTCCCAGTTCAGGCCGTGACTCAGCCTGTCTGAGATCTGACTGGAGACTGTGAACCAGAGTGGACAGCTGATGTCAGACTGTAGTCGACCTGGTCTCTGTGTGAATGATTAGTAGAATATTGAAGTTGAAGCTGTTGTTTTTCAACACGGGAAGCAGAGGACCAAAGGTTTCAGACTCCAATCGACGTAATGATTCTCACCTCACCTAAACTCTCCTCTTTTGCCTCTGCATATTTTGCTCTTTTAACATCGAGTGTTGCTATGCAGCAGTCGGGGGACAAATTGATTATTCAGTCTGGAGCCCAGACAGCCAATTGTCCCCTGCTCTGCTTTGATTCACTGAAATGTCACTCTGACTGATGCCACCGTTGATAATTTCCTCAATGGCACAGTAAACACTCAATATTTACTGAGGCTGAATTGTCTGTGGCCAAATCTGATTCAGATGGTTTCTCAAAGTCGTCTGGATAATAATTCTCTGGTGCATATTCTGGCATACAAATAGAAAAGCCTTTCTTTTTTTTCGTGTTTAGGACAGAGGACTGGAACAGTTTTAAAAAACTATTTTGATCTTTTTATTAACTGCATTGTTACAGATTTACAAACCTCTTGACTAAAACCGCACCATTTATTACCACATATTTGTGAGCATCATTTATCAATTTAATGTTTAATTTGCTCAATGCATTTTCAGTTTAAACCTCACATTAACATTTATGTTTTATGTAACTAAAACTTCAGACAGATTTCCAGTCACCTCATGTCTCTGTGATGACTGTCTGCGTGTGTGCGGCCCCTGCATGTCCTGCAGTTTCTGTCTCGAACCAGCAGATGGGGAAAGGAAGCGCGTTTGTGGGATGGATGAGGGAAAGTGCAGCAGCACAGTGGGAGAAGCTTGCAGGGCTCCCACTCTCTGCTCTCATCCACTCGCCACTTTCTCTGCTGCGTCAAAATTGTCGTTTATGTGTTTCATTTCAAAAGTGTGGGGATTTCAATCTTACAAAATTTATCCGTACTCACGATTTTTCTGATTTTATAATCCAGCTGCGGTTAGAGTTTATTACAAGTGTTTAAGTGGAGAAACATTTTGATTCAAATCTAATTAGCTTTTGTCCTTAGCTTCAAAACACAAAGTTTTCTTTAAATTCCTCTCTGTAAAACTTTCTTGATTTTAATGTGTAGAGGTATCTTTTTTTCCCTTATTCACTACTACATATATTTTCTTTAATTTTAATGGTAACAACAGTATACAACAATAAAAACCTTCCCAACTTTCTTCAGGGAGGTTGATGGGGGAGGAGGCGGTGGGGAAGGTCGATTGGAATCAAGTTACATCTGTACTTAATGCTCATACAGCATGCTTCATAAATGCTCAATACGGCCCACACACACACACACACCACACACACACACACACACACACACACACACACACACACACACACAAATTGTTTGTACTTCTATTTTAGAAAGGATACTAATACATTCACTACTACCTTTCGTTAACCTTTACCATCCAAACCAAATGCCCAACCCTGATCTTAATTCTAACCCTAAAACCAAGTCCTAGCCCTAAAACAGCCCATCGAAAGAATGAGGACCGGTCAAAATGTCCTCACTTTGCAAAAATGTCCTCACTATGTAGGATCTATACTTAAAGCTATACGTACAGGGACTCTCTCTCTCGCTCTCGCTCTCTCCCTCTCTCACACACACAAGCATACACACACACACACTCCCGCCCTGAGAGGAGTGTGTACGGGAGATGATTTCCTTCCCTACTGGTCGTCCCCCTCGCACCCCCACCCGCCCCCTCCCTGCTACGCAGTGTAAACACAGTG
This sequence comes from Pseudopleuronectes americanus, assembly GCA_038501795.1. NCBI lineage: Eukaryota > Metazoa > Chordata > Actinopteri > Pleuronectiformes > Pleuronectidae > Pseudopleuronectes > Pseudopleuronectes americanus. Next base: position 18,232,095 of record CM076719.1, read on the forward strand.
TTCCAGAGGAATGTTGGACTCCCTGACCTCTGCTGCAGTTCACTCGGTTCAGCCTGGCCGCGCTGTGCTCCGGCATCAGCAGCAGCCCCAGAGCCCCCTCACTCCACTCACTCTTCTCCCCGCCTTGCCTCACTCCTTTTTTCCTCATGCCGCCTCTACGCCCCCTTCTCTCCTCTTCCCTTTTTCTTACCGCCCCCTTTCTATCCCCTATACCTCCCTCTCCCCGCCCTCCTCCCCGTACTCTGTTTTTTCCTCACTACCCACTTTATTTCTTTTGAATAATTTTCATATTTAGCCGATTATCTGAGAGAGAGGTATTCTGGTTTTCTGCTTCTGTAAAATTGCCAGTAACATACAAAAAGGTCCTCCACTCAAAATTTGACAAAAATGGTTTCCAGTTGAGCTCAAACTGCTGCACTTTGTAGAGCAAACACTCAAGGTAAATTACAAGTATCCCAAACACTGTAGTTAGATGATGTAGTCGAGGAAAACTCCATGACGAACAGCGTAGTACTTAATTCAAGTTCAAACGGAGAATAGCAGAACACAGTGATTCCATTAAGACGTGAAAAAGATCCCTATCAAGTTGCAGCACATTTTATGGGAACGGATTGTATGCAAATTTTATGAAGAATATGGGCCCTTTATATTTAAAATAATTTATACTTACACCAGGAGCAGGTCTATGATGGTCTCCATGTTTTTAACAGTTGTCCAAACTGGACAAACTAAACACCTTTTGAGTTTTTATGACAACTGAAGGCTACCACAGGTCCTCTTTCCTGTTTGGAAGGGGAGGGTGAGGTGAGGGGTATTCAGCTGCAACATGAAATGTCACCACTAGAAGTCACTAGATTCTACACACTGAACCTTTAAGTATGCAGGAATTGATAAGGTAAGTTTAGTCTGAGTAATGAGGGGAAGAGTTACTCCTCGATTGTAAGGCATCCTAAATTTGTTTTATAAAGCCTCAGACCTCGAAATGAGGAAATAAACTTGTGGAATTATTGAGTCCACTGGATCATAGTTGCTCTCAAAGACCAGCACATGTGTTGACCTAGTGCCATTGTTTATGTATAAGGGTAATTTGCTGAATTTTGTTCAGGTTTTTTCTTAAAATTGTCCCAATATGTATTGTTAGTTTTATAAATCTGCCGTTTCAAAGTTGTTATTTATTAACAATCAGCATCAAAAAGTGACATGTAAGTTTAGAATAGTTCACAATACTCCATGTGGTGCCTTGGTGTATCTGTACTATATTGAATATAATAGCCTTAGTAAGGATCCAGTGAACTTTACTGTGTATATATATTTAGAACATTGACATATGAGGTTTAAACGATTGATAACATGTAACATTGAACTGAGAAGGGGGAGATAGTACTGCTTTGCCCATGAATGATATACTTGGTATTTATGGTTGTTTATAAGTCACATGACTGATCAATGGACTGTATGTTAGGAAACAACCTTGGATTTGACTCATGTGGATCAAGTCACTCAGCGTTCAGCCTGCAGTCTTCATTGTGTCTGGTCGCTCATGATTTAAAACAATTCATCAGCCTGAATTTATACGTCCAGCCGTCTGTCTGTCTGTGTGTGTGCATGTTTGTCTGTCTGTCCGTCCATCCATCCGTCTGTCTGTCTATGTGTGTTGTTTTAGATACACACTGTGTGTCTGTCTGTCTGCCTGTGTGTGTGTGTATATATCTGTCTTTTTCTGTATGTCCATATGTGTCCGCCTGTGTGTGTACGTGTGTGTGTCTGTCTGTCTGTCTGCTCCTCCATCTTGCCTCCTGCTCAGCGACTGGAGAACATCCCTGTCGGTCCCAGCTGTATTTATTTGCTCACATAAATGCCGCCCGCCGTCTAATCAACCAGTTCCTATATACATGTTACTATGTATTCATTTTTTAATTAAAACGTGACTGTTGCTGCGAGCATGCAGGGAGGGGATTGCGATCATCAGTTACTCAGGCAGCGTAAATGGTGCACACAGATGATGAGAGCGATGCTGGTGCAGGAACATGTGGTTGATCTGCTCATTATGCTGACAGGGAAGAGGAACTTGGCTGACCTCTGCTGGGCTCTGACAGGCAGTGTGGCAGATGTTGACGTGCTAATGATTTGATCCAGGATGAATGTGTGTTCTCGAGGCTTCTTCTGGCTCCTATCAACCACCGGGTGTCTTTAAGAGGGTCTCTGCTGCTTCATGCTGTTGCCCAGCAAAGAACGATCAGTTTAAAAGCAGTGGATGTGCCATTTTGTGTGAAACATCAAAAGAATGTTCAGATATTCTCAAAATACAAACCCCTATGTAAATACATATTATTTTGACCCCAAATGACCTGATTGTGATGGCCCCGAATACGTGCCTGGCCAAAATAATGGTCTACTCAAGCAGAACCAATGGTGGCAAGAGGTCAAAGCTTTAAATATAACAAAAAAATCGATTTATTTTTTCCACAATTTCTCAACATGATTTATTGTGAGCCTCCATCACAAACCATAATCCAGCGCTAGAACGATCAGAATCTTTAGTGAGGGACTAACGGAGAAAGGAAACGAGGAATGATGGAGGGAGAGCGAGTGAGTGAGTGTGTGAATGAGTAAGAGAGGGAAGCAGATGGCTGGAAATATAGCCTGCTAAATTATTCAGCTGGACTGGAGTCTGGAGATAGATAGATGGATAGGAGCTGGCATGGACACTTTTATTAGGATTCCGAGAGCTGTGAGGAGAGTGCTTCAAAAACACTGTGATTGCCTTTTGAGACCAAGAAAAGTAATTGCATCAGGTCTGGGAACATCTATTTGCTGGAAGAATTAAATCTATGTCCTAAAACTAAAGTGTGAAACGAAGGCACATCTCTGCATGCACCAAAGTTGTGAAGTATACACTTAGTTGTCTTTGCATATATGTAATTGTATGATTTTCTTAACTGCTGCATTTTTCTCTCCTAACTGAAAGGCCCGTAGAGAGTATAACACAAAAATTATCTACGAATACCCTTATTATCAATTTTGACCAATACTGACTCTATGAGGAGAGTAGGGATGCTGTGACTAAAAACTGCCTGGAAACCAAACATCCCTGAAAATATGGGTTTCAGAATGACTTGTCTTAACAGTCAGGTTGAATTAAAATGAATAATGGAATAACATAAGGATTTGTGCATGAATATGTAGAGTCTCATGGGGAGGCTAGGGGTTTCAGGGTCTCCGAGCTCACTGAGGAAAGAATGAAGTTTGCTTTAATATACCTGAAGTTCTTCCTCTAAAGGGGATGTACGAATTAAAATCCTCAGACAATAACTCCCATATTTCACATTACTACATATATCTTAAAAAATTGAATATTTGCCTGATATGTGTGGTATGCTTTATCCCACCCCCTCAGTCGTACATGTAAATACGCTTTCTCTTCTCTTCTATTTTTCCATTTAGCTTTGTGCATCGTATTTGACTCTCCCAGATTCACAGACACACACACATTCACCGATGCACATATAGTCCTGAGTGGAGGGCTCCGGGGAAATAGAGCAGAGAGGAAACTACGTGCCTTCGCCAAGCAAGGGCTGTCTGGTGTCATGGCAACCGGTGCAGATTACCCCACCCTCTATCAGTCAGAGAGAGGAGAGGAGATGAGGGGAGAGGAGAGGATGAGAATGAGGGATGGGCCCACACACTGAAACACAAGTGTCTGCAGACACACATGAAATAGCCACACAATATACAAAATGTGCTTATAGTGGTTTACATTTTTTCATATTCAAAATCATCAGTTAAAAGCTGTTGTGCCTTATGTGCTTTAGAGATAGTGTCTGCAGCCGCATGTAGCAGTTAAAGCCCTGACTCGACAGGTAAGCACAAGATGGTGTATGGAGAAAGAAAAGGAGGAAGGAGGAGGGGAGGGTGGAGAGGCGAGCAATGACGAGAGGTGGTGCAGCGAGAGGTTGAGATGTGTGGAGCGGGGCCATAACCATATAGTAGAGCTAAATGTGTCCGGGGGATACGCCGTTATTAAAGGCAGCAAGGTTACCTGATGAGCAGCTCTGCTGTGGAGGTGGACAGTCTTCAGCGTGCATGCAAACACCTTTCACGCTTCCAGAGCCCTACTGAAGTGAGCTATTACTGTGTTTGTGTGTGAAGGTGAGCGCCGCAGCCTGAGAGAGAGACAGGGGGGAGGGGGAGGGGGGGATGCTGGGCTGGAGGGGAGCCGAGGCAGTGGTGCATGGACGAGCTGACAGCCAGAGAGAGAGGGAAGAGAAGAGGAGGCGAGGGGATAATATTAGAGTCTGCAGGAAGGGTACGGAAGGGTGGCTGCAGATTTTGGTAGCAGAGAAAAAGGCGAGACAGACAGGGTGTGGATGAGATAAATGGCATCAGCACGAGGAGAGGGTGGGGGGGAAGAGAGCGAGAGCGAGGGAGGGAGGGAGAGAGAGAAAAGGAGGGAGGCAGACACAGAAAGAGGAGGAGGGGGGGGATGCTGAGGTCGTTTGAGGACATTGAATCCTAAATTGACTGCGGCACAGCCATCGTCCACAGTTACATCAGAGCCGAGCTCAAACTCAGGATGAACCTCTCTCTCCCTCTCTGCTCTCCGTAGAGCGCCTCAGAGGCCAAGGCGTAGCGGGTGTGATGGCGTGTGTTTAATGGTATGCACAGGATGCAGCTGATTACCGTTGGCTTTGTCGGTCTTTGTGCGGCAGTGGCTGTGATCAGCCTCGTGGAGGATCTTGTACGTATAGTAAACATGGCACCACACGTGTTAGGAAGGCTGTGTCCTCCTCTGAGCAGCCGTCTGCCATTAGAAATCAATTAGCATCAGCGCCGCGACCCTGGTACACTGAATCATCGAACCACTGCACACAGAGAGGCTCCGTCTTACATGAAATATCCACCCAATGTCAGAGGGCCTCTGACTCTGAACAGATGCGTTTTAACAATATTTGTAAAATCGGTTCCCTTTTTTTTTCACAGGATAAATAAAGCTGTGAAATCTGGCTACATGCCTGCAGTATTCAGGCAGCACTGCTCCTCAGTTGTACCTCCACACGTTCACATGGGGAGCTGCCCCGTGCCACCGCAGTCTGCACTGTCGGGGGTTCAGTGCCTGGTTCAAGGGCACCTTGAAAGCACGTGCTAATGCATGGAGGCGTACTCATTTACCTTCCTGGCTCCAACGTGCATCACACATGTGGGGATTTGTAGTCCTAATCGCAGTCATGAGCTCGCGGCTTTACCTATAATCTTCAAATGATTCCACTTGAAGCATCATTTCTCCTCAGCAGTCAGCCATCTTCTTTCTTAATCTCGAGGGCGATTGTCTATATCTGGCTTTACTTCAATAGGAAGGCATGCATCAGATACCAATTTAATATCTCAACCTCCTGTTTGCATGTGGATACGAATGGATAGTATTCATGTTAGTAAGATAAGTGTTTCTTTGTTGAAACGATAGCATGTTTTTGTCATGACATTGAGAAGGAAACCGTACTAGATTACTATGTGCCTGTGGCTGAGGGGGCTGGAGCATTTGTCCTCCAACCAGGAGGTCAGCGGCCCGAATCCCAGCCCATGTTGAAGGGTCTTTGGGCTAGAGGCTGAACCCTGAATGGCCCCTCATAGATGTTGAATGCACGGATGGAAGTCGCTTTGGATAAAAGCATCAGCTAAAATACATGTTTTAGTAATAATACAAATGCAAAGAAAGTGATAAAGGATCAATTTGTACCAACGTCTTTGTTGCAGAAGACTCAACCTGTCTCACAGTAGTTTATCCTGATTTAAACTTTGCACTAACGTTCCGTCTGTATCTGTTTATCTTCAATAGGACTATTTAAGATTAATGCAGGTTTAAATGGACACACAATGCATTACAATCTTAATTCCATCAGATCGGCAGTGGTCTGGCTCCCATTACGATCAGATGGTATCCTCACCATGTGGTCTGTACTTTGTGACCACCTTCTTAAAAACACTAAGTTGAAAGGTCGCCAAACACTCAGAGCTCTTGGTTCTTCTTAATCTCCCATCAGTCCCACAGACTGGTTTGTAGCTTCTGAATATTACACAGTCACAGATTTGCTGTCGGGTATTTTAGTTCAACACTATCATTCCAAAATATAACATACAGAATTGAAAACTGAAATAACAAATGCCGAAAAGAAAGCAGGAGGCTGTGTTGCCATTAATGTATTGAGCTATAGGTACAAATACTCAGTAAAAAGTTCTGCACTGCTTATTATTCAATTAGTCAATCAATTGTAGGGCTGTTTGTTTCTCCAAAAGATTAAGTTTGAATGAATTGACACACTTCATGTGAATATACACCGATACAAACGACTCCTGTCTGTGGTGCCTATTACATGACACAAAGACGACCAACAGCTTCATCTTGGATCGTAACTTTAACATCTACAGTTTAGAATCTGAAATACTTCCCACACGCCTTTTCTCAGATGCTCGGGTGTCATGATTGTTTGCTTGCGTGACTTTTCATACTAGTCCTCCATTTTCACTAGTATTTGAAAATGGAGGACTTATTTTACAGATAGGTCAAGAGGCCATGCAATAGGTCAAGCTGACAGTGATCGCCCTCTGCTGGACCAGGACGCAAACTACTTCAAAAGATGTGATGTGCTTCCACACAGTAATATTTTAATTTGAACGGGTCATTACAGGTCGAATATGAACTTTTCTAGTCTTGATGACCCCTCAAAAAGTTTTACAGGTTCACCCATTCACCTGCAAACTCATACAGTGCATCTATGTGCAGCCTTCTCTCCATAACACATCAATCACACTGCTGGCACAGCCTGCCGGTTCAGTATCTTACCTCAGAACAGTTTGGCAAGGTGGAATGGGGCGAGACTTGGATCAAAACACCTTGGTCTTCATTCATTTACTCACCAACTGGAAAGTTATCTTGTTTTTTGAGGTAGCAACACTTAACTCCGGCCCAGCTCCTCCATCCAGTCTGCCCTGCAGACGTAGCTGACGGCTGAGAGGGCGTATTGTCTCTGAGCTAGGGCTGGGCAATTCACCGAAATGTATCCAAGCATCATTTAACCTGTAGCTGACCTAATTTTGCTAATGTCGGTTAACTAGGTTAATACTTTCCACAATGCTTGCATTCACAAACGGTCGGGTTTCCGCTCTCTCCCTGCTGTATCAACATGCCACATGTCTTCCCTTCTCACCCCCCCGCTGACTTCACTCACATTTCATGGTAACAATAAACACCAACACTATTAAGAAGTTTTTAGGACCTGAATAGAACTGACGTTTACCAACTGTTTGTCTGATTCAATCTAAAGTTTAGGGGATAAGTGTTTAAACAGACTGAAAAAAAATCCAACATTTTGTTAGCACTACACGACACGTAAGGTGCACAGCCAGGACATCAGGGTTATAGTGACCGGAACGATACATTACGATAGATCGTTCATTAATCGTGATCGAGGTTTAAGTTTGAAATAATCATGATATTGATTTTAAAGTCATATCTCCAACTCCACTCTGAGCAGTTGTCTCTTCAATGGCTGAAGCTCTTGGTGACAACCATCTCCTCTACATGAAACCACAGTGAGAGAAATCTTACATATTGCACCTTTAAGTCATTTATAGTACCTGTCCTCAGTTACCAGCCTTGGTACATCCACGTCAGCACTCTATTTAAAGAGGGAAGCACCATGTTTGTTGACGCCTTCACCTACCAGATATCCATATTGTAATGTGATCACAATGTGGGCAGAATCAAGACTCATCAAACACAGATGTAACATGGACATGGGCTGCATTCCATTCAGGAGTTTGAAAGATGTGCTGTGGTCTGTGCTGGCGGACTGGCACACCAAATGGAACAGAGACATTTTTAACATTATTATTCACACCTGCTAGAAAGGTCGTATGGCTCTCAGCTTTCATTATTACACCAAAGCCATTGTAATTTAAAGCAGGTCCATGTGAGAGGAGAAGGAAACAAATGAGACAACCGGTATGAAAACATTACCTTCTTCTTCTTTACTCATTAGACAGAGAGAAGCTGCTTCACCCAAATGGCAGCTGGAGGGTTAAAGGTTGAAACTAAACATTTAAATATCTTCCATGATGTATTCAGGGACAATCCATCAGAGGATATCCTTCCTTTTGGCTCAGCATAACCTCAACACTCATTTGGATATTAACTTGCTTTATGTTTTCCTGTCCTCAGGAGCTGCCAGGACAGCAGACCAGAGCCTGACCAGGACACTGGACGTTTATCTGTAAGTACTGATACTGTGTTGTGAAAGCTGTATTACTACCTTATCCCTGTAAGGTAGTAATACACATGGTTCTCTATTCTTATGAAATATAGTGGACTTTAAAAAGTGACATAGATAGATCCTTATGAGGAAAACATTCATTTGAAATAATAATTTATCATAGCATTAAATGAATCTCTGTAACTCCAGTAGTTACCAAGTGTTTTTTGAGCTAGCAATCAACTGACAAAAACCACAGTTTATCTGTTGTGTGTTTGAGATGCTTTTCTTTGTCTCAGTAAAACTTTAAATTTGAAAAGGCCACCCACATACGTACAGACGGTGCTCTACGGACTTTCTCACTGTCTCATTAATGTTGCTGCAGCTGTTGGGGTGGGAGATGGTTCGCATCATTCTAATTGGTTTATAAACTTTGGGGACCTCACATGAATCCAGCATAGCTCCGTTCACCTTCAGCCTGAGCAGAGGTCTAGAAGGGAACGCCTTCACCCTTCGTGATCAGAAGCATTGTTTCAGCAGTGATGACATCATCATAAGACAATTATTATTGCATTCTGGCATTTTTTTTATTGACTAATAAGGAGTCACTTAAAGCGCCAGAATAATCAGGGTAAGAATGACCTTCATTAGGGATTATTGCATTAAATGTGGTAAAAATACACAGGAGCATCTGCTCTCAGAGCACAGGCACCGTTTATTAGGTAGAAGCAGATGTCTTTCAAAAAATTAAGAGCATCCTCAAAAACGAAATGTGTCGAGCAAATATTAGGCCTAGAATTCCATTTAATTTATTATACTGTTATTTGCGCAGTGTACAACAAATGGTAGAGAAAGTATCACAGAGACAAATAGACAACAAAACCTGTATAATGCAATTTGAAAAGAGGTTTATTGGCTTAAACTTCTCTGACTGCTTGTGTCAAATTTACTAAGTTTTACGGGATGAACATCTGAGGTGTTTCCAGGTTCATACAGGAGAGAGCTGTGTTGTTACTGACAATCGTTTGAGTAAGACACTGATGTTATTGAACAATAACTGTACAAATAACTGTAAATATATCAATATGCAATATTGTTGACAAGTTTAAATTTCAGTTAAACATTTTTAAATCATATCCAGAAAAGGTTACAAACTAACTTGTTAGTACTCTGTACATTACAGGCTGTGGTATATCGATGTGGCAGTAATCATTCTTTGATACTACAAAAAAAAACCCACCAGAAAACTAACTGTCACCGAAAGATCACTCAAGATCAGGAGCTTTTCAAACACTTTTTAAATTGTTTCATTTTTCTGTTTTATTTGCAACGGCCACTTGATCCTCTTCAGTTTCAGAGTGGACGTGTCCCATACGGCTCCTCCGCTGTCTCTGCCTTTAAAGTGTCAACAGGATGCTGTTTGTTGTTTGACAAGATAGTTCATGTAAAATTGGTGCAACAGTCACTCTGAGCACTGGCAGCATTGAAGCGGCGAGTGTTGAACATGTCAGGTTCCTGTGTCGTCTCTGTCTCTGTCCCCCGTGTGATGCAGCTGTTAGCGTTCGATGGTCGTCACCCTATAAATACTGCAGCTGACTGACGGATCCTGCAGCAGCTGTCTGCGTCCCCCTGACACACCGACACAACATTTACCCACACTTACAAATGTGCAAAACGACGTGTTTGTTGTTGATGTCCTCTGAGTAGGAGGTTTCTTTCCTTTCCTTCTTTCTTTCTTTCTTTCAACAACAAAAACATTGCAGTTATAACATGGAATTTGATGTATACAAATACAATACAAATACATAATCTACACAAATATGAAAGGTATTATTAAGATTAAGAAACAATACGAGACAAACATGACAAAAGCCTGATATATCTCATTCAAATGTGAAATGTAGCTGTGATCCATAAAACCTCAATGAGCAACTGTTACACTGTATCCATTTTGCTATATTAAAAATCGAATAATAACCTTGGTTCTCAAGGAAAACATCATTTAAAAGCAGTACATCACAAACCATGCTCATCAGAGACCCACGCCAACACAACAGTATTCACTTCTACTGGATATAGTACACACCTGCCTGATGTGGGTCCAGTGTTGGGATCAGGTTCCATTTTGTAACTAAAACTGTGGGGACCAGTGGGGACGTTGTGTTGCTTCACAGGAATGAACACAGTGGACACTTGTTTATTTTGAGCCAATCACACATAAACCGTCCTGCTGCTGCAAATACTCATTAGAGAAACAAATCTCTATTAATCCACAACAAATGCACTATTTTCCCCATTTGGTAAAGACAACAGTGACAAGCTGTTTTTTTTAGTTATTTTATGAAAAGGAAACTATTTGTTGCATATTTTTTGAAAATTTAAGTATTTTGCTGTTTTATCAGACAAGCCCTCCTGTAAAAGACTTCTAACATGTAAAGTAATACACAACCCACCAGCCCCTGTACTGACAGTCTGATTTGAAATCATTGGTCTTTAATGGGATTTTTTTATAACAAGAATTGATGAATGATTATTATTATTATCTAGAATACACATCCTTTGTATTGATAATAACCATTTTGCCATTATGAAATCAAAACCTGTTGGCATCAAGCTTTAAAAAAATAGAAATAACACGTGTAATAAACACATACAATTACCCAACGAGAATATATAAAACTCACGTCACATCAACATGCGATCAAGTTTTCAGGAATGGCTTTTAAACCTCCTTGCTGATTACGGAAAGCTTCAAATTCTTCAATTTTTATTGCATCATAAACATCGTATTACCTTGGTTTAAAACTGTTTTTCAGCAGCTTGAAGCATCTGGCAGCCTCTGCAGTCTGACTTTGTTTCCATGTTTTACCTGAGCTTTTCTGTGACCTTCAGTAAGTGTTTACTTGCCATGCTTACAGCCCCTTTGTGAAAAGCTGTGAATTGTCATCTGCAGAGGAACAGTGGAGTCATGTGGACACGAGGAGGAATACGATTTGCCGTTAAAATATACGGCTTGTGTGTGTGTGTATGTGTTTGTATTTCCCCTGCTGATCCCCTACCGTCTGAAGGTCATGCCATCCCAATGCTCTGCTTCATGGACAGCTGCCAATGCTGACGGCTGCAGCTCTGGGTGCTGCACTGTGTGTCTGGCACTTGCTTCCCTCACTACAGGGCATTGATTAAGTGGCACAGCTCTGCCTCACCTGCTGGAAACAGCCAATACCAATACAGCAGTAGCTCCAGCCAGCCAATACCAAATCGGGGAAAGGTTTGGAGAGGCTGGAGACAAACTGGCAGCCAGAAGACAAGCATTGTTGTTTTTTTCCTCTGGTGAAAAAAAACAGAGAAAATATCATGGAGGAGGAGTAGAAGAAAGAGTTATAAGATGGAGGGTTAAGGAGGAGGGAAACAGGAATTCAAAGGAAAAAAATCGCTTTTGAAATGGCGACAAGGATGAGCAGGCTTGAGGGAAATAGGCGAGGAGACTGTACTCGTTTCTACACAGACACACACACGCACCCACACATACACACACACACACACACACACACACACACACACACACACACACACACACACACACACACACACACTATTTTCATCCTTTCCAGGCTGCCTTAGTGAAGCTGTCAAGATGAAAAATGAGCAAGTCAGATCTAATAACACGAGAAGTTAAGAAGCAAACTTTTCATGCAGAGCTGCGGAGGAAAGTGTTGATGAGTGCGAACAGAGGAGACGTGGGGTATTCGTGATTCAAGAGCTCTAACATTGATCCTTTTGCTTTGGTGCAGTAAAAGTATGAAAGGATCCACCGCCACATCTATTGATTTGCTGCCTAACCTGACACGTCTGGAAGTGACCAAATGAATCACTGACTGATGTGCAGCTGCAAATTACAAAATCAAATATATGCTTTTACGTCAATGTGATTTTTTTTTACAACTTTTGCTTCAAGTAATACAAGTGACAGGTAATTTGTGTTTTGTGCCTTTAAACCACCTTTAACAACACTTGTGTGGCACGGCTACACGGTACAGCAGTGGTAACCAGCAGGTAGCGCTGTGCAGTGAGTTACTCTGTGACATCTTAGCAAATGTTCTACAGATGCTAGCACTCATAGGTTCTAGCCTCCTTGCTAGCACAGCCCCATGCCCGTAGCTGCAAGGTCCAACTCGGATGCAGCGCTGTGGAGGCCTCCTTCTACCTCAGTCTGGTCAATGGAGACACACATCATCCTTTCTGACGCCCTCCCCATCTAACTCTGACGTTATCTGTTCAGCTTCAGTCACCAACGTATGTGGTCGGCTACACACAAACGAACACACACATCCAGGATCCTGACACCAGCAGAGTCGTATCTATGCACACAACAGTGTGAACCTTTTCTGAATAAATCCAAGCAAATGACGCATACTGAACCCTTGTCCCTACACAGATTAGTTTTTTTAACATATTTCACTGATGACCGGTGTTACCATAGAGATGGATGGACTTTCGGTTGACCTGCATACATACCCAGACCTTTGAGTAAACAAGGCATAGAGATAAGGTAATGGCTACCCAGACACCAGATTCCTGTGCAGATCCATACCTATGGATATGTTATCTATAGGCCTATGATCGTTTTTTCTTTGGTTTCATAGATAAAATCAAAGGAAGGATATGTAACCTCTCACCCACTCATCCCACCGCATTTCTAAATGTTCTTTCTTTGTTAGAAAGTAACTGACATTCCCAAATGCATTACCTCATCTCAATAATTAGTAACACAGGTATGCTTGTGCTATTTTGATCCGTCATCAGGGAATAAAAGCTCCAGTGATTTGATTTATGTCTCTTTCTAAAAGACTGAAATTGCTTATATATTTACAGTAAATGCTTCAACAGTGGTTCAGTGATCTGAAGCAGAATTAGACATGTTTTCAAATCTTAAGAAGGACGGAAAACTGTGAAGCAACTGGGCTCTACATTAAAAACCAGATGAATTATAATCTAAAAGAGAGTCTGCAATTTACCTTATTAGAGTTTTAAATGAGTACTGTTATTAAAGAACTTGACACGACTGGCTTTTAGCAACAATACAGACCAAAAAGAGGATTTGCAGTCATTTGCACAGTAATTTGTGTTCATCATATACTCCCTCATATAACACCATACATTCTAATGATGGAAAGTTCTTTAGCCGTCAAAACAGCATGTTCTTTGTTGCAATAATTCCATATGAGGTTGGAAACTTTCTTCTGAGGTTCTTCTCCACGACTGCATCACATCATCTCTGCCGATTTTTCAGAGGAACATTCATGCCGTCAAACTCCTGTTCTACCTCATCACAAAGGTTCTACTGGATCCACATTCGGTGACTGAGGAGGTCACTGAAGTTCACTCACTGTGAAACCAGTTTGAGACTTCAACTTTGTGACATGGATCATTATCCTGCTGGAAGTATCCATTAGAAGTTGGTAAACTGAAGCCATAAAGAGATGAACACGGTCGGCCACACTTCTTAGACTGTGACATTCAAACCGTGATTGATTGATATTAAGACCCACAGTTAGTCAAGAAGACATTCCTCACACCATCACACCACCAGCAGCCTGGACTGTTGACACAAGGCAGGTTGGCTCCATAGATTCATGTTGTTGACTCCAGATTGTGACTCTGACATCTGCAGCCTCAGCAGAAATCCACATTCATCAGAGCAGACAAGGTTTTCCAGGCTTCAACTGTCACGTTTTGGGGAACTTTTACCAACCCAGTGTTTCTACATGATTGGTGACTTGCAGGATTCAGCAGGAATACTGATTAATAATAAAATATTTCATTCTTGTCAGTCAGTCTTTTAGTCATGCCTCTGTGCTACTGTTCCTCAACATGAGGTACATCTTTGGTGCTGCACTGGTTGATTTGCTGCAAATGTATTCAGTGATCGTTGTTGTGCCTTTTGCTAAGCTCTCTGTTCTCTTTGGACAAACTAGAGAAACTCTTTCGATGTAATCACACCTGCTGCAATGCCCATCAACATGAAGATGTCCCAACTCATGATTACTCAGATTACTCTGTAGCCATTATTACATTTCAAGTACTCAGTACAAATGAACTGTAGAGGTTTGGATTGGGAGGCGGAGCTTTGGGGTATTAAGCCACAATCTGCACCTTAACCACTAGTTTCTATTAAATCCAACATTCTACACACCGCGTCCCCTTTATTGACTGAAAAGTAGCTGCTGCTCCCAGGTTTGACAAGCAATCGCTGCTACAACTTCCCTGTTGACCAAAGATAGTTTCAGCAGGGATATGCCAGTGCTAATGGGCATGGCAAATTAAAAAAAAATGCGCTCAGGGTTTGGTTAAATATGTATGCACGCTTGTATCCCAATCAAAATTTCAACCAGTATGGACAATATGAACTAGAAGTTTACAGAAGGCACATTCACTTGAAACATAAACTGTTTGGTTAATTAATTAGGTATTTTATACCATGTGGTTGGTCCTAGTCTCACGAAAGGTCAAACCCCTTTCCTGAATTGAACTGTCTCATGTGTGGCACTGTGGTGAGGTGGTGCGCACTACTCGAATCCTGGTTCTGTGTGGGCTTTACGCGTTCACTCCCCAAAGACACGCTGATTGAGTTTAGGTCAAGACTCTAAATTGACTGAAGTTGTGAACGGTTTGTCTATGTACGTTCTTTGTCTCTGCAATGCGGTGGCCATCTGCCCTGGGTGTACCACACCTTTTACCCAATGCCAGCAAATACCAAAGACAACAAACAAACGATGTCTTCCTCGTGTCCACAGGAGGCAACAATCCATCGTCATATGCCAAACCTAGATTGTATGTTTGTACAGATACACACACTATTCTTTTACAAGTGTGTAGCCGTCTGCATCCATGTCTGCACTGAAGTATCGTGATGAGGATGATCCTCAGTTATTAATGCTGGATTTGTTTTTTTGATGAGATTTTTTAAAATGTTACACAACTTATTTTAATAAAAGGAAATAAGGGAGGGTCTTTGTTTCCATTTTGATATAGCGCATAATCTGGTGAAATCTCTGTGGGATATGTTTGCACAGGGATGTGAGCAGGGTTGAGGAGGAGCTAGGGCTGCCAGACTGATACACTAACACAGAGAGACACTTCTCTCCTAACAGTTCATCTTCACCTCCTGACAGAACCTGCTGGTGAGAATGACCTGACCCACATAAAGCAGCATGCACTTTCATACACACACACACTCAATGACGACACGGACAAACTAACATTGACTTACTTCCGTGTCATTGAGATTTCTCTTCTGTATGTCATAAGGGTAATTCACATTTTTAGCTTCTGAAGCGATCTTCACAAATAATGTTACAGACTGCAGTTGTATATCCCCTTTGTGTGCATGTAAAACAAATTCCATTAATATATGTGATGGGGAACATTTTGCTCTGCAAACCTGCTTGGAGACATTTTCCTTATCTTGCTGGGCTGTGCTTAATCACATGGACATATGACATTACTGCTGCATGAAACTTATGTAAATTATTTATAGAAAGTGTATTCAGGATTATCATCTTCATGCTCAACTGCACCTTCAGACTATTGCAAACATAGAAGCAATGGGTCAACACCATTTGTAAGGTCTGTTATATATCATTTGTCTCCCTGCCACAGCCATGGTGCAAGGTCTGTCACTGAAAACTATTTCATACATAGCTTAACAAATATGTCCTATTATTGTTTCCTCGTTAACATAAGTTACATGCAGCACCAATGTCGGAAGTTTCAATGTCACCAAGCACAGCACGGCTCGAACAGTATCACATTACCTGAGTTGCAGGTTCGTATAGCAGGCCCCAGTTTGGACAGAATCCAATCAACATCATTGTCATGTAACTTCAATGGTGGTCCAACATCGAATTTAGCAGACTTTGCTTTAGACTATTAAACTCCAGTTAGCATCATATCTTGGAAACATATTAGCCATTAGCAGATGCCTGGACGGGTTTGGCATAATAGGGGTGGGTCTCTTTGGATAGTAATGTGAGCAATGAACTGATTAGCTGATCAGCAAAATGTGTGCTAACATCTTAGTCACGTGCTAAGATGTTTATTTGTGTGTCAGTCTCTCAGACTTTGTGCAACATTAGTGTTTAAATTTGAGTTACACATACACAACATATTTCTCAAATGTGCAAATCATATCTCTGCACAAACATGTTCCACATCTGCAAACAATATTGATACATCTGCAAGTCTTCAGCACACATCTACTAACAATTTGTGAGCATTCAAAATGTGCAATATTTTGTACATGTACACAAAAGTTGACACCACCCCTCACCTGAATCCTGCGGAATAGACATACACAAACAAACATAAGCACACAAACACCCCTCACTCTCTAACTTGAAACTTAAGATGCGCAGGATGATCTGTAGTGAAGCTGCACTCGAGACATACAACACTGATGTAGGAGACAGATGCAACTTTCAGTCCCCAACAGCCTTGAACCTGCAGCCTTGCTCTGTCTGGTATGCATGGAGCATACACATGTTTGTGTGCGTGTGTGTGTACGTGTACCGTATGTGTGTCTGTTGTAGTAGTAGAACAAAGGAACCTTTTGTACAACAGGCCTGTGGCTGCAATGTCTCCTTTACAGACATATTGTATGTGCATGTGTGCTGTCCACATGTGTGTTTCCTTGCTTACTGTTTATCAGGAGAGAGCTGTGTTGTAGTTCAGTGTGTTTGCGTCCCAGTGGAGCTCAGCTCTCGCCCCGGGCTCGGCTGACTTTAGGCCTCCTGCTTTTTGTCAGACCCCACTCGCCTCTCTCTCCTCTGGCTATGATCTACTAGACTTCTGCTGCAGCTAATGGTAATCCTCTTCCCGACAACTCCCTAAAACAGCTACACTCAGGCTGTCGTTGACGGCAAGGTTTTCAGAGACAGACAAAGATAAACAAAGAAAAAACATTGAAATGGGCTGACGTAAAACCATTGGTTTAAAATATAGACTGGAGGAAAAAAACTGATGAATCTTACTCTACTGTAATGTAAAAAATTCCATTAAAAGTAGAAATGTAAAATTGTAGTACATTGCACGAACACTTATGCAACAGAAATGTTGCATGAAGTAACACTAGTATCTTAGGAAACTTCCCAGCAGGCGTTGTTTGAGAATTCAAGCTCTCACTTATTTTCTTTGTAGTTTTCGCAAAAACAGACTTGATGGAAACTTGCTCGGTGTCTAAAGCTGAAGTTGTTTCTTGTCATAATAAGGTCAGCGATGAATTACCTGGGAAGTGTAATATAAAGTCAGTGGGAGCAGCATTGCATGTTGTCTCTGGACTGACTCTGGTACAAAATGGCTAGACTTAGAAATGTAAAAGGAAACAAATCTGCGTGTAGTGATCGTCTCTGTGACCAAACAGCAGCATTAACATCACATCTTCAGTTTACTGAAGTTGTTTTATCAAGTTAACTTTGAGTCTGAGCCGGGGCGGGACATCTCAAAGTCTCTCACCAGCCACCCAACTTTACTGAAGTTTAACGTTTATATTATTTGAGAAAGGTACAGATATGTAATGAGCAGCTTCGTATCTCCCATCATGCTGCAGGAAACATGCTGGTCTCACCAACTGGACTGATCATTGAGCATGTGATCCTCTTAATTACACACTTGATGGAGGATAACAACTATAGGGAGGGTGGACCTGCTCTAAAACTTTCATCGTGAACTCCAATACTTTATTGTGTTTGTCAGTGCGGTCTTTGTTTAGACAAGGAGAGCCAAGCCCTGAGAACAGCAGGCTATTAGGGCCTGCTGCAGAGTGTGATACTGATGGCTATGAATACCATATGGCACCGGGAACTAGATACAACACCAACAAACACAGGACACAGGGATGAGCAGACACAGACGATGGGATTACATAGGCAGTATTCCATATGTGTGTGTGTATGCATATTTTGGATCTTTCATGGTTGTCGGTGTACATGTCTGTACATTGTGGTATGTGGGTGCAGCTGAGCATGTGTAGCCTACAGTGTTCCCCGCCAAATATCAGAAACATTTTTCTTATACAAATATAATGTCAGGTGATAATTGAGCTGAAAATTCTTCGCATCGCTGCTACAGAGAAAATACAAGGATGGATATGAATATAATATTAATGAGAGTAACGGACATTCACCCCTGACTCAAATCAAATTCCTAATTCACAATGACATGAGAAAATAATGGGCAAGTGGAAAACTCTTACAGGTGGGAACACACAAACCAAGGACCCATGTGAGATTCTCATTGAGAGGTGGTCTGGGACGCGTATGGCCACATCTGCCTAAATATCGACTAATGTATTGTTACCCAACGATTTCATTTTTTGTCATATAAAATAGCATAACAAAAACCATTAAATTCTGCAGCATGTGCATGTTTCCTAACAGCAGTGAGAGGGACCATTGGTCTGTGCGACCCTCCATGGATATGCATCCCCAGACCATCACTGACCCACCACATAACATTCACCACAGCGTCCCCAGACTCACGCCTGTCACATGGCTCAGTATGAACTTGCTTTCATCTGTAAAGAGATAAGAACGCCAGTGGTAGACCTGCCAAATTCTGGCCGATGCGAATCGAGCTGCACAGGGCTGGGCTCTGAGCACAGGTCCCACTGGAGGACGTCGGGCCCTCATGCCACCGTCATGGAGTCTGTTTCTGACCTTGTGGTGTAACAGTCTCCTGGTGTCTCCTCCATGCTCATGAGACACGAGACAGCAAAACTTCTTGTTCTTGAGCGCACCTACGGGTGTTCCATCCTGAAGGAGCTGGACTACCTCCGCAACCTCACTGGGCTGCAGGTTCCGCCTCATGCTACCAGTGGACACCAGCAGATAACAAAACACCAGCAGATAACAAAACAAAAAATGACTTTGTGTTATACTGAGACGATTAAGTCTATAGCAGTGTAGTTTATTTTATTAGTTTAATTCCATCCCTCCCATGGATTTGCTTAATTTGATCACATGGAAATCTGATCGGAAGGCTTCTCTGTGAAAGTTTGTTTTCTTTTAAATATAGTTTTGGAAGCTCTAGGATGATTGTCCTAAAACCAGCTTGTAATCAGTGAACACACTGTAGCTACTTATTTAGAATTTAAAAGTAAAAAGGCACTGCCTCATGCTGCTGTCCTAGAAATTTTCTTCTAACTTCTGCTGCTGTGTATTCTGTTTGAAGCCCAGGCTTGACAGCTTCATTTGTGAAGTGTCTCAATTAGGCAGAATATTTCTGCTGACATATCTCGACGCCCAGACTGTCTGACTGGAACATGAAAGCCCAGACTTAAGGAAGTCATCACACACCTCGGCAGAGAGAGACAGACACACGCCCACGTACACACACACACTCACACACCACACACACGCAAACATGCACGCAAACACACACGCAAACACTAAAAATAGAGGAAGCTATCCTGCTAACGCTAGTTAATGCTCCTCACCCCAGACAGCTGGATTTGCATATCTTTAAAGTGCTCTCTCCTGCCCTCCTCTGCGTTTCTTCTTTTTCTCTGTCCGTCCCTCTGTTATGTGGGAAACCGTATGCTCTCTTGAAGGAATTCTCAGGAGGGTTTGCAGTTGAGCATTTTGTGGCAGAAAAGCAAGAAAAAAGCAGACTGGACAGAAAAAAACAATTGCGGTAATTAGATACCCCCCCACCACACACCCACACACACACACACACACACACACACACACACACACACACACACACACACACACCACTCGACCACACTCTGTTTCAGGTCTTTCAGGCCACTGTAATAGTCTCCATCTGGTTTGAGAGGAGGGAAGAGAACGATATTAAGTCCCTGGGCTGTATAGGACAGCCATCTGGGCCGGGCCACTCCCACTACTCGGCGGCCACCTCTGCGCTCTCCTAACGGACCAGCCAACCGGCCCAATGGCCCCAGCTACATGCCATGAACCCATGTCTGCAACAATAACAACTATAGATTGGCCTTGCTTGCCCCATTAAGCCCCTGTGAGTCTTCCAATAGTCAGTGTTGCAGTCAGTAAATAGGCTGTGTCACTCTGCTAGCAGGCTGGAGCAGCACCAATTGGAGTTAAGCCAAAATCCAGTGTATTTATTAATCTCATGGGACATATATGTCTTCTTCCTGTCAGGCCTCCATCACCAGGATTGGAAGATTTGAAATCCAACCATGACCCTGACATCAGCTATCTATAACCCAAAGCATGTGGTTGGTAGAGCATCCTGAGGGTGCAGCCTTGAAGATTAATTTCACGGATAAATGTCCTAAAATGACACCAATGTCACTGTATGAACATACTTATAAATAATAGGATTACAATTATCATACACTAATTTGCCAGCTAAATTTTGGTAATTTGTAAATTTTTAAAAAGACACTGTAGCAAAAATTACCCAATTACCCAAATTACTTTAATTTAATTGGCTGTATTATTATGGTTGTGCAGTACCAATATTGTCAATGACATATTTGCCACACACATATGAGGTATGTCTTTTGAATGACCGAATGCAAGCTACATGTCTACCAGTGAATTTTGTTGGTAACTTGGGCTCGAGTAACATTTACTGATATGACATGACAAGACCTGCTAGCAGGTAACAGCTGTCTGGTACTTAGCTTGTTTTGAATGCAAAATATAACTTTATCAAAATATTTGAATGGTAGTGTAAACGAAGTTCAGAGTTAAATTGTCAGTGATGTTAAATACAATCTACAATTTCCGTCTGTTGTAAAAACATCTTCCTCCATTTAACTAAAGGCCAAAATGGTGACATCAGACACCTCTGCAGACCTCCAGTCTTAATTATCTAATCCTTGATTTTGTGGCTTATTTTCACTTGTGTTTTCATTCAGTTCAAATTAACTGGAGGAAATCTTATTTAAATTTACACTCAAACTGGAAAGAACGACTACCAACAACTAACAGATGACAAAGTAAACACCAGAGTATAGACATTGATGAGGCATGTGATTAACACCTCCACTCATCACTCTAAATCAGATCTCTTGTTCTGCTGTATTTTAGTATCAGACTTGTGTTTCTGTCTAGTAAGCAGACTCGAGATGAAGCCTTATAATAATAGATGGTAAATGCTTGACCAGACCACTTGAACCATGTTGAACTGAACACAAAACAGAGTCTAAGACCCTGAGCTTCTGCTGTTTATTTATTAAATAGCCCACAGTTAGTTGAAATGTCTGATAATCTAAACACAGCGTGACTTCCTTAAAAGCCCTGCATATATAAACAGGCCTACCACAGACAGCTAACTGTATATAGCAGATTCAGTCCTGCGATTTTAAATAAAGTGTCCTGTCATTAGAGTATAATTTTAAATAAAGTTGTGTCCCTGATAGATATCATCTGACTGAACTTGTTCAGGTTTTGTAAACATGCTACGTCAACACTAGGGGAAGGACGGAGTTACAGGAAGAGTTTAGCCAGCGGTAAGAATATCTTACTGTGGCTACAATAATCTCTTTTGAATCACACAGAAAAATAAATCCGACAACATAATCAAGCTCCTCAGTATCTAAATACGACCTAGTAAAGATTATTATTATTCTGACCAATGACTCCAGACCCTTAAGTCTCAAATGCTCTATAATCTGGTTTATAATACATTCAATCTCTTGTTTATAAGACTGTCTTTGATACACTGATAACAAGTACAAATATTTATAGCATAACATTAGTGTATAATAGGCACTCATATCAGCTCATAAAAAAAAACCAGGGAAAAATCTGTGGTTCCCCTTAGCTCTACAGAGCCCGACACATTTAGGTCACTTTTTTGGTTTCTGGTCACCATTCGAATCATTTTTATTTCAAGCTCAAGCAAGCAGCTGTTTTCTGTAAAACAAAATAACTTCTCAGAAATCAGCAGACAGACACAGTTAACTGTTTCCCATTAATTCCTAAGACTGTGGTGACCCGGTATATTCTAAAGTGTCCTGCCACAGTTTCATAATGAACCCCAAACTTTTAAGCACATCTCTTAATAACATAAGAGATCTCTACCATAAAGTTGTGCTCAGTTGCCGCATTAAGAAGCTGTATGCAGCACTATTTACAGTGCTAGTTGCTGCACGCTTGATCGCTCTATCGCGCTATCGTGTGCTCACACTCTGGTCCAAAAACTTTTCACAGTGCACACAGTGAGACCAAATAGTCTCAGCTGCAGTTCTGTCCATACCCATAGTTTTATGCCATGCAGTTTTCTCTGTCATGGGAGAAATTATTTTTCACTCTGTACAGTGCAAACTGACTGGATTGGAATTTTTTAAGTAGTACTTTGATTCTGTACCAGTCTGTACTAATAACTATTAGAACTGGTCCCTGAAGAACTGCATATTCAGATTGCTCCTAGAAGTTAAATGTTCTTGATATTACAGCAGCCATAACATTATCGGTTCTTTTTCCCCTTAATGTGAGCCATATATTCCCTGTCTTGCTGTTTTGGAGTGCAGCTCAATGCTGACTGAGCAGATGTAGAGAAAAATCTATCAGAAGATAAATATTTTAGCTATCATTTCAATCACCAGGCTCTTCTACTAACAGATAGGTTTTTCATAGGATCTCAATCGGAATTCGAGAAAATGGATTGTAGCTTATTTGCTGCGATGGTGAAATAGTAAAGAAAAGGTTGTCTCTGCCATGACAGGTAAAAAGTTGTACGGGTCAAATTCAGTATCAGGAAATCTCGTAGTAGAGTAACTTCACATGACATAAACCTGCTCTTTCAACATGGATGAGCAATGTACATATATGTAACAAGGCTAGGGGAAGGGGTAATATAGAGAAGAAAACCCTCAAGGCAGAAGGCAGAGAGTCGTGAAGGCAAACAGGCAAACACGACCGTGAAGCTTTAGGAAATAAAGGTCATTCTGAAAACATACACGCATCAGCGTGTATGTTTTCTTTTGAAAATGGGGTTTGAAAACTAAAATTATCTTTGTCTAGGCAGGCATTATGGAGTATTAGTAGTGTGGACACCAGGCATTTATGAAGCATGGTTGACGAAAAAGGCAGAAGTATGGATGTAGCCTCAGCGAAAACTTATATCCCACTCGAGTTGCCCATAAATGGTTTTATTCTTACTAAGTTATGACTTTACAATCTCTGAGGATATTTAAGTTATTTTCTTGACAATCTCAACAAACTTCTGAAATATTTCCTTGCAAAATCAGCCCCCTTCCCCTGCTCTGGGAATTTTGTTTTACCTCCAATGTGTCCTCAGCTACATCACACACAGTCTGTTGATTCTCACCTCTAGTTTGCCTTTGGCCTTTCTGTGTCCAGTGTGTTTGACGTTGCCTCGGCCTGTCTCTCTGTCTGCGGTCTGTCACCCCTGACTGTCCCTCTCTGACTCACAGCAGTCATCTAAGCTATACAGCCGCTCAGCCAGTGGAAGAACGCTGGGCATTGTGCCAGTCAGCCGGCCAGGGCGCCAGTTGGGCAGTCCATCAGTACCATTAAAGACATGTTATCCACCCAAGTGTATCCGTCTGGCCCTGATCACCTGTCTGTCCCTTCTCCCCATGCTGCCCCCCCAACTCACTCAGGGACCCTGGGTAAAGTGCACAGAGTCCACGTCTTGCTTTATCAGCATGGCTCCCAGGCATCCAGCCTGCTGCTTTAGGTCTCTTAAAACACATACACAAATAAATGAGGAGGGTGCTGGAAATAACTACTTTCTCATCTCCAGCCAAGGTGCCCTGCTGGTCAGGTCATTGTCTTTAAAGGGACAGGGGCTTAGAAAAAGCAGACCACTGCTGACCTCGACCCATTTCTTTTCCGGAAAGAATAGAAAGTCAGCAAAGTTAATTCAGTCCTCCTGTAATACAAAATAGATGATATGTTCTCCAGAGGCTTCAAAGGACTATTTGTTTCCTGTTATGACTTGGTGCTTTTATCATCGCAGCTAAAAATACTGCTGTTGCTCTGCTGATTCAAAATACCGATTTACACTGTGTCTTGCCCTCATTCAATCTGCTTTAATTTAATAGTTTCTGCTTTAAGGATCTGCTGATATTTAGATTTTTTAGTGTCACAATTCTAAAGCAGATATTTTCAGCTATTAACCTTTGGTACCCAAACACCAGTTCTAGCCCTTTTTGATCTGATTTTGGATCTAGACTTTGAAACCACTCTCTGAAAAGTGAGAGAAAATAACGCAAGGTAGAGTCTTATATATCTAAAATGTATAATATAAGTGCACCCTGCTGCCATGTGACCCTAGCCAACATTAGCAGTGGAAAATAAAGGTTTTAAATTTCAATCAATGTGGACATAACTGTCACAGTGGTGTCAACGTTTTGGCCCTCAAATAGTCGACATATGGCAGCAATTATAAAAAAAAAGACACACATAGTAGTCAGGTTTTGAGCCTAGAACACGCTGGCAAATCAGTGACAGACGACATAACAACATCTGACAGAGGACTGGGAGTGACTGATGGGTAGACATTTTGAGCTGCGAGTGCTCAGCGAGGATTTGCAGATGACAGGTATGGACTTACTGCCTGTCAAAGACTCAACACACACTAAAGTTATAAAGGTAGATAGAGCAGTAGCAGCAGTAAACCAAATTAATGTAACGTTATTCAGAAGCATGAAATATGAGAGGGTGTTCCATGTGTGTGTAGTTATAATGTAGTTAATGAAGTCTATGAATTAAACTAGCTTAGATTTCAGGGGTTTTCCAGAGAGGAGCTGTGACTTGAATTTAAAATTTATATATAATGGTTGCTATGGTAAGAACGATAGTCTTAAGGCCTCTGCGCATCGACAGCGATGTGTATTTTGCATGACTATTCACATTTAATGCAAAGGAATTTAGTGAATAACTTATAAGGGTATAATAAACCAGGTGACCAGGTGCTCCTTTTACCTAGTGAAAAACACAAATATAAGTGAAATGGTTTATTGTTGGAGAGAGGACAATATGGTTAGGACCTGCTTGTTTCTTGTTTCTTCACCACATATTTCAGGTTGTCCAGACAGATGAAGAACTGCAACATCAGCTGTCACAGAGATAATAGTTTGTTTTGAGTATTTTATTTGAGGAATGTCCCTTTTTTGCTCATTCATTGTCAGTCAGGAGTTGGGCCTCTGTATAGCCCAGTTCACAACATGCATTCTGATTACATGTCCTTATTGAGCCCATGGCGAAGAAAATCGATCGGAAATAAAATAAAAGCTTGGATTGGATACTAGATCCCAAATAATCAAAGATATGAAGGAAAAGATCAAACCAGCTAACGCTCCTCATGCTTTTCAGCCCTCTGAACCTTGCGAAACCTATCCCCTCATTCTACTATATCACTAATCTCGAGTTCCACCCAAATTGAATATGAAGTGAATTCTAAATAGAATGTCCTCGACTCCTCAACAGGTAGCAGCTGTAGAAAGAAGAAATAACCCAGTTACTTCAGCATTGAATAGTTTCTCTTGTGTCATTATTGGTGGCAGCTGAAGGAGCTTTGATGAAAGAGCGTCTGTCGAACCTGTTCAAAAATTATCATATGAGCTGGAGCTCTGTAAAGTACCTGAAGGTCAAGTAGTTTTGAACAGATTAAAGGGGGTTTAACTCAAAGAACAACAGTCGCTTTGAATTTCTTAGTAAGAGTATCCTAATTTTCCTTCCATATGACTTAATGTGATTGAGTGTCTGATTTTAAAATGGATGAGGTCAGAGTCAGAAATAGGACTGTGGTCTCTTACTTAAACTGCAATTCTTTCCTTTCACAGCATTGATGGTGAAGACTCAACAGTTGAAGGCTGAAGGCATGTAATGGGATACACAGAAGGTAAGGCAATTACCGTCACCATAGATGTGAATCTCACTTTTTTTCACACTAAGAGCTGAATCAGCCTTGACATATTGCACCTCATCCACCAACTTGTAGGCGTTCATCTTTTAATGTACAATATTCAGTGACTTTGAATACTGGCTAATGAAAATATGAAAATGGTTTTCTTACTTCAACTTGAACCACACATCTCTCCTAAAAAGAGGATGGCCGGATTTCTACAAAGATCTATATAATATATAATATTTCTTGTCCAACTGTAAAAAATCAATCCTGTGACAGCTCACGGGCAGGAACACCTGCTGACATTTAGCAAAGAAGGGGGACCAGCTCAATTTGTGGTTAGCAATAGTGGGGTACATTTGAAGAAACAGCACTCTCCACTTTTGATCTGTTACTGCTTCACATGTTGCCACATATCTGTATTAAACAACCTTGTAAATGTTAACCTCTTCTTCAAACACTTGGCTGGAGTGTCTACACTGAAGGTAACTTAAAGCTGGAAATTTTTAGATCAGAAATTTTTTTGATCGGAAAGTCCAGATATAGCATGAATGGGTGTCAGATTAGTCTTAGGTGAAGTCCAAGCCTTGAACGTCAGCATGTTGTTTGATTAAGCCATCATCTCTATGTAACCAGCCTTATTAGTGGAACTTTAAGTCTGATCTGAAGAGGAAGACAATTGTTCTTTTTGCAGGTGACAGGTGATTTTTTGGGGGGAAGGTGTCCAGTGATTAGTACACACCACTCTGTGTCACTGAAATTGTAACAATTGACAAAAAGAAGGATTCTCAAACTTTGTGCTTCTTGCCCAAAGGTGCTTTACCATTCGAATATTATTTTAGCTCATGTCAGGAGCATTCCTGACAGAAAGCAGAGAAGCAGTAAACAGTTGAGGGTATTAGGCGCCCACATCATCTTGGGGAGCAATAGAGATAGTCGACTATTTGTCACATTTAAACAATTAAAAATCCAAGTACAGGCTGGTTGGAGGCAACAATATGTTTGTGACATTCTATGTACACTGTCTTGAAAAATGTACAGTTTTGTATACAGTCGAATAAATGCATAGGTCAGCCGAACTAAAGCCAACCAGCAAATCTCATGGTATTCAGAAAACAATGGAAACTATGTTAATCTGTAACTACACTTAGCGAATAAATCAATCACCACAAAACTAAAAACCACCATAACATAATTGCACAAGATCACTACTGAACATCCTGCTTGATTATTGAAACACTGAACCTTTTACTGTTTTGAAAAGGAGTTTCGTAATGGTAATCTCGGTGGGTGATAGCAGATTGGGTTAGAGGGTGACTTTTTAAGCCTTTTTCTCAGTACTCTTTATAACGTGCTTCAGGATTTCACTCCAAGACTGCCCTCGGCCATAACAGGCGGCATTTGCCCTTTGTTAAATCATCAGTGATCACCAGACAAGGACCTGGAGCAGGGACAAAGAAAGGGTAGTGTCATATTTTTATGATTCGGCCAAACCAGCAAAGCCAGAATGTTTTGATAGGTCAGGCCAGTGTTGTCCATTTCCTACCAACAGTTGATCTTGGTTTTTTTTCACTATGACGAATCATCCTCCAAACCACTACCAAATATGTGTTATACCTTAAATTAACCATATCTTAACCAGTGACGTAGAAGAAAGGGCAATTTTTTTCATTGAAAATCAATTTACTCAGCACCATTGCAGCGTTATCCTGTTGTTACACGGGGGAAACACTCTACAGATGAAACCAAATGTAACTCTTACGGAATTCATCAGCTCCATCATCAACTAATTTTAGAATCAGGATGAATTTCTGTCAAATCTCTTGTTTATCTTCTGCAGTTTGAGGGCTGTCATAACACCTGATTCATTTATTCAGTGATCAAAGATCTAACTCTCAGCTAATCAGATAGATTCCTTTGGTTGTCTCAGTGTAAGTCACCCCATCGTAAAAGATGAACAACTGTAGGGGTGTCACATCAGACAACAGTCATATGAATCACTTTGGAAGTGTGACAATATTTTTTATTTTAAAGGACTTCCTACCCCTAATCCAACCCAGTCTCATCTCAACACGTGTAATAGCTACGTTGCTCCACTGGGCACAACATGACAATTTGAGACACCAAATTGTGAGGTGCCTACGTATTTGTCTGCCCATTGCTTTGCATAGGACTGTGCCCACGTCACATGACTCTCAAATGCATGTCTGGAAAACGAAAAAAACATGGCCGATGTTCCTTGTTTTTTCAGATAAAAATGTCATTTTATAACATAGTTTGGGCACTAAAACACATTTTGACAACATTTCTAGCGAGAAATTTAACCTTTGCTAATCATAATAAAAACATTTAATTATGACAAATCCGGTTTCTCTTTATCTGTTGGATTTGAGGTTGTTTTGACTCATTTTTAAACTTAGATAGATGTTATGGATGTATTTAAAATTTCTTGATACTTCCTGTCTCCATGCATTTGTCATAAAGCATAGAAAAGAGACAGATGTACAATATTCGTCGTTCACTTTGACCACCGCTTTTTCTGTTGCCTTGCACATCTCTTACTTTGAATAGTGTTCTGTAACAAGTACCTGTCAGTCCATCTAAATTTTATACACGTGATACTTGTCATCAACATTATTTTAACCTTTATCATACATTGATTTGACAGTCAGTGGTTGTCAAGTGCTCTGCACTAAGTTGATCGCTGTCATTCCACTCAACTCTTTGTATGAAAGTTAATGTTAATCTAAACGCACTGGGGTATACTTCCTCCATCTTTCCTTGCCAAACACCTCTCAGTGGTATTGTGTGTGATGGCAAGCTGCAGTAGTTTTAGAGGAAGGAATCATTGTTCTTCTTGAGGGCTTAAAGAGCTTGAGGAAGTCATTGACAGCACTGTTCTCCCCTTTCCTTTCCTTCCTTCCTGTCTCCTTCTTTCTTCCCTCACTGTTATCATCAGTCTGTATGAAAGTGCATCACAATGTTCCCATATGGCTAAATACACAAGAGAACTCAAGTACTGTGCATGATAAATGATTCACAGTTGGAGAACAAGCCCTCTCCACTGATACATTTAGTTTCTATTATAAAGGGCTGATATTGGCCTTTATAACAGTGCAGATCATGTGTTTACTCTTATACATTTTTTGGAATTTATAGGTGTGATTCCACTTCATTGATTACATATTTACAGTATTGTAAAATTGATGGCTCTTTGTCTATAAGATCAGAATGATGCATTGCATCATTTTGGGTGTTCGACTAAAAGATGCATTGTATTGGCTGGATTCCCCTGGCTTATACATTTATTGGACTCCCAGTTTGCGGACAATTGTGGTCAGGCAGCTGTATTAGGAAACAATACTCAGAGAAGTTGGTTTTCTCTAGCTGAATTTTATAACTTGCAAATAGAGAAAATGTCGTGGCACAGCATAGAAATGTGTTTTTTAAAGTAAATTAAAAACCAACTATTCAATAGCCCGACTAATAATTCAACAATGAAAACATCTTATTACTACAGGTTTGACAAACTTTAACAGGAACCTCTTTAGTCCTGTCAGGAAAGGTAAAGTTGCTCTGCAGGAATACTCCAGTTCTGTTCATTATGGCCAAACACCAAGCAGTGTGTGGACCCTGTTAAAGTAGCTAAAGGTGCACAAATATTTGTACAAGCTTCAGATTTGAAGATAGATGTCTTCTACAGCGATGTTGCAAAAGTTTAAAAAAAAACTTCAGAAACAAAAAAACCCCGATTTGAATCGCCATTTGTGTCATACTTTATTTGGTGAGTCAAAATTCATTTATAATGCTGGATTGCAAAGCTTTTCAGTTTTCATTGAACATTGTTTCTGTGGATGAAATGAATGAACGAATATAAAACTTTCTAAGGAAGGCACTTCCTTGATGTATTTGGCATAATGATATTGAAATATACTATGATGTCGATTGATCTCAACTATTGCTTTGTAAGCTTTCAAAAGTTATATTTTGCTGGGATTCTCTTCATCCCTGCATTACTCCTTCCCTGCATTGCTTCTACATGTCCCTTCTCCTTGCCGACCCCCTCCGATCCTCTATTCTGTGATGCCCCTTTTACCATTTCCCCTGTGTTCCATGCAGAACAAAAACAGCAGTTTATTGCGTTAAGTGCAGCTCACCCTCAAATATTACAGAGAACTGTTGCCATTTATGTATTCATTAAATTATTGCTACAAATAGAAGGTTCGAGTTTTGGCTGACCAAAAATTATATTTCACCAATATACAAAATACATTTGTATTCAAAATAAAAAGCAGAAATCTGTTATGTTCTCCTTTATTTTAATATACATTTTTCACTGTCTTGCACAGATATGTACCATCTTTTCATTGCACTTCTGCACAGGCCAAGTAACCATCTACGTTTAAAAAAAAATCTTCTCTTCTCCTTTGTTCTATTTAGCAAAGGCTACCCTTTTGCTGTAATGACAGCCTGCTAGCACATCCTGTGGCCCTCTGCCATTCAGTTGTGTGGGGAGGGCTTCCTGGCAAGACTTGAGTCAAGTCTCCGTCCTGTATTGAGCTGTATAACAGTTTGATCAAAGCAGACCCGATCTGGATACACCAATGAGGGCTTTAACCGAGCCTGTACTCATTATGAGGGCATTTAAAGTTAATAAAGCAGTGTTAACTGTCAAATTGTGATCTAACAACTTCAGTGACGAAGAATGGTTTTTACTAATTACTGGACACCTTCCCCCAAAAGAAGAGCTGTAGACTCTACATAGTTTACATATAGGATTTTTATATTAAACGGTTCTCTACCTATGACCTGTCTTCAAACTTCTGGCTCTATTAATAAAAGGTACAGTTTGAAGAAAGCTTAAGAACTATCACTGATGTTAATAAGGAGCAGCGGCACACAGGATTCGGCTTATTTTTAAGTAGGGTTGAAGTTTTTGTGAGGGTGTAACCAGAAGTAATTGGGGTGAAATAATCTAGGCAGGCACTTAAAATTATATACCGTAGGTCAATGTCAATTTTATTTATATATCACATTTCAAACAACTTGGTTGTGTAACAAACAACAAGAATACAGTAATACCTAATACGTTAGAGTAAAAGTAGTAAAATATAATCAGCTAGAAAGTAGAATTATTTAAATTAAAATAAAATATAAGATATACAATATATAAAATAAAATCATCTGAGATAAAAAACGTTCTCAACTCAAAAAGAAAAGATTTGTTTTAGTAATGATTTGAAGTCTGCTAGAGAGGGGGCTGATCTAATATGGAGTTGTTAGCTGTTCCGCAAATTTGGGCGGCTACTGCCAGGGCACAATCACTTCTGATTATGAGACTGGTTTAATGTAAGTCCAGGAGGAGCTGAGTGGCTAACTTCAGGGGCAGCATATATAAGTAGAATAGCATGAGTCCTAGAACGTATCCTTGAGGGACACCACATGTAGGTGGGGCCGTCCCCTACAGACGTCTCCAAACGTACAACAAGATTGCGTGATCAACTATGTCGAAAGCAGCCATCAGGTGTAAAAACCCAGGACAGCAGTCTCCTGGAACAACAGTTAAAATCAGGTCGTTGAAAGTTCTTAAAAGAGCTGTTCCAATGTTATGACAGGGTTTAAAACCAGACTGGAACCTGGACATTTTTGCAGTAGGGTGAGAACTACCTTCTCTGGGACTTTTGTCAAGAAAGGCAGTTTAGAAATGGGCCTGCAGTTAGAGAGAACAGAGGGGTCAAGATTTTCTTTCTTTAGCAAGGGCTGCACAACTATATATTTAAAAGCAGCTTGGACATAACCAAAGAGAAGACAGGTGTTTATCAGTGACAGAATACATGGGCTAACGGTGTCAAAGACGAACGGGATTACTATCTGAGGCGCAATTTGTGGGCTGCAGATGGTGGACCACCTTGGATAGGGCGGAGATTGAAATGGGCTCAAACTGATCCAAGACAGCTGTGAGCACATAGGTGTATTAGGGGGTTCATGGTCAGTGGGCATAGTTAAAGATGATCTGAGAACAGAAATGTCCTCAGCAAAGCATTGAGGGAAATAATCACAGAGGACAGATGCAGGTAGAATAAGAGCAGAATGATGGAGTTTGGCTTCTTAAGCCATATCAGGCAGATTTTCTGACGGATACATTTCCAATGGATTTACATTCTTTATCAGTCTTTCAGAAACCAATACAAAATAACACTTTCAAAATCAGCACGTAAACAACATCTGCAATGTTAGGTATTTATAAATCTAATCAGACAAATGCATTATTACACTAGACACTTGGTAGATAGATAGATTTTTATAATACTTTATTCAAAAGCACTTTCCTTCATGACCCTTATTCATTCATTTATTCACACACCAATGACAGTAAGATTTCCTAGAAGGTGTTTGTCTCAACATCAGGATCTTTTAGGGCTCAGTGTCTTTCCAAGAAATAGTTGTTTTAAGTTTATTAATATTCACGGATGTGGTTTGTGTTTATAACATGAAATAATTCAATCAAAGGGCAATCTCCCATTCCCACTCTGGTTGATTGGTAATACAGTGGTGGATATACCGGATATGCCAAAAAGAATACTTGTCTTCAAGGGAAACTGGTCTGTTGATCACAAAAATTGGTAATTTCATTCATCATAATTGCACCATGTCTCTTGTGTGTAACAAGCAGAATGTGCTGGTGTTGTCGATCCCTCTTAGGTCCATAATACTATCTTGATAATTGTGTCTTTAAAATAATAGTGGAATACTGCACCACTGAATTCAGACCAGGTTATTTTATGCTACTTGGTAGAACAAATTATTTATTTAGTTCTAAAGGAAGTGCCGGTGCATCCCTAAAAATCCACTCTATGTTAGAGGGTTAGTGATCAACAATTTTTGTAACTTTTGACCCAACATCACACAGTGATTCGCCAGGTGTGAGGCGATGAGATTGAATTTCACTCTCAAGCTCTGTGTTTTCCTTCTCCGCACTTCTGCAACTTTTGTCTAAACCATGAATGCCTTTGAGGAGACTGTCTACAAGTTGCCCCCATTTCAACAAATTGGATACTGTGACTGCCAGTTTTGAGTGTGGCCATTTTGAACAGCGATTAGGTCTGCCTTCAGATATGTTCTGACGACACATCATACAAACTGCCACCAACCCAGTCAATATTCCCAAGAGCTTCCACCTTCATATGAGCTGTTAAGCTTGCAACATTAAAATAGGCCCATGTTCCTAAAGTGAATCATGAAGCCTTCGTGATCCAGCTACCTGTATACCTGATCATTCTGGGATTTTGTTTACTGTTGCCAGACCAAACTACAAATAGTTTGTTTTGGGCATTTAACACATTTAAGCTGTTGTTGCAGTACATAGGTACCTATGGTCACTTTAGGTGCCATTCAGTGTTTTCTCAGCTTTCTTATCTGGTAAAAGACTTGAAAGGAAAGGGAAATAAAAAAAAAGGAATGCCTTCAAACACTTTCACCATATACAGTCCTGAGAAGCCATAGAAACATGAGGGAATTGCCCCACACATCCAGAATCATATCCATGTGTGGGAAGATGAATAGATGTTATTATTTTCCACAGTGAAAACGGCCCTTGGACTTAGTCTTGAGCATTTTGTTGGGCGATTTCATGTAAGGATGCCTCCTTAGCTCTAAGGTTCGTATTTGGCTTGCTTTATTCTGGCCCTGATATAACCCGAGTGACGATCAGACATTTCTCTTTGTGTTTTTGTCTCTGGGTCATTACCAGACTCCCTCGCTGCTGGCTCTGTGGAATTTTTGTCAGCGTACTTGTAGGGCAAATGTCACATTGTATTTTCTGAGGAATGTGAATACCACTGATAGTTGAAGGTATTTTTCTATTTTCTACCATGAGATGAATTTAAGCTGTTTTATGGGGTGTAGCAGTAAATCTGATTTACTACTACTACGCCCAGCTTTTGAGCTCATTTTCAGTACGTGCAGTTCCTTTCATGGAAAGCTCCCAAGCAGGAAACAAATTTGTCTCAAAACATAAAAATGAACAAAAGCACTTGGTTTTTCTCTTGAATTAATTTCAAAGCTCTGCTTCAGCAGCAACAGCAGCAAGCAGACAGTGTCTGGAAATGCATGATGGGTATTGCTGTTTGGGGGGGGGGTACGTCAGAAATCAACTGGCAGAGTAATGAATGGCAGGCAGCCAGGTTGTCAGCTCACAGCAGCTGTCCTTCATGGGGGACTGGTACATGAAAACAACAGAAAGAAAGAAGGAGCAAGAGGGGGGACGAAAGAGAAGGATGGCAAAACTGCAGTGTTTCAAAAATCCGGCAACCAGATCAAATGCATTGGAAAGATTTGCTACGTTATGAATAATAATTGAAAGAAAGTTACAAACCTGTTTTGTACATTTGATTTACTTAGATTAATTGGCTTCACATTTACTTGGTTAAACTTAGCAGATTATATTTCGGTTAAATTTATAGTGCTATCAATTCTGACATCCAAGGTCATATTTTCCTCTTAGCCTCAACCTACAGGTTGGGTAAGTTGCTACTATTCAATTAAACATATACAATGGTAAAACTAAACTATACTGTATGGATTGAGGAGGGAACTCCTGTTTACAATGTGGTTATTGATTTGGCTTCAAGTTTACAGCCAACAATGGTTTTGGGAATTTTAATCACAACCAAATATGTAAAGTGTAATCAAACACTAGTTCAAATCTTGCTTCTCCTGACCTCCAGTGGTTGATGTAAATTTGGAAGTCAGGGTGTGGTCACTACAGGCTGACATCATTGCTGACTCTGTTTATAGGCCTAACCCCATCAGCCACAGTGAGTGTGGTAGATCAAACAGGACTGTGGGCTTGGTTGGCCAATCACTATGTGTTGGACTGATAGGTGGCTGATAGTCTGATTTAAGAAGATTTTTTGTTGCATCATTTTCATCTGCTAAAGGCTGCAGCTCTACGAGGCTTCAAATAAAAACATATTTTTAGGCAAAAAATATAAATTTTAACATAACATGGTGTGTGCTATCATATTATATGATTTTGTTATGAAATATTAAACATTATCCACTCCAATTTCTATAGGCACAAAAAATTCAGCAATGTATTAAGTTGTTTCACACTTAAAATGTTGCTTAGCAGCAAATATTTAAAGACTAGTCTTTGATGTTAAACATATTTTTGTTTAATCCTAAAGATAACTCTTGCATCTGTTAGTAAACTGTTTAGTGATCACATTTGTTTTGTGAACCGGTGTGAAAGGTTTCCATTTAGCTTTTTGAGATCCTCCATTTCCTTTCACTCTCTTGTGTCTAATAGAACATTTAGCCCTAGAAAAAACACGTTACTTACAAAAAATTTATTTTTTCAAAGTTAACACAAAGTGCAAATTTAACTGTTTGAAGACCTTTAAACATGCAATGGATATTTAACATCTCGTCCTATATTCTAAATGATTGAAGCTGGATGCATCCAGTGACCGCTATGAACAGGATTGCTGACAACAAGGGAACTGACGGCGAGTAAAGACAGCTGACTGGAGGAAATAGACCCCACCGGGGCTGGCATGGATTAGCTACCCATACTGTCAGGATCCAATACAAATTGGTATTTAGAGACACCCACTAATGGCTGCGAAAGCAACTAAACGAAAAATACCCCCAGAGCCTGCGAGAGTGGAGTGGAAGACAACTCACTAACAGACCACACGGCTAATGACCCTGAAATGGAAATGACTAAGAGGAAGGCAAGCACAATTCAAGAAGCTAACACGACAGAATCTGACAAGAAGCTCCAGGTGTGTCTATGTGGCTCGAGGAAAATAACAGTGGCAAAGGGCCTAAAAATACACAGAGGAAAGAAAAAGTGCTTGATCGAAATCTAAACAGGGATCTCACATTGAACAGTACTTTCTAAGAACTCAATCAAGTCAGTCGAGTGAAATCCAGCCACTGGACTCAACCCAGATTTCGCAGGACATCAGTCCCCCTGCGTCTGAGGAAGTTAAGCACAAAGGCCGTAGCAGTATAGAGCCCACACAGCCAGGAAAACCAACAAGGAAGATGAAACCTTTACAAACCAAACCAAAAGTGGAATGGCCTAGAGCTTCAGAAAAAGCTAAATGGGAGGCCGTCAATACAGACCTAAGCACTATCCCGGAACAATTGAGACAAAACTTGAGAGGATGGGTACCTTCATCCATTGCTACGGAGCTGAACATTTTGGAGTGACACAGAAAAAACAGGTAACATGAACAATGTAAACCAAGTCCAGAAGGCAGCTGAAAATAGAATGCTTGGTAAAAGAGAGGAAGGAGGCAGCTAAATAAGCAGTGGAAAAAAGCCTCAGAAGAGCGTAAGGAAGGGAAATTAACATACTGCAGAGAACATCAAGAGCAGATTGACAACCTTGAGGCGAGCAGAGAGTCTAAGAACAGCTCGGAGAAGAAAAAGGACGAGCAAGAACGTTTCTTTATAGACCCCTTTCAATTTCTGAAAACTCTTCACCAAAAGAAGGTGTAAAGCAATGCTAAGGAGGCTTCTTAGTTGCTAAGTTCGCTTTATTGAATGCCCGTGTCTCACAACATGCGTCACTCATATACGTCACTAACATGCGTCT
Source organism: Pseudopleuronectes americanus (assembly GCA_038501795.1). Classification (NCBI taxonomy): domain Eukaryota; kingdom Metazoa; phylum Chordata; class Actinopteri; order Pleuronectiformes; family Pleuronectidae; genus Pseudopleuronectes; species Pseudopleuronectes americanus. The sequence continues at coordinate 18,268,815 of CM076719.1, forward strand.
GCAACTACCGTATAACCCACAGTATATGCGCAAGCGCATTAAACTACCGTATATGACAGAAGGGACGAACCCTGAGGACTTTGAAGCAGGACGAAGACCTGGAAAGAGACATGACCCTTATCAACCTGATATCCCACCCATTGAGCATCCAGAACACCAAATGGATGTGAGCTCTCCGAAATGGAAAGAAGTGGCGTACAAAGTGAGTGTCCTCAATGTAGAGGGCAAGAACTTCTTTAGCGTCATAGCCCAAAAGTTGGCTAGCTATCTGGTGAAAAAACAGCTGGTTGATACACCGGTCCAAAATCTAGAATCCAAGGGTTCTCTGGATGTTTTAAGACACTAGCATGACCCTGCACCAAATCTAAACAGCCAAGAGTGAGGAGCGACAAAATTCGGGGACCGACTCACACCAGTCAGGGCCTACATGGACGACGTGTCAACCCTTACCACAACAGCACCATGCAACTAGGGAATACAATGGCCAGAATGAGGATCAATCCACCAAAATCCAGAAGCATTTCAATTGGCAGAGATAAGCGATCAGACAATAGGTTCTTCATTTATTGAGAACCTATATAAACTAAAGTTCTGGTGCTTACAGTTAGGCCTGTTACCCAGACTGATGGCCCAAGATGCTAGGGAAATGCAACCAGGTCTGATCAGCTTGTGGTTGGCGTGTCTTATGATTTCAAGACCAAAACACTGTTCACAACTGAGGTTATGTCCCTAACATCTGCTGGTGGCCACTAACACCTGCTGACATCTACTGGTAGTTTGGTAACCTAAATTGTGCAGAAGACCTACAAACGCACAAAGGATATATAACATATTTTCCGATATTCTAAATGTGTTAAAACAGTTTGCACTCAACATAAAATATAGCCCGAATTACTTGCATGAATGTATGAAATTTACATATCAAGTTTTTAATGTTATGATTATAAACATTATCATATTATTACATGAGCTAATAAACTTTGGTTTAACTTATAGTTAGATTTTACTACCCAGCAACTAGCACATGCTATGTCTGCCCAACAATCAGAAGTCAGAAATATTTGTTTGGTTCGTTCTTTATTTTGTAACATAATACTGATAATATAATAACATTAAAAAAAAACTGTTATTTTATTTTGTGATTGAATTAATTTAACTAGAGCATAGGCCCATACATCTGGTTTATCCACATTTTGATCTAATGCTTTATAATTATTTTTTCGAAAACAGCGAGGTCTGTGTTTCATAATTCCCAATGCAGTGGGGAAAATCCACATAATTTCTTACCTCCATACTTCCTGAATCTGGACAGCTCCTTTGATTGTCAATGAAAGAAGTAATTGTGATTTAAAATCATCCTTTACTACACGTTATACAAAAAGATCCACAGACCGGAGCATTGATGCTACCTGACAGGCATGGCTGAACACCAAATTAACCCTGCGTAGGTTGAGGCCAGCTGCAGCTTTTATTTTTTATTTACATGAATTTGCACGTCCTTTGAGAATAAAAGCAATCTTGGAACATTAATATCCCATTAGGAGCTCATATCAATGTTTTACATTAATGTCACCTGTATCTATGGCCATAAATGCCTTTAACTGCACATGCCCCATTAAATATTACATTTGATTATAACATTTAGATGTATACGTATTGTTATCATTGCATATTTATGAACACTGCATTGAACAATTGCTATGAACATGAGCTTTTCTTCTCTGCTCATCACAGCAACCTTTGGTTTTGCTCCTTTGCTTTCACTAAGTTTAACGGCAGCTGGCACACAGTGAGCCATCGCTGCGGCGCTGGCGCTCTGCTGCAGACACACTCTCTCCTCTCCCTGTTTTTATTGACCCATGATTGGACAGCATGGGCCACGAATGCCCGCTTTCCTCTTATCCCCACTTTGTATTGTCCTTTCATGAAATAGCTGACATGTTTATGTTTATTCTTCCTATCTTATTATTCTGTCATTTCTTCCCACTTCCTGCGGGCGAATAAAAGAAAGATTAAACTATCTCCCAGGGGCAGGGAGAAAAAAAAGATTCAACACAGAAAATAAGGACCTACAGGAAATAATCTGAGAAATCGGGCTAATACCATTATGAAGACGTGTCTCTCAGACAAACAGGCAGACCGAAGGGACCGGAGACGGCGGCGGTAATGGCATTCGGCTTTCGGCAGCAGCACCAGCTGTGCCCGATCCAAATGGGCACCAGCAGCGATTCAGGCCAAGCAGGGTCAGATGAGGACACAAACACAGAGGCGGGAGGGGGGAGGGTTGCGGAGGGCGGCGAGGCGTGCGGAGAGATGGAAGGAGGAGGAAGAAAGGCAAGGAACGCTAAACGGGATTGTGAGGAAGGGGGGAGGGATATCGGAGGAGAAGATAGAACGAGGGAGTGTTTGGTATAACGGAGGAAACAAAAGAACAGCAAGAAAGCAAACAAAAGATTGGGCGTCGCGTTGGACAGATGAATGTGTTTGCCGTTGCAAACCCCGAAAGACGTTTGGGTAAACACTGACATCATGGAGTCAGATTATTTATGTGATTTCAATCCCTCATATTAAATTACTTGTATTACAATGAATTTCAAATAATGAGGGGAAACCATCTGTCGTTATAATTGTATATGCGTTAAACACTCTAATCTGCTTCATCAGGTAACCAGCCCTTCAAGTTGTCACAGTTGTAGTGAGAACCTGATTGATGCACCAACTTTAAAATAAAATCAGTCCAGAATCCTCAGGAAGTACATACACCCTGAAAGACCACAGGATTTACTTCTCATGTCGAGGCTCAGTGCCACTGCAGGAAGCAGTCTGCAGTTTGTGTGGAAAGGTGGGTTGAATGGGTACTGGTGGTGAATTGGCAATTAGTGAGTCTGACACAAGACCCGTGGTTGCATTCAGGTTGACAGTATGGTAAGGGTAAAATCATAGGTGTGGGAAGGGAAAAGGAGTTTTGGTTTGGTTAGAGTAAGGCAACTAACATATGGGTGGGAGGGACATGGATGTCCCTTCATAATTAAATCTCAATAAAATCAAACACATTGCTTATAGCTGAGCTCCGAATGAACTTTTGTTTACCACAAAGACTTTAATTCTACTTTCTATCTACACTTCCCATCATGTCTGCCTGCAGCTCTGAATTCAATCCTCTTAGCTTTGTCTTTCCCAGCACAACAGAAAGATTCCCAAGACCAGAGCCAAACAAGATCACAGATAAACGTTAAAACCCTTATGAGGAAAACACTGTCATGGGGGGACTACACGTCCGAGCCAACAGATACTGATTATTGGCTTTTGCAGAGGGTCTTTTACTTTCTTGTAGCCCAATGCCAAAGAATAAATTAGTGAGCATGCCATAAATTAACAACCGTGCAGCATAAGAATGTTAAGAGCTTGGCATCCCAGTAAAGATTATTTAAACAATTGATACCTTCATTCTGTGGGGGTCAACTGCAGATTCCCTTCTGCAATTATGATTTACTTCTGTGATCCTCCTTTAAAAGTGTTGGTTGTTTCTCTTCTCCGTAGTAGTAGAATCCTTGCTATACAATATTTATGGAGCTTGATTTTCAACCCTTTCTACCCTGACTGTAAAAAGTATTATTCTCTTCACCTCTAGAGGTCCATAACAGACATGCACCATTAAAGATATACAACCTGGAAAATCAATGGTTTCCAAGAGAGCACTTTACTAAAACATCAAACTCTACATGTTGTCATGCTGCCATTCTCCTGTTCTACCACATCACAAAGGTTCTACTGGATTTACATCTGGAGACTGAAGAGGTCACTGAAGTTCATCAAACTCACTGTTGTTTTCATGAAACCAGTTCGAGACTTTTACTTAGTGACATGGAGCATTATTCTGCTGGAGGTATCCATTAGATGTTGGTAAACTGAAGCCATAAAGAGATGAACTGTTACATGCAAACCCTGATTGATGTTAAGGACCAAATCGAGACAAGAAAACTTTCTCCTCCCCATCACACCTGCAGCAGCAGCCTGGACTGTTGACTCAAAGCAGGGTGGCTCCATGGATTCATGTTGTCGACTCTAGATTGTGACTCTAGCATCTGCAGCCTCAGCAGAAATCCACATTCACCAAGACACGTTTTTTAAATTGTCAAGTGTTGTTGAGTCTGTGGCGCTGTAACCTCAAATTGATGTTTTTTGGCTCCGTGCATAATTTTTACAATTGTATCCCATTTCTCTCAACGTGAGACTTGTTCTAAAAATTCTGAGCTGGTTGTCTGCTCATCATAGTGACAAAGAGCGAGAGAGAGTTATCTGTATTACCACAGACTTCAGTCTGGCCTTTTTATAGCTCTGTCCTTAACAAAGCGCTCTCAGTACAAACTTAGAGTGATGCCATGGTGGTCTGATGTTTAATGTGAATATTAACTGTGACCTGTATCTGTATGATTGTATGCATTGTGCAGCTGCCACTTGATTATTTGACTGGATAAATGCATGAATATGAATCTCTACAAAGGTTTCTAATAACCCTGGTTGTATACACTGTGTTTATATGCACTGAATAAAATCATAGTAAACTATAATACATTTTTTGAGGAGGGCTCTCCCCTGTCTGGTTCCAAAGGCGATATCTTACTGTACCTTTGGTAGATTTACCACATGTCTCCGGTGGCTGCATCACATTCTGATCTTTTGAGGCTGTCGTGAAGAGCTTGATTAGGATGGGACAGCAGCATGAAACAGGAAAGAAAGAATTCCTGGTTCCTTGACAATTACCAAATTATTGTTGTCTGGAAACTTGAGGTAATGTCATGATGTCTAAATTTGACTAAATATATTTTATGAAAATTACTTTTGCCAAAAAATACTAAACCGGATCTAGATGCAGAAATATGTGACCTGTTTTCTCATGATCAGAATGACAGACTTTTAGATTTTACAGGTTTTTGTGTGCTGGGATTTCACAAATCTTGATTAATGGGATCTGGGCCTTATATGTGGGCCTACTCTGGGTTCGGCAACATGAAATGTCTGAGCAATTCTGAGAAGCTTGTAGCGCTACTCTCTAACAGCCAGCATTGGTCGGTTGCGGTGCCGCCATTTTATGTCAAATGGGCTCTGAGGAAGATTAGGAGATACTTTTGTCAGAAAGGCCTTGGCTGAATAGAGGGAAAGAAAGGGGCAGAGCAAATGAAACTGGACGATGAAGAGCCATGGGGAGACCGGGTGAAAGAAAGGGGGCTGAAGAGGGAGGGAGAGGAAAGTGATAGAGAGAAGGCCAAATGTGTCTGGGAAAGTTTTGGTGCTGAGGTACATTGTAGGAGACCAGACTGTGTGTCTGGGGGGTCTGAGGTGTGGATTAATGCCAGCGATTGGAGGAGGGCTGCCGCAGTTGTGCGTGACCAGAATATCAGGCAGAGGGAGAAGAGAGAGAAGAGAGGAGAGAAGATGGAAAGAGTACAGACGCTGAATTTTGGAAAGGGGTGATATTGTGTGCCTGAAGACACTTAAAGACAAGCCCCCCATTTTGTATGAAAGAAAAGTGGCAGTAAACTTTATTTAAAAAATGCACACTTGTGTGGTGTGGAACTGTTTAAGGTGTTGTTTGGATGAAGAGTTGGACGAGGATTAATCAAGTCTTAAAGTAGGAGGACAAAATAGGGGACAAGGAGGGCTCAATTAATTGTTCTATAATTCACCTCATTTAAAGTTGTTGGTCTGCTACAGCCACACCAGCTGCAGTCCAGCATAGTAAAACCCACGTCGAGGTTCATCAGGTTTGTTTGAGGCCCAGTCTGTAATCCATCATCTTTGCAATGACACAAAGCACCTTTAATTTCCTAATAGGAGGCAACGTGAAGGGATTACGGAGACCGAACCCTGACTCATGCCAAAACCTTCAACAGTGAAATTTAATTAAGGAATATGTTTTCTCTTTGTCATTCCCTGAAGGAAAGTTTAGGACAGTTAGCTTTGTGCTCGAGGCCATGTTGAAACCAGTTCAAGTACCAATACGGCTTTGCCTTTAGCCTCTTTTTTCGCATGGTATGGTATTCACATATCCATGCTTGTTTGTTGATGGATTAATTTAGATACTTTGAAGTTTGAAACTGATTAAGGAAAAACATTACCCACGCTGAACAAACCGCATGTTAGTGAGAGGAGCTGCATGTTGCATTTTAAACACACAAAAGAGATAAAAAAAATGATATTGGTGTCTATCCAAAAGAGTAATCTTTACCTAATTTTCTTTTACAATTTACAACAGTAGAAAACTACCTTGTCATGTATCTTTTTCTGGATTAAAAAAAAATTATTGGATTTGAAGATTGCTAATTTTAACATACCCTGAGACATTGGCAGCTCTTATTTGTAGATTTAAATAATCAAAAATTTTGTTATAGTTTTCCGTTATTTCACGAGCATTGAGATTTATTCTAAGTCAACGTAGCTGTGACTAAATATTCACATTCTCAAGAATCACATTCTGACTTGTTTCTAGAACTTTGGGGCATACTCTTTAGCCCCTAACATTATAAGTATATAACACAGATGCCCTCATGTGCACCTCATGTTACAGACACAGAGAAAGCCAGTAACAATGTGATGGGTTGTCTTAAGCAGTGGCCCACATGGGGTTTGCCCTGGTACTCTCACTGGTCAATACAACACCACCATGGTGATTCTCTGTATGGGTGTGTCCCACCGCAACAGCTAATACTCACCAAAACACACTTGCATAGGAAGCTACTACATTCTGTGCTTCAATACACAGACACAAGAGGAAATTGTATCCTAGTGAATGGAGGTGATGCCTTCTGCAAACAGCAGCTTCACTCCACCCAGCATTTTCACAGGCTGTCTTAGCGAGCACAGTGCGTAGCTGTGTCCCACATGACTGCAATACTAAAAGCATACCCAGCAAACGTTGGATCCCACACTTGCAGAAATGTTGTTATTTTGATCAAACTCAGTCAAATTTAAAAGTAAAACAGAATATGTTAGATATTGGTTATGGTTTGGTAAAGGTTTGGAGTGGTTAAAATTAGGGCAAGAATTCAGGCTTGGCTTTGGCCTTAGACTATAACTGCATTGGGATCCATAATTACCCAGATGAGAACTGGAGTACATTTTATTTTGGGGCGATCCATGCCGTAGATGTGAATGACCAAAATTCCTGTAAAGTGATGTCAGCATGCGCCTGTTTACCTAATTGAGCCAGACTCTGATGCCTTGTACCAAAGAACACTTTGAGTATTTCTTACGGTAAACAAGTTAAACCTGCAGCACCGTAGTTTATCTATCACCTTAAATTGAACCTGCCTCTCTATCTCTGAGTGTTTTATTGATTCACTGGGCACACACTTGTGTACGACCGTATGTGTTAAACCTGAGAGTAAAAAACACGACCGGCAAGTCCAGCATTTCTGGTTTTGCCGAAAATCAGACACTCTCACGGTGCCATTGCAGGAGCTGGATGTTATCGAAAGGTATCGGTGACAGAGGATGTTTTTCACTGTATTATGATACCGTGAAATGTGGAGCTGCTCCGGAGCTGTGAAAGGCAGGCATATGGGGAAATGGTGTGTATCTGTTCCTCTGCTAAACCAGAGCCAAGTCCCAAACTGACTCCTTCTTTTCTATTCGCAGCTGAGGCTAACTAAAGATTGGTATTTGTTTTGGTGCAGGGAAGCTTTCCAAGAAATGTGTGGGTGTGTGTGCGTGTGTGTGTGTATTTCTGTATATGCACTTTTGTTAGTGTATCCACGAGTGTGTACGTGCAAGCCAGTCAGTCTGCTTCTGGCTGTGTGGGACGCTCTGGGAGACGAGGATACAAGTGCGTGGGTCCAAGTGTTTATGTGTCGGAGTAATGGGGCGTTTTGGGAAGAGAAGGACTCAGTGAGTAGTAGCTCTACCTGAACTGGACTGTCCCTATTGCATTGTAGGGGGTGGGAGGGTGGGGTGGCAGAAGAAGAAGAGGAGGAAGAGGGAGTGTGCAGGGAGTGGGGGTTTGTGGGGGGAGGAAGAGAAGGGTAGAGATTCAGGGGTGACAGGAGGACGGCTTCATGGCTGCATTTTCTCTTCGCTGAATTTTCTCACTCCCTTTTCTTTTCTCTGTTTTGCCTTATTCAGCTGAGCGAGGCAAACAGACCAGGAGAGTTTGCAGTTCAAGACTGAAAGAGCGAGAAACTCCAGCCAATTTTTTTCCCTTTTTTTTAAGGGCTGGGATTTTGGGTGTCTTACAAACAGATGTTGCTTGTCATTTGCTCGTAGTGCAGGGAAGCAGCTTGTAGAATGCAGAGGTTTTACAGGCTGAAAGATTGCCTCTCGATCGTTTCTTTATAGTTATTATTACTAGTAGCGCGCGGTAATCCGAAATCGTAAAAACACCACAAAAACTAGTCTATTTTTCTGTTATCATTTACTTTTTTTTACCCCTTCTCTTGCCCCAACACCTTCTCTCCCTCTTTCCCCTTGCTTTTTCCTTTTGTCTCCCTCTTTCCCACCCCAGCTGCCTTTCGGGGTGATTCTGTTACTGTAGTTTTTTTTTCTTTTTGGGATGGGCCACAGTGGACATGACTGCCTGTACTTTCTGCCATGCATCGTAGGCCCTGCAGAGTAGAGACAAGAAACTTTCGGAAGCTATACGCAAAGGCGAAAACGGGGTAAGTCTCCACGCTATACCTATGTGCTCTGAGCTTTGCTTCTTGTTTCCACTTCTCGTCTTTGCCTTGTGACTCTTAATATTCAACAGTGTGGTTTTGTTGTGTTTGTCCTGTGGTGAAGTGTTTCTGATGTTTACTGTACATTAGCTGCGGTGAAAAGGGCCTCAACTTAACGCTACCTGTTTGGCTAGCCGGGGCTATCTGTTTACACTGCGCAATATTATGATGTGCTAACGACATGTCACATCCTCAAGTCTCACATCTTCAACCCCTTTGAACCCCCTCCTCCTTCTTATATGTACACACACATGCATGCACACCGACACACACACACACTTACTACCGCTGTTGCTGGGTAGATTTGGGCAAATAGGGCGGGTAGTGCTGCTGGGTTTGGCCGCTGGCGCTGTTCACTGTGGAACTATGCAGGTGGTGGCCTTTAGCTGGTCTTAGCTTTGTCGGTGCTCTCAAAGCCCTCCTCACACACACACATGATGGTTCAGCGGTGGCGGCATTGGCTGGCAGGGTGCTGGGGACCCCGCTGACCTCTTTGTTCAGCCAATCTCAAGGTGTCTTTCAGCGAACTGGCAGAGACCCACTGACATACTTTAAGCAACTTGGCGACAGCTTCAAAGTCAGACGTCTCATTTAAATTCAGGCAGTGGGAAGAGAAGGAGAAAGAGAAGTTCAGATGGAGTCTTGAAGTTGAAATTGGACCTTATTCATCCGAGCACAGCAACAACTCTATTCAAGTTAAACAGGAATGTGTTCAAATTTCCTCAGAACTTTATTGTGATTTTAAGATTTGATAGAAATGAGTGTTGATTGGTGGTTTTTATCTTCAATATGAGACCTGTAATGCAAATAAAGTGATTATGGAATTGTTTTAATGTACAATTTGTTAAGAGTCTCATGTTATTTTTGTCATTTTCAACTTGGCTTTAGTTGATGGTTAAAGGTTTATGAGAATTTGAGTCTCATATATAAAATAATATAAAAGATCATGCGTTGATTCAGCAGCATTTGAAGTAAATGCAAATAATAATTATACTACATCAAGAAAGTTTTGTGAAGAAAGCAGTGTTGATTCTATGCCATTGCTGTTGAATAAGAAAGATTTTATGAAGGGAAATTCCCACAATCTTTTTTCATTAATTTTGCACATTTGAGGTCAGCTATGTGTCTCTTAAAAACTGCATCATGGATTGTTTCTGTCTGCATCTCACTGAAAGGTCTCTTTCACAGTGAGGAAACAGTTATTTGTAGCTGCTGGCAAGACAATAACCTGCACAAAAATAATGAAGTCGAGATATTGTTCAGTATTTCCTCAGAAACGAAACGTGTGATGCGATCTGTGAAGATGTAAGACATCAGTCCACGTAATGCAAAATCATACACATGTATGACTGTAACAAATATCTTCCCGTTTCATTTGGTTATTGCCTAAATGTCCACAGTCCATAATCTGTAATTTGCCTTATTAGCGACCAGGATAATCTTTCCTTTCAAATATGTAAATTATGAAAGAGGCAGAATGGGAAACTTTATACATACTGTTTAATATTAGGTTAAATAATTGCATTGGATTTTCTGAAATAAGTGGTGATGATATGTGTTGAGCTTTAAATCTGTTTAAATATAACCTTACTTTATCTTTTTACTGGCATTAGAAATTATTTCTGTGGTCCTTGGTACAATACTCAGGCCTGCTACACACTCAAATACACACGCATGCACGCACACACACACACACACACACTCTCTCTCCATCACTTTGAGCATAAAAGTTTTTACCGAATTAAGAGGCTTATTTCTCATCATGCTGATGGATATGTGAAGTCATCTGCTCACAGCCCCGAACCCGTAGATCCGAACTTGTGTTAACACTCCCCACAAGCTTGTATCTACAGGTCTGTGTCTGTGCAGCCTCAACAGCCTGAGCAGCATCAACACAGTACAGCAGCTCCTACCAACTTTATTGACCATCTCAGATATCTCCTATCAGGACCCTTAACCTGAGAGAAGTTGGGTTTCAGTCTTCCAAGGGTCCTTGACGCTTTCCACACGTTTTATCTCGAAACGTAATCAGACTTTGATGGCTTGAAAGGTGGTTTTATTTAAAAGGGAGAATATAAGTATTGCTTCCTCCTTGTGTATATTTAAAATGTTAGTTTGTAGAAAACTGATGAGGACACGGATATCTTTTAGTCATTTAGATGCAGTTTGGCCAAAGTGTTACTGAAGCAGACATTGGCCCAATTACAGAATGCAAAAGAAGGAATGACAGTTGCAATGATTGTTTCCTAACAAATGGCCACTACTTCCCTTGTGTTAGCCTTTTCCATTGAGGGAGAAAATCTGATTGAAACTTTATCTGGATGAGTCAGACATGTCTAATATGTTGTTATTACATGGGAGATTGGATTAAAGTTTGCAACAATGAAAATATGTTTTTCACCTTGTTCTGGTGCAAATGTTTGCTCCGTCATTCTGTTTTTTATTTGCCAAACTCCTGAGCCATCAAGCCCTGGTTTCCAGGTCTGCTTGCTCCCAGGCTGAGGTAGTAGGTTGTATAGTTGAGAATTACACCGCAGGAGATAACTGTACAACCTCCTAGCTTTCCCTGAGGTATGCATGGCACTCTGCACAACTGGATCGATACAGTGCAATGTGATTGCTGCACAAATCACACCCACAAAAAGAAAAGAAATCAAGCTGACTGCCTGATACCACACTCTCCACGTGGCTGATGGAGCAGCAGGAGAGTAAAAGCCATGCTTCCCACTTTTGGGTTATAGATGCCAGATTGTGTGTCAATGATGTGTGTTTGTGCATTAAAGGATCAAATTCATCACTGGAACGTTTGGAGACTGACACAGATATTTCTGGACTGACATAAAAATATTTAAAGTAATAAATGTGACATTTTAATGTAAAAATATTACTTTAAAGACGAGGGTTTCACCCTCATTTTTCATGCCTCATATTGTTAATATTATTGTTATTATAACGGTATTAATGTAATTATTGTTATTGTTACTGCCATGATCAATCGTTCTATTATTATTATTTTATTTATTTCATAGTAGACCCTTGTATTGGCCATGAAATGGTGATAATGCCCATTACAGGTAACCATGGTGATGTCTTCAAACAGATCATTTTTGGATGTAGAATTCATGTTTGATTAGCTGGACTTGAATTTAATTTTCTGATTTAGTTATCAGAAAAGCTTTACAATTTATATTAAATATAATCATTGTATTGTATTACGATGTAGGGTCTATGTAATAAAGGGTGGACCGCTGTAGTTGGTAGATGTCTGATTATTACTTAAGGCCACAATGCGTCTTTATATTTATGTTTTACTTTGACATGTAAGATGTGTAGTGTCTTCTGCTTTGGCTGATTTGAGGTCAGAAACATTGGTGTGTGTTCAGTAGGCAGGTGGAGACAGCGTTGCACCGTCGCAGAGCGCTTGGCACTGACGTGAGGGCTTTTGAAAGCGTGCTGCGTGCTGGAGGCATCAGTTCCTTTCCACTCTGAGGTGACATTTTATTATTCGCTCAGCGATAACCTCATTAATGGTGACGGCTGAGTGGAAGAAGTCCCTCTGCTTCACTCGTGCTGTTTGTGACATGACAGTTATAGCAGTTATAAAAAATAACCGACACGCATGGAAAAAACCTGAGTTGAGCCTCAGTCCATTCACAAGCAGTGGAATCAACTGTCACCGTGAACAATTATTGTCATAATGTTTTCAATCAGCAGACGCACACTGCTGACAAAATATCCGACTGTGGAAAATAGTGACACCCAGTCAGGAATACGTCAGCTCACCCGAAAAGTCCTCATAGAAGTGTCTAACATAGGGTATCTGCTTGTGGGCCGCTACTGCTCCACCCTTCTCTCTACAGCTTTTCAGACTTTCATTTTATCAAAGCAAACCCTTTCCTTCCCTCTACTCACTGCAGTAATAAAACTGTACATGAGATTTCATGATTTTGGCAGAAGAGAAGGGAGCAGATGCAGTATCTGAGCATTTGCCCCAACACCGTTTATACTGTATTCATCGATGCCGGCCAGTCGTCAGCCTCAACATCCACCAGTGCGTTTGTTTTGTGCGTGTGTGTGTTCAGCTGAGGTAAAAGGTAGCGGAGCAATAGACTGCCCCCTGTTGGCTGAGTCTGGGAAGTGTCCAGCTGTGGGTTGGCTCTGAGTTGGTGACTTTGCAAATGGTGGAAAATGAAACACAGGGATTTCGTAGGACATATGGACATATCCTGAAGTGAGATGCCTGTGTGGCTTTATGGGAATACACATGCTGTATTTCTAGTGTGTGTGTGTTAGTGTGTGTGTGTGTGTGTGTGTCACGACGCAATAATCCAAACCAGAGCAGAAAGTGAGAGCTTTGTGGGGTTTCTTACGGTCTGTGTTCTCCTCCATCTCCCTCCTTCTTTTCTTCTTTTTTCTCTCTATCAGATGTAGATACTCTATTGTAAATACAATTGTTTGCTGTTGTGTTAGCAACAGTCTGCACTGTATACCCAGACTTGTTCATGTCCGTTCATGTATTTCCCCACTTTTTTATGTATATTGGTGTGAAATATAATCGTTTAAAGCATTAGGTAATGCTAAATTTAATACTTTTATAAAGTGATCGGTAATGGTTCCTTTTTCCTGCCCCTTTAGTCTTGGATTCTTTCACAGAAACATCCTCTTTCTTTTTCTATTTCTGCCGTAGCAATGATTTCAATGACTCATCAATCATCTCTGACAAGTTGCTAATCAGTCACTCAGACCAACAATGCATCTGCTGCAGCCATCCAGAGGACGCGTCCTGCTCGTCACCTTGGTCCTGCTGAGTGTTCAGACGTACAGCCACCACACTGCTTCTTCAGACCATGCTTGGGCCAGGGTGACAGATCTGGGTCTCCACTTATGTACTGCTTGGCAGGCTGAGGCTGATTCCTGGCCATTACCAGGAGCTAGTACTTAAAGAGAGTGAAATGGGATCGATAAATCAATGGCGAAGAGCCATTTAACATAATACAAAGTTTATCTTTAACCTGGTGAAGGAGTCTGGTCTAATCCCTTGTGCACTAAAATTAATTTATGCATTCAAATCTCATGACCATGAATTCTCTCTTCTAATGTGTTTTCTGTTTGTGCAGAGCTGCTGTAATCACACTGCACCTATCTCTTCATGTTCATGCGTGTGCATACTATGCACATGTGTGTGTGCAGGCGTGTGTGTAAGCCTTTGTCTGCCTGCTGCAGACTCTCACCATCAAAGCAGGCTAATATTAGCACCTCGCCGAAGACCGTCTCTATCTGGACACACAGCCAGTGATAAATGAGGGTAGCAGAGTTTGTGTGTTTGTGTGCGTACATGTACATGCTTCTCAGGATTGGGAATGTAAACGGAGGAGCATGTGTGTAGATCCAGATGCAGGTTTTCTCCAGTAACCGCAGCTGTATAGAGATAGAAAATCGGCACAATGCTCCGTCTGCCAGCAGAAAGGACTGGAGATTAGCCGGGCTGCAGACACAGTTGGTTGATCAGTCAGTCAAGGAGGGAGGGAGCCGAAGAAAAGCAAGAGGGCAGTGTGGTCTCAGAGATTTCTCTTTTTTTCCCTTCTCCCCAGTCTCTCCGGGCTCCGTCGCTGATTTGAGCCTACAGTCGGTTGTACGTCGTCACTCTCCTTCTCTACTCCATCTGTTCCTCCCCCCATCATCTCTCCTCTTTCTCTCTTTCCTCCCTCCCTGACTCTCAGTCTTTCTCTCTCTCTCACTCACTCTCTCTGTCTATCCATACCAAAGCCTGGGGGAGCAGTGGAGATTAAATGTAGCCTCTATAAGCCAAATCACATCATATAGCAATGTTTCTATAGCCCCTTCTCTTTCTGTCTCTACTCTCTCTCTGTCTCTCCTTGTCTTTCTGAAGGGAGAGTATGAATGATGGCAGCCCATGTATGTGAGACTTTTGTTTGTGCATGCATGCAGAAGACACAGAGAGAGAGAGAACACTGGATTTATTTTATTGGTGGAAAGCGGACACTGACAAGGTGGAAAAAACAACGAAAGGAGGACTACTTTCTCTCGCTACCCCCCACCCCCAAACTCCCTCTCCCTCTCTTTCTCGCTCTCGCTCTTGCCTGATACAGATGAAAAGAGGGCCTCTGGCTGTAAGCGAATACAGCTGTGAGGCAAATTAATGGATAATATTTCTCTCCCCCTTTCTCCTTTTTTGTTTTTCCTTTTTCTCCTGCCTATCAACAAGGGAAGATAATGAGCCGGGGGGAGTACAGGAACGACTACTAATATTGGACAGAATAAGAGGGGTTAGAGAAAGAGGGGAGAAGAGGGGGAGGTGTTGGGGGGGGATGTCATGTTTTTTTTTCCTTCCTTCCCTCCTTTCTCGCTCTGCATGTGATTGAAAGAGGGAGAAAACAATGTGAGGGAAGAGGGAAAAGACGAGAGAAAGCGGAGCGAGACAAGAGATCAGCAGGCGCATTCGTTTTAACTTGGATTTGTGCATGGGAGAGAGAGAGCTTGTGTGTGAGAGAGAAAGTGTGCATGTGACTAAGTGTGTGTGAAAGTCTGTGTGTGTGTATGTGTGTGTGCATTCTTCTTCCTCCCGCCAACCTGCCTCAGACCTGCAGGTTTGGATACAATGTAAGTAGAGGCTAAGGAGAAGGTGCAAGGAAAGGCAAACGAGTTTATGTGTGTGTATGTGTGTGTGTGTGTGTGCGCGCCCCCCCTCCTCGACACCCTCCCCCCTCCAGTGAGGCAGCATACTGGTATGCTTCTGGCTCTGTGGCCCGGCTGCCAGCTCTGACTCTGTGGCTCGATGCTGGCTCTTTTAATTCAGCCCTCTCTCTCTCTCTCTCTTTTCTGCTTTTCCTCCGCTCTCTCTGGATTTCTCTCGGTCGCTCTCTAGCCACCTACCTGCTCTATCCGACCTCTCTGCGTTTCGTTTTCTGGGAAGAGGAATCGTCTCGCTGACTCTCTCTCTCGCGACTCTCCTCCCCAGACTGCTCACTCTCACTCTGTGCTTGTGTGTGTGTGTGTGTGTGTGTGTGTGTGTGTGTGTGTGTGTGTGTGTGTGTGTGTGTGTAAAGAGAGAGAGGGAGAGAGAGAAGAGATAGAGGAAAAGAGAGCGTGCAAATGGTTCATTACAGCTCGGTCCTACCACCCATCCTCATGCCTTTTTCTTTTCTCTGTCAGTCTCTCTCTTGCAATCTATTTCGCCCGATTCTGAGCAGCTCGCCAGACGGGCCAGCCTCATCCTCGCATCGTGAGCTTAACTGGAAATCTTGTTGCCGTGCTGTAAGTTAAAATCTGAGCTTTCTGTTTCTCTCTCTGTCTCCTATTTCTTCCCCTCCTGAGCAGGCGGCAGGCTAGAAGAACAACGAGTAAGGGGGGACATCCTGGATCCAAAAGGGAGGGTGAGTCGGTACCGATACTCTTCCCCTCAACTCCCCTTTAAGCTCCCCATCTGTTTCCTAAGCTTTAGACCACCGTGGTAGCACGACGGAGCCGTAGAGCTTTGTTATCTTGCTTGTCTTTTTCTCTGAGCAGCCTCTCCGGAGGATTCAGAGACGACGCTGCATGGGGACCTGCGCTAGAAACGATCAAGCAGGCAGGAGTGATTTCATGAACAGTGCACGATGTGACAGTCAGACGGGCACGCAAGTCATTGTGTCGGATGGATTGTTTGACGCTGTGCGGTCCTAGCTTCGGATTTCAATGGTGTAAAGGACGCATCCACACAGGGCTTTTGTCTTGTTCATCCGAGGCAATGATTAGAAATGATCTGCCGGTTGATTGTCCCTGAGACAGCGGGAGATCTCTGGGCATACTGTACAGCGGCAGGCTCTGTACCTGATAGCAGGAGGCATTTTTCAAAGTGCGGTATTGTTCGGCTGAGATGGGGGAGGGGGCAAGGGAGAAACAGAAAGAGAGAGTGATATAGAGAGAGAGAGAGAGAGAGAGAAAGAGAGTCGGGGGGGGCTGGCCAATGTTGTGTCTGGTTGAGGTTTGCACTTGTATGTTCACAAATATACATGGGGGCAGTGGAGGTTGCAGTGAGCGTGCTGAATAAATGTATGTAATTCCTGAGTGTGTGTTGGATTGATGTGTAGCTGCACGTCTGTAACCGGCAGAGTTCGCTCTGCGTGCGGGAGAGCCTCGCTCGCTCCGAGTCCTGGTTTGACTCAAAGACAAGTTCAGCACGCGGACGCTCTCTGGCTCAGGAACATGCCCGGCTGCTTTTAATGCCGGCGCAGAAAACAAAGGGATCAAGAGAAGGGATGAATTCAGGCGTGTGAGACAGAAGATGTGTCTCTCTCCGTCCCTGAGACCCTAACTTGTGACGTTGTGCGTTCATGTCCACGGGTTAGGCTCTCGGGAGCTGGGAGGGATGCATGCCCAACACTATCTGCTGCACGTTGCTGAGTCGAACAATGGCGATCAGAGGAGGAAGGCCGTGGCGCAGTGAGCTAAGGCGTTCACCGTGCACACTCACCGTGGTACCACTTCTCAGTGTGGCTCACATGCTGCTGCTATTGCATCTCACCTGGGCCTTTCTTGTGTCCCTCCGTTGCACCGTGCATATGATGGAATTTGGATTAAGCAGACACTGTGGAGGGACTGGTCTGCGGGGACATGTCTGGGGTTGGGAGGATGGGGAGGAGGTGGCACGCTGTTTTAAGGGTCATGTGACAAAGTTAGGGCAGGATGAGTTGAAGTGTCCAGAAAGATGAGAGAAAGCTATCATCTTTTAGCAAACTGATTGATTATCTCTAATTATTAGCTTTTTCCTTTTGCCTGGACTTAAACATCAATTGTCGGTCAGTCAGTTTTGGCAGCCCTAATGTGATAATGTCTGACTGGTCATAATGAAAGCACTTAATGTGGCCTCATGCTAATTTAGTATTTTTATCCAATTTCTGTCTTTAATACTACTCTTCAGTGGAGACATACCCTGAATGCTGCTTTAAATGCGTTCCCACCTCAGAGGAATAACGTCCTCCGGCTAAGGTAGTGCATTCTTTAAAGCATCTAAGCTAATTATAACAGCTTCAAGTCGGAATGCTAACTGTATAGTAATGCCTGTTAGCTGGTAAAGTAACGGCTAAACAGCTGGTTAGCATGTGTAGCTTATTGAGAAGAAAAATGCTAATGCTGAGGTGATGGCCTTAAACTCTTCACACACCACTAAACAGTGTTAAGTAAAGAAGCATCTGTTGGTGAGAGGCTCTTTGTTTCTACCGCAGGCCAGTCTGTCTGTCTGTCTGTGTGTGTGTTTGTGTGTGTGTGTGTGTGTGTGTGTGTGTGTGTTTGTGTGTGTTATTGCACCTTTATGGCTTGAGAGCAGCACAGAGTAATGCTGAGCGTGACGATAACAGCTCTGTACATTATGTGCTTGACCTCAATGAACCCCCAGCGATGTTAATGCTCACTCACTCGTGCTAACCCAGACGTAAAGGTGGCTGGAGGAACACACTCACAGCGCAGCAGACTGAGAACGACCCGCAGCGCCCTGTTTCCACCCGGTGACACGTCTGCGTCCTATGATTCATGTTAATAGCGCTTCCCCGAATGCGACAATTGGATTGGCGTCGGGCTGCTACCAGAGGGACGGCACACTTTGTCATCAGTAGTAACAAGCGATCCCACTCACTGACTTTGCTACCATGACCAGCCAAATTGTTATTCAAAGCAGCACATGGTGGCTCTTCGGGGGCCCACGTTCTTCTTCTTCATCTTAGCCTTGGTGGTCTCTTCTCCGTCTGGTTGTTGAAGTCTTACTTTGCCGTCTCATCTTCCCATGCTCATTGCAGTTTGTGCTCTGGAGGCCATCACTCTCCTGAGACCTATTTCCAGCAGCAGCTCTTAAACAGCATGATTCATCGATATTTGACTGAGCAGCTAATATCAGAGTTTAATGGGGCATAGAGTGAATGTTGATAAATCATTTTTCCGAGGATGTTCACCTTTGTTTAAATTCTTAATAGACTCCAAACACTTGTTGATGTAAGATTTGAACAAATGGGTCCAATCTTCAGTCATTAGTCATGCTAGCGGTTGGTGAATGGCCTTTCCCACTCATTTGTGTGAAAGTGTTCTTTGTTACAGGATGTTTGAAGACTGTTAAATACTGAGATTTGTGTGATTGATTGGCTGGAATCCAAAGATTGCCTTGCTGCATGTTCTGTATATACAACCGAGAATATGGCTGACTTCTCAAATCATTGTAATCGTGGATATTCCTCTATTTTGATCGATACATGACATCATCAGCCTGACGGTACGGCTTTTTAATTTTGACCTCCTGAAGTATTTATGAAGCACTCCCTCCCTCTGTGAAATCCGTTCAGCCGATGGTAGCTGGGCATGCTGTGTGCTCTGGCAGGTGTCACCTCTGATGGGCTGGATTCTCTGAGATGTTTCCGTCCTGATGTTAAAGGAACTAATATGGATTTTAACACCCCCACTCCCCCAACCCTTTTACACTGGTATTCTGCTGCTCAAGCAATTTTCTTATGTAATGCCTCTCTGAGCCCTGTCTCTCTCGCTCGCTCTCTCACTCTCTCTCTTTCTACCATTACCTCTGCCTCAAAATCTTTTTTTTTATTTGTTCG
Organism: Pseudopleuronectes americanus; assembly: GCA_038501795.1. Classification (NCBI taxonomy): domain Eukaryota; kingdom Metazoa; phylum Chordata; class Actinopteri; order Pleuronectiformes; family Pleuronectidae; genus Pseudopleuronectes; species Pseudopleuronectes americanus. Next base: position 18,288,118 of record CM076719.1, read on the forward strand.
GCTTGGTGAACAAACACTAACCTGGAGCGACTCAGTGTCTGGCCGGTAAGCTTGGAAAGGGCTGCAGGCTTGCTCTCCATTGTTCAGCTGCTCTGCGCACTGTCTGTACACTGTGTCCCCATGGCTGAGGCAGACACCGACGGTAGACAGACAGGCTGGTTTTGAATTTTATTTATCTATTTGTTTATTTTTTTTCCAGAAGGATGTGGGCCAATCAACATGATACGGATGGTACGGTTGGGAAGCTGCGTCGGTTAATACATATCTAACTTAAATGTGTATTGAGGATTATTTTACTATACCGCTTCACTAAACTTATTGCTTCTGCTTTGGTCGTTGTAAATATCGGCTATTCCTGTATTGGTTGAATCCAATGCCAGGAGGGAGCTTTGGATTTGGTGAGCTTTTGTTAAGGTGGACTGTTTTCGATGCAGAGGATGTCTTAAACCTGGTCAGCAGAACACTTCAGGTGTAGGGCACATTATGCCGGGTTTCGCCCACGACCGCGTCAAGAAAATGTTTGTGTAATAAGCCTGCTCGCTCAAAGTAGGGGTCCATAAATTGATCAGGAAGATCAATCAATACATTTAGAAAAATGATCAAGGTGACAGACGATAAGACAGCGGGGGTGGCTTCTCTCGGTGAGTCTACTGTAACCATTCTGCAGTTGTTTTTTTCTGCCACTCCCTTCAATGCACAGCCTGCTCTCCGCTGCAGGCGGGAGAAGCACTGGCATCAGTAATCAGAGCTGGTCAGTGTATATGTGTGTGCGCTTCCTATAGTGGCTGTCGCGTGTTTGTGTGTGTTTAGCAGTGCCTCACACTGCAGAGGGGTTCCCCCCTCTTTCCAGTTTTTCGTGTGTGAACAAACATGGCGTTGCAGCACCACCTGCCCCCTCACGCTGGCTAATGCCCCCTACCTGTGGCTAAGAGAAGCCGGGAGGTAATTTTTTGAATAGTTGCACACCTGTGGCCTATTTACTTCCCACATAGCTCAAATCGCTGAGGCATTTCTCAGTAGTGTAGCTTGGCGGGTATGACCAGATTTAGAATTTGGGCCAGCTCCAGTACTTTCATCATTTTTTCTTGTTGGTTTTTTCACTGTCTGTTTCAGCTGCCAAACTGTTAGCTGTTTCGAGTGCAGTCTGAGCAATTTTTAATGTGCTGCCGGGGCGGATGAGTCTGTCGTGTGTGTTTGCCCTTCCTGACTGGCTAAAGCCAGTTTAAAGGAGCTTGGGAATTGTGCACCCAGCCACATCACACCAGCAGATTAACCAGACTACACACTAACCTCATTAATCTGAGAGAGACTAATGTCACCAACAATGTGTCAGCAGTCACACACACACATACACACACGCACACACACACACACACACACACACACATTTTAAGCTGTTCCTTTTGTCTTTATGGAATAGGAAGCCAGGTATTGATGACTGGAGGCCAAGGCAGAGCCCGTCCGCTCTTCCTCCCCAGCGGGCCTCAGTATCAGTGTGTAAAGACCAGCTGGAAATCCCCTGATGATTCAACATTTAACACTTTACTGCCACACTAACCCAATAGCTGCAAATGTTTTTGTTGGATTGTGTGAGGGAATGTCTTAAGCATGTTGGCTGCAGTTAGTGTTTTGGATTTATTCACTTTTTTTCTTCAACAGGCTTGAAACCAGGAAGCTGTGCAGATGTGTGCCTGCGAAGAGATTTCAGTTTTGGTTTCCAAGTTGGATTCTTTTGTTTTTAGGTAGAGCTGGAAAGGTTTGGATGGACTCTCTGACCTGCTCTCAGTCCTTTGGAGAGTCCTCTAACAGCATTAGAATCTTTGCAGGATTATGGAAATGACCGTTTCATGACCGACTGGCTTTTTTTAATAACTTTGTTTTAGTCTTTGGTGAAGAGCTGATTTGGTAGCTTATGATGTGTTGATAGTTGTGATAGTAATGATGGTTTAACAACAGAAAATTGATTGGCAACTCTCTTGGTAATTATTTTATCCATTAAGTAATTTTATCAAACAGAAAAATGCCAAAGATTTGCTGCCTTGACCAAGGACTATAGATGAAGTAGATGTTAGTCTGGACAGTATAGTTTTTATATTTCATTTTACAACTAAATGTCTAATTGATTAACTAAAATGTGTTTTTGGTGTTTCTTATTTTTGTTATCCAACTCAAGGAAATGGAAGTGTAAGAGCAGAAGTTACGCATTGTGTAGAACAATAATGTCTCTTCACTTGTTTGTGACTATTTTTGTTCAAACACTATAGCATTATTGCAGCTGAATGTTTTACAACTGCTTATCTCTGTTAGCTTCCTGTCCTTTATCTTTATGTGTATCATTACATCACATTGAGAGGCACTTGAAACCCGAGTCACGTCCATGTGTGTCCAAAAATTATTGGCAAATTTAGTTAATTCAGATTTTTTTTAAACCTAGTGAATTGAATTAGTTTTTCTTATTTTAATTTTTCATTCTTTATTTTCCTTGTGGAAACCACCTCTACTCTTATTTTTAAATTTCCCTTTGTGAGCTTGAAAAGGAGATTGTCTTTTTTACTATAAAATTATATGTATACCAAAAATAATTTCTTTCAATTTTCAAAACCACATTGTAATATCCCTGACCTGATGTGACCTTTGAACAGACTCAGATCAGGAGAATCACCATCAAATTACTTCTTACAACTTTGACCTGTTTGAACTGTGACTTCAACATATTGCACAATGTCAGTTAATGTCATATTCCAATAAAAAAAATGTGGAGTCAAATGTTTTTTCTGTTTTGCTTTCTGAAATAACTGATCGACCACAACAAGGCATATTCCTTATTGCCTTTGTCTGATATTTTGCTAATGACTGGATGAATCACATTATGACCGAAGATTACACAACTTTTCAATATTTTATAATATGGCAGTGGTGTGAAGCAGAACAGTGAGTGCAGTGTGAGACAGAGACGTCTACCAGTTGTGTCTAAATAAAGTCCCCCTGCTGTCATTTCACATGATTCTCAGTTCTTTCCACTGTTGTGCTTATAAATAGAAGCTCTAAATGAATGGTGAGATTTTGCCATTTGACGTGTTTTACATTTTAACTTTGGGGGTATCTTTTATACCCTTTTAAGAGCTTGAATCTGTTGCAACAAGATTAAATCCTCGGCATGATGTGTGTTTCTGTGGAGCTGCCAAGATGTATTACAACCCCTCCTCTGCTGACAGCATACATCAAGCAGTAAATGGACCTAAATAAAGAGATTCAAAAGGTCTCCTGACACGCAAGTTCTCAGAAGTCAGTGTGCTTGGAGAAAAGAGTGCATATGATCTGGAAATGGGATGTTAGCATTTGTGTTTGGTTATTTCGTAAATGGGTTATAATTCCAGAATAATTCATTATTGTCACTTACATTATTAATTAATGTGTGTCATGGTAATTATCTGCATAAATACAGTCAGTAATTCATTAGTAATGCAAATTTTATTTGAAGTATGCAAATGTTAATAAACGTCCCCCCAGTCTGCTTCACGTGTTTTCTCCCGTCTTCACACTTGTTAACACAACGGTGCTGTGTGAGTGGAGTGTACAGAACACGTGTGGTTTGTGCTGATTCTGCTCCAGCAGCTTTTTCCTCTTCTCACTTACAGCTCAATGAAACAGGTCAGGACATGTCCGAGTGGTCCGAGAACATGAGACGGATATGACACACTGGAGCAAGCCTCACCTGCCCATTCACACATGTACACACATTTTGGTGATGAACAGCAGATCCTGACCTGGATTTACATCTGAAGCACACTCACTGACGTTCAGATGAAGAAATGCACTTCTTTCCTAAAGTGGCTCCAATTTCACAATGTTGATGTGTTCTGCATGATTCTGTCTAATTTAAATGTCTTGCTTTGGTAATAAAATTATTGGTTGTTAAAATAACCCTCAGTTGTATTTATTGCGATGCTCTCATTTGAACATACTAACTACTTGGTATATTAGTACTAGCAAAATACTACTGTTAGCATTAGCGTTTCTCAATACTAGATACAATTTTCATATATAATGTTTTGCTAACACACACGTTTACATTGTGCTCTGATAATTGGTTACATGCTAACACTTAAGCATATGAGGCTAACTCTCATGCTAACACTTTAGCATAAAGTACTGCATGATCACTTCATACTAACACTGTTGATGTTAGCATTAGGAATGCACCTTGCTAATTAAAAGGACCAATGCAAGCATTTTACTGCACTCCACAAGATAATAAGCAATGCTAAGATAACATTTTAGCCTAAATAGCATCGGGTGGTGAATTGGTATCTATAGGCTACCAACTCTTCATAACATATTTAAGAGACAACTGGAATTGAGTCAGTTCAATCATGTTGTGTGTTTGTGGAGGTGCACAGAGCGAAGCAGCAACAACACTGGTTTGGATGTTCTCTTGTCTCGTCTCAGGAGGAGCTCACCTGAACAGTAACTGGGATGGAGGTCGAGGAGGTGCGTGGAAATGGAGGGCAGTGCATCTTGTGCCTGTTGGTCGCTCCTCTTTTTTTCCGATGTGGATTGAAAGAATGTCGTCTTGAAGAAGATGCTGCCACAGCCTCATCCACAGCCGTCCTGATGACAGTGCTGTCAACAGTCCAGCAAGAGGGACCCTCTTCAGACCTGAATCCTCTGCAGGCGAGCTCTCTGGGCTGAATGATAAATGCACACACCTCATATATAATCATGTTGGGTGTGTAGCAAAACTCAATTATCTACCGATATAAAAACATGACCCCAGAGAGCACAAGCACATGACAAATCATGACACATTCCTGAAGTTGTTTGGGATGAAGTATTGCCATTTTTGTGGCATCCCTTTAAACCAGGACCTGCCTCCTTCACCTCACCTATTTCCTAGAATGACCTTTAACAGAGTTCCTGTCAGGACCTGTCACAGGCAGCTTTGGCTTTTACAGTGGATAAAGTGATGACAGGGATTTGGACATTTAGAGCTGAAACAGCAAGGCGGTTGTAAAGTCAACAAATGGAGTAATTTGAGAAAAGGAGATTGTCTAAATCGACACAGTCATGTCATTTGTTCAAAACTCAACATGCCCGACTAATCTCATTATAAGCAAGCCCCTGCTGCAAATTAACCAGATGCTCATTGTTGTTTCTCAACCGAATGTTTGTTTTGTTAATTCTCTTTCTCTGAAATCTCTCAAAGAAATATTTTAGTAGTTCCTTATACTGGATTTGTGTTTTTTCAAAAACTTGCGTCCATTTTGATCACAAAACATAATCAAATAAAAGATTTACTATGCTGCATGTGATATTGTCAATTATACCAAAATAAAACAAAAATGAATGAAATATAGTACATATGAATCTGATATGTTTAAAAATATTAAATAATTAGTTCTATATATAGCATTATTAGTTTATTTATATTTTCTGTGCAATCAAAACTGATTTAAATATAAAGCAATAAAAATACAACAAATAAAATACTTTTAATTGAGTTAAATGTATAAGGGGTATAGGAAAACTAAATAATTGGATGTCCCACATATATCTACATTGGTTTTCTCTAAGCATACATCTCGGAAAGCTTAATGGCAGATTTACAACCCTTCTTATGAATTTGATTGTTTTATTCTATTAAAGTTTAAGATCTTGGACAGCTACAGATGCAACAATCATCAAGACATCTCTGAGTTTTCAACAGAGAAATTCAATTTAAAAATAAAATTAATTTGTATCTGTTTCATAAGTGGTCTTCCTTCTTTTTAATTATGTTCATGTCAATCTGCAGTTTTTAGGCCAGCATGTGTCAAAATTAGATCAAATTTTATTAATTTTATTGTAATATTTGTTGATGTTGTTGTACTATGTGAAATAAATATTGGCTCTATTCTGCTGTTGATATTTTAACCCCTTGTTTGTGAATATACTAAATTGATAAATGACAACATTAAAATGACATCATTGAGCACCAGATTCAATAAACAGTAATAGATACAGTTGGCATTACTTTTAAATGATAATGTATTATTTTATCTGCTGTTAAGGTTTTATCTAGTATTATACCATTTGCTATATTTTATTTTAACTGAGATTGTATTGTTTTGCTTCTTGACTCTGATTTGTTGTCCTCTTTGTAGCAGATGTTTTAAAAGGGTCTATATGAATTAAGTTTTATGATTATAACATTTCTGTTTGTATTTAGAAGTGTTCCTGTGGACATAAAATAATTGTCTTTCTTTCAAGTAATTTACAAGAGTAAATTAGATTATTCTAACATTAATCAATCATCATCAATTATTTAACATTTTCAGATAAAGGGAGATGATGAGAAAAACATACATTAACATCTGATCATGTTAGATTTATATTGTTTTCTCTTCAGTTCAGTTTGTAATAAACCTAGAGCCTACATGCAGTTCATTTAATGTTTCACATTCTTTTAGCATTTTATTTTCCTAATCTCCTCAAATCAACATGACTTCATTAACAGTTATCTTGTGAGTTTCCTTCCTGTGTGGTCGCCATGGAACCCTCTTATCATAGATCAAAAGCAAAGTGGACAATTCAGTATAAGAAACTGCACTGGGCTTAATAAATTGTAATGATGTGTAGTATTTAATTTATCGCATTTATGTCCTAGTTCTTACCATTTTCCATTTTAGTCAAACACGGGTGTTGTGAGCTCATTTCAGCAGGTTTTAGATCAAACACAGTGTCGACCGCATGAGTGATGGAATAGAGATATAAAGGCCGAGAGAACAGTGACAGCACAAAGCTGAATCTCTCGCCCTCTCTTTCCCTCCATCTCTCGCTCGCTCTGCCTGTAAATCCATGCTGAAATTTGGCTCTCACACTTTGGAGCGCTCTGCAGCCAGAAGGAGGCCAAAAGCCATCTGAGGACAGCGCTCAGAGGGAGAACGAGGGAGGGAGCGAGCGAGGCAGGGAGGCAGCCGGCCCATTGATATTATTTTACACCTTGATTGATTTTCAGCTCTGCGATTACACAATTTTTGCAATGATAATTCTTGGGTTTAAATTAGCATTTTTATATTCATATTTATGGCATTTTATGAAAGAATGGTATTAACATAATGATTCAATTCTACACATGGCACAGTATCTAAAAGGTCTGCATGATGTTAAATATTTAAGATAAAAAGGTTATTGAAGGAAAACAAACAATGTAAAGTATGAGTTAAAGAATTAAAGATTAAAAAAGCACAAAGCTGCTCCATTTTCTGTTTTGTGGTAGAAAATGCTGACCTGTTTCAAAGAAGCATTTTTACACATAAAAACAAGTATATTTGAAATGGTCTTTGTTGTATTTCTGTGTCTTTTAAGGCAAAATAAAAATAGTTCTTGCAAGTCTACAATTTACAGGATTTTATTTTGAAGCAACTATTGCTTCTGTGGATTGTACAAATTCACGTACTCAACCTTGTGCATTTCAAACAGCCTATAAAATGTGTATTCTGCCTTGCCACGTTCTTGATCTTGAGGTTATAAACTTGTCTTTACATATTTTACATCTGCAACATCCAGTATTTTTCTGTAAATCATTTGTGTTCCTGTTCCAAAGCAGCTACGGTTACATTGTTCAAACCCAACTGTCCACTGAACATCATCATCCTCCATGTGTCTGTGCATGTTTAATACTTGAGTTTAAATCAATAAGATGTACTAAAGATTAGTGCATGTTAATCAATATTTCCCCAATGAATCAGAATATATAAACATATACAAATGATATTCTGTTTTCTGTCAGTTGATAGGGACAAAGAAGGATACAATACACCTTTAACAGTCTCTACTTAATTCTGATCTTCAGTAAACCCCCAAAAAAGATTTACGTTTGTAAATTATGAATTATTTCCCAAGCCTCTGACTTTAGAATTTAGGAATCGAACAGAGTTCTTTAACTTGAATAAACTTAAAGACCCATGAAATGGATTTTCTTTTTCAATTGTTCATTTATCTCTTTCCCAAATTCATTTAAAAAACATAATACTTTGATATCTAAATCTGTATTCTCTCTAAAACCTTTTTAACCATATGATGACTCTTCCTGCACTCAGGGAAGTTTACTCATTTTGTGTCCTCACACCAAAAAAACATTTGATCTTCAATTTCATCCCAGTCTGATTCACCAGTTCAATCTGCAGGTTTAGGTGAAGGTGGTGGTAAAGAATGGAGAGCAGGCTTCTCTCGTGGCTTTCCATGTTGAGCTGCGAGTTACTGTCAAATCTCTGTGATGCATTTTCAGGGCTATTTACTGCTGTACACTTCAAATCATATCCACGGCCCTTCCGTGCATAGCTTCATCTCTCTACACTGAACTAAATAACACTGCAACTGTAAGTTTTTGCTCAAATGTATTCAGTTATTTAGACAATTAAATAGTGTCTGTAACATGAAACCCTAGCCCGAACCCTAACCCTGCTTTCACTATTGAGTATGCAGTTATGAAAATATTGCAGTATATACTATAATCAGTATATAGAATAATCACAATTTTTTTATTTGAGCATTTTAATAAAAAATAACTATTCTACTTTGGTTAACTTTGTTAATTCAACCTTGTTAAATATGTTTCGATTTTTGTATTAATGTAAAAAACCAAAAATACTTTTCTATTAACCATCGGCAAAAATATTCACTGCCAAAATAAACAAAATATATGTTGCTAACATATACAGATGACTACTTAGTTCAGATAACACAAATTTATGGTTAAATTAAAATATATTACACAGTGATACATTTGTACAAGATACGTCAATGTAATAGCCAATGAATTAATTTGACATGAAATGACAAAACGTATGTTAATCAGATAAGATCTTGAATAATAAGACAGAATTTATCATTTAATTTATTTACATTTTTACTATAATGGGTGGTGAGTAAAAAGCTTTACCCATACTTACAATTGACATTTGTAAGAAGTAGAAGTTCTTTGTTGAATAATAAATACATTAGTTGCACCGATAATTATGTCAGAACAACTTGTGGTTCTGTTGGGTTCTGAGTCGTGGCCTCAGCTTTGAAAGGACCTGGAGCTGATGGAACCGTGTTATCATCTTGTGAATGTTTCCACTAAACCTTCCAGAGACAATGAGCTCAGCTGGCTCCGTTCCTCATTCTGCTGAAAATCACTCCTGACACAATATGAACATATTTAATCAAAGGATGAAATGAAAACCACGCGCACACACACACACACACACACACAAACACACACACACACAAATTCAGATGAATTTGATTCTATGAGATGATTAATTACACGTTTTTCAGTTTCATAAGATCCATTGTATCAGGCAGCCACAGTGAGAAAATACGGTGAGTTTTCAACATTGCTCTCAGTGCCCGACACTGTCAGAAATCCTGGCCGGGCTCAGTCCTGCCATTTCTCAAGGCACTTATACGCATATCAAGTCAGTTTTATTCCGAGACAGTTGTTACCATCAGAGATATAGATTTCCTTGTCCTCTTTATACCCCGGAATGAGCCACATGGAATCTCATAACTACAAACATGTTTTAACGCGCAGTTAATAATTCAGTTTAGCTTTTTTATGTATTAGTAGAGTGAAATACCTCTAACAAAAGATGTATGTCTTCGGCCCCGTCCATTTGTGTGTTGTTTGTTTGTTTTATCAGCGGGATTATTTAACAACTACTGAACAGATTTACACAAAACTTGTAGGAAAGTTGGGACACAAGCCAAGAAATTTTGGGATGGATCCAGGATTTTCTTATTTTTCTTTTAAAATGGCAGACTCTGCTTTTTTTTTACATTTTCTCTGATTTCCCAGGAAACAATTCGTGGCTTTGGGAGTTTTTTTGTCCTTTGAAAAAGAATCTGGAATATTTAGTGAAATGGAATCTTTGAGTGTCTGCAGTATGGTGCAGGTCCATTGAATTTATGCAGACTGTTGGACCTTGCCAGAGTTCTGAGTGACATTCTAGTTTGTATTACAACTGTGAACATTTGAATAGTTACAGTTTAGTTTAGAACAAGTTTTGTGTTGTTGTTGTTGTCCTACAATTGCAAGTATAAACCCCCTGACCCCTATTTTTCTTTCTGTAAAATATTTGGTATTTCACTTTGTCCTCACCCCATGTGAATTCCTTCACAAATGAAAAGCCTTGAGGCCTTTCCTCACACAGTCTCTCCAGATGTAATTCCTAAAAAGATGTGTGTCTTGCTTCCCTTCGAGGTTCACTTCAACATTTCTCTTTCTCTCTCTCCCTCTCGCCGCTCTGGCCCTCAAGCAGTTGCAGAGGCTCCTCTGGACATTAAATACAGCTTTCATTTCAGCCAGTTCCCGCTGTAATGAAACTGTAATGATGCCCATTCGCCGCTGCTCGCTCTGCCAGAACAAACCCAGTGACCTTGAGGTAGTGCATGGCATACGGGCCCAATCCCTCCAGTTGTGAGTACAGGGTTCTGGAGAGAGACTCCTGGAGCACTGGCTGGATCGGCTCCCAAACACACGCTGAGGAGCTGGGCCGAGGGGAGGAGTGGAGGGTAAGATAGAGAGATAGACATGATAGGTGGATAATGGAGAAATGGCAAACAAGAGAGAGATATTTCCACCTCAACCCAAACAACACCCATCCCCTCATTTGCTTTCAGACACAAACTGAACTCCACAGATACTCTGTGTTTTCTCTGGAGGACGAAGATTTTAAGAGAGTTTGTGCTGATGAGAGCAGACACTGCTGTCTGTGTGTTTTTTTAAGAAAATCACGTGGTCCCCACAGTGGAGTTAAAACGTCACTTCCTGTCTCCACCTCTCGCCCGAATAATGCAGAGGATTTGTTGTTGTTGTTGTTGTGAATGCGTCTGAGCAGAGAACCTCCCACTGACTCCAACCTTCAACTCCTGAGCCAATTCTTCAGATTTTACCCGCTGGTCATTAATTTCTCATCCTCTGCGTCCTGTCTTCTCTACATTTCTCTCTCCTCTTTTCTTCTTCAGAACAAGCAGTAGACTCAGTTTAAAAAATAGATTATGGTTTGTGTGCATTGGCACATATACAGTATATTTTTATCTCAATGTTGAGTGTGTGCAGTGCTAGCAGATATAGTACATGAGGGAAAGATTTAATCTGCATTTTATAGGCCTTTTAATCTTGTGCCATGTCAAAGTGAGAGCCCCTTATAGTAATTTAAGAAAAATATTTTATGTATTAGTCCAATAAGGTAAATGGTTTGTAATTATATAACACTTTTCTAGTCTTGATGACCACTCAAAGAGATTTAAAGTACAGTTTATTGCCATCAACCCATCCACACACGTTCATACACTGCATCTATGGGCAACACTTTTTCTATAAGGAGCAATTTGCTGCTGAGTATCTGGCCCCAGCATGCAGATGGGGGAAAGACTGGGTGGCTGTACCACCTCAGCCTCAGCAGCTCCCCCAAAACGCAAACAAAACTATTGAACTCCTGAAATTATTGAAGTCCTGAACAATCATCAACGTATTATAGATCTGTCTAAAGATCCAGTTGATCTAGTATTTTAGAGAAAGAAATGTATTTATGACCATCTTTCTGGTAGTTATTTATAAATGGTCTGTATTTATATAGAGCGTTAATCTTGACCGCTCAACGAGCTTCACAGCACAGTTTTACCATACAACCATCCACCACAGATTCATAGAGTGCATCAATGTGAAGCACTTTCTCACGGCCATTCAGGGCAATTTGTGGTTCGGTATCTTGCCCAGAGACACGTAGGCACGTGGAACAGAGGAGCCAGGGATCAAACTCAACCCTCTGGTTCTTCCTGCTGGTGGACAACCCGCTCTACCTCCTGAGACACTGCCGTCCACAAAAAAGATCCAGCTTTCATGTATTTCACATCGATCTAATCTGATGACGCCGTTGTTTGTGCTATTGCAAATCTGCAGTGTGTTGATACGCTTCAGATCTTCATGAACTAAAATAATTCTTTCAGGCTCTGATAAAACTTTATGTTTACAGTTTTCTAGGTCACCTAAGAATATCCAGCCTACCTCCTTTATTAAAACCTTTCATGGTTATGAAACTGAAACTGTTGAGTGTTAAAATACTAAAGACTCTGGCTGTAAAAATGATTGTACAGAAACAGATCTTGTTTTTCTTCCACTTGTCAAATTGTACATTGTACTGTGTGGTGATATTGTACCTTAAAGCCTCACCTATCACTGTGTGCTTTGCCTCATCACAGGCGTTGCTTTTCTCGCTTACAATTGCGTCTCATACAGAAGGTGGGATGGTCCTCCTTAACTAGAGGTGGGATGGTCCTCCTTAACTAGAAGACAGGAGCAGGGTTACATGATGTTTATATCTATATATCTCGACTGCAAAAACTGCCCAGTTACCTCTGCTCTCTGGTTACAATTGGTAAATGGTAAATGGTCTCTATTCATATTGTACTTTTCTACTCTTGATGACTTCTCAAGGTGCTTTACACTACAGGCTATACCATTCAGCTGTTCACATTCATGCAGCACTGGGCAGCACCTTCTTTATGAGTTTACAATGTCAGCTCACAGCTCATGATGTTCTTACTGCATGCACACACTGAAAGTTACATCCTTTTAATAACATCTTTCACAAGGTTGCGCTTAGGCTATGCATTTACAAATACACATGCAGGTTTTTCTCAAAAGTGTAAATGTATGTGTTTTTTTAAAGATCCAGAAGTATTTAATAAATTAAATTAGATTAGATTAGATTAGATTTCAACTTTATTGTCATTGCACAGTACAAGTACTTATACAACGAATTGCAGTTTAGCATCTAACCAGAAGTGCAGAGTATTGTTAAAGTGCAGAGTATTGTGCGTATTTAAAATGGAATGTAAATAAATAAGATATGCACATTAAGAAATATATATGGAATAGTACAGTATTGTATGATATAAGAACTATGAGCAGTAATAAAGGAAATAGTACAGTAACAATCCTTAACGTCCCCCCCCCACCTCCCTTGCCTTCCCTATCCTCCCGCTCTCCTCTCTCACCCTTTCACAGCAGTCCTCTCCTCCCTCTGTGATCCTTCTTTTTTCACCACCCCATTTTTTTTATCTCTTGCTCTCCGTCTTTCCCTTTCCCTCCGCTCTCTGTACCTCAGCCCCCACACTGCTTCTCCTCGGAGCTTAATCTCTGCGCGCTGAGCTGTCGACTGCTACACATGCAGAAAGCAGGGTCACGTACGTCGCCGTCATATCGGAGGAATTGAGGCTGGGTGGAAATGTATGTGATTATACTGTATGACAATGGGGAACGAAAAAATTCCCCCCTTCTTCCCCTGCTCCCCCCGTCTTACACATCTCGCCGACCCCCAACCCTCCAGCTGCCGACGCTATTGTGATGTGGGTGCTCCTTCGGCTGGTTCCTCCATCCAGAACAGCCTGATAGGGTCCATGTCACTTTTGAGTTTCAGGGGGAACTTTGAGTGTTCTTTCCAGCAGCACATAATGTATCATCAAAGCTGGGATTAAATGTTTTTTTTCTCTTTCCTCTCTTTTTTTAATCTTCCTGCAGCTTTGGCTGCGGGAAGATTTAAGCTTATTAGCTTAAAGAGCAAGGGAAGGGAGTTTTCAACTGATGTATGGCAGACTTCAAAGATGGTTTAATCTGTCAGTACACATGCCCTGTACAGGCTATTTATACTGGGGAGCCATGTTTTTTCCAAATGGCTTCCTCTAGCTACCCGCCACAGCTCAGGGTGTTCTGTTTGTCAGATGGCTAAGATGGCTGTTCCTGCGTATTAACACCACTCCCCTAGCTAACACTTTTTTAGCAACTGTGAACGATGAAATTACCGTAAGTGCAATGTATGCCATTGTTTTGTAAGATGTACTCCTTTCATAAATGACACTGGTGTGTGGAAGTGAGAGTGAAGTTCAAACGCAAAAAGGGAAATTAAGCAGTTTTATTTCACTGCTTGTATGTGTTCAAGTTTTAATTACATTTTCTTGCTTTGCTTTATTGTATCCCTTCATTCACATCATCAAGGCGGGCTCCATTTCCTCTTCCAGTATTTACTCCTGATCACCATAAACAGCAAAAGCCACATGATTGATCACCATTATTATGGATTAAGAATGCATTTACATTCAATCCCTGTTAATACAAAGCCCTGATTCATCTATGCTTAGCAGTAGACCTTTAATGATCACCTTTCATGATAGACTGTCGAGTTTAACCAGGATCAGCATGAAGATTTAGGTGCTGTGTTCATTTCAGTTTTGAATTTCAAAAAAGGAAGAAAACAATGAGACCTTACATAGGAGAAAGACACAGGTCTTCTCTGTATTTGTCACGTTTAATTCATTAGTTTATGTGTTTTTTGCCTTGCTTTTCCAAACAGCATAAGGGCGCCTTTACACTTACCTTGTCCGTTCTGGACCTTCGAACTGTTCGGTATAGTCCAATATACTGTAAGAGGTATTAAAGGATCTTAAGACCACATTCTGACCAACAAACCAAAATCTGGTCCGACCAATAGGTTCAGACTTCAGACAAGTTGTTGGAAGTTGAGACAGAATTAAAGCAGGAAGCGGTTTACAGTTTAGCAGTCGTCACCTCCGATTATATAAGGTTTTAACAAATAGCTAATTCAATTCATTGTTATAATCATTACACTGGCAACAAAATAAATAAAGTGAACAGGTTCATTCATCTTCTCCAGTCAAACAGACTTTTTTCATCAAAGAAGTTATTAATTACACTAAAGCCAATTAACCGACACACCAACCATAGTGTTTCAGTCTTACTTTCCTGTTCTACCTGTTTTTGTGTGCCTGCTTGACTTCCTGCCTGCTTGGTCTGGATCCCTTTGCATCACTCTTTAAGGCGCTGGGGAAATGTTAAGCATATCTTTTCAATGGCGGCTGGGGAGGATGGCAGGTGAACAAATTGCATGACTATCACTTCAGAGGCCAGGAGGGTTAGGTTTAGGCAACAAAAGCACTTAATCTAAGATTAGATAGATTACAGTGCATGTGTGGAATGATACAGTGAAAGTTCCCTGTGACTTCAAAGCCCATTTATGACAGCAGACAACGGGTTGCGGTCTGTTTGACTCATACATCAACTTTTAACAGATAGCAGTGGAAGTTATCATTCGACCCTGCATGTTGAAAAAGTAACACTGTTCATTCTCTGACTTTTCCTCTACCTGATCCTCTTAGCTTCTTCCCCTGATTCTCTTGTCCGCCTGTTGCAGACCACTGCCCCCTAATGTCTGTCAATCCTTGAATAAAGGCAAATCCTTTTTTATTCGCCTTTCAGTCTGTCCAGTTGTCAATCATCATTTTAATGCACCGTGTACCACCTGCAACACAGAGGATCAACCAGCACAGGTTGGAGCTGTTAGATGACTGATCCTCATGCTTAAAAGGCAGCGTCTGAGATGCCTCAGAAGGACACTCTCCAGACACTCAGGGAGCACACAGAGGCACAGAGGACTGGGAGACACCAGAGACACTGAGCTGCAAAGCTACTCACTTTGGGTCAGTTTGTTTGTGTTCGTTCACGTGTGTTCATAAAAGCTGTTAAAACCTGAATCTGGTTTTTCTCTGGCTGCTGTGGTGAAAGCCCCGTGGCATGAACTTTTCTGTATGAACTTTTAAAATGAAACAGTCGTCCTCATATTCATTCCAAATAAACAATTCCAATGGAAGCAGACCACGGACCATCGTTTTATGGAGATCTGACCAGAGTCTGTTGAAATGTATGTTGGTTTTTGAAAGACCATTCAATATGGTCTGAGTGGGGCTAGGTGATGGCACAAAAACACTTTTACAGCTAATGATTTTTATTTTAAAGATATTAAATCATACTTCAGGGATAGGATGTAATGATGACACAGAACTAAATTGTTCAATGTTGACTCAGTTTCTAGGGGTAATAACTCAGTTTGCTGGGGAAAAGGCTGGAAGGATGAAAGTGTGAGCTTTGCAGAGGATAACCCTTTTCTGTTCCTGACTTTCTATATCAGGTTACCAGGAGTCAGCATCTACCACCTCTGTCAGGATCTCACATCACTTATAGCACCAACAAAAGGCAAAAATACTTGAAAATAGCCAATACGATTTTGGCAACTTAATTGTACACTACTGAGCTCCCCTGAGGAGAAACCCTTTCACTTTTAGATACTGTTGCTTTTTTCACAGGTGCCACACTCAGTCAAAATGTCAGTTTCTGCTTCTCATAGTAATGAACTCCTTTGTTTGAGTGACTGTGCACTTACAGTACATTGAGTATGTGTACAATCAGTCTTTCAGATGTAGAGAAGAATGAGTAATGTTCACTTCACACTGATTGATATGTCATTTATTCAAACAGAAAATGTAGCTTTTAAATAAGAGCGAGCGACAGTTCCCGTAAAGAGGAGAAAAAAAATATACAAATAAACTATTGTAACTTCTTAAGCAGCAGCCGGAACTCTCTGTCAGTTGCTGTATTAGAAAACAATGAAACATATTGTCAGTGCTTTGTCAATAAACAAATTAAAATTCACAGTATTTCTTCTGTTAAATCTCCGTATGAATATTTTGGAAAACAATCTGAAGTCTTCACTCAGACAGAACTCTGGAGTCCTGGATGCTCCTCTCAGAAGGTCGTGGCAACTTGTGTCAGTTTTACTTCTTGAACATGAAGTGTGACATTGCAATTTCATGCGTCTCACTGTGTGTATGTGTCACGTTTGCAAAGACATGACTGCTCTCGAAATAGAGTTCTGTCTTCATTTGCCTACACCCACCCACCCCCACACACACAGACACACAGACACACAGACACACACACTGGCACATGTCTTAAATCTATGAACTTATTAAAAAACAGCATATTTTTTCATGTGAGAACATGCAATGAGAAAAGTTGGCATGCAGTTAGAACAAGAACACAGAATTGCCTGTATAGACACTGTACCTGAGAACAATCACATACATTAACATGATTTCAAATCATTGAGCACTATACGGATTGTGTGGTCACTTGTTTTTCTGTATCATGGCTTTGGGTGGCTCACACATGGCTTGTGTGTGGAGTAAAACATTGGGCATTTTTGGCGTCACTTATTCGCAGTGACCTGGCAACCTTGTGTCCTATTCAATGTTGATATTAAAGTTTCTGAACAGAACGGACATTTTCTACCCTCCCACCTCCACTTCCACCTCCTGACTGACGATAACACAAGCATGGCCAGATACACTGAGATCATAGATATGACCGTGCGCTTAAATTAACATTCTTCTCTGTCTTACAGTCCTCTTAGAATGTAGTCCCTTATCAACCACCACTCAATTATTTTGTATCCCTTAGGCTGTGCATAATGAAGCAAACAAGAATAAATGAATAAGTGAATACAAATATACCACATGCTATTTGTCAGTATAATGGAGGGCAGGGGCCAAAGAAAAATATGCAGTTATAAGCTTTGAAGCTCTATTTAAAATACGTTAAAGACACAGACATTCAGACGAGAAAATTATCCTATTTATATACAGTATATTTTTAAGTATAACTAAACAGAACTATTTGGCTTTATTATCGTTTATGATCGTGGTGGCATCCCATCGTGGATTATGATACAACAAGATTGCTCAGACAGACTTATGCCTTCTCACTTTATCGCTATTACTGACAATATTTTCATCATCAAGGTCATTACTGCACCTCTATCGCTGTCGCACATTTTATTGTGTGTAAACATTGAAACGCCTCTGTGTTATAAACTCTAATTTCTCATGATGATGTAAATATAATTTTTTGTTGATGTGCCATCTATTGCCTGTCTGTCGGTCAGGGAGTGGGATCCCTCACATGCTACACTCATGGAGGTTTCATTTTGTTCCTAATTAAAGGAAAGGATGTTGCACCTTTTAAAAGGGACAGTTCACCCAAACATTTTAATTTTGAGTCAACAAAAAACTTTTTGAGTTTCAAGGTTGAAAAGCGTTGCGAACAATCCAATATGATTTAAGTAACTGGGGGATGACTTCTTCAAACAGAAAAAATAAATTACTGCTCCTGTGGTGTCATCTAAGTGTCCGATGATTTGTGAATTAGGACTTCTCCTTTTTATTTTCTTTCAATAGAAACCAACTCTACGTATCATAGCTGTCATTAGGTTTACATTTACAATGAGTGTGTGTTTGTATGTATCTCAGCCTTTTGTTCTTATTCAGACTTTTATTTTATATTTCAGTTTGTTCAGTTCTGTTAGCTGAATTTCTTCTTCTTGCTTAAATGCCTTTAAAATTGAATCAGTATTGAAGTAGCCTCCTGTCAGACTCCGGTAACACATCTAATGAAGCCATTTAAACAGCTCCAGTGCAAACTCTCAGCTCACTGCCTGTCTTGAATACACCAGAGAATTAACAACTGAAGGACTTTTAATTAAAGAATATATTGTATGTATAGTCGCTGTCAGGATTCCATAGTTGGCAACTTAAGTCCAACAACATTTTTCAAATTCTTGTCTGACAGAAGAAGAAACCATCAGAGCGCCTTAACCTGTTACATCAGTGTGTACGTTGAGCTCTGTAGAGGAACCAGCAGGAGTTCTGAACTTGATGGTTTGATATTGAGGTCTGAAAATAAGATTAGTCTCCAAATCTAATATGGCATATGTTCTGTATCTGTGGTCCCATCTCATTCCCCGGAAAACCAGGGGGAGGACTCTAACAAGCAGAGGTTGCTCACTGATGTGAGCAGAACTGAAGTCAGTGGAGTTAGATATTACAGTAATTCTACTGTGTCTTTGACCATTTTAATTAACGTTTCACAAAACTGCAAAGAGAGGTAGTGGTTTATTTGAATCTCATAAATGTAAAAATATCACAAACTTAGCGTTTTCCCGAATCAAATTATGATGAAATTAATGAAAAGCAACAGTGATAACCTTCAAATAATAAGCTGTTTACTGTATATTTAATGTCAGGGATGCCCCCTAAAACGTCATGATTGGAATAATAGGTCTTGGACCTGTTGACTGAGATTCTTCAAGTTTGTGTTGGTTTCTCTGTCAGTCAGTGAGCAGCTGCAGACTGAACTACGCTGCTGAGAGAGCAGCTTAGTCCCGACATATTTAGAATTTGATCTCAGCGTAGTTAGCTCAGAGAAATATTAGGCTACGACCATACTACTATATTTTTGTTGGAAATTGCATCATCTCAGAACAATGGATATGCCTGCTATCCACATCACAGCATTTTAAAACAGTTGAAACATAAAAGTACTGGGAAAACTTAAACCCAGTTTTAGTTTGAAAACTGCATTTTAGTTTGCCCAGTCAACATGAGTGGTCAAGTGATATGCATTTTCAGCCATGTGTAGTAATGACAGGGAATAAAAGTGATACAGAACAGATACAGTTACCTGCATGGCTTTAGAGAAAGAATTTTGCCTGATGGAAAAAGATAAAGAAAAATAATGAGAAGGTTACAGGTGGCAATGATTTTTTCCTTTTTTCAGTTGAAGCTGGCCTACCCTAGTTTATCAAGAGAGAGAGAGAGAGAGAGAGAGTGTGTCTGTGTCTGTGTGTGTGGTTGTGTGTG
This sequence comes from Pseudopleuronectes americanus, assembly GCA_038501795.1. Classification (NCBI taxonomy): domain Eukaryota; kingdom Metazoa; phylum Chordata; class Actinopteri; order Pleuronectiformes; family Pleuronectidae; genus Pseudopleuronectes; species Pseudopleuronectes americanus. The sequence goes on from CM076719.1 coordinate 18,307,693, forward strand.
GGTGGGTGGGTGTGAGAACATGCTTTAAGACTAAGGTACAGTATTCGAAGAACTATATTGTGCACAATATCTTCTCTTACCTTGGGAAGTTGGGAATAAAGGAACGTTTTGTGTTTGTGTGTGTGTGTGTGTGTGTGGATTCTGTGTGTGGCAATTGGCCTGCTTTGATCTCGCTCTCTCTCTTGTCCCGTTTCAAAAGAATCCATTAAGAAAAATGTGTGTGCTGGAGGGGAAGGAAAAAAGGTAGGAGTAGGAAGAAGAAGAGGAGGATGAGGAGGAGGGATGGAGGGATTGAGGGGAGGGGGCTGTGTTGACCACCGAAGTGTGAAGAGTGTGCAACTTCCTCCCACTGTCTTTCATTGCTCTCTCAGTCTAAGACGTCTATTATGTCTGTGGAAAGTGGGAGAATGAGCAGGCTCTCTCTCTCTCTCTCTCTCTCTCTCTCTCTCTCTCTCTCTCTCTCTCTCTCTCTCTCTCTCCCTCTCTCTCACTCTCCCTGTGTCTCTCGCCTCAGTTTTCTCAGTAAAGGAAGCTGGTTCCCACAGGCTGAACAATACGTTAGCCAAGTGGAGCAGCATTGTCTGATGGGCGGATTGGGTGGAAGTGAAACTATATGACCTTATAGGAACTGTTAACGGTTGCAGGGGACGTGGGAGCTCTTTCTCAAAGCCGCTTTCAACTCAACTCGGGTTGAAGTTGACAAAGTTTTCGTATAAGCACTTTTGATGAAAATAAGATTTTTGTTTAAAAACAGTTCCTCATGGATGATTTTACAGAATGGAAGCCCTTGAAGCTGCTAAGTAAAACGAAAGATAAAACTAAGTTTGTAATTGTGATAAAATATTTCATATAGTAATGGCAGCTGTGGCTCAGGAGTTAAAGCGGGTTGTCCACTAGCCAGATGGTCGGCGGTTTGATCCTGGTCTTACTCATTCCCCGTGCTTGGACGAGATACTGATACGGGGCGTGATAGTGAAGGCTGTGTCTGCAGTGTGTGGGTGATCTGTGCTAGAAAAAGTGCTGAGCTGTGTGAATGAGTGTGTGAATGGAAAACTGTAAAGTGCTTTGTTCTGCTGAAACCAGCTGCTTATATGATCACATTCTCTGAGTCTCTGAAAGTCTTGTTGTGTGTGCTTTGGAACCTGTAAATAAACCTTTGTCATATTGTTCTATGAAGACTCTTGATCATAACCAATCTTCAGAGACCTTCAAAGACTTCACTTTAACAGAATTTTCTCAAACACACTGAATAGTCCAATGGAAATTCCTGTAGCTGTTGTAGATGACGTAGTTGACGTGTTTACTTTGGTGACCATCGTTCCATTCAGCCTTGAAGCAAGCCAGAAAAGTTCGAGCAAATATGACGATGATTTCTTTCTGCCAGTTTGCAAAGTTAAAAAATAAAAAGAGTTATCTGTGTAGATGCTATGCAGTTTGCAACATGTTGAATAAGAGTCCTCATTCCTAACAATACAAGAATCAAACCCATGTTGACAAATACTGGAATTTTCCTGTTGCATGTGTGGTCCTGCAGAGAGCATTTCTAACGCTGTGGTTTATAACACCTCACATCACCAATGGGGGAGCAAGCGCCCCACTTGGTAAAATAATGCCTCCACTATAGAGTTAACATGATTAAATACCCACACAGCAGAGAAAAGATAACTAAGTTCTGTCTGTCTTAGCTATTGGTAAAACAGCATGAAGTGCCCTTCAGAGTGCATTTACATGTGACAGTCTGGAATGAAGTGCCCTCATGGGTGCCTGCCAAGTACCCCCACCAGTGAGAAACCATGATTTAGAACCCTTTAAATGGAGAAGATGTAATGCAGTGCCCTCTGTGTTGCCATAGTGATTGGGTGAGCTGTATGTTTGGTGAAGAAAAAGTATATGTCTGACGTAGTGAAGCCCAGAGATGGGTGTTCTCTCAGTGAAGAAAAGAAGAACATGATTTAGCACTGTAGTGTGTGCGCTGTGCGGGGACAACATTGTGAAGTGTGCATCTTCTCTATTATGGTAAAGGATTAAAATAGCCACACTCTGTATACATATGTTTCTATGATCTACTCTCTATCTTCTTGTATGATTCAATTGCTTAATGGATCCAACATTGCACCATCTTTTTATAGATAAACATTATCCAAAACTTTGCCTTTCACACTTGAGCAACGCAGCAGGAGATTCTCGACTCAGACACGCCCACAAAAACGTAGGAAATCTCAGGAGTGTAAAAGTGAGGGTTTGTGCAGCAGGCAGAGACTGAACATATTCATCCACTGCAGAGATCTTGTCACTGTGATAGCCCTTATCACCAAAAGCTCTCTTGACATCTTCTTGGGTCTCTTCTACATGTAAATGTTTTTACTCTTCTTAACATTTGTACTCAATTGTTTTTGTTGTTTTTCAGTAATGCATCTGTTCAATGTTAGAACTGTCTAAGTTTTTACAAGGGGACTGGCTGGAGAAACTCCAGAAGAGTCTGGAGCCTTTCACTTGCCTGCTCACACACAACCCCTCCGGAGAATGTCCAGAGATTATCGAGAGTTTATGTATGAAAGCAGCTTTATAAAATAGTTTTATTGATTGTAAAACACCAAACCCTGTATGTTCAGTAGACAGCAGCAGTTATTGATTTCCATATGCCTGACAATATGTTTGGCTATTGTGTCAACATAGAATTGCACATGTGTATGTAAATTTACTTAGCGAATAAGGTTGATAGTAATTCTCTGTATCATCCAGGGAAAGACAAGAGCAAATGTTCTTTTCTCCCTCTCTCTCTCCCTCCCTCAGATCAGGGGGTGGGACCAGTCAGTTAGAAGCCAGTGGCTGATGCATATGGAGGAGCAGAGGAGGAGGAAATTACACGTGCTATCAACCAAGTTCAAGAACATTCTAAATTATCCCTGCTCTGTGCTCAGAACTCGATTTCACATTGAAGTAGACGTAGTTTAGAAAGTCATAAACTTGTGTGGAAGGGCTGAGAATTCACCAGTAAATCCAGTTTACATCAATTAAGACACTTTGAACTTCAATATAAAATAATAAACCAAAATGTGCAACGTGTGTTAATGTATAGAGAACTAGATCAAAAGATTAAAATTGGCAGGTTGCAATCCCTGTCCACTGTTTCCCTGCAGTCTCTAAGACGTCTTGTGCAGCTGAGCCCACCTCCCACTTGATTTAACGCACACTAAATACCGCCCAGTGTAAAACCAATGCATGGGGCTGTGTTGATGGGGGAGTGTTGCTTCAGGTACCAGTGACACTTAAAATATGATCCAGGAAATCCAGCAGAAGTAACAGATACATGAGTTAAGTTCAAGACTGGTATGAAACCAAACACTCTGCTCAGTGGTTTATTACTATGAGACAGGATTTTACAACCCTGGACAGTTGTACAATCTTGTTTTATTGTTCAGCTCGACAATCGCCAGGTTAATGGTGGAAATGCAGCGTTCACGTTTCAAACTAATCCACCAGGAATGTGAACTTGCATATAATTGATTGTGGCTTTCCCTACAGTAGATTTGTCCAAAGTGCGCACCACAGCTCTTGCAAGGATGAGAGCACAGTACACACAGTACACCATAATTGATGCAGCAGCAGTGCACACACACACACACACACACACACACACACACACACACACACACACACACACACACACACACACACACACACACACACACACAGCTGCAGAGGAATTGCCCTGTGCGTCAGCTAACATCATTAACATTACCTCCCCACAGTCACTAATCTTCTTCCACTTCTCTTGAATCCAATTCAAGATAAACTTCACCATCACCTCACCTACCAGGGTCCAGGTAAGTGGCTGCATTGTACCAGTGGTGTCATCACCCAATTAGAGGCCGACCAATATGGATTGGGGGGGGGCGAAATACTAAAAATGTATTCAAAAATAAATTAGAATTTAAAAAAGTGATTCATGAGGAACACTATCTCACTCCTATGACTAGGAAATGTAAATTGGGCTTGATAGTTTACAGTTTAACCATGAACTTTATTATAAATAATAAGAAACAAATAGAAAACTAACACAACCAAACATATATCCATTTTCCTGCAGTGGTCATATATGTTCACATGGCCACACTTTTAGATTGTTTGGTACCAGTTTCTCTAACATAGTAAACAACGGAAAAAAGAAGGACCCAATGAAATTACTTCATACGTCAATCAGTCATAAACTATGATCCGATTAATCTAAGTTATAAGTACTAACAAACACATTTGTCGGAAAAAAAGAAGGAGTGATGTTTTATTGGTCAAAGTAGCTCTAATTCACACCTTCAATATGTTTCAATGACAGGACTTCAAGTTTGATGACTCCTGACTCCACTGATATAAGCACCTGACCATGTTTTAGGACAACTGTACACTCAAACACAGATAATACTTAGAGTAACACTATGCAACCTTAACCGACCAACAGCGCCCTCTGCAGACACACATGGTGATCATGTTCCGTGTCCAAGCGATTAAGTGGTGAAGAAAAATCGAACTCGGTGGAATGTTCAGCAGAGCTCTGACGGCGTAGTCCCACTCACTGAACTGAAACATACCTTAATGGGGGGTATTACTCATGATCCCAGGCTTCCTGAACCAGGAGACAAATCTACCAAACTCTGTTTCTTGATATTTTTAAAGTTTACCCTCTATATATAAGAGATAGACGCTGGTTTCTAATGTCTTCTGTATCTTTTACCTGGTTTACAGCTTCACTCTTGAGCTTGAACCTGATTCTGCCAATTTCAGCTGCGTCAATCACACAGTTATTCTCACCAGAGTCACAAAGAGCAAGAGCAGATGTTCAGGGTGAAGAAATGTGGCTCCATTTGGAAAGTGAATGTTCCATCATATTGAAATACAAACTTGTTATTTTAAGTCAAGATAGTAGCTTTAAGTGATGTTCTTGTCAAGATAGGTAACACAGTAAATAACCAGAGAGTTAAATACTCCAAACAAATCATTTGTTAATAAAGCATAATCGTAGGTTTTACACACAAATTACACACACTCTATCACACACACAGTTCCCTCTGTTCTCCTCATTGGGAACTTCATCTTCTTCTCCTTCTTCCTTTCTTTTTCCTATTCTTCTTCTTCTTTTTTCTTCTGGGGAGAGTTTCAGGGGCTGGCACTCCTGTGGCCCTGCAGCTGCACTCTGGGTTTCCTCGCCTGTTCTCAAGGGGCAAATAAAACCCTATTATATATTAGAGGGAGGACCGTATTCAGGCTGCAGACGCTCAGATGAAACACCGCCGCAGCCACACAATCACAGGCCATGAAGGTATGAATGAACAGCACCCATTAAAAACCTTCCCACCCCCCCCCACCCCCTCAACCCAGTGGCTCCAAAAGATTTTTTTTTAACTGAATCTACAGATTGTGAAATAACTATATCCTGTAATTCATTCTTCAACTGAAAACTCAAGCTAGTTTATGTGCTATGTTGAGGCACAAGGCTAATTATCCTCAATCTGAAAGATCAGCATTGCTTTTTCCTCATCACTTAAGAATCAGCCTGAATTTCTATCCTTGACCATATCATATTCAATTGGACCCTATAATTAATAATTTGGGGAAATATTTGACCGCTTATAATCCACACATCTGCCGTTAGATACGTTGTAAATTCCTTAAAGCAATTAGCTGTTGAATCGATTTTATATAATTTCTATTTCTATTTAGAGCATATTTCAAATCTATTGAATAGTGATTGATTCTGATGAACCCTCAGAAATCACAGTTATCATTAACACCTCCTCTTTTAATCATTTTTTGTAACCAAACCTCATCAAATGCAGAGGTGCAGATTCCAACACAGTTTTAACGGTGTGTGATGTTGAAACACGTGTCCAAGCAGATTCATGGTAATAATGTGAAGTGAAAATGTCGCTCTTTGTTTTGGCCTTTGTGTCCTGGAAAATGTTGAATGTGGGTCAATATGAAATCAAGATGTCAGGGCGGGCTGCAGCTCTTCTAAAACGTATATAACAGGTCAGATTCACTCTGACACTGTCCCCTGAGAACAGCAGCAGTATCAGGAAAGTCAGCGGGTGCAACACACACTCAGCTGCCAGTTCATTAGGTAATACAGCACTACTGCCGATATAATGTTTAGATTGTGTGAGCAACAATATCTCTGTTACAGAGTCACTTTCAGCAGCTATACAAACTGTGTTTCATGTGGTAAACAACAGCAAATTTTCAAATATGAAATATGCCGTTGTCCCTTTCAGTAAATAGGATTTATTTGGTGCGTGAAGCTCTTTGCTTGAATGCTGGGCAATGTATTGTGTAAACTTTGATGTATATTTTGAAGTTACAATCATGAGTTCAGGGTTCACTCTCTGTCAGGTCTGTGTGTGTGTCCTCTGAGTCAGTGTCAGAGTTGTGTTGATAACAGTGTTCTCCCACATACAGCCCGCTCCCTGCTGCTGACACGCTGCAGCCGCCTGCTCTAGATTGCAGACACGGACTGTTTTTCCTGCAGAGAGACGCTGGGGTTATTTAATGCTCGGATGAACCACGCTGCCTGATACAATCGCTCTGTGTGTGTGGTGTGTGTTTGTTCAGTGTATGTCATGCTATGCCACGAGCAGGGTATTTCCGTCTCAACCGAACCGTAAAAGGCTTTTCATTACTAACTATTTATATCCAATTGTGTGGAACTACATAAACAGTCTTTAAGTGTTTTGTAACTTTTATTTTATCTCACCCGCACAACTAAATGTTCCTTTTCATCCCACACACTTTGAGATAAGTACAATCACAGGGCACTTATCAGTCACTACAGACACTGAGGAAACCCACAGAGCCTTTATCCAAACAGCCATTTGTCTGCTACACTCATACTACTCTACTGCTACTGCAGGTATTTCCCCATGTCTACATATTCACAAAAATAGTGTGTATATATATATTTATAAATAGATAGATGTAGTTATATTCATTTTTTCTTATATACTGGAGTGGAATTGAAATCTTATAAAACTAATAACAGCCACTATTATTGGTCAATATCGCTTAGTGATTACAAACACACTTTAAAGGTCCTTCAAGGAACTTTTCATTTTATAAACATAGATAGCAAATGATGAAAAAGTAATATATTAACATTTCAAACTAAGAAGTTAGTATAACACAATAATAAGAAATACTCGAGTGTCTTAAAATGAGTTGTTAAATGAAAATAATAAAGAATATCAAAATAATGACTCTCCTGTATTACACCCCCACCTCCCATTCCATCTATCCCTCTGTAAGCCTCCACCTTTCTTCACTCAGCTGCCACACTGAGCCAAGCCAAGCTGCTTCATCCCTCTTTTGCATGATGGCTCATTTTCATGGTGAAGTGGCCTTACACTGTGCAGAGTAGGGAGCCTGGGCCAGATTATTTGGAGTTGCCAGGGAAAACTAAATCTCTGTGAAGTTCCAGCAGAGCACCAAGTCGCGTATCACTTCAAATGGCTTGAAAAAAACTTTCACATAGGAAAAAAAGGTGTGAGGAATTTCGAATAACTATAACAGACCGCAAAAAGAGCACCAGCAAAGGAGGAATTGACATTGATAGTTTGACAATCTCAGACACCAAGGTGTTTCCTCTCAGGTAAAAGTTATTTGCTTCATCAGTAGCCTAGTAAATAGTTGCTGGCCAAAGACCAGAGAACAGTGAAGTACTAATAGAGTAGTACAATGACATTTTCCTAGATTTACAGAGTATAGTTTAGAGCTGGAAACATGAGACCCCTAACATTAAAGTGAAAATGGTGGAGTCAGTCTGCTTGTGTCGAGAAGAGATAGAGGAGATTACAACTTTAAGAGACTTGACCTGATGATAAGACATCTCTACGTATGTGAGGTTCAAGCTGACGGTCATGCTGTCTGAGGACTGTGCATTGACTAGCAAGGGCTTTTTGGACTGGACCTGTTTCTGCTGGGTCCACAGTGGAGAGATTTAGGTTGGGCAAAATTTACAAAATGGGTTTTAAAGGTAATGCATGCTGAGCAGGTTTGTGGTTAGGACTGGAGATAAGGGAGATGTAGGCAGAACCCAGTGACAGGGCTTGGAGATGTTGGGTAGCAGGAAAGTAGGCAGGATGAGATTCAGTCTTGGAGATATAAGGTCAGTGAAAAAGGCTAAACATGAGGAAGCAAAGAACTTAAGGAAGAAGGACATTTCTGGTGTATAACTGGGTGTCATCCACATAGCAGTGGAAATGTACAGAGTGTGTCCTTCCTAGTGGGAGAATATATAATGAGAATATAGCACACATTCATTCAATACATCGGTAAAATTGCCATTCAACTAATTAAAAAATCCAAATCACGGTCATCCGTATCTGTACGGGATAAACACAAAAATCTGCTTCAAACTCTATTATAGTGTATTACCATGGGCTTAACTGTGTAACATATGATTATATTGCTAAAGGTATACACCTAATCAAAGTTGTTTTCCATATTTTGTATTTAGTGTAAACAAATGCAAGAAAGGGAATGTAGGTAGATTTAGGTCTGTACATAAACTTTCAATGGAAATGCTTGACGAAAAGAAAAAAAACATCAGTGAACTTAGTGTTGATTATCATAAAATCCTCATAAAATGATGAAAAATGACACACAGGAGAACAAACAGGATGCAGGATGCATGAGGGCACACACACACACTCACAGACAAACACACACACACACACTCAGACACACGGGAAGAGCTTAGTGGAGAGAAATAGCCAGTTTTGCCAGCGAGCCGTACTTTGGGAATGATTATGTTATCTATTCAGACAAATCTCCCGGGGGAAATATTGGAAGCCATAAAACTGCCAGTTATCCCCATCTGTGTGTCTGTGTGTGTGTGTGTGTGTGTGTGTGTGTGTGTGTGTGTGTGTGTGTGTGTGTGTGTGTGTGTGTGTGTGTGTCTGTGTGTGTGTCTGTGCGTGTGCGCGAGTTCGGTGACATTGCTGAGCGCAATGAGCCGATGGCATCTGAAGGCTATTAGCATGGAGAGAATACATTCCGGAACTGGCTGGCCAATACAAACATTTGGCTCGCCATAATGATGTGTGACTAGACTACTCCGTTTCCATGGAGACCCTCAACAAGCCGGCGTGGCTCTCTCGCTCTCTCTCTCTCTTCATCTTATTTCCTACTAACACTTATTTGGATGATTCTCATTTTCAGGCGGAATTAAAGACTGCACTTGAGTAGTTAGTGTAGCTGCTTTCAATCTCAAAATCGTGTCTACTTTGATTTTTTTTTAAAGACCACTGAAAGCCAAATATTCTTTTACAGTGCTAAACTTTGAGGGGGCACAGAGTAAGGAAATCTAAAATATGTATGTTCTAGAGGATGTCGCACATTTAAGCCCTATGAGACAAACTGTCATTTAGGAATACCGGCTATACGAATGACATTTGATTGGTTGATTGGTTGATATTATTAAGTTGTAATATATCCTGGTATTTACCGGGTCTGGTCCTGTTTATGCATCAAATATTTTAAATATATTTAGTATCATCTAACAGGCCTCAAGAATGCAGGGCACACTAACAGGATGCATAGGTATGCAAGGGAAGTAAAACAATATGAGCAATTACCCAACCAATACACTGGTACATGAACCAATCTGACAAGCTCTGAAACCTCCAATCAGCATTTCTCAGTGTACAAGTTCTGTGTTGAGTGACGATACCAGAGCTGGTATCAGCAGACACTCGAGTGTACAGGTCTGCAGTCCTTTTTAAAAGGGAAAACCTGATATGTATGGAACTTTATAAAAATTGAAACCATGCCAACAGATATATTGTGTGCCAGTGCTGTTCAACGCTGCATGTTTATTGTTGTACCCATAGCGTAAAGGTCAAGTACCTCCAATGTGTGCTATCAGAGGATAGGAACCAATGAGGTTTTGGTGGAAGAAGCGGTTTTGTTAACAGTCGGAACATCAACTTCTTCTACCAAACATCCTACAAAATGAGGTATGTTCCCGATAATGACACAAAGGACAACAACACAAATAACATGTGTTTAATTAAGAAGGCTTACTTACTTACTGGTTTGAAAGTTAGTGCCAGGTTCACTTATCTAAGTGTCAGAGGTAGTGTTACCTTGGTAGCTCTGTGAGAAGTCACCATACATCATGAAGCTTCCAGTGGTGTCTGATTAGTGAGGGTTCATGGATGAATGTTGCTGTGTTACCTGGTATGTGATATAATCGACAACACATGATGTTAGTTAATGCTTCAACATGATAAAAATAGAACATTTGCAGAGTTCTTCTCATGTTGTGTTCCAAGATGCACAAATTACAATAACACAGGCTCATTTAAATGCCAGGAAAAATAAACTCTCCAAAATAACTAATATTATTGCAAAATGAAAACTGACAGAAGATCAGTTTTGTTGATTCAACCTCGTTGACCTTTATGATAAACTTTTTTACAAAGTAAATTAGCTTTTGTTCCAAGCAAATTTATTTCCTCTGTTGTTTTGATTTGACTTAATATGGGTCTTGCCCTCAAGCATAACTCAGCGACCTTTGGCAGATGAATCTGACTAGATCAGAACAACCCAGGCCAGGCCAGGCCAGGCCAGGCCAGCGAAGGTTTCACTCCGTCAGGTACATTCCACCCTCTTGGCCAGTCTTGTGTTTATTTCTAAGGAGGGCTCTCTTTCCCAGGTCTCTCTTGGCCTCAGAGCGAAGGCTCTTGGCTGAGGTCCACGTTGCACAAAGGGCCCGGGCATTCCAGCTGTCTGCCTTTAATCCAGTGTGTCAGCTCGTGTTAATGTTGCAGCGTGAAATCTGAGGGTGCAAAGCGGCGTGGAATATCTACAAGGAAAAAACCCACCCTAAGAATTCCTCTGGAAAAGGCCACCGAGAATTGAACTAGCCACACTGCAGTCGGCTAATGAAAAGTGGATACAGCAATGTTGAGGATGATTGGGTGTGTGTGTATGTGTGTGTGTGTGTGTGTGTGTGTGTGTGTGTGTGTGTGTGTGTGTGTGTGTGTGTGTGTGTGTGTGTGTGTGTGTGTGTGAGTGTGTTCATCAGTCTCTGAGCCTGCCAGGCAGGTGGTAGAAAGTAACATTTGGGAGGTATTTCTAAATGGAGCCACCTAACATCCGAGGAGGACGCTGGTCTAAATCAAAAGGAAAAGCGAGGAGAAAGAGGACTCCATGGACTAATGTGAGACTAACTCAGCATTTCCGCTCCTCCTCAGGACCCCCGCGGCCCACTCTGACACACAATAGAGGAATGACACGCTTCTGTGGACGGTTAATTATCTTAGACACACACACAGCGCACGTGCATGACCGCGGACATTAAGGCAGATGTACATATGCATATTCCACAATGCACACACAAGTTGGTGCACACACACTCTCAGTGGAGACACATAATCACTCCACACCCTGTCTGCCTCACCTCACTCACTGCTGTCCAACTATTGTAAGCTGCATCTACTCAGCTTTAGCGCAGCCCTCCCTTCTCCAGCTACTGTAACTCACGGACAGTTAGTGGACGTGCAGGCATGTATAGGGGTCCATCACCCTTTCTCTGGTTGATTTTATCAGTGACGGGACCTAAGTCTCCTTCTGCTGATCCGCCTCCCACATGAAGGTGCCACCCAAGACGTCCTGACATTCTGCCAACCTGTGCTCTTCCGTGCCATATAAGCCGCACACAGATTTGGATTGTATCACTTCATGAAGCAGCTCTACAGAACGACTTCACTCTGATCCACTGCTTGTGTTTGTTTCTACACATAACAGAATTTAAATGTTAGGTAATCTTTCTTTCATGAGTAAATATGTTCATATAGTAAGCCTTAATATTAAAGAATAATAACATCAAACTTAACTTTATAGTTTTTGCTATTGGGTAAATTAATATAAAATGCTCTTGCTCACTTGCCTGATTCAGAGGTAACTCAGGTTTATGTTGACAAATATTTAAGGTTTTGTGCTTCAATCTCCAATGGCAACACAATTCAAAATGCTTCACGTGGGAGACATTCAAAGCCACAGGTATAGAAGAAACTAGGTAACGAAAATGGAACTAGTGAGTAATCACTTAACACATTTAAACCAGCACATAAAATACTGAAACAATAAAATAGACAATAAGAAGAACTCACCCAAAGATTAACTAAATAATATATAAGAAGATAAAACCCATCATAGATTATGTAATATTAGCGCAGGCGCCATGCATACAGAGGCTAGGATCTTCCTGCAGAGGCCACAGGTTCAGACCCGTTCCTTTGCTGCATGTTAAACCCGCTCTCTTTCTAACCCCCCTTCACATTTGTACTGTCCTCTCAATAAAGACTAATTGCCCTAAAATGCCTTTAACAAAAAATATATATTTTTTTTTAAATCATAAAGATTTTTTTTTCCTTATTCAGTATTACATGTTCCATTAATTCAGGCAATCCAAGATGTAAACCGCACAATGTGAAGAATTTAACAATTTAAAGTTTGTTTATTTTTGAGACCAGCTAAGTTCTGTTTAGACTAAAAATAAAAAGTGGGTTAAGGCAAATCTTACAACATAGAGCTGAGCGTGACAAATCTGGAATGTGCTAAAATGGTCACTGTGCAGATAATAAATATATAAAAATAAATAAACCCTTTCAATTTAGGTCAGCGTCACTGCTGGCATCCTCCTCAGGGTTAGGGTTGGTAATTGTCATTTGTTTCAGCAACTAAGAATAGGAAGTAAGAAGTAAGAATATAAGTCATTGTCACCATTTCTCATCTCTCTGACAATTTAGTTTTTCTCATGACCAGATTCAGAATGATATCCTCAGACTCATTCTTTGAATTTCATTCACGTCACTGTGTATGGAAAACACATGAAAAAAGACAGTCATCATAACTCCAGACCTTCCCAGAGAATCTTCATGCCTTTGTGTTTTCAAAGTATCGTATATATACACAAAAACGTAGGCTCTATTTTGCATGGTGAAATTGGAGATTATTACCTGCTGTGAAATAACACTTTCCCATGCAGTGATCTGATTAGTCTATGACTCTATGCTGGTGTCACTGTTACAGCAGATGATGGAGTATTTGAAGAAAAATATGAAAAAAATGAGGTGGAAAAAGCCAGAGTAAAAGTCCAGGAGGAAAATGTAGATAATTTTTTAGAAATGATAACTTGAACTCTTCCACCTAACAATCAACAAATTCCGACGATAGCTTAGTGCAGTAGTTCCAGAGACAGTTCCACAGTGCTGCCATGAGTAACTGGAATTATAATGTTGTAATAAATGAGTACCAATAAAACAAACAAATCAAATGTAGCAAAAGTGACACGAGATGGTATCATTTAAGAAATAAGACAAATCTGATATAATGCCTGATCATTACACACTGCAGGTTCATGATCTTAATCAACAAAAACACCAGTGATGTTTTACTTCAGGCATTCTGCGTTTAGACTCCAACCCCAGAGCATAGGTGGTCCGAGCATGGATATAATTCATCTGCAGTTGTTCTTGTTGTACATTAGAAAATGAGTATTTCCAAATTGTATTGTCTTTCGTGCACAGATGTAAATGATGGTGACACTCGCACTGTTGCATCAAATGAAGACGTACAATGCAATTATGCACAACACTGAGACCACTTGTTGTCTTTATACAACCTGAGAAGTCAACAAGGAAATCCAAAGACAGAAACAGTGACAGCTTCCTTCAATTTTGGTTTCTTGCACTGAACTGCATCGTACTTCTTCATATCATTCAAGAAGAGCTCATGAAAAAAGGTTAAGAGCATTTAGAACAACATCGGCGGTCAAGTAGTTAGATCACACCGTTCAACAATCATTTTCATCTGTACATGAAAGATAATGAAATTAGGCATTACCTCCTAAATTGAAATAAATGGAACATAGTTATTTGCAATGCCTAAAAGAATTAAATAAATAAGCAAACATCTACTAGGAGGTTGGGGTCAATGTATAAATCTTGCAGGTTAATAAAACGCTTGGACATTTTATTTCTTCTTCTCCAGGAGCCACAGGGTAATGTTGTCATTATGGCACCAGTGTCATATTTCTCTGTGTTCATCACACAGCCATCAGACACAGCGGAAGATGCACAAACGTACACGCACACAGACACACACACACACACACACACATGCACTCACTGGTTCACAGCCTATTACCGCTATCCGTGTGTGTGCATGATTCAGCATTGTCAGGGCAGGGGTGCTTCACTGTGTAATGAACACTTCCTACACTTCATCATTTCACCCAGACTTGCTCAACAGGTTGAGTGGTTGTTCATGATGTTGGCATTTTACCAAACAATTGTTTTATTTGAAACGTAACAGTGTAATAAAATGTGTCTGGTTCCTAGGGAATATCAAATCAAAAAATGATGTTCAATTCAAATTTAAGTTTTCTTGTGATTTTTTTTTGATTTGCTGATATTCATTTATGTATAATGTTGTTGCATTATGGCAACAACATTCATAGAATCACTTCCTGTTTGATAATTTGTCCTCATTTAAAAGTAAAATGTTTAAGGTATTGCTGTTATGCTTTTTATTGAGCCGTATTACACATCTTTTATTTTTTCAAAGTAATAAACTTGGGTCTGAAGATTGTGTCAATTACCAAAGCCAAGATTCACTGTAAATGAATCAAATGTATATATAAACCACACGTGAACAGTAATATAGAAAAGTCTGTTTTATTTTATGAAAAACAAGGACTATAAGATCTTCATTGCAGATAAACCATGTAGGATGAATACAAAATGTTTTAAATTCAATCTGTGCCTCATACTGTTTATAAAAGGCTCTGCACATAACATTAAGTATACAAAAACAATAAAAAGTGACAGTATATTGTAGAACTGTTTGAGGAGGATTGTACAGTAGATTGAATGAAAATGAATCCAGGCCATTTACCATTCATATATTTGTAATAAGACACATCTGAAGGTATAAATGACAGTGGAAATTTATGGCGTTTAAGACAAGATATTCCATCAAATCTGAAAAATTTGCTAATGTTAATACATTTAATACATACATATATACAGATACAAGAGACACATTAAATATATACAAAAGCAAACAAAACTAACCTGTGATGTGACAATATACTAGAACTACAGTCTCCTGCTTGAAAGTCAAAAGTTCTTCTTGCCGATCTACAGCCCAGCTCCACCGTTGATCTTCCACCTAGCACACCACATCTTGCACTGGCACTGGATGTAAACAGTCAGGTGCCAGCTCACCCAATATAGACTTAATCCCTAGATGGACTGGGCTGTATTAGAAAGTCTTTGATTCCCCTTTGACTGTTGATGATCTAAAGACCCAAAGGCTTAATCTTATGGCTCTGTGAGCTTGTTACTTCACTAAGAAGCAGGATGTTCTGCACCTTAAACTTGTGCATTCTCGCATATTGTGGACAATGACATCAGAAAGTCTGGATCGGTTATTCACAATTTGACCAGTGATGAGCTGAGATCTATTAGCCTGCAAACAAGAAGCCACTGTTCGTCTTACATGATACATTGGTAACAAAATGACCATTTAGCCTAATTATCAGGTTAATATCACAAAGTCAGTCAAAGTTTCTAAGGTCTTTATAGTAATGAAACCAAAAGACTTCCTCTGTGCTTTTGCTGAGATGTGCTTTTCCCGTTGTTTTATCCTTGTCTTTCTTTGGCATGTTCAGTATTCAGTTGACCGGTGACTCCTTTAGGCCATGAACACATCTCAGGTACTTTCACCTTTACTGCTTTATGTAACAAGATCGGATCTTTTTCATTCAAATTTGACCTCAATCCTGAGGTCGGACGTCATCCTCCCAGGACAAATACCACGTATTCAGTCCTGTTGGGTAACCCGTCTTTGTCGCCCAGTTTGAAGAGCAACCTGATTTAGTTACTTTCAAGTTCATCCCACCCTGCACCTTTCTGTATCCTTGATGTTGAGAGAACAGTCTCGAATGCCCAGCTCTCTAATCTGTCAGAATGCTATCTGGGCTTCTCATCTACACCCTAGATGTAGAATCCAGTGCAAGCCAACCTGCTCCAAACAAAAAAAGGAGGAGGAGGCAGAGGGAATGGGAGGGAGAGAAAAAGATCGAGATAGGACAAAGCTGGGAGTGGGGAGAAACTGAACACAGTGTCTGTTGTGTGTATGAAGGAAAGGACTTGGCACAAACACTGGCTGGTCTGTAAGAGTATCCTGTGCTTGCTCCCTGCTCCATGCCTGCCTCCTCAATACTGTCTTTGTCCTCCCATGGTGCACAGTGACACTGAGAATCCACACACAGCAACACCTGCCCCCTGTAACGCTTTTACACAGGAGGAGGCAGGACAGAGCGGGACAATGTAGGACAACACAAGATTGGGCAGGATAGGACTTTTTTTCTGTCCTTAACAGAAAACCGTCAGCTTTGAATCTGCTCTTCAGGCATTCATCTTTACAATTTCTTCTCAAATACACCCTTGTGGCCATGGTAAGAGAAGAGGTGTTAAGTTATGAATTTCCTTTCAGTATGACCACAACCTTTCCCTCCCCTGACACAAGTAGATTTATTTGCCCTAAACTTGCTGTCCTAGATGTGTGTAGGTGTAAAAATGTGTAGTTTATATTAGGCAGAGAAAAGCTGTGAACACATGAGTCTTGTTGATAATATTGGACCCTCTGTATTCCTAACATTAGAACTGTATTTAGTGGGGGTCTCTTTGACAACTCTGATAGCTGTTTTTTTGAGTCCTAAGCTATCTGAGCTTGACATTGTAAGTATGATCCATGGCATCGTTCAAACAGTTAGCTTCAGTTTCTGTCAACCATGATCCCCATGTCACAATGATAACGAAGTACCTTCAGTTTCATGCTCTTTATCAAACTAATACAGTATATTTATTAACTTGTAGAGGGCATTAGGAGGGATTCACAGACTCCCACTTGAAATGCTCTGACATCAGTGGGAGTATGGAGACAACATGTTATTGTAAGACACACATACTACAACAGGTACCTGGTATTTTTGAAATGTAGGAAATCACAGCCAAAAAAGAAACTGGATCTTCAATATTCTAAGTGTAAGAATGCACATATTAAACAATTCAGTCACAACACTAAACCACACTGTTGCCTGTTTAATTGAATGATTTTGAAGAGGTGGTTGCACAGTGTTGGGAGCTCACAGAACCCAGCATGGTTAAATATTGACTTCAGCACAAAGCAACAGGCGGATCATTCTTGATAACTGGTTGCACGTGTGTGCTATATTTAGCACAATAATAAATATTGGATGAGTTAAAAATAAATGTGGATGAAGTCATGGCTGAGAAGATGCAATCAGCATGGCTTAAACATTTTGCAGCAAAAGTTGAAGGTGACTGGGAATATGTTTTTTCAATCAGTCTCAACCAGGGATATATTGCAGGTTATTAGTACAAATTAATGGTATTTGTACACAAGTGACATGAAAGTGAAATGTGTGGTCACTGGGTTATTTTTCTCCTAGTGTCCACAACCATGGAGCTGTTGTTCCATATTAATATGACTGTGCTACGTCCAAAAGGGGACAGCTTAATGTCAGCTCGCTCTTATTGGCTATTGCAGGTTTCGTTACATTTTCAAATATTGGGGTGCATCATTACGTTAGGATTATGTCTATAAACCTCTCACACCAAAGGATCATTTGGCCAGTTAATTGGTTCTGACCGGCCTCGAATTGTGAACGCCCACACTATTGTCGGAGGGGCAATCCAGACCCCAAATCTACCCAATTATCCTGTAGTGTGGGGCAGAGGCCAAGTTGGAAACTTAAGGCTCCCACTTCATTTGTCTTGCTTGCTCTCTCTCTCTCACACACACACACACACACACACACACACACACACACACATACACATACACATACACATACACACAAACACATTCAGACAGAGACGCTCCACACACTCATTTGCTCCAACAGGTTTTAGGTTCATTGGTTTGTGTTATGTTAGGTTGGTGTTATTTGTTTATTTTGATTTGTATATTCGACATTATTAGCTAAAATCATTTAAAATTCATATCAATAATTAATGAGACTAAGATGATACTGTGAGGCTGAGTAGAAATTCCCAGATTGCACTAAGATCTTCAATCTTGTGGATCACTGGTCGAGTCACTTTGGGAGGAAAACCACTGTCATAAAAACTGAATACATTTAAAGTCCTTCTTAATATTTTTGGTCTCTTGATGGCTGATAATTAAGTTATACTTTATAAAACTTGTGAAAAAATGCAAACAGTTTCCTTTTAATATGCAGTACTTCAACAACAATAGTAATACAGAAGGTTATTTAGCTGAAATCGTTATCTGTGAGGTTGATGAGACCGATGAGACCGTACCATGACATAAACACTGAGTATTGGTCAGAGTATTTTAAAGCAGCCAAGCACTATAACAAGCATTTGGTTTGCTTTGAGAAAACTGAGACCGTCAACACTGGGTTTCAAAAGTCGGCACTAATCTTTAGAGCGTCATCATATTTATTTTCAACACCTGTCAGTCCTCAGATAAATGTACTGTGTCTGTTTAATGTTCACAGAAACTCTCATCTGCTTTGAGACGTATCCAGTTGCTAAGCTGACGGCCTCATCGCCTGGCTGTCTTCTTATCCCTCGGCAGCCATCTTGTGTCAGCTCCCAGCGTAGAGGCACTGAAGATTTTTATTCAATGGGAAGAAAGTGGTTCTTGCCATCACAACTGAGGCCTAGAGAGAGAGAGAGGGGCGTCGCAAGGGGGCATTGAAATAGAGAGTTAGTGGCAGGCAGCGTTTTTTTCTTTTAGCAACCTGATCTGAGCCAGGAGTGGAGCAGGACGAGATAAAAGGAGAAAGGAGCGTTGTCCGAGCCCAGCTACAGGAAAGGGACGATTAGAACAGAGCTGGGTATCAGGTATGCAGGCCGGCCGTTCCAACCAATCACACGGCTCGTACATTAGGCCAGACGGCAGCTTGACTCCACTACACTAACCCCTAAGGAACCCGCCCAACTCACCTCCCACCCCTCCAAATACCTCTCTCTCTCTATCTGTCTCTCTCACCCTCTTTCTGTCCCTCTTGGTGTTGCACTCCTCTCTCTCTTCTCTCCTTCTCTCTATCAATCTCTCTCTCTCTCTCTCTCTCTCTCTCTCTGGATGATGGTTAATCAACAAGCCATTTAAAAACCCATACAAACAAAATTGGTACATTTAAACCATGAATGTGAAATGACTGTTGATTTGGTCAAATCTGTGAATCGGGACAATTTCACTGTAATTTTAAAGCGACCATGTAAAAGGTGTCACTTAGAACAGACCTGTAGAGAATGATCACACAGCAGTTCCTCTCAGCTCAAAGAGGAATAATGATGAACTAACCCCTAACCCCTTTTTAGGCCCACAACTGTTCTATGCTCACCGTCAAAGCTTTCATCAATCCAGTTTCCCGCCGCAGCAGAAAAGCTCTGATAACCTCAGACCCAGTCAGCAAACATAGTGTAGCGTTAAGGGGCTGTGATGGGAGGGAACACTGGATTTCTGTTCATCACAGGGACAAGCTGGATTTATGAATGCTAATGTTACTCCATGTCTGCCGGCCCTGTAAACAAGCAACTGTTAGCCATAACAACTTTACTTCCAGGTGACAGACACGCTGCGGTTACAGCTCACTGCACTGCCCCCAAGTGGTCCAAAAAGAAAACAATATCAGGTTCATGACATAAGAGACGTTTTCCGAGCACCTTCGAACTACATGTACATTTTTCAAATTGCTTTTGTCTCACTCATCTCAATTCTTGTGAAGTCATTCAGAATATACATGGCTTCTGAGTGTAAAGAGCTTCTGCTTCTCTCATTATTTCTGTCGTTGCTTCGTTTATCTCTCTGTTGTCTTTCCTTCGCTCCAAACCCAGTCAAAACGCTGCAGAGGCGACT
The DNA here is from genome assembly GCA_038501795.1 of Pseudopleuronectes americanus. Taxonomy (NCBI): domain Eukaryota; kingdom Metazoa; phylum Chordata; class Actinopteri; order Pleuronectiformes; family Pleuronectidae; genus Pseudopleuronectes; species Pseudopleuronectes americanus. Next base: position 18,327,670 of record CM076719.1, read on the forward strand.
GCTTAGCACCCACAGTGTCCCACACACATACAGGCTGGTTTCAGGCAGATGGATTTACTCCAGTAACTGGACGAAGTTTTTATCTAATTCTTGACATTCATGACATCATTTAAAGATCATATTCAAAGAATCTTAAGTGAATTTAAAAACATCACATTAGCATTATCCAATATTATAAAATATAAAAACCACAGTTGCCAATAAAATGGGACCTAATAGCTACTCCTTGCACATTCATCGTATGTGACTGTCTTATGGCCCTGCAGTGTGCTCAGGTAGTTTTAGAATCTTACTGGCAGCCAATTATTCCTCATCTCCCTCTTTCTTATAGGCCCTATTTTCTAACACAGTATCTTGTCGGTGATGGAGAGGGACAGTCATCCTTCACAGGTCAGTTCAAGCTTGTGTCCAGTAACTATTCATGTTTGATTTAAGTATCCAAGTTCATCCTTAGCCTAGAAACAGTAGTTTGAGCACGTAGACTCCTTGTATTTGCCCGATGCATTTGAAGTGTGATCCAGTTTCATATCTTCTGAGCACAATCTGGAAAGCTTGATCAATACAATATAGCACAATGCAATTCCAAAGGCAATTTAGCTTAGGGCAAGTAAAAGACAAACATCCACAAAAACAATAAGACAATAAACCACAATGAAAGAAGAGCTGTTTAATTGTTTTGAGCTAAGAGAGCAATTTCTTTAAGAAATACTAGAGAAATGAACTTGAGAAATGTTTGGATTAATAATCCTGGAAAAACTAGCAGGTGCAAAAAAACCGAAATATCCCAGAAAGCCATCAAAGCTATATGGCCCCCAAAACACACGAAAGTGCAACTGCTAGAAGCCGAACTGTCTGTGACTGGGTCTGCTTCGGTGTATGTCTGTAGCTCCAGTCATGCACAGTGAGAGCTCAGGCAGGGTGAGCACAGACAGGCAGGTCAGTTAGTGACAGACAGGTACATCAGCCAATGATTTCTTTCAGTCTGGATGAAATTATTGGTCGTGTTTATATCAGTCCTGAGAGACTGACACAGCCTTGTCCTTCTGTTTTTTTCCAGACGATGAGACAAGGATTTTAACAGATAAGATATAAAGAGTAACAGAAACATTCTACTAACCCTGCATTTAATTCATTTTTTGACCTCTCAGTCATATAGTTTAATTTTATTCTATTATTCTCAAAATAGTTTAGCGCCTTCAGCACTTTGAAGACCTTTGGTTCATGCTGGATCAAACGTTAACATTAAAAGTTCACTCTTGATCTTGCATAATTTGACAAAAAGTAAAAGTATCAAAAGCTCCAGAACAACTTAGGTTAATGGACATTGGGGTAAAACTGTTTTTGTTATCTGATCTTTGCAAGGTCAAGCATGAACGTTCATACCCAGCTTTTATGCCAATGTCGAAATTCAGATCTACCCCCCCCATGATTAAAGTAGTTCCTCTAAGGTCCTGATGGCGAAAATCCAGTTAGCTGGTGTCTGCCAGAAAGCTAACAAGACAAATACTATGTATTATAACATCTGAAGCCAAAGTGATGTTCCGATGGAATTCTTTTTTATTGCTGAGGACACTGTTATAGTAAAAAACTTTTGAAAGGGGCATACACAAAATATCCTCATATATTTCTGCATGTCTTAGTTCAAAGATTTACAGAATTATGTGTTTTCACATCTGCCTGTCCGACTCTTGTGCTACAGTGATGATATTGGAAGCCGGCAAGGTTTAATGTCTCCCAGGCAGCTTTCAGAGGCACTGGCCAGCCTCCACTGACTTTATGGGAAGGGGGAGTGGGTATTAGGGCCAGAGTAGATGGACACCAAGAGATGTGTAGTTGGATGTGCACAAATTGTGGTTTGTGCAGAATTTTGTGGGATGAGAGTCGAGGGAGGGGGAGACAAGCACATGGAGGCTGAGGAGCAGTGGGTCCATAGAGGAAACCTAGAGGAGGATATTTAACTGACAATCAGGTATGTGGAGGGCCAGGGGCCTGACAGGGGAGCATTGTAAATGGAGTAAAGGGGAGTCAGAGACAGAGAGACAGAGAAGCAGGGGAACGAGGGGACAGCTCTAGATCTCACTGGGAGATGATGGGGATCCTGCCCAGACAAGCTAAACATGTGTTAAGCACAAGAGGCTGTCCGTAAGGCGGAGCAGCAGGCACGGAGACTGTGTAAAATGAAATGGATGAGGGTTCGTCACTGGGGATAACATCCTTCATAACACAATGAGACACAATGAGAGCTCGCACGGATGGATCCATTGTTCTGAAGCACAAGTGCCAGGTCATACTACCCTGCAAAGAATCCACAACGAACTTCAGCAGAACAAACGAATCAGAACTCCTGCTGAGAATAATCAGATTTAGGGCTCCACTAAGCTTTTGCCCATTGGCAGCGACAGTAGGAATGCAGTCATGACACAATGTAAATGGTTTTCACTGAGGTGACGTGTGTAAAAAAAAATTACCAATCCTGTCTTAATTCATCCAATAAAGTACATACTATGTGAAACCTTAGTTTCACATAACTTTTTTTGTAAGATAAAACCTTTATTACAGTTCCCTGTTCATGTCCAACAGCTTTAAGATTTACATTGTTTTTCTAGGATTTTGCACCTAAAGTGGCTTGAATTAATATTTTGATATTAACTAGAGGGACTTCCAGAGAGCGCACTTTGCAAACTACATGTAACTTCACTAGATCCATTCGGCACTAAATTGCTCAAACACTTTTATATAAGTCACCTTAACAATTTTTCAAGATCCATGAATTATTCTCTGAGAAAGTGTTGCAGCCGCGCTATCTTGAAAAGTTTACAGGATATAGGAAACCCACCCTCTTATCAGATCAGAAATTATTGGGTTCTGTCCAATGCTCTAACCACATCCTTCCACCAAGTTTCATAGAAACCTGTCCAGTACTTTGTGCGTTATTTTGCTGACTGATAAACAAAGAAACAAATGCATATGAGAACATGACCTCCTCAGTGGAGGTAACAATGTATCCAATGACTGATAGGAGTATGCAATTTGATCTTTCAGCATTTTGTGTATGCAGCATTTTGTTTTGGTTGTATGGCCTTAAAATTGTTATTTCTTTTGTGGACCCTGAGTGCTATTGTTACATTGGTGGAGACCAAAACAGAGCTAAAGGAGCCAAATCATACCATGGTTACAGTGTGCTATGGTTAACACTAAGCAATGTTTAGGGAAATGTTGTGTTGGTAGTTAAAACTTAATTACAGGAGGAAAACTCATACATCCAGTTGGACTCAACCATCTGACCTGCACTCTACATTATTATCTCCCACCTCACTGCTTACCAGTTGTATAGTGGAGGGTATAGATTGGTATGAAATATAATCCCACATATCGGCATAGCGTATAACCAATTCCTAATCGCCTCTGTTGCCTGTAATTCAGTACTGTACATTATATTATAATATATTATAATATATAAAGCTACACTGGGTGGGAGTGCACAACAAGTTACAATCTGTTTTTTACACACAGAGATGCTCTGCTTCTATGTGAGGTGAAACCATGTCCTCTAAGAATGGTTCTCTTTTACTACCTGGTAAATTGGAGGTACCCCTAAAACCTAACCCGTAACCCAACAGTGGCAATCCATCAATGGAAAATGTCACATGACATCATCATGTGACATCACAATAGCCCAGAAGAATTGGTCAGGGCTACTGATGAGGCATTCAGGAGCTTGAGGAGCTTAGGTTGCACTGGAGAGATCACACCGAAATACACAAAATCCTCTATAACACACGGGAGGAAAAGGTTAAATTGAATAAACATAAAATGACTCAGAAACCGGGACTTCATCTGTGAGAAAAAAATCTATAAAATGTCTTTGTAATATATCTGTTTAAAGCTATAGAAAAATGGTCAAAACATTATTCAAGAAAATACATCTTGGCTAAAGTAAAATAGTTTTGCTTCTGGAGTCAAGCTTTTTTCTATGTGTGCAATACATAGAGGCATAATTGTGCATATAGAGGAGAAAATGAGTTACAGCAGGTGCACACAGTATATTTATACATTATATTTAGTCTGTAATTAAAACATAGCTGGTGTGGTTGGATGGCCTTCCATGTCAAGCTGTTTGTATTTTTCTCCCGTGATTTGAATTCCCTCCCTGTTGGCCTTGGCCTTCACCATCTCTGCACCGGCAGCAGCTGGGATGTTGAAAAATCCCGCAGAAAAAAAACCTGGGACAAAACTAGGACGTTGTGATTTGGTGATTTTCTGAAAAGAAATCTGTAGACTGTAGGTTCTTCTCTTTTTTTCTCCCTTTGGCCTTAATCATCAAACAGTGTGAAATTATTTATGGATTACAGGACGAACATGTAGACCCACCGCATCCACACGGCTTATACTTTATTCATCCTTTCTAAACCCCTCAACTAAATCAGGCCACTTCCTCTCAGCCTTTGTTTGTTTAATTCTGTCTGCGACATCCATCCCACACAGCGCAACATCAGACTGATCAATCAACAGGCTGCTCCATACTGCTGTCATTGTCAGCGCCCTCCCAGAGTCAAGGAACACACTGACAACCTCTGTGTGCATCCTTTCTCTGCTTTCTCTGGGCCCTGAACGGGCCATATAGTCGCCTCTTTGTCCTCCCTACCCGTATTGATGGAATCTGAAAGTAAGCAGATTTGCAACGGATATTAACAGTAGGCTCGCAGAACAATGGCACAAGGTTGAGAACAAATGTGCCCTTTATGTCCAGTGGGGGCCTTGGTCCAAGAGTGGAGAATAGTGAAATGCATGAGGAGGGGTGTATTCTCACACTGCAGATGGAAATGAGAATGTCTCTCACACTCGTCTCCACACCATGTGCACTGAACACTTCCCGACTGTCATCATTTCAACCGGACTCGGACCCCGAGCCAGACCTTCCTGCGGAAAGCAGGGCAACAAACACACAAATACATATCAGATCCATCCTGCTCGTCCAGACAAGCAACTGGGGAGTATGCTCCGTACATCTAGGTAGGCCCTTATATCTTCAGCTTCAGTCTTCTTCCTCCCTCACTGCCAATAAGGTTTTACTTCTCCCTGTGTGGCTGCAGCCTTCCATCCCTTTGACAACACCGAGGGGAGTGTGATTGGCTGGAAGCTGCAGGGAGTCTCTTCCGACACACAACTGAGTGTGTACCCTGCAGTAATGCAACACCTCGCTGGGGTCAAAGGAAAGTTGCACTGACATGTATTTATGACTTTCTTCAGTATGTCGTTACCAATGCTACAAGATGGAGAATTTATCTTTGTTAACGTGTTTGCCTTATTTGTCTTTGATAAAGTGGGATTTTGAGTCTGCAGAGGAAAATCTTCTGAAAAAAATATTATATTATTAATATTATAATTATATTGTTTATTATAATTATATTATATATAATTATATTATAGACACAAAGTAATACACAATTAAATTCATAAGTTTGGATTGATTTTTTTGGGTGAAAGCCGCACAGAGATCAGTCTCCACTCCTGTGGATGAATACAGCCAATAGGAAGGGGGGAGGTGTTGACATGGTAACGATGTTGTTGTCGACAGTTTCAGCAGTTGAAAGTGTTTATTTATATTTACATTGAGTAAAATGCAAGTACAGACATCTATCTGTGTTTTGACAAGAATCAATGGAAATGTTTGTCTATTCACTGTGCACTATTTGTGAGTGTGTGTGCGTGCTGTCCAAATGATGAGGTCAATGTTGCACATAACTAGCTACAACACATGTGAGCTAAAATGTATAGCATGCTACTTACTTTAGTGGAGACTATCTTAATCTGTGAGTGTGTGTTTGTGTGTGAGTTTGTGTATGTACAGGCTTGCAAATCTGTGAAAATTTATTTGTAAGTCTTTTTCATCATTTAAAGTGTCACTAGATTCATGAATATATATATATATATATATTTGTGTGTCTATGTATATGTGTGTGTGTGGGGGGGGAGGGGGTAAGAGCAACAAGAAATGTTTGATTACAGATTTTGATTTGTCATCGTCTAATTGTATAATATAAAATATGTTACATCATGAACGGAAAAAAGTAGAGCTTCTGTTTTATTAAATAAAAAATAGAGAATAGTGGTTAACGTTGTCACTCTCAGCTAATTTTGGAAAAGTGTGAGGGACCCAACACCTTAAGCCACTCACACATAATAGAGAACACACAAGGTCTGTCTTTTGACAATTGAAGCTTTCATTCATCCCAGTGTTGCTAATGAGAAAAACATAATCACCGTCAAGTATAAGAAGAAGAAGAGTTTTTAAATGACGTCTCTTGATAGTGTCAGTTGGATAGTCAGTGGCTTTTCATAACCGTTGAATCTTGTTGCTAGGAGAGCTGCAACTCCGATCTCTTCGATTGGCCAGAAAGATGTGGATGTTCATCCAATAAAATCATCACAGCAATAAAACACTGATCAGCCATCTTCACACAGTCATTGTTTGTCCTTTGACTGCAGCTGAAGTGGCCTGAAAAGTAGCTGATGGAAAGGTCACTAAACGGTAAATGGTTTATTTTCATAAAGCCGTTCTAGTCCTGATGACTGCTCAAAGCACTTTACAGTACAGTTTGCCAATCACCCATTCACACACACATTCATACAGTGCATCTATGGGCAGCACTTTTTTGTTCATGAGGGGCCATTCAGCGTTCAGCATCTTCAGGAGAAGAGGTTAACGTGGATGTTACACATACATATTTCTTTAATGCAAATGTATTTGAAGGATGCTGATGATGACAATATCCTGTAGAAAACAATAGAACAGGGGGGAAATGTGTTGTGGTATTGAGTAGCAGCTTAGAGCCAATGAGAACTATTCTCCATCCTGTCTCTTCAGAGTTATCTACCAGCCTTGTTGCTGCTGCAGGAACTCATGGACTGAACTTTGAGATTCTTGTGACTTGAGCTTTTTTGAAGGCCACATGAAATCACAAATACATGTTGTGCCAGTTTAATACTGAGATTCTGCGTTGACTGTGAAAATGAACTTTAATCTCCTGTTATGTTCCAAATTTGTGACAAAAATCCTGGTATTGTTACATCAAAATCCTATAAAAAGTCAACGGTTTGATGCTCAGGATTCACACTGCAGTATAGAGGGGGGTGCTGCAGCCAGCAGACAGATGTGTTTCACACTTTCAGCAGGCAGTGATGCTCTTTCTATCATCTATAACAGCATCTTCTGCAAATTACATGCCTTTTATCAAATCGTCTGTCTCTCTTGAACAATCCAACATCTGATTTGCAGCAGTTTAGTTGAAAGTGTAACATTTTCTCCTCCATGACAATCTGGGACTCGCCCAGACGTCAACACACGGGAGACTTGGCTGAGTGACGTGATGAGATTTGGCCACTGACAGCAGGGGGGAAGACTGCTTACATTTAAAGTGGAGGAATCCATCAAAAATAAAAATTAAGTAAACTACTGGGCGTATTTCTAAATAATAATTAACCTGCCTGTTTGGAATGGACTGTTCTCTTGTCCCTTAAAAGCTCTGGAGCTACTTCAGATTTATGACTTGTCCTAACATAGATATGTGATGGTTCTACTGCTGCTCTGCTAATGTGCTGATCACCTCCTGTGTGGACATGGTGTTAGTCTTGCTGGACATGGTGTTAGATATAGGCTGTCCTGGTGTAGCAGTAAAAAGGTTGTAAGACTGATGCAACAACATCTGCTGAGCCACCCCTGAAAGCACCTGGGCCTGGCACTTTGTGAAGTTTGAGCAGTGGAAAGTGCTTATCAGTAAATGAAGTTGATAAAGTATCTTAATCTGTCACTCAGATTCACCTGATCCTGAAAATTGGACAACTGAACCACGATGTGCATGAAACACATTAATCATTCACTCATGCAGCTGTCAGCTGTGTTTTCAAGGTCCAAGCCGTATGCGCTGGGAAACATATCATTACAGGTCACATGCTGAGCGCCAGAGGAAACATATTACGGCAGATGTCAGAAAGTGACTGTTCCTGTACAGCAGAACCAGAGGTCAGGAAACAGGATGTGATAGTGATGATGGTCAGAGCAGCAAGAGGTTGGAGAGACATTTGCCATCAGTCATATTATTTTTGTAGATTTCCAATGTGAGAACTAACTTTTGCCACGAGCCAACACTCATAGAAGGTGGTATGAAGCAGTAGCTGTTAGCCATGGCGTGGTCTCATGCCGTGGGAGGGAAGGATGAGGCTCTCAGCAGTAAAAACTGGGATTTGACTGCAGAGACTGCTCTGCTCTTTTTTTTTACTTGGATTAACAATGCAAATATAACGTGATATTTATCTTTCATGTGACTTGGTCTTAAAATACAGGTATAGATATAATTAAGATGAAACAACAGTTAACTCTGCTTCGACTTTTCTTCCTCTCCAGGGCTACAGCCATGCCGCAATACCCATCAAACTTTTAAGTCTTCTGAATCTTTCTAAAGGGCAAAAAGGCAAACTCCCGGATCCCAAGGGGCTCGAGGGAGGAAGACATAATCATTTTGTTCAGGCTCTTTCTGCCTCTCGCTTCCGTCTGTGAGTCTGAGGTCAGAGCAGCGATCCCTCAAGCAGACGGGGAGAGTCTGAGTTCAGCCCAAAGCACCACCCCAGCTGTGATACTGTCAGAGACGCACAATACCAACATTTAACAAAACCAATGTCCTCGAGTATACTGAAATACTGGGGAGTAATACAGTAATAAAAAACATGGTGAAGTCATATATATTCAGATACATACCTAGTATATTAGAGCTTTGGCACTACAGCAAGACAAGACTAAAGGGTGTCTGTCTTTATTATCACATTGTGTCAGTGTGTGTAAATCTCTTGCAAATTAAAAGTTACGCATGGTTGTGGCCATCTAATTGCTGCAGTCTGGATTCCCAAGACAACACACTTGTCAGTATGTAAAGAGCTGGAGCACAATGAAATGTCGGCCGATGATGACGAATGCTGTCAGCTCCTCTCATCGGGTTTGAAGATGTTCTTAAATGAAGCACTTCCACCACCTGGAGCTTTGGATGAGGCCTAATGTTTATAGTTTTGAGGGATTTTGTAAAAATGTAAGGTGTTCGCAGACACGCCAATCTGCAGCACAAGCCTGCCGATAGTTATCACTTCACTTTCATCATCCTGCAGATTTCCAGTTAGTTTGCTGCACCTGAAACAGGACATGTTACATGGGGTTGTCTTGTTAGAGTCATCAGGGCGTTTTTCGCTCTCCTGATTATTTGTCAGGCGGCTTCGGGACAGAGACAGAGAATGTGAAATGTAAATTTGGTGAGGACATTAAATCACAGTTTATCAGAATCCAGTGCTCAACACAATTATTTATAATGGGTATTTTTTATGTAGCAATTTTTTATAAAAGACAGTTACAAAGTATTTCACATCACAGGTAAAACACACAACATAAGGTATACACAAATGACTCCTATGCATCCATACATCCATACATACAAACAAGCAAACAGACGACCACAAGAAAGAGATTGTGTGAACTGATGCTAGGGCTCGAGGAAGAATGGTAACAAACTTTCTCTCCACCTCCTTACAACTTTTATTTTAACAAAGTTAGAGAACATTTTCCAAAGTTTTTTCAGATATCTGGATAAGCTCGAAATCTTTAGGCTATGATAATGCCGACTTTAAAATCAACATGTGTTACATATTTGTCTTTTAAATTCAGGTTTAAAATTCGATTCGGTTCTTGTATGATGATGATGATGATGATGATGAAGATGAAGACTATGTCCTTGATGATGGTTGTTTGTATTACAGTTGGTAAGATAGTGATTATCAGGTTATTAGTATACTGGAACAACGCACTTTTTATGGACGGCCTGACTCTCTTAATTGATATTATTGTTTATTAATATTTTATTTACAAAGTGTTATTTATATAATTATATATGTTGCTGGTTTTGCTGGCCTACTGTATTCAGGGATCCACCCACTTCCCTCACTGTATATTTGTTTAATGTTATTTTCTGTCTTATGTGTTGTACTTCCTTGCTGTAAACACATATTGCCCTTCTGGGTCAAATAAAGCTGAGACTTGAAGTTAAAAGTCGATACATATCATTATAATTCCTCCGTGTTACATATGCTTTGGGTGGATATAACACATTGTTTTGAATGTTCTACCTCATATTTGTGAAATGTTTGTTGTTTTTTGACCATAAAGAAAATTGTAAAACTACAGCTAACTTCAACTTTTCTGTTCTACCACATCATAATAAATTCTGTAACTTTTACTCAGAGGCAAACATCAGATATTAAACATGAGATAAGGATTATTCAATGTTTATTGGAATCTTTATCGATATCAAATTATTTGGAAATATTATTTGCGTTATAACATATATGGCCATATCGCCCATTCTGGCCATATCAACAGTGTTGGGATTGTAAGAACTACTTTTCTGGTCACGTTTTCGGCCTGCATGTGTGTGTTTTGTTTTCATGTCTTTCATTCCCTACAGAGTGGGTTGCTGGCTGGGTGTGGCTACTGGTTCCCTCTGCTCCCACTAACTCACCTGCACAGCTCCTCATCCATCAACTCTTTCAACTACCTCAGTATGAAAGCACCTGCTCAGACACGACTTCTCCACCAGGACGTCAACTACTTGCTGTACGTTTGCTATTGAATAGTCCATTGTAGTGGGGACTCAAGTTAATACAAGTGAAACTATTAATCTATTATCAGACCTCCAGGAAGACTTCAGGGAAGCTGTTAAATAAGAAAAAACCTCCACTCATGCAACTTCACATTTAAGTTAATTATTGTAAGTTTAATTTCGACCTGGAACATTGTTCAGTTATTAATAATATAGCTTTAGATTACAGCAAATTACTGAATGCAACATGTACTGAGATTTGGTTTAATAATGTAAAGGAAGATTTATTGAATTAATTTAAGCCTTTTGATTGCCTTAATTAAACTAGCTTAAATCTTACAGGCAGAGTTTTACAATTAGATATTAATCTGGCAAATTTCCACTGAGAATTTATTAAACTAGGAGCTGATGATAATGACTAAATGCAGCAGCGTCATATAAAACCCTGATCCTGTCTCCAAAGTCATTTCAGTCTGAGCCCATGGGAACCAGTCCTCTGCAAAGCCAGCTGCCTGTGAAGGCCTCAGTGAAACACTGGGTTTGCCAGATTGTGAAAGAATTTTGTAACTTTGCTTATCTGGCGATTCGGCAAGCAGTGATTGTTCAGGTGTGATGCTGGCAGCCTTAAAACATCTCTCTCGATGTTTTGCTTCCTTATTATTATTCAGATTTCATTCATTTTCACTTTTTGTGTGTTCACGAGATACAGTTTGCAAATGTGTACCAGTATCTCAACATGTGTTCCTCAGAGGAGCTGTTATTGATATTTTCATAACTACAATGTGACTATGTAAAATGCTCACAGTGACGAACCCACAGAGAATCTGCAGCTCCCCCTGGCTTTACGGAGCTGCGGTGCCACATTCAGCTCATTGTTAAATCGTCCGGGTCAAAACTTCACTTCTTTGTTTAACTTCCACAGTTCTCATGGCCTCACTTTTCTAGTTTATTCTGTCTTTCCTTTCTTTCCCTTCTTTTGGTTTTAGATTACTTAACATTTTAACATTCTTGAATTGCTTTTATTATTTCTTTTTTGAAAGCAATTTGTAACTTTGATTTAATAAGTGCAATGAATGAAAGGTTCATCCATTTATTGATATTATTGTCATTATTATTATTATTATTTATTTTTCTTTGGCCAAGCCGATATATTTTAGACTCGGGAAATGCTATAAACTAGCTGCAGTAGGTGCTGAGCCACTGTAATAGCTCATCAACACTGTGGAGTGCAGGAGGTGGTGGAGACCAAAAACAGAGAGAGAAGAGTATGAATATTGTGCTTTGTCAAGGACACAGCTCCAAATGAATGATAAAGTTTCACTGTAACTGCTGGATGTGTAAATAAGTTTGTATTTGAACCAGTTCATCATATCAACTCATAAGGTGATAATATGTCAATCATGTTTTCAGACCCCAAGTGGCACAAAATAGAATATTCATGAAACTTTCCTCTACGTTTTTGTGTAAATTCTTATGTAGAAACTATTTTTGTTGTAATGTGTAGGATGGTAAACCAATGCTCGGTGGACTCTGCCTCGACTCTCATCTCTTTTTCTTTTTCTCTCACAGCCTTCACTCCAGTCCTGATCTTGCATTGTCAACCTCCAGTCTACTGACCTTTGACCCTAGGCAATTAGAAACTGTCAAAAAGCTCTTGATCACCTCTTGACCTGCAGAGATTGAGACAAGTGCTCTGTTGTTGTGGTGCATTTATGCGTGTGTGCATTCGTTCTATGGTCTCAACCTTCCTGACCTTTGACTAGTAGCTACACTAGAAAGCAACCAGCAGCTCCCTGATGAGGCTTAACTCGACTTTGTGTGTCTTTCTGAGAGTCAGTGTGTGTGCTCTTGTATACCTATCTCTGTGAGGACCAGTTTGAGCCTACAACCCACGGCGTGAGGACATTTTTGGAAAGTGGGGACATTTTGGCTGGTCCTCACTTTCTGACCCACCTCTATTGGATTGTTTTGGGGTTAAGACCTAGTTTTAGGTTTAGAATTAGGTTAGGGTTAGGGTTAGGCACTTAGTTATTGATAGTTAAGGTTAGGGTATGGTGGCAGGGAACGCATTATGCCAATGAGTGTCCACACTAAAATAAATTGGATATTTGTGTGTGTGTGTGTGTGTTTGTGTGTGTGTGTGTGTGTGTACTCCACGATACATCTTTATGGACAAGGGTTGCGGTTAATCCTAACACACTTTAAACAAATTTTGGCAGCCTTAAACTTACAAACCTGATTAAAATAGAACTGACATGATTTTAGATGCCTACTCTGTAACCAAGGGCATTCAAACTTCCTCCAGGTGATATAATAAACTGCTTACAGTCTTTTAAGAGATTTACTTACAGTTCTAATAAAAGTAAAAATCCCTGAGCTGATTCTTGGTTTCCCGATGATATTAATAGCTCAACCATTCCAGCTGGATCCTTTACGGATCTCAGTGTCTGTTGCTCTGTCAAACAACTACTTATATTTTAATAAACATGGATTGAAAATTAATATTGCCCCGAGGACTTCAAGTGGAGGTTGCTCAGGAGACATCTTCATCCTTATCAGATGTGTGAACCACCTCCATCTGGGTCCATTTGACACAAAAGAGCCAGATCAGGTGAGGACTGATCTCAATGTACAACGCTTATTTCATCGGCTCATTTCATCCATGACCTCGTTCTTTTCGTCACTATGTAAAGCTCATATGACCCCAGGAGAGGGTGAGTACATAGTTTGACTGGTAAATCAAAAGCTTCACCTTCCAGCTTAGCTCTCCGATGAGGACACCAGAGTAAAAGTCAGGGGTGGGATTTACCCTGTGAAGACCTTGAATGCCTTTGCAACACTTCATGGCAAGAAGAGTCCCTCAACAAGTGGTCCAACAGAACTCGTGCTCTCTTCATAACCTGGTTAAAAAAGCCTGAGATCTGAGAGGCAGTGGCTGAGGAGGCAGAGCGAGTCGACCACGAAGCAGAGGGTCTGTGGTTTGATCCCCAGCTTCTCCATTCTGCTTTCTGAAGTGTCCTTGGTGAAGAAACTGTATCCTGCGAATAACCTTGATTTTGTGTTTTGTTCCATTTGTGTGTGAGTAATTAAGAAAGAGCTGCACATGTGCTGTGTGACTGTACAGGGCAAACATATACTGTAAAGTGGTTATCAAGTCTAAAACTGCACCATGTAAATACAGATCAATTTTCATTTATCTCCAAACGGCTAATGAGCGGTTATGTTCATAAACAGGAACTTTCCTCTGCAGCAGTGAACACGACAACCTTCTAACACTATGAAGCCACAACCTGAACTTATCAGGACAGCACTGATTTAACTTTTTGTCAATCTTAATCTTACATTTTTGTTTAAATAAAAATGACATGCAACTTTTGTATCTCTGATCTTCCTCTTAAAAAATTACGTTCATGATGTTTCACCCCACCATATAAATGGTAGGGATATTTGTCAGACAATTAAAAACTAAAGCTCGTGACAAAACTGGATAAAAATGGTAAGTGCTAACATTATCAAAAACAAAGTTAAACAAATTCAAAACAAAATACAACTGATTTCTTTACATTTCATTCTCTATTATTTAAAATCATCCTAATGACTGACTTTGTTTGACTGGTCAGTTGATTAATTGATTATAATCAAACACTGTCAAACTTTAATTATTCTGACAGCACCGGTCAGCCTCCATACCAAAGGACATTTCAGGGTCATTATCTAGTAACCTCCTACTGTTTTCCTCATGCATGACTGATCGTGTCATTTCTCAACTGTATGTTGGAGTTCACGTCTGTGAAGTTGTGCTTTCATCATACATGACCTATTCATCCATTCCTCAATAACAAGACAAAGCGGTTTATCTCACTTCTGTATCTGTACAAACTCCCTTCCGGCCCTGTGCAAAAGACGGACAAGACAGAGTTTCATTTCCAGCAACTTTATTTCAGTACAAGTGGTTTTTAAAACACCTCACACTGTTTCTCCAAACATCTCAGTTTTCTTGCGACTTCCGAGAAAAGCAAGCGAGACATTAACATCTTCAGACAAGGCCAAGTCCAACTGTCCTCTGTGCCAAACGACATTTTGAAGCAAACTATTTTGACAAGAGTTGACATTAAGACAAGAGGGGAGCAAACCATCACATAATAACAAATGATCGTACTTTGTACATGAGTAAAACCTGACTAAAACCAGACTAAGCTGCAGCTTACAGCAGCCGACACAGAAAGGAGCAGTGATCTGACAAAGACAACCGAATGCCCGGACACCAACCTCTTCCCTAGCCTCCTTAGCCTGTTGTATGGGTGGTGCGTGTGTGTCTGTGTGTGTGTGTGTGTGTGTATGTGAGACTGTGTAGGCATGCATGTGCACTTGTGTTCTATCACAAAATAACAATACATTACATAAAAACCAAATGTGTTCTAATAAGGCATTATGTGGCAAAACACAAAGTCAGAAACTCCACAGAGCAAAAAACAGCATCGATGCCAGAGGAATCTGTTTTTAAGGCCAAGAATCAGACCAAATGTGAGAAAGACAGAGGAAAGAGCTGAAAATCAAGCCTGGAAGAAACTGACATGTTACAGCACAGACAGGGGATAATGATGGGGGGGGAATGAGATGGAGAAAATAATATTCTGGTCTCTACCTGACAAAGAAAAGGTTTGCTTCTCTGGGTTAATGATGTGAGCGCTGAAGGTGGTACGAGCCAGTCTACAGAGGAACAACAGAACGCCTGTGTCCTCCTCAGCAGAGTGGGTGCTTTACAAATTCATTGGAGCCAGGACAAAACCAGGGAGTGTGCCTGAACCTCACAGGTGGCGACAGTAGCATTATGAGCTGGGACAGTACCTCGGAAAGTATAGATACAGTATAAAATACATTCATGAAGACATCTCGACAAAAACAACAATAAGCACAACTCCATCAGTTCTAATGGCTCAAGCTGAGAAGCAAAACACAAAAATCAGTTAATGGACTATAGTGCAGAGTCAGGGGGACGCAGAACAATGGTGAGGATCTCCAAAATGTGTTTTGAGTTATACATTAATGAACTTACAACAGTGTGACCGTATACTATGATAGACAGATCTGCTGACCAAATAATAGAAAGTATGCTTTCTCACACAGGACCTACAATCTAGATTATTTTCTTTTATAGTACATAAATGTTTTGAGATATCGGTCTCTGAGATTTCTGCCTCAACACCCGTGTAATGTGGGTGAATAGAAAAGAAAGAAGAAACGCTCAGTCACAACAGCATTGGCAAATTTCGGTTAGACATCATCACCATTTTGTGACATATTAACCGAACAATGAATTGAATGATCGAAAACAAGGATATGTCATGATCGGAAAATTATATATTGTCTAAGTAGCCCTATAACCTATAAAAAAGCTTTTTTTTTACAAAAGACTGTTGTTTATAAACAGCCTTGAACTGGATTTTTTTGACATACTGAAGTTATACCAGTAAAGAAGTTTAATTACAACAAATGGAGCCAGAGCAGCATGCTGGAGTGTCAACAAATGTAAGTATTGCACAATTAAAAATTGTTTCATAAAAAGCTGTTTGGTTAAGATTTAGCCTAATAGCCATGCTTGCTCCCACTGTATATGCTAAGAAGCCTGCCCTCACTATTTTTCAAAGTAAAATCAGGTCTGACTGCACAACAAGGCCCCAGTCACACATGCGCAAATGCATCAGTGGTGAACCTTTGATTTTATGGCGAAAGATAACCGTCCCTAGAGTGAGATGTACATGTAGCGCGAGAAATCTCAGTGACAGATCTCTTAAAACTGTCGAACTACAACTACATGCTAACAGAGGTATGTGAACACGTACGTAAGTGTATTTTTGCGTGAATCAGCCCTTTCAACCTTTTTCCAAACCTGACCCTTCATCATCACTACTGACAATGACGTGTACCTGCCAGTCACTCCACCCACAGCTGATCCTGACCTCCTCAGAGGTTCCTGTACCTAATCAACAGTGGATGGACGGTGCTGCCTAAGCCAGGTGGTGATGGTGGTGGTGCTGCGCTGGTGTCCACTCTGACACAGTTCCCTGAGAACCCCAAACACACTTCCTCTACGACTACAGCTATGGCAAAAATGCTGGGGGCAATAATCTGTGGTCCTGAATGATAACAAAAAAAAATAAAGATTACACATTTTACAGAATGATATGTTACAGCATTACAAGGAGAGAACATAGTAGAAGCCAATATTTACAAATAGTTAGGATCTTGGCAATGCTGCGAGGGATTCCATCCCCCTCAAAGCCAGAGATATATTCTCATATGGTGGGACACGTGTTGCCTCTACATACAGACATAGAACAGTGTGCTGGTGGTGGAAAACAGAGTAAAAAAAAGGGGATCTATGGGGACACTACAAGGTGCCAATGGTCAATCCGCTCATGGATATGTTTAAATATGTTTACAGGAACAGTTCCCAAACATTGAGATTCAGTAAATGAAGAAACATAATCCACAGTTAACTCATCCGACTCTCACCCTGGGCACCACTGTTACATACACTGCTATAGTACACAGTGTACTACTACCAAACTATGTAACAGTTACTGCTCCGACCGTTTCTATGTGTACATTTTGTATACAGCATATACCATATCTAAATATGTATTTTTTCTTTTATCTCTTTAGTGACTCTTAAAATGTTTTTGCATTCTATATTTCAGTATCTGGATGCTTATTTTGGCTTTAAGCAGTGAACCGCTCCTATGGACAGTGAGTTTGCATCACAAGCAGGGTCTCTTTCCCTCCTCCACAAACTCAAATCCTTCACAGTTTGTTTCAGTGTCCTCCTCCCAGTCTTTTTGACCCCGAACATACATATATATATTTAGTATTATAAAAAATAAGTTATTGCGCATCCCAAAAAAAGTGCATTGTATATTTGAAAAATATCTCTTTCTTTTGTTAGACTTTTTCCTCTTTTTCTTCATGATTCCTGTTATTTGAGGGAGGGGGGAGGAGCGATTTGGGGTGGGGCTGGGGGAAGAGAGAAAGAGAAAAGGAGGAGGGCGGAGAGATAAACAGGTAATGGAGGGACGTCTTGCTACGCGATGACCATGGGAACGTCGTCTGAGAAGCCGCTGATCATGGGGGCATCTTCATCATCATCACCTGGAGAGGAAGAGGAGAGAACAGAGAGGAATGGTTACAACACGTTTGCTGGATGAGTTCAGGCTTTTTATTGACAACCAGGAAAAGGCAAAGTCAAGCTACGTAAAACAGATTTGTTCTGTGTCTGATCCCCTCCGCTCTGTTTCTTTATCAGCACACATGGGCCAGAGTCAAAGTTTTAGGTGTGTCTAAATTGTTCAGCAGAATATTAGGACCTTTTCATAGTGCTTTGTTACACAGACGGACAGGTGAGCAACATCGAAACTCCAAGTCATCATGTGGTATGCTAATTAGAGTCCCTCTCTTATGAAACGACCAAAAGTAAAATAATACACTTGCACTCAGTAGAGCACATACCTCTCCCAAGGCCGAAGAATCTTACATATTATTGTTTAGTTCTTATAGTCGAAATATAAAGGGAGAAAAAAGACCTGAGAATTTAACCCTTAAACATTAATGATAAAGTTTAAAATTGACCAATGTTGCAATGTTAATGAAAGGTAAAACAAATTTACCTTGATCCAGTCCTTAATCCACATCTGTATTAAAATGAATTGGTTCTTACAATAAAGGAGTTTGATGACTTACATAAAAACCAATACACAATACAAGTAACTTTGGTCATCTACAAGGGCGAGATATAATTACTCTCTGTGTTCCAGCTTCTTCTCTGTCTCGAGAAGCAGAAACAGCTGATGAGTCATGTGATTTAACGTTTCAGTCTCCCAATGAGTCCATTAAAAAAAATTGTGGGTATTTACTCGTGCAATACTTCAAAATGCTCTAAAATGTATGTTTATGTAAACACATTATATAAAGTGATTTTCTGTTATATGTTGGGCTTCTTGAGTCGACCATATATTCTCTTGTGTATCCAAACAACACATGTTTCCTATTGGTGAAGGGAAACGACATGTAACTTTATATGTCTGGTGTGTTGTTTTCTGTCCGACCGTCAGTGACCAGTTAATTTATTTATCTGCCTAGAATCTCCACCTTCTACACTTGAGAGGCAACCTGAGCAGCCAGTGGGAGTTCCCAGTGCAGTGACCAGCCTCCAGCCTAGTGATCAAACACAGATGGGTCCTGGACCCTACTGATCTTCTGAGTGTTTTCCTGGATGACCATGTACAAAGTAGAAACTCTTACCCAGCTCATCCCCTGACGAGAAGATGGCAGAGCCCAGGCGAGAGTTATAGTGGGAGTTGGCAAAGGCTGTGAAATTGTTCTGCAGCCGGCGGTGTCGGAGGTAGAGTGCCACCAAGCTGCCGCAGACTCCGAGCAGCAGCAGGAAGAGGACGGGCACCACCACCGCTGCCATGTCCCCTGAGTGGCCCTCACTGCGGGAGGCGTCACTGGCACCTGGGCAAGTGGAAAGGAGCATTAATCGCATGAAGGGAAAATCAGGTTCACCGTCATTACACACCGTATTGAACTGTGCAAACTCTTGTTTTCCTTTATGCTACAGCTCACACTACAACATGCTGTCAATCTGTGGATGCAGTACCTGCTGTCAGCTCGTCAAAGAGCAGCAGAGCTGGTTCCCCACACAGCTGACCGCTGAGCAGGCAGCGGGCCTGCACGAAGAACGTGTAGTTGTGACCCGCCAGCAGGCTGCTGATGCGGAAGAAGTTCTCTGTGGTGTTTCCCAGGAAGGACGTCTGGTTGGTGATGCTGTCATGTACGTGCACTTCATATCCCTGTGAGGATCAGGCCAAGAGAGTCAGGAGAGGATAAAAGGAGCATAAATGCATGGGGCCGAAAACTCGTCCTTATTAAAACACTTCTGTTACGGCTGATTAAAATCACAGTACTAACACTTTAACAAAAACCTAAACATCAAGAACTATTATCATTAAGCTGTATTAAACCTATAAGTCCAGCAGGCATTAAGTAGAGTGTGAGAAGACTGTGTAAAACAGAAGTCGGTGCTCAGCAGCGTCTCACCCTGCTCTCGTTGAACTCCTTCTCTCTGACAGCCAGGCTCTTCCAGAGGAGGATCACGTGGTCTTTCTCTGTCAAAATCTTCAGGGCCTCAGGAGCAGCCAGAGGAACTGCAGCAGAGGAGAACATTCTTTTTTAAGCAACACTGGACTCTCACTGTATTGTCTCTGGAAAGTTACTGCTTGTATTTAAGTGTGTTGGGATCTCGTGAAAGTGACATATCTGATGAAATAATGGAACACTAGCACACATTACAAAATCTGTAAAAAAAAATGTGTTCTAGATTGACTGACACGGCAATTGACATTATTGAGTTGATTGACATGCTGGCACAATGGCAAGCTGTATGATAGTTACAGCTCAGAAAGAAAAGACATTAGAAGCTGTGTGTGTGTGTGTGTGTGCGTGCGTGCGTGCGTGTGTGTGTGGGTGGGGCTCAGACCTGTGCTGAGAGTGAAGCTGGCCTCCTTGCTCATGTTGCGCAGGCGGACAGAGATGCTGTACCGTCCTCCGGGCTCCAGGCCTTTCAGCAGGTACTCCACTGTGTTGTTCGGTGTGGTCACCTTGTAATCGAGCTCCACTTTACGGATCACGTCCCGCACATGGACTGCATAGGTCTAGAGATACATGAAAAAAAAACACACACACACACAGAAACAGATGTCAAGTTCACTAAAACAGAACAGATTCAGATTTCTGAGAGTTGAAATCCACCCAGTCTGACAAATGATTAGATTGTGTAGTGGTGAGATATGAATTGCTGTGTTGGGATGGGAAGAGGTGGACTAGAGCCTGATGGAAAACAAACTTGTTGGAACTGATTGTGCATGTCAACAGTTGGAGTTGGTAAGAAGCTCAAAGGAAAACTAAGGCTCAGTCATAGGGACTTAAGGGAGATGGAGACCAGCAGGATAAACACTGAGATGCTGATTCTGGGATGCCAGAACTCGATGCTAAACCTGCTGGAGGAGTCGTGAAATACAGTCTTGAAACATATACTGGAAAGTCAGGGGATGTTTTGCCCCAATATCATAAACTTCAGAACCAGTTCAGCCTCAATAGGAGACCAGGACAATCAAGGAAACCACATGGGGGCAAGTACTGGGCAGAGCTTAAACGTTCAACCACCCTGGTGGGTGAGAAACACAGGGATGGCACTATAGACTCTAACATCATGTCTTGTGTATCTGAGAACATATTCAATGGGAGCTTACAGTAAGTGAGGTGTTAAGGACATTTTCAAAGATAAAAATAAGCGGATAAACGGGTTCAAGACCTGACAGGTTCTCCTGGAGGATTACAGACACCCGTCAGTACAGTGGAGAACATCAGGATTCTCTGTTGTTGTCTGTTCAACTCTACCAGGTCATGAAACACCCTCCTGACCACATTCCTGATGCTTATCGTCATGTTTTTATCGTCACAGTAACATGAGACAGTGTTTTACCAGAGCGGTGTTTGGGGCGTCATAAGGCGGCTGCCACTTCAGCGTGGCCTGCGTTTTGTCTACTCGCACACGATGGAGGTTCCTGGGTGGCAGCCTCTCGTTGGGAATCATTTTCACCACAGAGTACTCGGAGGGAGGACCCAGGAAGGGCGAGACGGACCGCACCTGAGAAGAGACAAGTGGGAGAGATCACCACGGGGAAATGGTACAAGAGGCAAGCTGATGCTCCCAGTCACCTTTTCAATGACTGCCCCTATGTGACCTGTTATTACCTGAATATTATATAATTAGTCGATCCTACAATGACACCGAGGTGGACAGAAAGCACTTCACTTAAAATTGACCACTGTATTAAAAGGCCTGTATTGTCAATGCTTTTTATTATTATCCTGTTTTTCCTAACCCTTCCCATAATGCCTTATTTTATTTTATACCCTAAACAACATTTCCACATTAATATCACCACAAACAAATATATACCATAAAAACAACAATGCGATCCAACAACATCAAGTTGAGTTGATAACAAAACACATATTGATTCATAATGTTAATGATCTAAAGTATTTAAAGGCAGGGTAAGCAATATTAATATCATATACTTATGTTGATTCTGCCAACATCTCCTCCCAGTTAGGGAGAAAGTTGTAAGTTCTGTGTGTGTACATCAGTATCGGACTGTCTGCCTCTTCAAGGGCCAGAAACACACACTGTAAGTTGTGTAAATTCAGGGGCTGGATTTGTGTAGAGTTAATGTTCATGTTTGTGTGGAGGCTAATTCGAACTTCTGAAGGAGCAATGAAAGGAGGGGGCTATTTGTTTTCCAATGTCCACAGTTACTCCCCAGACTCAGTAACTCCACCTTTACTTGGTGTATTCGATCCACACTTTATATTTCCGGGTCATTTAACAACGTGTTATGAACTGCTGTATTTCATAACAAATTAAAATGGTAAATACTCTGATGTGATATTGTTGTTCTAATGTGAGTTACAGCCATGGTTTTAAAGCTGTACTTGTAGTGAAGCACATGAAGTTAAAATCTGTCTTCACTAATGTAGTCATGATCAGCTGTTCACGTTTCCTTCCATAGCAGAGAGGTTGTGGCGGAGCTTGAGATCAGACAAATGCAGGTACATTAGCGCCTGCATTTGTCGAACCTGACACAGAATAATTTGCTACTTCTGCTCTGACTTTTTCTTTGTTAGGTGAAAAGACTGAGGATAATTTAGCCCTCCACCCACCCCCCCATTATATCTTTAATCAGACGTCTCTGTTCAGAACCCCTGACTGCTGGGACAAGTTCATGCCAGCCCGAACCCTTCGGTGGGAAACCAGTGTGACTGAGAGATGTGAATGCTTTCATGTGAGACTTTTGGGGGTTCAGACATCTGCCCGGATGTCTCTGGATTTAGCTTTACTGCACAAAAGTAAAAGCTTCGGTTAAATCAGACAATGGTTTCAGCACAAATTTAAAACAAGACCAGGTTGCAGCCTTTCAGACTTTGAGGCAGCAGATGTTTAGGTGGAGTGAAATAGTCTGTAGAGGATGACAAAAGACTCACCAGGAAGAGATACTGTTCATCACTGTCCACTGTGACTGTGAGGCTGAGGGAAGAGCTGCGGACCAGGTGAGGACTCCGGTACAAATCCAGGAAGGAGGTGGCATAAAACACACCATACATCTACACACAACCAACAAATAAAACAAAGTCAACTTGTAACACTACTGCGGTTATTTTTCCAAAGGGATATTTTCCCCTTCGTCTTACAAAATATCTCTGTCCAGACGAAAACACAAAAAACGACTATAACCTATGCATCGATTACCAGAGAAGAACACTGTGACCATGCTCACCAGTATATAGCATTGCTATTTTTATGGAGAGATTTTGGTTCTGTGACCTACTAACACTGTTTTTTGAAAACTATGGGTATGTACCTATGCCAAGGACGTTATGTTTATTTTTCATTTAGAAGGATTACACAAAAACTACTATAAGGATTTCTACAAAACTTTGAAGAATGAAGTATGTGTCAGGGAAGAGCCCATCCAGCATTCATAAATGTGGTTCATATGTGGTCTGTTGGGCCTTGGCAGAGGTGGTGAGTGCACTTGTAGTTTTTTTCTTATACTTGTATTATTATATTAATAAATCAGAGTAATTCCCCATAAAATCAAATCAAAACCAAGAGGAATTGTGTTGCAGTTCAGTGTTGTCTTGATTAAAAACATCATTGACCTCAAAATAAAAATCAGCTTTGCAGAAATGTATAAAAATACTTAAATTAATGTTTTTCATTTAATCGTGACAATTTTCATTATATTTGTCATTGAACATTTTTATCAAGTAATTTTATGTCAGGTTGCACACTATATGGGAATGCTCTAGTTAGTTTTTTACTGTATCACATGTTTATAATAACCTTAATTTCAAACTTTGATATCGTGCCTTGGTGTTTATCTATGGTGAGTGCTGTACCTGAGCGGGGGGGCCTTTGAGGGTCCAGGTGCAGTCCACAGCCGTCTGATTGAGAGCCCTGGTTTTGAGGTAGGGTCTCTCTGGCTGCGTGCCGGCCGTCTGATGATGGGACAGGGCAGTGGGACTGTCTCCTATGCTGGTGTGAGCCCACACAGCCACTTCATACATGGTTCCTGCCGTCAGGTTGGCAGCTGGAAACAGGCAGCACACAGGGAAAGACTGGATTGAGACGATAGTCGGTGTCACCGTGTCACTTGAAATTGAAAGTGCACAAGTGTCTGTACAAAGACACATCGCCACTAAACATTACCTTTGAGAATCCCCTGTCTTACTGTGAAGTTCTTACTCTCCTTGACGTGTTTGTCAAACTGCCACGACAGAATCACAATGTACTGTTTCACCTTGAAGGAACACAGGGAACCATCAGTCGTGTTCGGACACACAGAGACGGAACACAATCTAACAACCTGAGATGTGTTTTTAAAGAGAGACTTACATCGTACTGCGAGTTCAGGCTGAAGGAAAGACTCATGGAGTCAGGGGTGATGCTGTCAGCGATCACAGAGGGGGGAGGCAGAGCTGCAGCAGGACAAAGTGGAATTAAATGAAAATTTAATAGACATGAGTTTCACATTAAAAGCCTTCCAGCAGCTGTATTCTACGAGCCTCCTCACACAAAGAGTTTGCACCTATTGAGAAAATTCTTTCCAAGGATGCCCATCATCACAATTAAGACTAGATTATTTTTACCAAAGAATCTCAACCTTCAAGGTAAAAACCGTGAAGTTAAAGTTAAAGAGCTTTTAAAAGAATGCATTATATGTTCAAGGTTGAAGAGTTAAAGAGTTAAATCTTCTGTAAACTAGGACAAATTAACCTAAAGTTCACTTTGGAGAAATCTTTTGAATGAAATAAGGAACGAAGGAAGGACAGAATCTTGGTGCAGAGATTTTCATTCCATTTCTTACATGAGCACATTTTTTTTTGTGAGACAAAGTTATGTGAATTAAGTAATGATTGAAAACTGAATGTAACTTAATTGAATCTGAACAGAGTGATGATGATGCCATGACTGTGTAAATTATCATGTGGAATTGACCCCAAAAGCAACTGGGAAGTTTTATTTTCCCCCTGGTTATTATTCACCAAACTTCACTTTGAGAATTTATGATGGCCAACTAATCTTAATATTAATCTAATAAGGTTTTAGAGCACTTTTAATGATCGTGCCATGAACTGTGGTGAATTTATTTAGCCTGTGGTTTAATCTGACCATTTTAACTGTGCTGGGAGAGGAGTGAAAACATGTGGTCGGCGGTTTGCCCAAGGAAGCTGCCAGCGGTTTTCAAGTTCTGTGGTGAGGCTATTTCTGATGAGTTGTGAAAAAAGATACATGTGCTTTTCCCTGAAGGACACGCGCTTTGTGCACGGAGATCCATACCATCAGATTCATCAGCAGTCCCACTATCACAGTTTAAGTTACAAACACTGGTGTTTCTCCAAGCACAGAACACCTGAACAACCTGACATACCTACATAACACCAGCAGGGGGCAGTGCTGGACAGATGTTTACATTGTATTTGTGTGACAGCTGGAGGAGTTACCTTTCTTAGGAGTGATGGATTTAACCTCTGTCCAGTTCCCCACACCTCGACTGGTCACTGCTGCCACCTGAGAATTATCATGTCAGAAACATCCACATCCGATAATATCACAGCTGTGGAAATCATAGGTTTCTCACTGTTTTATGTTAGCAACAGAACAGAGTGTGTATGTGTGTGTGTCTGTGTGAGAGAGACACTTACCCTGAACCTGTACAGGTTGTCTGGCTGCAGCTCCTTCACCTCAGTGCTGGTTGTCAAGCATCTCTGTGATGTCCAATCAAGACCTCCACGCTCAGTGTATTCAACCTGAACACACACACACACACACGCACACGCACACGCACACGCACGAAAAGCATACAGTAGCTCAAAAAGTTTCTTTATACAGCAGATATAAAACAACCACAGTTAACCAGTGCCGAACAAACAAAACAAAAAAACACTATTTATATAAAAGAATAAATAGAAATTACGAAAAGCACATCTTAAATCATCATATTAAATGTTGCACACTAGCAAATAAAATGAAGGTCTCAACTCCAATTGAAAGCCAGTGAGAAGAAGTGAGTCTTAAAGCAACAACATAAATGTATCAGGGTTTGAGGGTCAGTCAGTCTTGGTGTAAGTATCATTAGTTTCAGTAAGTAGTCGGCCTCTAATTGGACATGTAGTTTCTGCTGGGAAGATTACTTACGATGTATTCCCTGATGAGGCCGTGTCCTTTGTCAGGAGGACTCCAGGAGACCTCCACTGTCCCATCCTCACCGTTATCACAGGACAGCTGCAGGTTCCGGGGAGGATCAGGCACTGAGGCACACACACACAAAGAGACATTCATTATAAATTAAGTATTGATTAGAAGAAGCACACTCAATGGGTTTGATTTGTGTTATACTACATCAAACTAATGACAAGTCAATTTCTGATACAATAGTTAACTCCACAGGGCGTCTTCTTATTGCCTACTCTCAGAAAACCACAAAGTCAAGAGACCTTAGTAGACGACATGTTCTCTCTGCAAAACCTGACAGAGCTGATTTTTTGCTGTCATAGTTACCTGAACAACCCTGTACTTTAGAGACAGGGATAACAAGTGAACCCTTTCTGTTGCTTATTGGTGAGTAGTTCTGGTCTCTCAATTTCAAAATCCTAAGTGTACTGGTGTCTTCCTGGCACTGACAAACAGGATATAATTATATTGACTGATATCTCTATAAATTCAAAGGCTGTTTTGTTTATAATCTTCATTTGGCATGTAGCTCCGCATCCTGTAAAAGAGCTGTGACTTCTTCTGGACTTTTATGTGCTGACCATAATTGAAATAAGGTGAATAGTGACAGCAATGTCCTGGTTTTAACTAAAAGGATATGATATAGACCAGTACAGATTTCAGATATGATTTCATAGAGGTTGAGTGAAAATACTGAGGTCACTGACTCTTAATGACAGTAAAGCAGCCTCCTGTACATCGGTCACGTGATCCTCACCTCCTTCCGGCGTCCGGACTCTTATCACCTCGTTGGTTTTGTGCAGCTTGCTGAGACACTGAGTGAGCACCTTCACGTGGTAGGTGGTGTCTGGCTTCAGCACATTCAGTTTGTAGCTGGTCTTGTTGCTGTGAGTATCCATGATAGTCCACTGCTGCACGCCCACAAGTCTGAAGACAGCAACAAGAGATGAGAGACATGAAGGGCGACACACGGCACCGGGCCAGTAGCATCGCTCAGCGTTGTATTCTGGGCGGTGGGAGAAAGCTCCAGACATATACAACCGGTGAACTTCAACATTATCAAGAGACTGGTGGCAGAGGAGTTCACCTGTAGTAGATGAGGAAGTAGCAGGAATCCAGGGGAAGGTTCTTGGGACGAGACCAGGTCAGCGTGATGGCACCTAAAACGTCTGGTGTCCACTGGAGGTTCTGGACTTTGTAGGCCAGGGTGTCCACTGGTGGTAGTGGTGGTGGGGGAGAGAGTTAAATAAGTTTAGTGGCAAACAAACCAAGTGCACACTAACAACCAGTAGGTGGCAGCATTGCACTGCTATTAAACTACAACAAGGTGACACATTGGGGACCTCACTTTATATTTTTAACTGAAAAGATTTCATTGAAGGTGGAAGGATGGGAAGAACCCAGTAATGCTTGGACCATGAAGTTCTAATCTATTGGTTTGTTCTGTTCAACTATAACAGAGAATGGATATTTTGCCTGTGTTTAATGTGATTAGTGCTTTTATTTTGTAAGGGGAAGAAACAGCGTTACAAAAATTTATGGTTGTGACATTTATTTAACAGATAAACATTGAAACTGTAATGAAACCTTGAATCTCTAGAGGAGCAGTGCAGTGTCGCCCGGACATTCTAGTTCTAAAGCAGCTTTAATGATTCATGTGTGATGTTTTTAAGTATGTTATCATGCAGAATCTGCATCATCTAACATGTCAAGGGGCTAAGTTTGATAAACGTGGTCATGGTGCCAGTCAAAGTGTAGAAGTGGGGACCTACAGGTGCAGTTGTCCTCGTCGCTGTGGTCGGAGCAGTCCAAGAAGCCGTCACACAGCTCGCCGTCCAGCACACAGGCTTCACCGTCAGAGCAGCGAGTCCCGTTGGCACAGAACAGAGGCCCACGGGTGGCTGAACAAGAGAGAGCAAGATGGTATTTTTATTTTTTGTTATTGCATTGTCTGCAACTGAAATACTACACTGCACAGTTCGAAGAAAAAGTGTGTGAGTCCTTACTACTTGTTTTTTCTTTTCTATTACAGACAAACACAATGTGCTCATGTTAATGAAAAACAAACAGACGTTATACATTTAAGCTAAATACAAAACAAGCACTTGTGCGAGCTGAATCCAACCAAGCCCGACAGAAGATTAGCCGAGACTGACCTGAACCGGACAGGCATTCAGTCGGATCGATGCTTGATATTGTCACAGATTTCAGGCATGTGTAGCCTAAAAAACTAAGTAGAGCTAACATGACTGAATCTGACCTGAAGCCAGATATAATATCGTGATTTTTGTCCAAATCCGGTGAGGGGTCAGGTCAGGTAGCCACACTCTAGTAGCTTCAGATCAGAGCTGCACTCAGCTCAGGAGAAATGTTTTATGATTCTATTAACAGAACTGCTTCAGCTCGGACATGTTGTTGTCTGAGCCAGATCATATATTTAGTCTGTTGTGAAACTCTCTACAGAGAGTGTGTGCGGTAGATTTACTCCAGTGTCTCGTGTCATTGCTCTGCTGAACAAAAAAAATTCTGTTTTGGTAGAATTTCCACAAAAAAAAAGAATGTGTCCCTGGGTTTGCCAACTCCTGACCATAATATAATATATATATATAATATACAGTTTATATGTCAGGGAAACAAGTTGGAATATTAATAATCTGGTCAATTTTATCCTCCAAAAAAAACCCTAAAGCTGATTATTCTCAGGAGATTTAATGGTGTGAATTAGACTCACATTCACAGAATATGTATATACACATCTAAATCTGAATCCATCCTGCATCCTCATATCAGAGACATGTTCTACACCCTCCCCGGTGAGACTCACGGCAGTGGGCTTCATCAGAGCCGTCCTCGCAGTGGGGCTGTCCATCGCAGCGCTGCCAGTCGGGGATGCAGTGCGGGGTTCGGCGACAAAGAAACTGACCCCGACTGCAGCGGCCAGGAGCTGGAGAGGGTTGGGTGGGCACAGGAGCCTGGGTCACACTCCCATTAACTGCTGTCAGAGAAAAACAAAGTACAGAAGTGTGTTTTAATCAACTTATTGGTTTATGGGTCTTTATTTAGCTTAATTCAGATATATTGCTAAGCTGCACGAATAAAGGAACTGCTGACGTTTCCTTTTTAATGAAGGGTCTTTTCTGTTTTCTGTTTCTATCAAATTCAGTTCATAATAATAACATATGTGTCTTGTATGCTTTCAACATATTTTTAAGCCTGTCCTGGGAGTGGATAAAGAACGTCATGTACTGTGAGGGAACCAGTGGATAGCGATCAGCAGAGTTGGTACCTGTGGGACATCCCAGCTCGTCGCTGCCATGGGGACAGTCAGCGTAGCCGTCACACACCCAGGTGTTGATGATGCAAGCTCCAGAGTGGACACAGTGGAAGCGGTTGGGGGCGCAGGTAGAGGGACCAGGGGCCACAGTGTGAGGAGTAACACCGCCTGCAAAGGTGGATATTAAAGTTTTCACCATTGACTGAATAAATCTAATTTCCATAAGGGTTTTGTTGCTATTAAACTGGAAGCAGGCTTACCTGTACACTGGGCCTCGTCAGACCAGTCCCCACAGTCGTTTTCCCCATCACACTTCCACCAGGTTGGAATACAGCGTCCGTTTCGACACTCGAACTGGAAATACCTCGAGCAGCCGGGAACCTCAGTGGGAGCAGCTGCAGCACACAGAGCAACTGTTTGCATCAGACGACTACAAATCTCCATTTTAGGACTAATTAGTCAAACTAAATATCAAATGCACACAGTGTAATCCGGTGAATTTATATTTGTGCATAGAGTCTTCCTTCCTCACCACAGTTGGCTTCGTCAGAGTAGTCCCCGCAGTCGTCCATGCCGTCGCACTTCCACTCCAGACTCACACACACTCCGTTGGCACACTGAAAGGTGTAGGCGTCACACACTTTGCCAAACTCAGACGATGTGGCTGACAGGAAAGACACAAGCGCAATTCAGATGACTGGTTTCATTTCATTATGTGTAGGTGACAGAATTGGTGCAACAGCTTCCTAACAACAGGGCTCTGACAAATACAGATAGAATACAGCAAGGTAATGATACACAATGACACAGCTCACAACTAGAATGTCACTCAGGAGAAGGCATTCCTCTGCCAAGGCCCAACAGTCCCCTTATAAAACCAGGTTTAAATTCACTGGATCTGGATTTTCACTTAGGTCTACCAAAATCAAATCAGTTTATCCTCGAGTCCAAGTGAATATTTAACATTCGGGAAAAATCGCGTTCACCAAAACAGGATGAAGGTACGAAAGCAAGTTTTTTATTTACGGGCAGACAACCAGAAAACATAATATAAATAAAATCCTAATTTAATCAACAATATTGTCAACTTTTTCCCTTCACTTATCTTAAACAAGTTATAAACCACATGTCTTATTTTGGTTCCAGTCGCTTTAAATGAAGGAAATCAGAGAGAAATATGATCAGATGATCTGATACTGATGAAACATGTTTGGGCCCAAGAAAACAATAAGTTCCAGACAGAGCAGCTGGTCCAACTTGTTGAAATGTAAACAGATATAAACTTTCACGCCCTGCTGATGCACAACATTGATTTAACGAGTCACTGTTCAGGTGCACAGGCGTGTGACCAGCCCAGTGTAAACACATCTCCTTCTCTTGTCTCCTAGTGTCAGTGCTGCTCTTGGCAAACATCAGCTCAATCCTGTCCCTTATTTTAAGTAAATAAACATGGAAAAACTGTGATTCTGTATATTTTACAGCAAGCTGGAAAAGTGAAATCATGTCGCCCTCATGTCTGGATCTGCTTTGTTGAAAAAGTTCTTTCTGGTGTTTTCCAAGGATCATACAGAGCTACAGTGGGGGGCTACAGTACAGACAAGTTGAGTGTTCCTCACCACATCCAGCATACCCAGCGTCCTCATCTGATCCATCTTCACAGTGTTTGATCCCATCACAGACCAGTGACTGAAACAGACACTGGGCTCGGTTCTTACATACAAACTCCATGTAGCGAGTACACAGGGGGTCTGTGGGTGAGAGGAAACAAAGCAAAAATGCAAATATGACTCATGGTCCACAGACAGCAATTGACTTAAGCAGTTTTTCACACATGAACAACTTTCACACATGAAGAACGCAGCAGGAGACTGTGCGTTCAGAAGCGTTCACAACAACACAGACATCTCTGAAGTGTTATGGTGAGGGGTCCGGTCAGCCTGCAGGGAGTGAAAGCAAAGCGTTGCCCACCGTAGGACACCCTTTCAAATTAAAAGCATTGTCACTGGTTTCTGTGACTGAATACATTAATGTGAAATAAGTGCTGCAGCGGAAGATGCAAAGCTTCATACTGGTGGTGTTCATTTGAGGACACGGGACAACATTGATTCAAGGAAATACTGTAGTTATACCAGAAACCACAGAAAAGGCTGTAGTTATATTAAAAGTGATCATAAAGAACTTCAGGTGATGGGCAGTAGTCTCTCTCTCTCTAGCTCTCTCTCACACACACACTCACACACATTTATGGTCATTTTCAGTATACAAACTGTGTAAAAGCAGCACTGACAGTAGCAGCCATACTGCAGAACCGAGGCTCATCAGTAGTTGGTGTGAACAACTGACAACAGCAACATCCAGTTGTTCTGCAGCCGCTGTGCCCCGGGCGTCATTCATAAAGTATCGATACTAATAAAATTAGGTATTGTAACATTTTAAATGGCTGTGTATCGAGACACCTTTTCTTGTATATCAGTGTACGTGCAACACTTAAATTGACTGCTACATATTTGAATACGTACACTATAATTACTATAATTATGTATTCTGACAGCAGTGAATCTCCCATATTAACTTTGTTTACATTTTGCCAAGCTGCCACGATTAAATGTAGGCTCACTTATCCATTACCAGTTTCTGTTTGCTTTATACCTATTGACGTATGACTGGATGACTCTTTTCAAATGCTTTTAACTTTATGTGCAGTGTTATTGTTGTTGTACAGGACGGTCTCTGTAAGGAGTGTATAAGACAAACTGAATCTACATATATGGGTATTATGTTTAGGTCTCATAATTGGCTGAATTAAGACATAGAGGAGGGGAATCCTTTTTGACTCATCATGTCTCTCCCTCACCAACAAAAATCATCTCTCACCACAGTTGTGCTCATCAGCGCCGTCTGGACACTCCTGGATGCCGTTGCAGTGGACGGTCGCTGGCAGGCAGGTGTCATTGGAGCAGAGGAAGCCTTTACACCGAGTTCCATCTGAAACACACAAAGCAAATGAAACATTACCGCTAACAGAGAACCACTGCTTTTCTTGTAGCTGTTTTTGATGGCTACATCATCTGGGATGAATAATGCATATCAAATTGAAGTCACCCAAAACCCTGCACCCAAGTTGTCTCATATGATGTAAACATTAGACTATTGATGATGATGTCACAGGCAAGAGAGCAGACACAACATTTCAAATCATTTAAGAGATTCTTAGACGCTCAGCAGATTACACAACCTGGATTCAACACTGGACACAAACATTTGAAAGGTTCAACTCAGTCTTCATATTTCTAAACATTCAGTAACAAAGTAGTAGCAGATGCATATTTTATAAAGATCAACAATAAAACATTTGAAGTGAACATCTAGTACTACTATTGACAGGACGACTTGTGTTGAGTAAGTGTGAAATTGTGTGAGGTGTCGACTCACCACAATGTTGAGGGTCTTCATCTGAGTCGTCCTGACAGTCGTCGTCACCGTCACACATCCAGCGCTGTGGGATACAGTGACCCGTGTGACACTGGAAGCTACTGGCCTCACATGTATGGTGGCCAACTAGGGACACACACAGAGAGATAAGAAGGTTGAGGGTGATAACAGGACTACGATGATTCACACATTTGGTCTAGAATGTAAATAGTATTTTATGATCATGCAATGATATGAAGCATTTGCACAAGCAGATCTAAAGGCAGTGGGTGAGTACCTCAGTAAGTACATAACAATTTGTTTGATTACTTAAACGGTGCTTAGGATATAGGATACTTCTTGTGACTTGTGTTACACCTGGAGCACATTCTGTTTTAATTTTTTTTATTAAAGATAAATCATGTAATAATGTCAGTAACCTGTGCAGTTGGCCTCGTCTGACCAGTCTCTGCAGTCATTGTCTCCATCACACCTCCACGCCTCACGGATACAAACTCCTCGTGCACACGTGAACTCCCCAGGGCCACACTGGTGAGACTCTGAGAAAAGGACCAACAATACAGTTAATGCTTGAAAAAATATTCCTGTGTGAAAAAGAAAAGTAAAACTGGTTTATTAGAAGGCCAAAAGATTCTCAAAAGCTGCCCGAAGAAAAAACAGCCATACAGGGACCCCCCCCCCAAAAAAAACAAATACATTTACTGAGTTTAAGTGGTTGTCAAATAAAGTAAGTCGACAATCCACAAAAAATATCCACATAACGGACTATAAGCAGAATTAATTGCAATATTTCATTACTCACATAAATATTTTTTTCATTTATGTTTTGAATTGGCATATACTGTTATTCTTCCTGTTTTAGTCACATTAACATAAACACAGTGAGAACAAACTATTTATCTGTGGGGTTCCACAGGGCTCCTTGTTTGGCTGAGTCTTATTCACTCAGAGAAATCCCTGAAGCAGATACAGCTCATTGAGAAAGCCACCCCAGTATTGTGTACAGTACGCTGTTCTATATAGAGATCTTAACACTCAATGTTAGGCCTCCCTGTACAGTTCATCTGTTTCACAAAATCAAGATTTAACTTTTCATATGTTATTTCATGGAATCCAACACTCTTTTTATAATAATTTGTATAAGCGCCGTCTTCCACTTTTGTTTGTTAACATTTACAAGAAAACACCATGTTAACATATCATATGTTACATTAATGTAACCTGTCTGTCGGCACCTCCAGTTCATGTTTGCTGAGTCTATAAACAGCTGCACAGAGACTTGACACCAGCCAGCACCACATCTTACCACAGTGGTCCTCATCACTGTTGTCTCCACAGTCGTCTTCGTGGTCACATTTAAAGGCCAGGGGGATGCAGGATCCTGAGGCCACGCAGCGGAACTGGTTGGATGGGTCACATGTTGTGGTAGCTTAAATTAGAAGGACACAAACAAAGACAAATCAATATGTGTGGTCCCCTTTTTGCCTCCAACACAAACCTATTGATTTATCTACACTGTGAGCAAGGTGATGCTGCTGGATACGTACGACACTCCTGCTCATCACTCATGTCTCCGCAGTCATTGTCGCTGTCGCACTTCCAGATGCTGCTGATGCAGCGGCCATTGGAGCAGCGGTACTGGTTGGGTAAACAGCTATGCTCTGATTGGATGAAAAGCAGGATTACATGCACACAATTATTTCATCAGCCAGTTTTCACTTGAGATGTAAGCCTCATTTCCAACAGACACAAGATCCTGCAGCACTTGCTCTAGTCTCACCAGTCTTGACGCAGGTGTTGTTTTGGAGCTGGTAGTTGGGGGGGGCACTGGCACTGCAGCTCACCGTTGGGCATGGTGACAGTGGGAGTGCCGTCTGGGCAGACACAGGTGTGCCTGTGGCCGGGCTGAGGCAGACAGAGCAGGCTGCAGGGCTGGTCGGCGCAGGCGTTATGACCTGGTGGACATATTCAAGATAATGTGGATACTAATAGAGCAGTAGATACTTGTGATCTTTACTCTTAGCCATAACTAAGACAGCGTGTGTTCATACATTTGTATCTGAAACTCAACGTTTTACTTATTCCTATTTTGACAGTTAAGCTTTGATCCTCACCTCGATTCTTCCCCTTGTAGAAGATCTTGAGGTCCATGACTCCAGTTAGTCTGCCAACTATCAGCTCATTGCTCTTGGAACCAGCTTTCGGAGCTTTGAAAATTCCCATTCTGGACCAGTCGTCCCAGTACAGGTCATTCTAAAATGATCATTCAAAACAGAGAGAATAATTAAAGCTATTACATTACATTTTTGGTGTAAGATGTAAATCAACTTTGTCTTATCGGAGCAGTAAGCAGAGTAAGATTTTAACGGTTTATACTGGCTTACTTTGAAGACAGCAATGGCATACGGGTGGGGCAGCTCCTCCATGAGGACGCTCCGCTGGCCCCCGGTGAAGTCGGCCCTCTCAATGCGGTCGCTGTATCGCTTCGGTCCAATAGAGCCAGTGGTCGTCAGCTGTGATCCCATTGGGCCACCGGACACCCTCTGACACGATGCAGGACACGTTGGTTCCATCCATGTAGCTCCGGTAAACACCGGCTGCTCGGTCCCCCCAGTCCGTCCAGAACATCAGACTGTGGGAAGTTGACAGAATGAATTGGACTGGAAGTAATTTATCTTTATCTAAAAGCATTAAATGGACACTTGTCGAGATTTGTGATAAAGTTTGAAACATTGTTTATTTCTTTATCATAATAAATGTTCATAAAAGATTTGATTTAATAGAGTACAGTGACTCCTTCCTCACAAATACAAGAGTCTTGACTTTATCTCCTTTAACAAGAAACAGCAGAAAGGAGAGAATAGTGAATTAGGAGCAGTGAGGCAAAATTAAATTCATTTGCTGAACCAAATAAAAAAGCAGTAATAAATGAAAAACTGAGTTTGTGTGTGTGCGTGCGTGCATCTGTGTTTGTGTGTGTGTGTGTGTGTGTGTGTACCTTTCTCCAGGAAGCAGAACCAGAGCACGGGGATGTTCCAGGATGGACGAGTTGAGCAGGGTGTGGCGCAAATCTCCATCAGGGTTAGAAACCTTCAAAAACAACAGTGAAGTGTATGTATTTTACATATTCATAATTTTCAGTGTTGGAGCTCACATAACCTTTTGGATGAAGGACCAAATGATCTCATTGAAGAACGTTTGTATCAGGTTATTGGTCAGTCGCTATTTATAATTATTGTGATAACATTTTTTTCTTTAAAGTTTAAAGTCAGATTTTTGCTCCTGAGTGAAGGTTGTTGTTTAAACTCTTCTTTATGACAAACACTTGTTAAACAACAAAACATTTTCCAGATCTGAGATAGAAAACTTCTGTGTTATATCTCCTCACTGGGCTTACACTATGCATAAACATTCTATGGATATATATTGGACTTCTCTTAAAATACCGTTGATGAAAATAATATAGCGATGATTCTTGATATTGTTGTACCGCCCATCCTAACTTTTATCAGGGCTGGTTGCATACTGTATATGGACAAACACATACACAACACCTCTATACCTCAATCTTCTGCGCTCCAGCATCAACCCAGTAGAGCAGTCGGCTGATGGGGTCAAAGGTCAGGGCCTCTACGTTCTGAAGGTCTTTCCTCACCACGACCTCCTGACCTGTACTGCCATTCAGACACAGACGCTGCGGGAGAAAGAGAGAGACAGTTAACGGGACCCTACAAGTGAAACCTTGTGTATATATAAATATGACTGTGGCGCATTACACTGAGCTGTAACAGTCATGTTTATTTCATAAGTGAAAGGATATTCCAGCTGGACAGGTTGACATTTGAGCAAACCAGTGTTTGATAAACAAGCTCCTCTCGGGTCTCTGAACTCATATAAACGAGTTTCTCCGGCCAGCCCGCCAGTAAAAACCCTGGAGAATGTCCGAATGATCCAAGAACACAGAAGGAGATCCATCGCATGATTCACCACGATTGAGTAATGTGTTGATGACACTTCTAACACAACAACAGATGCAGAAATGGAAAAACAAAAAACTAATAAAAAAAACAATATATATTTCCATGTTGCTGTGAAGATGACTGAGCGGAGAATATCCTGCTGCATCGTTCATGTGTGACAGGCAAACTTCAGGGGGAAGTCGAGATCCACTTGTGCCGACATCCTGTGAAGTTTGTGTCTGATAACTCACCTGTATGGTGTCCAGTGAGATGTCGGCCCAGTAAAGACAGTTCTTGTCATAGTCAAAGTCCAGAGCCACAGCCTCCCTGAGTCCAGCCAGAGGCAGGGCCTGGTCTGTGCCGGTGGCCAGGTCGTACCGGTGGATGGAGTTCCTCACCGCGTACAGGATGAACTCGTTACTCTCTGCAGGAACACAAGAGACAGGAGTGATGAGAAAAGAGAGACACACAGACACACAGACAGTAAGACACACAGACACACACACATACAGACACAGACACGTTTGATAAGAGCTATAGTTTGTCCAGTACACCGGGAAGATTAAATCAATGTTAAATTAAATTTTTTCAATCAAAATTACCTCTTCTCCGACAATAGCCTAGATCAAGGTAATGTACTAGTCCATCTGAATTAGTCTTAAATTACCTTAAATTAAATGGCAATTTTTGAGAAATTTTAAATGCATTAAACTCTAAAAATAGCTGGTATCACACTTTTACTCTGTTCATGTGCAAGAAAAGGACAATATAGAGAAAACATGAGTTAAAAAATGAAGCATTTATTATTTCTACATTTTCTTAAGAGAGAGGGAAAGCCTCAATGATTCAATACAATAAATCGATTAGAAAACTTCACAGGGGACTTACAAAGGGTGCCAGTCAATGCGAAGAGCTCTGTTTAAATTTAAGTTGTCTTACCTCCGACAGGACAAGGCAGCATCTCTCCATCGAGCCTCGACTGCACATCTCCTCCATGACAACTGTCTCCTGGAACCTTCCTGTAGCTGCAGCAGCAACGACAAACATGTTCTTACTTAATAACAGTAATCCAAGGAGTAAAATACTTATTTGCATTAAACAAGTAAAAAGTAATCTACACAATAGAAACAGATACATTTATTTCCTTATTATCATGGTACGGTCAGCAGGTAAGAGGATAATATTTTCACTTTGAAACTGAGATTTAACCTTCTTGCTCACCTCAGTGCTACTTTGCAATGGTTAATAGTTGAGCAGACATTAAACAACACAAAAGAAGGAAGCCTGCATCTTCTGCAAGTGTTAAGTCAGATAACTGGAGCTCACCCTTTGCTGCGCCGGTAGGTGGTACCAACAGGACACGGGACCGGAGGAGCATAGAGGTCACCAATGAACTCTGGGTCCGGCACACACA
The DNA here is from genome assembly GCA_038501795.1 of Pseudopleuronectes americanus. Taxonomy (NCBI): domain Eukaryota; kingdom Metazoa; phylum Chordata; class Actinopteri; order Pleuronectiformes; family Pleuronectidae; genus Pseudopleuronectes; species Pseudopleuronectes americanus. Next base: position 18,365,744 of record CM076719.1, read on the forward strand.
CCTGCAGGGAGAGGTCTTCACTCAGCTTGAAGCCGTAGTCACTGGGAAGAGGAAAATGAGGAGGACGAGAGGAGAAGAAGAGAAGAAGCAATCACAGTTAACTTCTGACCTCTGATTGTTGGCGGTGCCTGATGTGCCTTTTAAAACAAACGGAGCAATCAAAATGTGCAGCGTGGGCTCGGGTTCTAATGTATTGGGTTGCCAGTATTTACATTAAATGAGAGAGTCAGCTATCAGCCAGTCAGTTCCATCTACTTCTAATAAGACAAGAAGTCCCAGACACATTAGAGCTAATGAATATGGATTTTCTTTTTTAGCTCTTATAATCATTTGTGCAAAGTCATTAAAATGTGCTGTGAGAGAATTTGCCTTCTCTTGACATAAAGAGCTGTTTGCCAATTATTACCTCAGGCAATGAGATTGTGTTTTCACGTTTGTTTGTTGTTTGGTTTGTAAACAGGATTAGACAAAATCTACAGGAAGGATCGCCATGAAATGTGTTGGGAGGATGCAATTTGGGACATACACCCATTACCGTTTGTATTTTTAAGTGTTTTTTTTGACATTTTAACTGTTTTCCCAGGAAATAATTGAGGGATCTTGATTAAATAAATTAGGGACATTAAGAGGACTGATATCTACGAGTGTGCAAGATTCGATTCAAGCATTAGCTTGAATTGGACCTTTGGGCCTTGTCCTTGTAAATAAATTTAATAAAAATTAGACATATCTATGCAGCCTAATATATATGAGAAAATGTATATCTCTATATTTATATATATTGCATCAACAATCCTCTTCATTTGTGACTTGTAAACGAATGGTTTGTGGCTATATGGCTATATGTCAGTATAACTCATATAGTTTGCCTTGCACATTGATTTTAAAGTTAAAAAACAAACAAATGTGTCAGATGGAGACATTTCAAAGATGATCATGATGAATAGTAAACACCTGAGTATGTGATGTCACAGCAATGGGAGACATGAAGTATGAGGTGGAGATTAACCAGTGTGATTCAGTTCACAAGTCATTATGAATATTCATCATGTATATATTTCTACAAAAGTTTTCTAGATGCTGTCTCATGGCCCCTTTGTTGTTTGCTTTCAGTAGATTCACTGGTAACAACACATATGAAGAGATTCAACACCTTGCTATCCAACAACAACTGATTAAAGTGGAATTCAGTGACAAAGTTGCATGTTTTGTGCATGTGTGAGTCCCTAACCATTCATAGTCCTGGCGTGTGCACGAGCAGTTCGAGACGGAGACAGGGCCGGTCAAACTCTTCTCCGTTAAAGCATGTAGCGTGAGGAGCTCGTCTCTTAAACGTGATCTCTCTGCCCAGCAGACACTCGTTACCGTGCTCGTCTGATGGAGACCAGCGCTTGTAGTCGGCCTCTAAACACGGAACACCTGGAGGAAAGAAGAAAGGTTACAGATGTATGATGTTGACATGGAACTTAAGTTACTTGCTAAGATCTCTTTTGTCAAGGAGCCTTCCTTTTCTTTCTTCTCCTAACATACTCTGTATAGTGGCCTTAATTTTACAACTGTGAAAAAACTATGTGTATTTATATAATAATATGAATCCATTGTACTAGTAGTAACTTATTGTATTAGTAATATAAAGTATAGTAGGTAGCTTTTATGGTTTGCTTCTACTTCTACTTCGAGTTTTACTTAAAGAGATACTACACACTTAAATGTGCTTTTGAGCTCTATATTATAAAATGTGTCTGTTCTTGGATGAAACACACTAATGTTGATTTTAAAATCACATCTATGACAAATAAAAATCTACATTTATGGGTTGGACATGGCTCATCGCGACACCTGGTGATCCAAAATGTTTTGGATCTTGTAGAGCCAACGCTCATGCAGAGTCAACTGTACGCCATGATATTTATATATATTGGAAAAGGTTAACCCCTCTAATCAAATGTGGGGGCGGCCAGCAGCGACCACTCGTGAGTTGGAATGTGGAGGGATCCTCTTATTTTCAAATCTGTGCTGAAACTAATGCCTGAAACCACCACATGGTCTTAAATTCAACCACTGACTGAGACAGCCACCTGTGCCAGCAGGTCGAGCAGCTCTGGACGATCGGGACTTGACCATCAGGCGAGGAGCATCTACTTTTTTATGTGCGTGCTGCTACTGGAGTCATAGCTCATAGCTGAACTTAAGCTAAGCTTAATATTTGCAAGTTTTCACACAATGAATTTCTGCATGGTAAAGATTTTTTTTTGCTTTTCATTTTTGGCTGCTGAAGATCACAAAGATACATTCATACCCCAACTGCATCTGCAGTGACAAGCGTGACGGTCTGATGATCTTAAAGGAGTCCACAATATACTTTTCAGACATTTGTAGACATCAACACGTGGTCTACATTAAAAAGGTTGATTCCCTACCGGATCAATGTGCTGATTGGCCGGAAATATATCACGTCTCTGTCATAGGGTCTCTTTAATGTGTGATGTTCTCAAACAACCATTCAATAAGGCGCTGGTGTCAAAAAAAGGACTTGACAGCAGTAGTGTGACTTTGGTTTGGCTCTGCACTCAGACATTTTTCAATGCAAACGTCGGGACTTAAGTGTGTAGCATGACAAATCAATTCAACCTCCTTAAAAAGGGAAGAAACCTCTGATGAAACATACCAAGGTTATTGCACTGAGGTCAGAATAACCCATTCATCTGAATCTCATGAGGTCCTGAGACGTAAACAGTTAACACTGACTGCCACGTTACAGCAGATGTAGGAAAGAGGTGACTGAGACGGTTGCGTTAGATCTTAGGTCCTAAGACACTATGATCTGCCAGTGTCTCTTATGTAATTTGGTGTTTTAAAAGCTACAAAGAACCAAGTCCATAGGTTGGTTTAAGTCTGGATCTTCTAAAGAGAGAGATTACTCTTCAAATCCTCAATTGTGATTGCAGATTTTTGAGAAGATCTCCCGTTATGACAATGTAGCATCAGCATACTGTACTGGTTACAATGCAATGCAAATCAGTCATGCATTATTATTTTTGCTATTGATGTGAGTTAACCAATCATCTAAGAAAAACACTACATTGTCTACCTTCCTCTCTCTATACGTCAACGTTCTCCTCGCTGTAGAACCTACCCAGAACGTCCGAAGTGTTGACCTGAACGATGAGCCAGCTGTGTCTCTGGTTTGCGTAGGAGCCGAAAATGGTGAAGATGGTGCTCTTCTCCCCCGGCTCCGTCAGCAGCTGGTAAACATACACCTCCCGCTCTGAGAACTGAAAGTCGGTCCAAGTCTCCCCTTCGTTGGTGCTGAACCTGGCAGAGATGAGACAGATATTTAACTCATCCTTTGCATAAACAACCACTTCAACCAGTGTTTCTTAACCAAACCCAGTTAGTGATTAGCCAGGGGAAGGAAAACTGAATTATCTCTGCATGTAAACAAAGCAAATATATTGTGTCACCTGCCTGTGAAGCCTGCGGTGTTACTGTCGGCATAAAGATGTTTTATTACTCTGCTGTTCACTTAAGGTTTATTTTTGTTTGTTCCCTCTACATCAAGCTACTTCACATTCTAACAATCTGCTCCTGCTTATTTATGAGCATGTCTGCTGGGGCCTGTGCTGCTTTATGTGCTTCACTCTCCAGATCCCCTCAAGTTGTTTGGGGATTTGAGCCTTTCAAAGTTTTATGTTTGAAACTGTTGTTTAGATAAAGCCAACCGAATGGCAGATTCTGCTTCAGAGCTCACATTAGATGGACTTCCTCCCCTGGGAGAATATTCAAACACCTCATTTGGACTTACTTCAGATGTGTGGTGGCGCCTCCTTGTGCGATAGCCATCAGGATACCACCATGGTCACCCCAAGTGTAGAAATGAGGGCCTGCCAGTGCCTGGATTAGAGGAAGCATGGTGAGTTAACTTTCAGACATATTTTGTCATTTAAATACATAAATTATACTATTTTAATTTATGGTTCCACCTCCCAACTTCACTTTTTAACATGAAATTTATTTCAATGGTTTTTTAAAGGCTTTTCAACTTTTGGACCATAGCATCTTTAATTTAGAGACATCATCTCTCAAGCTAACTTAAAAATTGATAATCTGTAAATGTGAACACTAAGGTAAGTTTACATGGAAGTATCAAATTCAGTATAAATAAAAAATGGTAAATTGATTAGAATTTTAGGCTGCGTGAATCAATATTTTTGTTTATACTGGATGATTAGGGAGGTGGAGAGAAGATTTGTAGCTAACATATGAACCATATTAACTTTATAAAGTCAAATGGGTTTCCAGCTTGTTTCCAGCTTTAAAGATCTTTAAAAAAGTTTTGAAAAATTGTTGTGGCTAATGAGAAGTAGTTCTTCTCTCTTACATATTTTTTTTAATAATCAAACAATAAATGAATCAATCAATTACTCAGAATATTCAACAATTATAAGCAACTAATTCAATAATTATAGAGAAATTAAGGCAAGAATGCAGAGAAGTCTCTCAAGCTTTCATACATTTGCAAGCACTGAAGTGAAATTCATTGCAACGTTTCAAAATGCTCAAACAGACAAGCGAGCTGGGTTTTTCTTGTCATCTGTGTCAGATTTCTTACTGACCTCTCTCCAGCGGGCTCCGGCACTGCTCGATACATACACATTAGGTTTGCTGGCCAGGTTCCTGCCCACAGATCCTGCAATCAGAGGAGAAACCGAGGTTTCACACACGGGCTTTACAGGGGCTTCCCACTGAATATGACAGACTTGATGCGACCACGGTTGTTGCTTTCACAGTTGGAAAATGTGTAACCCAAGACGTCAAACCACTGCCTCCACTTCTTTAACTTTTCATGCATGTGGCTGCTTCATGCAGTGTCAAATACTTTCCCCTGCTGAAAACACACATTGAACAAATCCAACACAAAGGAATAGAAAGCAATATTCCAGTTTCTTATGATTTCAGAAACTGCTCAGAGTTTACAGCTAAGTTAATGCGAGTGATGAAGTGATTAAATCAGGCTAAAAATGAACACTAGAGTCTTTCCCTCTGTGAATTTGGAACTTCAACATGAATCAGGTTTGCACTGGTACATACACCACTGCCTCCAGGGTATGAGCATATTGCATTCCCAAATGATTTTGCCTTGCTCGTCTAGTTTGGTTAGTTATTCATATGAAAGAATTTCATCTTGAACTTTGTTGAAAACTAATTTGAGCACTGTGTGACGGAGTTCAGCTTCAAGCAGTCTAAGTGGCGACCGACTGGATCAAGTTACAAACATCTACACAACGTGCACTTTCATTCCAGTAGCTGAAAAGACTTGATTCTGCAGTTTGGCCTAATTACACAACTTTCAGTGTCGGATAGCATGAATAGTGAGGCATATTGTTTTACATCCAGTATATCATGTTAGTATACTTCATACATTTAGAGGTGAAGACCTGGTTTAACACTCCTGGCACCAGCTGTAATGTTTATTGTTAAGAAAACCCAAACTGTGGGACGAGTAAAAGTTTAGATCCTAGGTTTGTCGTTCTATTGAAGTAATTGTAAACATAGTGAGACTGTGGTGCTATCAAAAGGGCTTTTATGTTGTGAGCAAAGTGAAAGTGGTCAGAGATGTGACTGGTTGTACTGGATGGTGGTAAAGTAAATACAGTTTATCCCAGAGGGAAAACAAATATGAGCCTAATCTTTTCTCATTCCATCCAGTGGATGTTGAGAGGTTCTGCTGGACGAATTAATGTTGACCTGCTGGTGAGCCTAGAATTACAAGGAACTCTCTGTAGACCTGCGATAAAATTGTGGGCAGGCATAGATCAGAGTGAGGTTATAAAAACACTCTTAAAGCTTTGAGTGTTTCCAGGAACTCATTTTGGCCACAGTGAGTAGCCAGGCAAGTGGTAAACAGAAATCCCCTGAGGAAACCAGGGGACCTGCTGGAAGGACGACCATCTCAGCAGTACTCCATCAATCAGGTCTTTATACTTGCAGAGACACCACTTGGAGTAAAGGCCATGTGCCTGCTTGGAGTTTGCCAAATGGCGAGACTGAAAGGACATTTATTTTGTAGTCTGAAGCAACAAGGACATTTATCCCCACGCAGTTGTTCGCCTCCGTCAAGCAGTTCATTTCCAATTTATATTTCTCTCTGTAGCTTAGAAAGACATAAAAAGATCAATTAGATCATAACAAATTATATTTTTTTGGTGGTACTGAATTTTCAAAACAACTGATTTGATTTGACTTTGTGAAGCTTTGTTGTTCATGGCGGCTGCATTTGTTCAGTGAGAGAAATACAATTCCAGATTCCATCCAATTCTAGTTTCAAAACTAGAATGTCCCTCAGTAGATCACATATGAAACCACAGTCAAATGCACTAGATCCAGATTTTTATTTGGATATGCACCAAATCGCACACACTCATGAATATATCAGTCCTCTAAACTTGTAAGATTATTACAAGTATTATTTTTGTCAAGATCCATGAATTATTCTCTGAGAAATAAACGAAAATGTAGAAAACACATTATTTCACAATGTTGAATCCACAGATGGACACAAAACCAAAAAATACAACACCTCTGACCACAGCTGCAGCTAGCCTCTGGTTATAAACTTAAACACGAGAGGTGTACACCAGGAACTGCTCATCAGCTGGCTAAAGTGTGGTATCATCATCATCATCATCATTAAATTAAGCTTATTGAAGACTACAAAGCAAGGAAGGCGATAAAAAGTTAAATCCTTCCGGCTGTAAATAGATTTCACTGTCTGACATTTCATTAAGAAACAGCAGTTAAAGAGAACAGAGGGTAAAACAAGAATTAGGAAAAGACAAAAGAAAATCCTTCTTTGCCAAAAAGAACAAAACAAAAGCCCAGTGGTCTTACAGAGTTTTTTATGAAAGTTTAATAAAACCACAGGTCGGCTGCTAAGAAAGGCAAAGTACCACCCCCGCATGGCTCATAAACAGAGGCAGTGAAGTTTATCAGACAAAGGAGTGGTGGTGCGCTGTCACAGCTCTCGTGTTTGTATGACGTGTGTAGGTTTGGGTATTGGCTTTTAAATACAGTATATGGAAAAATGTTGTCCGTTTTTCTAACCCTCTATTTTCAAAATGATAAAAAACGATATTCATTTCACACTAATTACCTCCAACTGACATATTAATCAAGCATGTAGAAGATTGATTAGTGCGGGTTGTGTATGTACACCTGATTGTATAGTTTGTGTACGTGCCTGCCTGTATTCCTGAGTGTGTGTGACCCGTCGAGTGCCCTCTGGGGGCTGCAGCAGTAATTAGCCCATCTGTTCTGGAGTGATAATGAATCGAATGGAACAAGTGATTGCCAGTCATCCTTCCTCCCCTCTCTTTCTCTCTCTCTCTCTCTCCATGCTCTTTATGTACTAAGAATTTAATTAGAGGGAAAGCAGCCTCCCAGACCCTGAAGACATCGATGTTGTCTACCAGCTGTGAGGCAGAACTGCAGGGAGAGTCTACTCCATTCTGAGGACTTGCTTCTGCAACATGTTGACACTTCATGTGGACCTACATCTACCCTCAAAACACCCACACGCTAAAGACAAAGTTTCAGTTCTTCAGAAGAGCAACCACATTTCCTGTTGAAAGGGTGTGCAGCCGCCACAGAGGAAGCCCTGTAGGTTTCTGTCGCTTGTTTACTGTCAAGGACGAATTTGTTTGTCATCAGAATAAGAGGAAGTTGTTGCATAAGCCAAAACAGCAGCTCTATCACAGAGTCACTCCTCCTCCAACAGGCCACAGCTACGGTTGCTACATCTGTTTAGACTTAAGAGATAAGCAATAGCTAGACTTTTCTTTCTTTCAAAGTATTGCAGAACTGGCAGAATGTGATTAATATATAAAAGGTGGAAAATCCAATCATGGGTTAAAAAGCTTAGATTTATGACATTTAGTTGGTTGAAGCACTCATATCTGTGATGTGGATGCTTCTTGTCCCACCTGTGGCCATGATGACTCCGGGTGCCGAGTCCTTCGATAAAATGGGCATCCTCCTCAACTGGATGTTGAACAGCTGGCTCCAGCGCTGGGCCAGGTGAAGAGAGCAACCTTTACTGAGCTGAAGGAGAGAAGGATCACATGGTGTGGTTCAGTTTCTACTCTGTGGTATTATAACTCCACTGGGAAATCAGAAGCAGGTGAAGTGCTCTCTACTCAAAGGAGAAGGTAAGGTCAAAAAATTGGGCTGATAAGTTAGAGCTGTCTACCTCTATGATGGCAGAGCTTTCACCTTATCTTTCATACTTCCCCAGTAGGAGGTAGTAACATTTGCAATAAGACCTTCATTGTGTTGTCTTCATGAGCAGACAATAGAATATTGGAGGTCTGAACTGCTTTGGTGATTGAGTTGTGGATATTTGATACGAGCAGAAAATGCTAAATAAAAACCAACAAATATGAATCAGGGCTGTGAGATAAGAGGAATTACATCTTGTGATGGAAACATTTTGCTCTAAGGGCTTATTATGTTGTTCCGCTAATCACTTCACTGCACCTGACAGTCCACAGTTCCTCCCAGGCTGTCGGCAGCTGGTGGCTGAAGCAGCTCCCACGTCCCTCCCTTGTCGAAGGTGATGACAGATCTCATGTTGTTCTCGCTGACCGAGCCGTTGATGAGCGTGGCGATGAAGACGCCTCGCAGCCCCTCCAGTCGATGCAGGTCTGCAAAAGGCTCATTGGCGAAGTACCTGGAAGACAGAGGGGGTCTGTTAAGTCAGGGAGCAACACTTTGTTTGATAAAAGACAATTGTAAGTAGTAAGTAATCGTTATCTAATACACTGATACTTTTACCTTCTAGCAGCCTGTGTTGTGTGTGGGGAAATAAATGGAAAACAAATCTGCCCTAGCTCGGTAAATAGCAAACAACAAAGCGACTGAAACCATTTGAGCCTTTTAGCAACAGGGGTCAAGGAATTATTGAATGGGATTTTGGGCCTGCAGATGAGAGACAAGCAGCAGCGTGAAGATGAGTGAATGGAAAGAACTGGTCGCAGCATGATGGTGGTGTACACAACACATTTGCAATGTCAGGAAGGAATAATGGCCTAAAGTATAGCAAAACAGGTCAGATACTCAAACATTTTCAAACTAGAATGGAACTCAGTAGAGTGAGTATCGCCAAGGTCCGACAGTCCCCTTGAATTCGATCCAGCTGTACCACATTTCACAAACTCATTTGATAGAAATGTTCCCTTCATGTGCCATCAAGATTTATGAACCATTTCCTGGAAAAACTGTTAAAATGTAAAACAATATATATATCCTACAATGTTATTGAAAGCATTCTGATCGAGATAATGGGTTATTTCCCAATTTCGTTCCTTCAGTTGCTTTTGTGTTCTCTTGCTAACAAAGACGGGCTAAGAGCTTTGTTAACAAAGGCAACGCTTTGGAAAGGTGGAGACTGCATCAATCTGATGTCCCTCTCAACAATCCACTGGAACACTAATGTCTGATTGCAAGTGCGACTATGGTGCGACGACCTGAGAGTGGCCATTAAAGGCAGGAAGAAGGTTATGGATGTTGTGGACGGTAGGGCTGCAATGTTTCACAGAGCCAGTAGGTGTGCTGGCTCTGGGAAATAGAGCAGTTATGTCCACTCTGCATGTTAGTTTTTCAGCATCAACTGTTGTGAAAGCACGTGTGGTCACAGTTTCCTGTCATTATCTCTGTTTGCACTTTATCATCTAAGGCGGTTTTTGATTGTGCAATATGTGAGGACATAAAAAAGACATGTTTACCAACACAGTGGGATTATTTGGACTGATGCATAATTAAAAATGTTTTGTCAGGTAACATTATCTTCCTTGGAAGCAACAAGTCTACACAGCTCTCTTCTGTCACTCGAATTTCATAAAACAATTTAAACAGCTAACTCGCTCCTTTATACTCCATTGTGCTCTTGATGCTGCGTTTGTGTTTTGTCTGATGCTGTTTTATATTCTAATATTTGGTTTGTTCAGTTAATCCGCTTCCACACTGCACAACACTCTTTGCACCCTTGTGTTCTGAAAGATTACTGAACAGAGGGGTGTATTTGTTTTGCTGTTATGTTCAAGAACCAAGTCTTTCTTTCAAATTATTTATATAGTTCTTCTCTATCATGAATCCTATTAACACAACGCAGGCACAGCCATCAGGACAATTTTGGATTTCAATGTCTCTTCTCAAGGAGACTTTGACATGCGGGACGGAGGTACTTGGATTCGAACCACCAACCCTTTGACCCCTGAGAAGATAGAAATGGATTACCTTAATTCATCAGCATTTTTTTATTTAAATTTACTTAAGGTTTACTCCATCTACATGAGGAGGAAAAGCAAACAAAGGCGCACACTTGATTTTAATGGGAGAAGACACAGGGTCGTATAAACAAAGCAGATTGTAATTGAAAGGCAGCCTGAGCCAACATTGTTTATGCCGAAATAAAACACAGAATCTTCCGTATGTGATTATGAAGAAGAAGAAATAAAAAACTATACTCTTCTCTGCAGAGGACTTGTTAGAGTGACCACGTGGTACTCAGTCGATGCCCTATCCAAAGCCATTCTTACCCAGAAAGCCCTGTGTTAAACATGACCCGGTGATTCCAAACTTCATCCAGTTAACACAAGCTTCGGATTCGATTTTTTATACACTTGCTCTGATCTGTTCTTCACCTCAGTGTTATAGCAGAGGTCTACAGAGAGTTCTTGGACTTCCTGGCCTTTTACCTGAAAATACAGTGTGAATTGTGGTACCTTTCATACACTGGTGTTTTCCTTACTAAAAAATATCGAGAGACTCTAAATTGTCTGTATAGATGTGCATTTGAATGGTTGATTGTCTGTGTATAGTATTGTAGTGTATGTAAATATGTAATGCCGCCAATAATGAATAAGCACAAATGGTTGCAACGTTAAATACCTCTGTACACACATAAACAGCAGTATTTCTTTCCAGAAAGATGCCGACCATATTTTTAAATACGCCTCCACTTGCAAGCTCAACATCTTTTGAGTGAGCCAAAATATTCCGCAAACTGTGTATGGGAGCGGACTGGAAAGTCTTTATTATTAACAGGATCATGTCGTGTTAGTAATCTGAACCGTGAGAGGAGGAACAATCTGCAGAAAATAATGAAGGTGGCCTCCAAAATTATAGGGAAGAGCAGCTATGTAGAGAATATGATGAACTCCTAAGAAGGAAAGCTGACAGAATTATTAGCTCCCCCCCATCCTCTGTACTGTAGTACATTTTAAATGTTACCCTCAGGGAAAAGTTAAAGATCACCAATAAGAAATAGAAATATCTAAAAGAAATCCTTTGTCCCAGATGCTGTCAAGGTATAAATGGAACTAAGGTCCAGATGTGCTCCTGACTTCAGTTTCTTGCACAATATACAGTAGGTTAGTGTGACATAGTTTATCGTGGTAACTTGTGTATGAATGTGTATGTTTAGACCATATGTGGACATAAATACTGTGTTTTATGTTTTTAAGGACGTCTTTATAATGATACCAAAGGCAATTTCCACATTGCTGATAATACAGCTTTTACATTGGTTCTTTCTTCCCAATCATTTGCATTACTTTCTTCACCTTTATAATTGAGGCTTGTGTGTCTGTCTCTCTAGCTGCTTTGAGACTTGCACTGACATCTGAAGGTCCTCCTGACTTTCTCCATCTTGCCCCCGAGTAAAAGGTTTGCAAAAAGACCAGACGAAGCCGAACACAGCAGGAGCTGCTCCGCATGATTCACAGCGAGTGAGTGGGCGGGTTGAAACAGTTTTTAATATGTTTTTAAATGAAACAAAGTATATCTAAATGATAAGGAGGAGCCACACACGTAAAGACACCAACGAAAATGTCAAGAGTTTGTGGTGTGTAGAAACAATGCCTGTGTTGCTATGCGGTAAATATAACCACTTGATCTCCGCAGCAACATTAATACACTACGTCCTGCCACAGCCTGCGTCACACCCCCCCCGCCGCCCCCCCCTCACCTTAATCCTGGAGGATGTGTTGCTGTCGTGAACGTGTCTGAGCAAAAAGTCTCCGGCTGGGTTCTACACGTGTGAAAAGTAAACTCCGGACCAAATTCTCCGGAGTTCCTCTCGAGGTCATGTCTGAATAAGGCTTCTTTCTGTAAGTCTCTGTGTCTTTTTGCAATTTGATTTTCTCAATAACCCCTCAGCTGCTTGACTTCATGGGGGTTTAACTGAGGAGCCAAGGACATGCAATGTTGTAGACAACATAAAAAAGACAGGAATAAAATATTCAATATCAACCCTATGCAACCATCCGACTGACAGCATGGTTTTCCTCTCACAGTTCAAAGACATGCAGGTTAATTAACCTGGTAGCTACACCGCTGAAATCTGAATAACATAAATAAAACATCATGTGTCATGTGTCAAGTTGTTTTGGATGATGATTTCAAGGAGAGTGCAAGCTGGATTAACACAAGGCACACAGTCAGCCAAATGCACATTTTATACAGCCCCATCACTGGCTGAATAAATAAAATGAACAAAATGGATAAAGCATAGAAGTTATTTGGTTAAAAACTTAATTGTCTTCTCATGGTGTGCCACATCTCAGCTCTCCTCCTGACAGGAGCTCTAGGGATTGGACTAAATTGCATGAAAAAACATTAGCTGGGTTACAGAATAGTTGGATAAAACTTGGGTTGGAAAGTAGTGGAATGCTAGTTTTAAGCCAAGGTTTGTGTGCTGTATAATTGATGATAGACATCTGTGGCTTTCATTTGGAGAACTCTTAGGGAGTGAGAGAGAGGGGAGGAGGGGAGGAATGCTGTGTTTGTGTGTGGATCAGTGAGTCCAAATAGTGTGAGTAAGGATTTACCCCTCAGCGATAATTACACTTCTTTCCATTCTAGCTCCTCTGTGTAGGTGACAGTGAAATATTAATCAGAGATGAGGACTTTCAAAATGTTCATTCTGTGGAGATCTTGTAAATTTACGTCCACTTTGAAAAAATGAAAATGATCTTTCATTCTGCTTCAGGGACATATTTTTGAAAGCATCACTTTTGAATCCACACCAAAATACACACACTCAGTCTCCTAAACCTGTCTGTTACTTTCGTCAAGAACCTTTAATTATTCTCTGAGAAATCAAGAAACATATTAAAAATGCCCCATCTTGCAAATTTATAGAAAGTATTAATAAATAACTCCTGGATCCGCCCCCAGATCCGGATCAAGAGTTAATGTGTACTACCCGGACCCATAATGCCACCAAGTTTCATAATTTCTGCATAATCTTGCATACAAACCAACTAATAAACCAACGAACAGGGGTGAAGGTTATGTCTGGCAGTCTTCTGACTCCAACAAGCCTCGCAGGTCTTTGATAAATGTGAGATAATCTGTGTGTGTCTGTTTTTGTCTTTACCTGATGAGTGTGTTGCTGCCAGAGCCCTCAGGACTGTAATACAGCACATTCTCCAGCGACAGAGAGAAGGACAGGCCTTGTGTGTCTGAGATGTAGAGGTGTGTGACGTTGTTTATGTGGTTCACACACACAAACACTTGGTCCTCAGATGCATCTGCTATGTAGTACTCCTGTCGAAAAGAGAGGGCAAGAGTTAGGGCTTGGGGGGGCATGATGAGGTCACTGACCAACTGTCAGAATACATGACAACCTGATTAGACAAAGTGAAAAGACTGGATGCCTTGTACACCGTCTAGGATATAAGGAAGTCAGTTGCGTCATTGTACATTAGGTAACTCATTCACACTCATTCATTCATTTGCTTATTCAAAGTAATCTGAACTGCTCAGGAACAGACAGGAGGTGAGGAACTGTGGATGCAGACACTGACTCTGACTCATCTATGACTCCAGAATGGTTTGATGGTCATAAACTCAATGATCATTTGTAAGGAACATAATCTTGTCTATCATGTTAACTCCAAATACATATTTAGATATTATCATTCCTCCAAAATAAAGTAGAACCTCAAGTACAATAAAAACCCTCCGCTGTATATTATGCCCCAATCAGGTAATGTTAACTTTATTTAATCATCATGCCCTTTCATAATGCCATTTGCACCATATAATGACACATGATTGGTTAATCTATAGCTGTAGAGGGTTTCTGCTTTGTTATTGATTATGTATAACTTCACTATATGACTTCTTAGAGACCTCATAATCATATATTATTTTTGATATATAAACTTTAAGTCTTGTCTGTAGATAATATTGTGCCTTTACCTCCAAAATGCATTTTCTTACTATGACTTCCTTTGCTGACTTTTATTGTGACTTTCACATGGAATCACTGATCATATGAAATCAAATGAAATGGAATCAGCTTCTGATCAATTTAAACGTTTATAGAAAATGTTCAATCATCTGTAGATAAACATTTATGACTGCCACAAAAGATTTGGATGCTTGTTGCCCAGCCCAACTTTAACATTTGATGCTTCCATAAATTCTGAATTATCAGTCAACATGGAAGAGGGAGACTCACCGTGATTGGATGGCGGGTCATGAACCGGGCAGCTTTCATCGGCTGGCGGTTGTAGGAGACCCAGAGCTGGACAGATGACGGATCGTGGCTGCCAAACAGTTTCTGGAGAGGCAAAGACACTGCAAGTTCATTCAACTGCTCATCACACCAGTCAAACCATTTAATCATTCTAGGGGGAAACCAATCAAATAGCTGCCTCTCAACTTCTGCTGTCAGCGCCAACTTGGAATCAGAATACAGCCTGGGGAAAAGTTTATAAGTTAGAGCACGTCCATTTATTATATTCAAGTATTGTGTGCGTGTGAGTGTGAGTGTGAGTGTGAGTGTGAGTGTGAGTGTGTGTGTGTGTGTGTGTGTGTGTGTGTGTGTGTTACTCTCATTTCAAATTACAAATACATAGGAAACTGGCAGCTGGAAGTAGAAGTGCTCAGATTTTTCATGATTTAGGTTGAGCGAGCTGAGTGGACGACTTGAGCAAATCTCCTCAGAATATGTGGGAGAGAGAGTGTGGGAGGGAGGGAGGAACAGAGCTACCTTCTAATCGGAGTCCTGGGAATGAATTCTAAATTTCTTTTAGGTAAGTGACTCAGACTTTCACTTGAGAGTATGTGAATGTAGAGTGATGGGTAAATGACACATATCCCGTTGTGGAGTGATAAATGTGATAAAGTGTGTATGTTAGACATTAAGCACACGTAAAATGGCTGTCTATCAAAAGACAAATCTGGTATACGTTTCAATCACAAGTTTACACATTATTTAAAACATATTATTTTCTTTAAACAAGAGAGGAATGTTTGTAAATGTTGCATTGTATTGTACCATCAAAGTTATCTTGAGTAGTTTGTAGATTAATCTTTGTTGGTCTTTGGTCTCTGATATTGTACATTACCACTTTTTGTGTATGACATAAGTACATTTTTACCTTCTTATATTTGTGCACTCATATTGTGTATTCACTATTCGAATTGTATATAAATCATGAATATATTTTTGCAGATATTATTTATAGCACACTAACCCTTAAAACACAGTCTTAAGAAATGCACCTCCTAAAACCTAACACCAGTTTAACAAGCCCTAAACAAACCTAACGTGTGACATTTGAAAGAGTGTTTACATCACCCAGAACAAAGACTATAAGTGGTATTATGGGTAGTGTATCTCTTCTGGATTTCAACATCAGACCAGTCACCACATTCTTAAATAAGTTGGGTGATCTTGAGCTTCACTGTGTAGTTTTAAATAACAAAAGGTTATCTGCCTCATTTCAGCATTGAAAACGTCATTCTAACCAGAGGAGGTGGATGAAGACCTCAGGCCAAAATGAAACTATAAATGAACGGTTTCCTCAAATGTGGCGAGGAAATTGAAGATTAATGATGCCTGAGAGTATTTTTCCTCCAGACCCTTTATCAACCACAAAGAGCAAATCAAGCTCAGAGGGCTGTGCACTTCACCGACATCATGTTACATTATTTCTAGCCCATAAATGTTCGAATTCTGGAAATTATTTGCATGATTTCCCATTTTCACTACAGACCTCCAAAGGGGAATTTAACCCTCTAAACTGGCTTGTATGTCTATACCTGTATGAACTGTGCTAACACCTACCTGCTAAGACCCTTTTGTCCAAGCTCTTCAAATTTATAGTTATATCAAGAGAAGAAATACGTCTGCTTTCCTCCCTTTGAATAAACCAGTCCTTAGGCTCCACTCTCTACTCTCAATTTACATACTCTCCACTCTTTCTATTTCTATTTCAGTCTCAGTCCTTGCTCTCCCAGCTATAAATGCAAATGGTAAGGGCAATGTATTATAAAGAGCTGAGCAGCTTAATTATTTTTGCTTTGAATTAGTTTGGACCACCCTGCTCGAGCCTTTAGCAGCCACACACACTTAAGAGAGAGAGTGAGAAGCAGGAGGAGAAACAGAAAGAGAGTGAGACAGAGGAAGACACAAAGACCAGGGGGGAATTCAGAGTCTGGAATTCAAAGAGCTGAGCAGCACATCCACTATACTTACTTTGTCTGGGTTGTTAGGATTACAAAGATGTGTTATACTTGGAGGAATACAAATGGCCACTTCATATTCTAATAATCACATATCAGCCTTTCAGTTTCTGACAAATGGGGTTGAGGTTGTGCAGCATTTGATCAAACTAACATTCAATGACCATTGATGGCAGTAGACGCACAGAAACAATACAAGTTTTAGTGGGATATCCTAATGTGCTCAGCCTGTATACACAACACCTGGAAATAACATGAACTGCATAATATTTCACTTTTACAATTATAAAAGAACAGTGTGACATTTTAACACGAGATAGAATATCACTACCACTCTCATACTTGTCTGTTTAATACTGATTTAGTGAATCACGTATCCCTCCTCGCAAAAATACCCCAAACCCTGAGAACTGGTTATCTTAACTATACAGCGCAGCAGTGAAAGTTTGGAAAGATGGTTGATAAGATCAGAGTTTAGCGAATCCTTATATTTTTCTGTTTGCAGCCAGGACCAAATTCCAACTGACTATAGAACCTAATACACATTAAGTAACTCTGGACATGGTGCAGTATATGAATCCAAAGAAGTAACAACCTGTATTGCTTTGGTTGATATTGATGCTGTTTCAGAGGGACATTCAACCTGACAAGAATCAAGGAAGTGCTGAAGTTCATTTCTCTCCTTGATTTTTCCATTTAGTTATTGAAAGTCACAATACCAGCTTTCAGCAACTTCTTTAAAAATGAAAAGAAATCTTGTGCATGTGTAGATGGGCCTTGGAAAGATGTGTGTCTATTCTTGACTGCCTAAGCATCCCCAGAGCACTTCAGCCTTTTCCATCCGCTCTATTGATTTGTCCAGTGTAGTGCCCACATGGACTGTGTGGTGTGATGTGATGTGAAAGCAAAGCAGAAACTATACTGAGACAATGGAAGGAACAGAGAAAGGTACAATTGGAGGCCCAGAGCACAGACAGAAAAGTATCTACAGAATGACAAAAGGACAGAAAATTAAATGTAGGTCGGTAATGTGTATTTTTCCATTTTAGAAATTGAGGTAGCTGTTCTCTTCCTCCAGTCGGTAAACGGTAACTCAGTTAAGGTTTTCGGCTCAGTTTACTTCATGAGTCAAGGGGGAAAGTTGGACAGGAGAATGTCTATGATGTATTTACACATGTAAGTGGCATGGTGATGATATACTTTCCCAGTGAAACCACAGATTGCAGCCTTCTAGCCACTGTGAGTGAGCTACACTGTGATCATGATCTCTCAAAATGATCCCTACTCTAACAGCCAAATCCCTGGGATGAACACAATGCAGGTGGCAAAAAGACACGAAAACAATAATTTGGGAATGAATGTATGAAATATCCAGTAGCTGACACCACACAATCCCGGTATTCATCAGTCTAAATCAAAATACAGCCATATTGGCCTGAATAACAGGAGAAATGCTACTGCAGAACATTTTCTTGCCTGCTGCAATTTTACTAAGTGGATATGGTAGATAATTGTGTGTGTTTGTGATACAATTTTACTTTTACTTAAGGTGTTCCAGGGATATCCTGTTCAGAATAATGGAACAGACAGATGGGTGATCCCAGTGTCACTGAAATAAATGTATGTATTTAATGTATTTCAACACCCGGAGCTGTATTCCTAAATGATGAACAGCGAGTTACATAATCTCACATTAAATCTTTTTAAAATTTGTAAAAGCAAACACCTGCTGCTTAAGTTAGATTTTCTTCTCTTTACTTCTAAATGCATTTTTCCCTATGTGACCTTTCATCAGCATTCAAAAAAACTTTGTTGAAATCTGACCATCAGGGAAACCTTCTCTTGCTTGCAACACATTTAAAGATTGGTGCCTGAAATGCACACGCTAGTCACCTACAGGAGTTCAATACTAGGCCCCTTTCTATACAGTGCCACTTGCCAGTTGTCCAATATTTTGGAGTAACTGTCAAGGCCCCTACCTGAAATTATCCGTATACTTCAACATTCTGTGAAATGAGCCTAAAAATGAGAGTGATTTCTTGTTTCCACTCAAGGAAGGTGGCCAAGTGCTCATTGAAGCCTTTATGATCTACTGCAACTCCCACCTCACTGTGTCAGCCAACACACCACACAGACAGCCAAGAATTCTCGTATTCATTTCGTGTCCAACTTCCCAAAGTTTTTCCACACTACTCTGCTTTTCAGTTCACTACATTGGCTCCATGTTGCGGTTATCCGATACTTCTCTACACAGACCGCCTAAATGTAGCAACTGGGAGACTTTTTCTTAGAGATAGAGCTTTATTTTAATAGACTTGAACTTTCTCTCATGATCATTGCATTGGTTGCATTAGTTGCTGTGGCAAAGGTAAATCAAATATATACGGCATTGCTTTGTCAAAACTGAATAAAGAAATGAGGTTGATCAACAAGTTTTGTTGCCTTTTCGTTGTGGAAGGTTGTACTCATGTTTCAAGGTCTGTTAAGTCATGTGCTATCTTATAGTACAAATACAGAGGTTGGCAAGGTTACCAAGGTTACTGACGCTTTCAGCTGTTCCATCCAGCTGTCTCATGACTCACCTTGCATCTGTTAGCAGTCCCTCAAGACTATGTAATGGTCCCTACATTCTTATTTATAAAATAAAATAATAATCATAAATATGTCTATATAAATTGTTATGTCTTTATTTGACAGGACAGTGAAGGTTAGATAGGAATCAAGGTCTGAAAGTAGGGGGATACATGCAGGCAAGTAGAACCAAGGCATAGTGCAAGTTGCTCAAACCTAACTTAAGCAAATGTGTCACCCTTGTTACATTGTTGGGAGCTTGTGCTAAATCATACACACATTTTTCCAAGATTTGAATAAACCTCTCTACCTTCACTGTCCAGTTCATGCTGTATATTTCCTTGTAACCTCCAAAGCCATAGAGATAGCTCCGGTCCCTCACTGTAGACAGCAACAGGGTGACATTTGTTAATAACTAGCCGAGAGGAGGAGCGTGTGTTCACCAACACCTCTTACTTAAGGCTGACATTTCATCCTGACAAAAAGGTACCTGCACTCACACCGCAATGATTTGGAAATGTCACGAGTCAAACCTCTGAGGCAAAGTGCTTTGTTTCAACCCCCTGGTGTAGACTGAATCCCATTAGACCTTTATGCACTTTACAGCTTTGGCAATCAGGCTGCCTTTCTGCTCTATCCCGGCTCGTATCTCAGGACTCATCTTACATCTTCATGATCCACTGGCTGAATGCACCAGTGACAATGCTGTTATTCAGATTGGCTTGTAATACAATATAATGTCAACACTTCTCATCTTTCATACAATGCAATCCCTCTGCTCAAGAGGATGTCGAGCACCTATGTAGATGATTTCCTGCTTATAATTTTATCATTTTTGAGGCACCACAACCCCTCAAGTCAAGGTCTGGAAACAATAACTTCCCTACTCCCAGAAGCCATACGGCCCCAAATACATAGATTCCAAATGAAGGTATCATGAACATGAGAGATTTATAACTAATACCTAACTAATATAACTAAATGGACAACAAGTCTTGAGTGCTGGTATATCAGCCTGAGACAGGAGAACAAAGTGTGGGGGGGCTATGTGTGTTGATCACTTATTGTTAGTTGTCGCTACAGCTCCCTCTCTTAGTGGATAAAAACAATGTGTGACTTCTCCTTGTCTAAATAATGGTACTATATGTAGAAAAAAGAAAGCTGCAGTTTCTTCCCTGTTGACCTTGTATAAATGTGAACAAAATTAAACTATACCAAAGAACCAAAATAACCAATATATGTCACTGTTTAGGCTACATAATCTGCATACACAGACGGTACTGGTAATATATACAACTTTCCAATAAATCAAATATGTAACATTTATCCTTACATTTAGAATGAAGAGAGAAAGACTTTGCAATCCACAGTATAGTTGTTATTTAATGACAAGGTCAACCAATATCTACCATAAATGTATACATTTCATGCAGCCTACCCGCTCAAAAATATCTACACTGATCATTGCATGAAGTTTGATATTTTTCTTAGATTGGTCAAATCTTTCCTCATAGCTGTGCACACTCATTCAATCAGGTCCTGCTGACTCTGCTTGATCTAACACTGCTGTGCTCAATGTAAAGTTTTTTTTTAGGTTCAATTAATCACAGAGATTCATTCATTTAAGTGTCACCTCGGTCCACATCGGGATTGAGTGAATAAGTGTTTTAGTCCAGAATGGTGCCAACATTGTAACAAAACAGGAAGCTGTGACAGTTTCAGTCGAACATGTGATGAAAGAAAAGGAAGAAACAAAAAAAAGACCACAGCACAGCACTACTTCACATTCTGACTTACTGTAAATGTGAGCACTAACCAACAACCATCTTTCATCTTTGGGTCCCTGAATCCACCCCTGATAACTGCTAAGTCTACATTACAGTCTCTGGGTTCATCTGGATACCATCATTAATGTTGAGTGCTCCCTGCTGACTTCTTTCATAGCATGGTGCACTGATGAAATGCTTAGTAATGTACATTTCAGACCCAGACAAACAAGTCAGACAAGTGTTGGCAGCTTCACTTTGCCCTCTGGTCCTCTGAGCTTATCTCATCAACTGTAGTAGGTCACAGGCTAATTCCAGGTTTGTTCTCTCATCTGCACACTTTGGGAATTAGTATAGCACAGAGCTTCTATCGGTCTTGTGATAAGGGAGATTTTGGAATGAGCGCTAATTTGGATAAACTAAGATTTGTATGAAGGGTCAAATTAAATTTTGACAAAACATCTGTGAAAAATGTCCACTAGAGAGAAGACCATGAGATAGATTTAAAATAGTAGGTGGACTTTGCCAGGATTATTTGGTCAACAATGAAATGATAGTTTTTCATCCACACTGAGAACAGGTTTGATGATGCTCTCACCACACAACTGCAGTCCCCTAATTTAGACAAACTAGCACCTAAATTATTTATGGTATTAGTTCAAAATACCTGAAAAAGTTGTTGCACGAAGAAAACAAATGAATGTAGACCAAGAGACGCAAACGATGCAGACAAGCAATTATTCTAGTCTGCAGCATAACTGATTCAAGCCATTATTTATCAAGAAGTCTGGTATTAAGGTCAAGTGACTTTGTTCAGGTTATTTCTCATTGTGTAGCAATCCTGATCAGAAATCATCATGGTTGCCACTTGATGCACGACCAATGACTGTGTTTAAAGATGGATAACTTAAGTGCTCCCAAATCATGACCCAATACATCTTGATTATTTGGCCCTACCATCCCTGCTCTGTTGGCCTCTTGGGACATTTACAGAGCGTAAATATCATGCCTGCTCTCTCACAGCAGCAAGTAGTTACATAACATTTCCATTACATTTCAAAGAGAAATAAATATTCTAATATTCATTTGCTAAGAGCCCTTTATTTGGCCCAGACAGATGTGATCACTATATACGTTTTTTCCACTTTATAGTTTTGGAAGAAATGACAAACTGAACAGTAATAATTACATCTTACCACATCCTCCACAGGGAATGATTGCGGTGGCTTTATATTGTTCTATATAGTTCTATCTACCCTGTCTTACACTGCCTTCACTGTAAATTGCATTGCACAGATCAAGCACTTGCAGATGACACAGATAGATTAGCATCTTTCTCAACCCATGTCACTTGCAAACAACAGGCCACAAAGCAAAGCTTCTTCAGATCATGTAACTAGTTGAAAGTGCACAAGCAGTATTCAAATTCATTTACTTAAAAATAACAGTGACACCTGATGCAGTTCTCTGACATCATTAGTAATTTGAATCGCAACTACATGAAAGGATGATGATCGAACATCTGATTTGAATTAGGGAAGAGACAAATCCTTCCAGCTGAACTTTTTAAACAAACAACTGCTTGCTGACGGCCACAGGCTGCAGTCAACCTGCAGCAAAGCCTACATGCAACAAGGAGGAAAGCATTTCTGTCCAGAGCAGCATGTTTAACGAGGGAGGAGGTGAGATCCTAATCATATACACCCTCGGCTCCATTTGTCTCTTGCCTAAATGAGGCTTCCACTACCCAAACACTGACTAACTACGACAAACATACAGTGTTTCAGGTTGCCTCCAGCCAAATATTGATCTAACATCCGTTACACTCAGCAGAATATGCTGAAGTGGGAAAGTGGTTACTCAGTACAGTGCATCACTTTGCTGTAATACAATGTCGGCTTTTAAAAATGCAATGCAGGTGCACAGTAGGATCAGCAGGAAACGCCTTGTTTAAGACGCTACATTACATTTCTCACTGCTCTGCAACAATACAGAGAAATAATGAGTGGAAACACAAAGAAAATATAAAAGAATACCAAGGCCTTTTCTTTTAATTTGCTCCAGCTCCTACCACCAATACTTTCCAGCTTTATCATTTCATTTCCCAGTTCAGTTGTTTTGCTTTTACTCAGAAGGACTGCCAAGGATTCGTGGGCTGGCCTGATCAAAATACTTTCAATCTGTAACAGTGAACGCTGTTCAACCGTGCCAGCTATTCTCAGGAAGAACTACACGGACGTTTTCAGTTCCTAAACTAAAAAAAGGATTTCATCACAACATTATAATATCCTCTATTTAAATGTGGTATATGTATAAATGTCAAGTTAAGTTGAGGGAAGCATTAGAAAAATATATATGTACAAACACTGTCTTTTTATGTACATAATTTTTGAGTTTATTTTAGCAGGACCATACTTCTCTTTGCAAATTTATTGATAGTTTAAATTTACAGGGTTACTGAGCAATATTACCTGACTTTCAATGTCATGTTTAACTCATTAAATAATATTTAGGAAATGGAGCTAGAGCTTTGGTATGATTAGTCTGCTTAGCATAAAGACTGAGAGTGAGTATGGCTCTCTCAAATAAAAAAAATGTGCCACAAATCCACTTACTAATAATAATCACATTTTATGCAAATCATTGGATATGTTAGGGGAGGAACATCAGACGAAAAAATTGGTTTGGGTTGTAACTAATAACATTGTATCCATCTGCCCAACACCTCTGTCTCCAATACTCACAGTAAGAACAGGTATCTGTGTCTATACAATGGTTCCTAGCTTGGTAAATCCAGCAGATTTTAAATGACAAATCACAAATTATTATCATCAAGCTCATCAGTAGAATTTTAACCTGTAATTAGGATTGTTATAGTTTTGAGGTCATATATATTTCTCTCTTACCCGGGTGGTGGTGGCGAACATGTACTTGTCTCGGAGCTGGAAGCTGTCCACCTGCTCCAGGATCACTCTGCGATTCTGTTCACTTTGGAAGAAGTCGGTGCTGCTGAGAATAGTGGAGACTCCCTGGGGCTCGTGTCTCTGGACCAGCACGGTGGTGGAGGGGTCATAGGGTTCCACACCCCTGGGATGGTGGGAGAAGGGAGGAAGAGAAACAGAGGGAGGATGGGAAGTATGTTAGAAGAGGCATTACAAAAGCAAGGGGCAGATGAGGGAGGTAAAAGATGTTTGTCGGCCAACTCTTCTTGAAACACAGCCATTTTTGTTTTTTGTTTGCATATTTCTATGTAAATCCATTTGCTACCTTCAAAAAACAATGTTTCTAGTGGTTGCATAATGGAGTTCAAGTAGGCCTACATAAAGATTGTCAACAACCCCGCCTCCATCCATGCAAACCACCAAAAACAGGAAATCCTCTTCTGTCTCTCTCTTCGTGGGCCAACACTTTATCTCTCATCACCAAAGAGCTGCTGTGATGTTATCACTTAATTCCTGATTCTAAATTGATTCTGTGCAAACTATAATCAAGCCGATTGTCTGATGTAAAGTATGACAGTGGGCCGAAGTGCATGGCAATTCATATTTATTTCATAATTTATACTGCATGTGTAAATATATTCATTGATCTAGCCACACAATATTGCTATTTGATGTTCTTTAACCACCTTCACAAACTACTGCTGCTAGTGAGCTACACACTGGGAACATGCTAGTGTCAGTCAGTCACAGTAACACTCTGATCTTCAAAGACATTCAAAAGAAAACCTACATTTTAAAATGTACAATATTTCCTAAGGGTAGCTGGCTGAGCTCAGAGTGAGCAAGGCAGACTGAATGGACTGAACACATTGTTTTTGCATCCAAAACTAAGAAGACAGAGAAGTTGATCCGTTTATATTCTGAAGGACAGCATCCTGCTGCAACATCTGCTGCAGCTGTGAATTCAGACATGCAAAAAAAGATACACTGCAATGCCAATAATCACAGCCTATCCTGAGCACTAAATTAGCGAAGGTTCTTCAGCTGGTGCTTATTCAGCTACAGTCGGTCATGTGCTCTCTGCAAGCTGTTGTCCTGACTTGTCTAAGTTAGGAGACAATACAAATCACTCTGAAACAACACTGTACAGCCACAGGTGTTTCACAGTTTCAACAAAAAACAGCAGAGAGAGACATCTTTTTTTTTAGTGGATCACGTCACATCAATGTCATTTCCAGTCATTTGACCTGCCGTATTTGGAACAGAAGATAACATATAAAATAAGGTGTGTGAGATTAACTATTCGATACAGGCAGCTCAACATGCAAATAATCGTTCCAGCTTGAACTTTCAAGAACTCCTGAGAGGCTTCTGCACCACTTTAAATACAGCACCTAAAAGAACTGAATATTTCTGGCGTTCACTGAAATGTTTCAGAAGTTTCTCACACTGACAAAGTGTCCTTGTCATTTCTGCTCCAGAAATAGGCAAATTCCAAGTAAATAAATGTCTGCAACTATCAACTGTGACTTGATTATTAAACTGAAAATATCTGTCATTGGTCAACCTTGACAAACAGCAGAGTCAAACTATTTATGACTGGGGTTGCTCAAAAGCCACGGAGCAGTGAATCGGACAGAATGAATGAAGTAGATTTACGGCTTCTTCTGCCTTCCAGTGTGTTTTCCTCCAGAGTCTTGAGAGGCGGACAGAGAGAGCAGTGTCTTGGCTCGGCTCTGCCTCTGTGGCATTCTCTCAAAGAGCCCTGTTCAGCTGATGGACACTGTCTGGGCGGAGAGTGCTTGGAGAGCTATTCCCAGTCTGTCCTTTCCTTTGAATTCATCTGTGCCCCTTTTTAAACGCCTCTTAAACGCCCTTCCGCCTCTTGTTTGTCAGTCGTTCAGTGTTTTACTGAAATGTGTAGGAAAATATCCCCCTCATTACACTGAACTGCCAAGAGTCAAGTTTTTGTTCATTTGCAGGCCAAAAGTTTGTGACCTCACAGGTCCATTACAACGAAATAAATACAATATTTACATCTAGGTTAATTAACAAGTACAAATTCATGATAATATGCTTCCACATATTAGTTCTTGGAAACATATTTACAAATTTTTGTATGTTGTTTGCTTCCACCGATAGTCACTATAGCTGCCCTCAGTGGTTACACACAAATTACTGTCATTGCTTTGACAACAACAACCATTCAACCTGTTGCTCAGCAGACAGTTCACCTGTGAACCTCCGGCAATCAGGTTAGCTTTTCATCTGGATTTGTCCGTTATTTAACAGGATTGTGGATAGTAGGATACTATTCAAAATCAATATATTTCTTGTGGGCCAAGATGCTTATTCAGTTACTGTGCAGTAACAAATATGTTGTGCCGTTTTCTATGGTTAACAACACTTATTCTTCTAATATTAAAAAGGAGTTGGATCCACTCTATTCAAATGATATTCAGGTGCCCAATTCCACAGTAAAATGAAGATGAAGGCGTGTGAAGGTTGTTGTGTCCAGGTAGACTGTGTGTCTGTGTTCTCATTAATGACAGAAAGTCGTTCACAGAGAAATCAGTCATTTTGTTTCACTGAGGAGCAGCAGTGAAGGAGACCTGCAGCTCCACTAGCACATGCAGAGACCAGAGGTGGGAGACCTTTATTCATCTGAATACTAAATAAACTTATAAACACACATCTGAGCAATGTGATGGGGTTGTTCAGTGCCGTGTCCTCATTTTCCCCCGAGCCTTTGTTTTTCTGAGTCTGCAAGACTGTAACGCGACTGATTTGATTTGAATTTAAAGTAACAGACGCAGAGTGCTGAAGCATTTGATGGGGAAAGGCAGTCACTGATTTCATTTTCTGTTTGCAGAGGATCAACTTGTAGTCCTATAAGCTATCCTTTGGCTTTTATCAAATGAGGTTAAATCAGACTATGCAGCCCTATTAAATCTAAAACTATTTTAATTCACTGCAGGGTCGATCTTTTCTCTGGTTCAGAGTCAAATACTAGTGGTCTGTTTATGCTGAAATTCAGATCTCTCCCACAGAGACCCGATCAAACTCAGTCTGACTGCACTGAGTCGTGTTGCGTTTCATAAAACATGAAGAATTAAAATATGATTGACGCTGCAAGGTCACTGTCATGCTTTTTTGGTGAATATATGTAGCCAATTAAACATTGCATGACTCTATCTGCAATGTGTCACATTTTCAAAAGTCCCATTTATTCCCCCTTGAACTCCTGGGGCAAAGTGTCGAGAAGGCAATTTGAAGAGGTGTCGCTGAATGTTGCTGTGCACAAACTGAATAACGGTTTTAAGGTTGTTGCTCCTCAGGGGCTTTTGGAAAGGAGATGTATTAAAACTTTAATTTAGTCTTAGAATTTTGGTTAAAACACAAACCAGTTGGCACCTCACAGCGTCTTTGTTGCAACAACATTGCACACTGCAAAATAATATAGTCACGGTAAAGATAATTTTGGAAGTGGTTTATAGAGACGATTTACAACCCATTTACTCATTTAAATCTTATTATGTGAGGGCAACAAATTAAAAACATCAATTGGTTTCTCTTTACAGCAAATAATGAACCCATTTAGTCAATCTGTGAGTCATGAAGTCATGATTGAAGGATGCAGATGTTCTTTTGCATATGAGCAAAATGTGAGGTTCGATCACACACGGTCAATGGGGACACATTCTGATACCAGGTGTGAACTGATGAACTGAGAGTTGTCCTCTCTTGATCGCATCACCTGAGATGGATCTTAATACCAGGTCTGAACAGCACCTCTGTGATCAGGGGTTCTCTTACCAAAAGTAGGCCTTCACATGCTCTTGGATCAACACCCATGTCTCCCCAAAGTCTTCTGATTTCCACAGCTGCAGGGGAAGAAAGGGAGAGAGGGTGAAGAAGTGAAAAAGAGGAAGGGGGGTGCAATGTAAAAATGTAGGTCAGGCTCATTCCTTTGCTTTGGCTCTTTCACTTTTGACAGGAACACTGGCGAGCCATTTGGCACTTTTGTGCCTGAACTCGACAATGAAACCAAAACAGCTTACATGCTCAAATCTAAGCAACCAATCATCTCTTTTCCTGGTTACCACAGACTCAACACAAAGAACTTAATCAAACCGTGCTGAAAAATTCAATAGCAGCTCAGGAGGAGCAGAATACATCTTAAATTCATTGGAACAAGACTATAATTTAACTTTTTCCGACATAAATAAATGTAGGTATAAGTTTTGTAGAAGTGGTACGTTAATGCAAATGTAGGCTGTCTAGCTTTCTACAAAAATACATTAAAAAGCACAAAAACAGTGCACCTATAAATAATACCAAGATTAGACTTCACCCCATGAACACAGAAGCGGTCTCTACCTGTTTGTTTGGGTGGGAGCTGTCATAGGCCAGCACCAGGTTAGATCTTCTGCTGTGGAGCAGCAGGTCTGTTGGTTTGAAGGGCAGGGAGAAGCCCTGGACGCTCTTACAGAAGTCAAACGTGTTCCAGAGGTAGTTGTTGGTGGAGTCTACAAAAAGGTACTGAAGAGGAATAAAACACACACACACATAGACAAGTCATAAGACATTTTAGACAGCAATAATGCGTGCTGACATTTCCAAACTGATTTGACAAAAATATTCTATAAAATATAAGAGATTCTTACACAAAGACTGTATTATTCCCCAGTCTCATTACAAAGTTTGATTAGGTAATTGCAGTGTGCTAATCCCACTTCTCTCAGCTGGCTTTAATGTGCTGTGTCACTGTATTCCAAGTAACCTCTCAATGATGCATAATCAGGGCACAGTGCAGCTTCACTGAGTAAAGGCAGACTCACCATAGACCAATGGGAAATTTAAAAAGACGTAGGGTAGCATTACTGTTATTAATGGTCTTTAGAGGGTTGCTCCAGTATTTCAGTTTTACTTTCCATCATGTTGTGGAACTCACAACAGAAATCACAGATTCCCATAATGAAAAAAAAGCAGAATATATAGGTATAAATTAAATAAAGAATATATAAATATGTATAAAATATATATAAACCATAAATTTAACTCAATTAGCTTGAATTGAAGACCTATATTTAGCACTTTCAATAACTCACACCTGTGTATGTATTTTCTAATACCTTAAAAGGCCTTGGTTTTCATTTCTCTCAAATCCACTTACCGGTACTTTCAATGAGCCATGAATAGTATATGAGGTATTAAAGGCTTTGCAAACAGACTTAAATTCAGTATCATCACTGTAGGATACTAAAGAAGCATCAAATCATATGTGTTTTCAGGTGTGTTAGTAGTATAGTTGGATACGACTTTATTTATTGTCGTAGCCACTGGTCCAGACTCCCAGGCTGTGACTTACCCTCCTGTTGTCTGCAGGACTGTGGCAGAACTGGGAGATGACCTGCTTGCTGCCCTCCTTGAACTGGGGCCCTGAGAGCTGGAACTTGTCTGAGACAAGCGTGAAAGTGGTCCCGTAATCATAGGACAAGTACACCTGGAGACAATGGAGAGAGGAAGTGATCAGCACCGACACTTTGTCGTCTCCCTGGTAACACATAGTGTCTGTCCTACAGATGTTTTATCCCTGGTGCTGGTAGTGCTGGTGATGTTTTAATAGGCACAGTAAAAAGATGTGTATGTACATTACCCATGGCTCTACATTACAGCATATAGATAACATCTGAACAATTTGTTTTTACAGCAACATGGTGATTTTAGATAATGAGTAACTAGAATTACAGCCCTGTGGTTGTATGCTTCTGTCAACCAGCGCAGTTTCCAGACTCATATGAGATATCTTTGAATTTGGACCAATGAAATCTAATCAGTGAATCTTTGAGTCGAAGTGAGAGCTGATACAAATTTGAAGAAATTCCCTAAAGAGACTAAAGTCGTTGACTTGTACAGAACTGAAAAATAAATTATTTTTGTTGACAAACAAACACACATTATAGCTCTCTTTGAAATGTGAAATCATCCCATTCATCTGTGAGTAAACATGCTGAAGCTTTTCCTTAATTTCTGAGGAGACAATTTAATATTTAAATGTCAAACCTTTTGGCTTTTAAAGATAAAGTTATATCTATTTATGTGTCAGACAAGGTCTAATTGAAATATCCTTTGAATTTAAAATAAAAATTATGTCTTTATGGTGTGATTACAATTGAAAGGGAGATCACACAAGATCCACTCTATTTGTTGGATGTTATGTTTGACAGATATTGGCCTTTAAACCCGAAACGGTCTATTTAGTGTTATCCACGTTTGATGACCTAGTATGATTGATCCGTGGTAATCAATAATGTTTTAAATAAGCAGGAAACATGTTTAAAAACGTTAAACATGGAAAGTAAACCTTTAATAGTTGAAAATGTGTTATCAAACAAAATGACTGGTTCCAAAGTAATTAATACAAGTTTTGAACTTAGAAAAACACCATAGTGAAACCATTTCAGAGCCTATTTTAAGTTAAGGGAAGTACGCAGCAGCTCAGATGGGGGAGAGAGGAAATAGAGGAGGAAACAGCCGTTGATCATCTACAGTCTGCTTTTGTATGAAATGTTCATACAGTGTAGAACAGATGCTCAACAATCATGACATCACCAGCAACAGGAGAAACAAGTTAGCCCAGTGTGACCACAATCACGTTCTGCTATGCTTGTTGTTTACTAAGATTAAGATGATGTTAAAAAGAGAGCTTTAGATCAATGAGAGAGCATGACCTGTACGTGAGGCTGTAGTCATTGTATGTTTGAGCCATGAGCATGCTAGTTTGAACTTGTTTCTGTTTTTTGCATTGGGTAATTACAGAGCTGGTTCTGGTCCCCGTGGCTCCAGCGCTGTCTCGGGCCAAGGCAACAATTACGTTGCTCTTCTCTCCAGCCCAGTGGACCACCATCTGGTTATGAGAGTCATTCAGGTTGGCCTGCAGGACACAAACAGGTGGAAGTGAATATGCATGTCAGGGAAAAGGCAAGATTGGAAACACTGCACACAACCTCTCTTCCAACCAATGTCAGATGAATTTGCTACAAAGAAAGCTGACAGTGGTTCTAAAGAAGTTATCAAAACCATATGATAATATAATTATAACTATATACATTATATAATTATGAATGAATAAAAAACAAATATAACCAAATGTATAGAAGTTTAATTAAGAAGATAAACATATTTTGTATTTTAAATATATGAACAAAACTGCATTAATACATTCTATGTTATTTATCTTTAAACATTGTAAACATAAAAAAAACTACAATCATTATAACAAATAATAATAATTGTTAAATTGAAAGCGGTCATTTTTAACCATTGTTAACCAGCCAGAATATCAGCCGAGCTCTACGGCAAAGTTTTGGAAAAAGAAAGAAACAATGATAAAGAAAGCAGAACATTTAGGATTTAATGGATTCATCCTTTTATGACTAAATCAAAATGTATTAGTTGTGCAAATTGCCATCAAAGAATATCTGAAAGAAGAAATAACACCATCTTCCCTTTGCAGATGAGAAAAGTAATTTAAAAAAAAATATAAAACAATTCCACAGATTTTACTGCCAAATAAATGTTTGATGTGGTCCAGCTTTTGGAGGAAAATGTCATTCTCTACTCACACTATGTTTATGTGTTCAACAATAAACCACAGTTGCCACTTCATAGCCTCAGCCAGTAAATGCTACACAGGCTTGATTTGAAGCCGCATTACAGCTTAGAGACTGAAAGTGAAGAAGAGTCTTTGAATGTCGCGGCTAGATAGAATTGCAACTACTATATTCACAGTCTTAAAGGCTAAGGCTGGTGTTATCTTATATTCACCAATGGAAACACTAGTTTTTTTCCAACGCTTCCAATGTCGTCTACTCCATCTATGGCATTCAGTCCCAAGTCCACTACCTCTAACTGACAATGTAAATCATTTGGCTGCTTTACAGCTCGGGAGTAAGCGCAGGTCATCCACTAGCCGAAAGATCGGTGGGGAGGACACTGAAAAGAGTGAATGATGTGTTATAGAAAAAGCTCTGTGTATAGAAACGGTGTGTTTGAAAGTGTGCGTGAATTGGTGGATGCGACTTGTACTGTAAAGCCCTTTGAGTGGTCGATAAGACTAGAAAAGCGCCACTTAAATGCAGTAAACGGAGTCAATTTTCCATTTAAAACATATCACAGACACATTGTTTCCTTTTTCTAAAGGCACAGTACTTTTATGAATCAGTTAATGTGATCCATAGCAAATGTGACTCAAACTGGAGGAGCTGGTGTGTGTGTACAAGATAGTAAAACAAATGTCACCCAGTGCAATAGTGATACTGATAGTCGTAGATGTTTTAATAGTCTGTGGACAACAATAGAGCTCTTTGACAGATAGAAAATGAGCTACACAAACAATACTTGCTGGAAGTATCGATTCAATGTTTCAGTCTTTTTATGCTTTTTTTTATTAGCTGACCATAAAAGATGTAGACAGAAAACGACCAATCCATATAAACATGTGGCTGATCAAGCTCCATCACTATGTGCCTAAGCATATGGTCACATTTCATGTATATATTTCCATGTACGTATATGGTGGCTAATGCAGCAGCCTGCTCTGACACAATCTCTCATCTCCCTCCCACCGGGGACATGGATCAATGAGAAGAAATGGGCTATTTCATCTTTTTCATTGTCACTGCATTGCCATCTCATCTCCACACTGCCTTCCTTGCATTATCTTTTATTGATGGTTCTCCGAGAGGCAGGCCTGTAAAAGGAATCTTTTCTTTCTTATTTTTTTGGCTTCAAAGCCCTTTTCTGCACTTTCCTACCAGCGGAGTAAACAACAAGTATCTTTGCAACCCCTGTAAGCTGTGATCAGACACGTCCGACCTGATTCTGCTTTGTAACTTTCACTATCACAACAATGATGTGGATGACGGCACTAAAGTGTTGGCAATGTGGGGCGTTTGGAAACTTGGTGACATAAAATATTCATTCTGAGACATTTCAGCCGTTGAGAATAGCTGCTGGTGGAATGGTAAGAACTGCTACACCCGCTTTAATAAAACAAGGTTTGGATTTTTCCACTCTATACCAGCATTGAGTAGTCACCTGCAAAGGAGAAATACACTGATGAACAGACAGTCTTATAAATATATCCATCCGCAGAGTCCTCAAAAACCCTTAACCCAATACAACATCAACACATACTAAATGTAGGAAATCATTAAAGGAATAGTTCAACCCAAAATGATAATTCACTCACTATCTACACACCACTATGCCGATGGAGGGGTGGGTGAGTTTCAGGGGTAAACAGTGTAGCAGCCAAATCCAATACAGCTAAAGATATTACGGGTTTATCTTCAGACGGAAAAAAAACAACAGAAAAAAAAACACAACAGGCCTCCATACTGTTTGCGTGTTGCCATCCAAGTGTCCACAAGCCCCGACATTCATATTTGAGTAAAAATGAGGTAATTTACACCAAGTTTTAAAGCATTGATGTCTGCAGATAGCTTCCAACAGGGTGCATTCAGGGACATTCAGAAATGCTAACGTCCACTAGTTAGCCACTTCTGATGGACTTTTAGGGTCATGTGGTGTCATCAAAGTATCTGCAAGTCCCGACATTCATATTCGACTCAAAACTAGGTCATTTCCATTCTTATGTCTGCAGATAAGCCCCTTATATCTTCAGTTGTATTGGATTCGGCTGCTACCTGGCTGTTACACTGTTCACCCCTGAAACTCCAGAAGTATGTTGTGGACTCAAACACTTCACCCAACCCTCCATCGGCATGGTGGTGAGTAGATAATGATTGAATTCATATTTTTGTGTGAACTATTCTTTTAAGGGTTAGACTACTAGTAGGCTACTATTACAACTCAACTACAAGAAATAGGATAGAGTGAGGATATGAGTGGCTTTTTCCTCTAGCGTTGAAGAAGTTACCAGAAAACAACAAGCCAGCATCATTGCATGATTTGACAGTATGTTACCAACAAGACACACATTTTACCGTTTCCTACATGAGTTCCAACAAAGGAATGACAGAGTCGCAGTCACGCAGCCAGCTTCACTGATAAACAACCTGCTCTTGCTTCACTGATCAGCCCAGTGCTCCGCCTCCTCTGTCTCCCTCAGGGCTGCCTCAGTAAAAGCCAGGGTCATAGCCAAGGTGTTGAAACAGTAAATCTCTTCATTTTAGGCCTCATTGGCCACGATGTGACCAGGCCAAAAAAGCACCAGCTGCCCTGCAGACCATCACGGATGAATCTAAGACAATGATGATGACTGTGGAGGTACGTTCTATTTGCCAGGATGCAGCATATTGCAGCTGCGAGAATCCATTCATTGCAACTCACTGCTCTGTGCACGAGGAAGTAGTGGCTCAAAATGGAGGCAGAAGAAACAAGGTCCAATCCACATCAGGACCATGATGAGGAGCATTTGTGTACCATATAAACCTGCTGATGGGGTTTGGTATCAAACTCTACTGCTTCCAAATTCATGTTGGAAAGAAAAAAATCTTTGTCTGTGTCTGGCTCACATATCATATGAACCGCACATAATTCCCGCTTCATACATGGCATGTGTGACGTTAATGGCCAAGGAAAGTGCAGAGCTTAATTTGGTGTGATTCGGATACATATGTTCACAATTAATGCATTTGAATAAACAGGCTACCAGCACTCTGTTAGCTGAGACTCGTCAAGTAGTGACATAGTTGATAACAACAACAGTGTTCATGGGCATGTTCACAACAATGGCAACAGCAAACTGATTCTCCAGTTCAGGTTTCTTTGAACTGAGTGGAGCTTGACTGAACTTTGAATAAACAGGTGAGCAGCTCTTTGTGCAGAAGCAGTTTGACAAAGGAGGTAGAGAGATGGTTAAATTCCTCGCTTTTCCAGTCCTCATGCCAAAGTGTCCTTGAGCGAAACACCAAGCCACAAAAGTGCAGCATGCGAATGAGATGCATGACTGATCGACCGAGCGCTAGACACAGAGACACTATGTGAATGTGATCCGTCATGTAAAGCACTGAGTGGTCATTAATTCAAGAAGAGCTCTTTATAAACGTAATCTATTGAGGATCCATATCTGTCTGTATATCTAACACAATATATAAAACATTCATACCCATAAACTTACTCATAAAATAAAACGCACAGGTACACTAAATGATTTCAATCTCAGTGCTGTTCCCCATGACCTCCTGCAGACCAAAGACCACAGGATCATGTTTTCTTTTATTTTACCACTGGCCACATTTTTATGGGAAGATAATCTTGTCATGTTCATCAACTGATGATAAACTCATGAACAATGCAGGAGAAATAGTAAAGACAGAAAAGAAAGAATAGGTGTCTAGACAGCTTTGGCACACTTTCTCACTCACATGTACATTTCAACATTGGGTTCTCAGAGTTGATAGCGAGTTATTAAAGAGAGATTTGTTTAGAGGTGAAGTTATTATTTTATTAGGGTTATAGATTTGGTTTTTATATATTTAAAACTATATTCAAACCTAATTTACTATAGCTCCCATTTATTTTAATTATTAATCAAAATACCCAAATGTGTGGATAATAATTAATGAGACTGGTTTGATCTGACTCATTTTTGCTGAATACCACAATTCTACCAAGAATTTAGGTTAACTCATCAATAATTAATGGTTTTATAAAAGATCTCTGAGAGCAGGATGTCATCCAACACTGTCAAAATCAAGAAGACTATTGTCAGAAGTCTATTCCAGAGTTTGGACTGAAAATACATACAGGTTACTTAAAAGAGCACTGCACCGGTTCAGCATTTCACTCCGATAACACTGTCAAGCTCTGAATGGACTTTTTTTAAAGAAAGAAACTAGATGTATCCTTGTTTTTATTCCACATATTTTCTTCCTTTTCTGATCCTGGAGCCTCCAACCACAACCAACATGTCAGCCTATGACAGTCCTGTCAGATATTCTGATATGTTGTGCTAATGTAGCCTGGAGCCTGAAGCAGGAAGGAGGACTGAGCACCAGAACTCTTTGTGATCCACAGCAGGGACGTGCACAGACATTTTGGGGGGCATGGGCTCAATTGAGAAAAAGGGATCTTCTCATACTTAACTATAAAAAAAAACGTTTTAAAACCAAAAGTTTGAATATAGTAGCACATCTAAGACTTACTAACCAATGCATTTCAATTCCCTCTAACTTGCACAATAGTTAAATACTCGACAGTTCACACAGAGACAATGGTCTTCTTACACACTGCAGAATTGAACTGCTTCCAAAGAGGGAACAAAGTCCAACAAATCTTGAACAGGACCCCAGTCCATCTTAACTACTTGAAACCAGGTAGAGCGCAGAAGGACCCTTGAGGCCGTTGAGCCTGAGGAGCTCGAGCTATAACCAAGGCCAGTGT
Organism: Pseudopleuronectes americanus; assembly: GCA_038501795.1. NCBI lineage: Eukaryota > Metazoa > Chordata > Actinopteri > Pleuronectiformes > Pleuronectidae > Pseudopleuronectes > Pseudopleuronectes americanus. Next base: position 18,401,976 of record CM076719.1, read on the forward strand.
TACCCTCAGTTACTCACAGCGCATTTAAATGTCAATCATTAAGAGCTGCTGAGTGCAAAGACAATCATTACTTTTGGCAACAGTTTGCAGGATTTAATGTTAATAGACTGTACATTTACAAAAAATTTAAGGATAATATATTGGGCTGGAAGGACCTACTAACATTGCTAAGGTCAAGAGGTTGGGACCATACAGTACATGACTATTATGAAATCTAAAAAGTGACAAAAGATGGAATAGTTGCTGCAGTAAAACCTTCCACAGTTGCCTATAAGTAGTCATTAGCTTTTAAAGGAACATGCACTCAAAACAGGTCAATCTGAGGAAGGGGTGCTGTTTTAAATGTTCCTTGTGGTGTTTTGATCAAAATATGTTACAGACATTTCATTGAACCCAATGAACCATATCAACTTGTGGTACAAATGGGCATAATATGTCTCCGTTAAGGCCTGAGGTCTGCCCCTACCCTGCACTTTACACTAATTTCCCAGAGCATCAATCAACCATGCCATCGGTGGCTTTCATGCTCTTGATCTGGTTTACCAGCATACACATTACTACCTTCAATCACTTTGAATGGCAAACGTTGTCCCTTTACATGCTTATTTGTGTCAGGCTTTGCTTTTCACTAACAAGCCATTACATGCTACAGAGAAACTGGCTGCATTCCTCATTGGAGCTCGTATCCAAATAAAAAGCTGTCGGACTTGTCTAGCTGTGTGGGTTTCAGTTTGCTTCCCGACAACACTTAAAAAAAGAATGTTCATTGGTTATGCATGCCTCAGTAATGTATATTGATTATTTAAGGCAGAGTTTAAAGCCCCGTCAAACAGTTTTTGAGGTGTTAAATATTCACAAAGCACAATAACTGCCATGGGACGGTGAGTAAAAGGCATGATGCAGGCTTATTGGAATACAGTTGAAGGTTGTTGACGGAGTGGGTCAATTATTCAGTTTATTTCAAGACAGTTTTTTTTGCCATAAAATCATAGTAATCTTCAGCCAGTAGAATGAAGTTATTTAAACATTTCTAGGGCAATTCTTTTTGATATTAGGAAAAAAAATCTTGAGACATTCATTGATGCATTCAGGTCACCTGATTTGGCTCGATTGACCATCAGAGCAATGGTTTGTTGGTTTATCTTTGCCGTTTAACTGACATAATATCCCTGTAAGACAAGAGTCTTGTGTTTGAAGGCAATGGGGGGAGGGGGCGGGGCTTCCAGGCTTTACATTATGATGACTGTCAACAACGAATCACCCAAACTTTACAGCATGGAGGACTTAAGCTCACTGTCTGGTTTTAACCCCAAAGTGATTTGGAGCCTATTGCAAATCAATCAAGGTCTTCAGCAAATAGCACTTTACAGTAAAGTTTTACCACACACGATCGTCAAGTGCATCTACGTGCAGTCTTTTCTCTATCGCACATCACTCATACACTACTGGCTCGGCCATCATCAACCAATATATTTAAATGGGAAGCAGGTGGCAGATTTTACAGATTGCCTTGAGAACATTGTAGTTCTGATAGCTAGTTATATCACCTTAATATCATCGTAGGAAAAAACAATCTTAAATTGAATCATTGATAGACGATCAGAAAAAATACTGTAGAGGGAAAAGCTGTGTTCATAATACTCTAACTGCTCTCAGGCGATGGTCAGCCCCTTCGATGAATGAGTGGTTCAGTTAGATATTATAATAATTCTGATAAATATTTCACAAATTCATAATTCGCAATAGATGTCTCTTGTTTGTAACAGCGGCACCGAGCAGCTTCCCTCCCCACCCTCCCCTTTCCTCTCCTCAGCTCTTCATTATTCAACAGCAAGGGGGTGTGAGGGGACATCACGGCCAGCACAACAATGACATCATCTCTGCAGGACTGGCAGGCAAACAGGGCCGATGCTCTCTGACCAGACGCTGCACACAGTTTGCATGTGTGAGCTAGCCTGTGCCGTTAGCCAACATTGTATTTCTGACGACAGGGTCGACTGCACGGTCGAGCCAATGTCCTCACCGACCTCACTGTCCTCTTCACAACGTCGTAGCAGATTTAGGTGTTAGTCGGTGTGAACTAACTGAGACCAAATACAACTTGAGGACAGAAAAAACTGGCATATGCTTGTATGGATGACACTGAATGTTTAAAGGGCTCTAATGCACGGCTTGTTGTTGTGATGAATAGAGGCACTCAATGGTAAATATTACATCCAAGTCCTTCTCTAAAGCTGAATGAGTCGTGGACAGAGGTTGTTTCACATCAGAAAACTGTGCTTGAAACATCCTGACAGTCATTGCACAAACTCAATAGAGGCAAGAACTAATGTCGATGTAAGAGGTGCTGTGTACATCACACAGACACACACACAAACACAAACACACACGCACACGCACACGCACACGCACACACACACCTTTTGTGCCACTAGCCCAAGTTCAGGGATTACAGAGTGAGCGTGCAGTTTCTGGGAAAGACAACCTCTCTACCTGCACCTGTAAACTGTGACTCACTCACACACACAGTCACAGTCTGTGAAGATGTGTGTGCTGCTCTTGTATTTTGTCTCTAATTTCAATCTCAAAACCTGAGGGAAGGTTTGACAGTGAACTTTGCAAAGCTCACAATGACACCTTCTATTCCAATATGGATTTTTTTGTCGATAAACAATGTAAGATCAACTATGCTCTTATCACATATCTGCTGCAATTAGTGTCACACACACAAAGAATTATCGCAGACCCTGTACAGACCTGGTGTTGACATCCGTACTGGATGAATTTGAACAGTGCCAAATTCAGGTCTTCTCCTATTCTTCAACACGGGTCACCTATCATTGATACTTTCCCCAAATTTAGAAAATCTTTCCTCACAGCTGCACCCATTCATTCATTCAGTTCCTTCTGACTCCACACGCTCTCTTTCTGGCTTGCACCAACACAAAATCATACCCACAGACATTGTCATCAGACACATCTATAAACTCAATCTGGGTCAAAACAACTTAATTTCCTTATTTGCGTATACATGATTAACAGTCGTGTTAATTTGCAATAAGTAGTGAGATCCGACCACAAATGGTCAGACATTCAAGACACAGTTTAATGCCAGGTGTGAAAAGACGTACCACATGTTGTCCACCTGTGATCAGATGACCAGGACTGAGCAGAGCTACAGACACCCTCAGGTCCTCTCTCGGGGCGTTTTAGCATCTTCAGCTCAGTGGTCTGCAACTTGATTGTATTGGTTCAGTGTCACAGCTCTCATCAGGGCTGCTTTGATCCACAGCAAGCAGCCGGTTCAGAGAAAACACTGTAGAATACTACTACATGACCAGGTCGACACAGCAGAGAGTTTGAAGCCCGCTGGTAGACTTAGTCTTGATTTACGTTTGTGCATTAAGTTATGGCTGGGGACCTGGGGTTACATCAGCTGACATCAAACACCTTCTGATAATTGGACCAGCTCCTCAACATCACCACACTCAATAACCCATAATGACCCATAACAAAGCATGTTTTTAGAATCCTTTAAAAAATGTATCAAAAGTTACAAACGGATTCTCATATTTTCTGATGTATTCAGAACCTTTGCTCTTTGCTGTATCTAGAACTAAACTGAAGTCTACCTGTGAAACAATCTGAATCTGCAAAAACCAACAACCCAGTGAATACTACAAACAAATAGGCTGGTTATTGCAATAAAACCCTGCACTACACTCAGTTACAATATTAAAATAAATAACCCTTAAACATTAGCAGCAAACACTGGGCATAAATTGTGAGGCAGTGTACTCCTAACTGAATAGTACAGTACGATGTGCATAGTCTCTGTGTCCTCTTACTGTTTATTTACACTGCACATTAGTGCGAGCACATGGTGATTTAGAGAGGTAATTGTAACACCAGGACACCAGGAATAGCCGTGACACTGTCTCTGAACAACAAAAGCAGCAGCAGCAGCAGCTGGTGAAACAACAGCAGATCGGAGGATTTAAAGCTGTTTGACTTCACATTAGGAAGTTTCTCTCCTGCAGCAAACTGAGCACTTTTACATTTCTAAACAGGGGAAACACAGCTAATGAAATAAAGAGCTAAGTCATCCAACTCAGCCAACCATGATATACTTAAAGCGACATGATACAATGAAACACCTTCAACATTTATAAAATGACTCACTTCTCAGTATTTAACAAGAACATTAAGAAATAATTATATGTATAAATAATGCACAATATAGAAATATGAACATCTCTTAGGGTGGCATTTAAAAACAAAATGACGTAGACACTCACAACTGCTTAGTGATCGGCCATGATGTAAACTTTGCTGATTTGTCAGGGTCCTATCACATGACCCTCTTCTGGAATAAAACAACCTGTATTAGTTTCCAATAGTATAGAGCGCAATATCGATATTCAATTACAAGCGTTGCTGACCCTGTTGTCTTTGCTAACAGGTGCTGTGCAGTTTAATCCTACGTATAGAAAACAAGCTATTGTTCGTGCAAATCCTTCCTGTGCACACCGGAAACGTGCATTCCGTTAGACTAAAAAACTGATCTTTTATATTATGTGAAGTATTAAGACATGTTCAGATCATGATGAACCTACCTGGGGGGAAATTGCCTTTCAAATTTGATGGCTCAGTCCATTGCAATTTTCGCAGATTGTAAATTATTGCACAAGTTGTATAAAACAACTTTATCTACCGGAGTGTAAACATGTATTGAAAAAGGATTTACTCTTAGCCCACAGTCTGTAAATAGCTATTCATCTTTAAAACCTATTCCTGGTGGCCATTTGTAAATAACAATCTTTAAAACTGAGGTTTTACATATTTATTATTAAGGAAAGTAAACAGGAATGGTTTAAGAATCAACACCACTGTTAAAATGTGTGATGTGGAGAAACAAAGAAGTTTCATCACGTTTTGGGATATTTGAGTTAGTAAAACTGGTAAATGGCAAAACAGCAATATATGTTATTCAATATATGATGAATACAAAGGCGTTCACTGCGATTTAAAGCTGTGAAGAAAGCATGTGAGGCCTGTTACTGTGACAACTCTGCCTGTTTGTTTGCAGTGTGTCTTGGAAATAATCCACTGTAAAAAGCACAATGTAAATAAAGATCTTTCGCTGACTCATTTGTTTGTTCTTTCAACTAACGTCTGTGTTGAGAATGGAATATGTCGTTTTCGGTGGACTTTGTTGTTCTCACCAGTGTTTTTCTGAAGCAGTCTGTCTGCTGAGGATGTCCACCGTCTGGGCACATCAATGCAGTTCTTATTAGGTTTTGCCAGTCATTTTTTTTGCCATGGTCAAGACGTGTCTGGGCTCTTTACCTGGCAGAACACAACCTCTTAGCAGAGCCCATGTGTATTCATATTGTGCACGACGGGGCCGGACTGAAACAGACAAACAGGTTTCTTCCCTCATAAAAGTTTTAAAGCAGTGGCTGGTGGTTGTCAACTTTACCAACAAACCAAATTGAAAATTGCTTATCAAAACTATTTTAATAGAAGCAACAATGAATATTTTATAATAGCATGCTGGGCTTAAACCAGAAGTTAGCCGTTTAACCAGAAGAGATCTAAATTTGTTTGCATGCAAGAAGGCAGAGGCGTCTGAGTGTGTAGCTACACGCCCTGAGCCCACATGAATATTTACATTTGGGTTAATGACAATCTGTTTATCTTTCAAATAACCATGTTCCTCAATTTCACAGTTTCACTCTGACGCTGGACTGAAACTAGACGTAAATTTCCTTCCCTTCAGATCTCGACTGATCTCACACACAGCCTCTGAGGAGTCCACCTGAAAGGAATCCATTGTAGCAGCGAGGAACTTCCAGAGAAAGTGTTACAAATTGTGTAACTAAGATATGGGACAGGCAAATACATACAACCTGCCTTTTTGACTTTTGGTCATTCTGTCCATCAAAAACTAAGCATCTCCAAAATGACAAACTTGTTATGAGAGACGGAAGCCAGCCATCTGCTCAGAGGTGTGACCCAGTGCATGTTGGAGATGATTCAGCAGAGCAACCTTCAACACGCCGAGCTCCATGTCATGAAAACTGACATCTTCACACAAACTTTCCCTTTTGGTTTCAGCTCTTCGGCCTCTGGAGACATAGGAGAGAGCATCTTCAGACCTGGTCCCCCATTGCATCAGCACCACTCTCCCCTCTACTGAACGCGACTGCTCTATGGCGAAAACACGTCGTTTCATTTTGTCGTGCACAGGCGGACACACGCACACCTGGAAGCACAGCACCAGGAGCCCTTGCACGCTCCCACAGGGTTCCAGGGACCTTCGGCCTCCATTTCCCCCTATCATGCTCACCCTGCTGCCTGTGCTCACCTAGGGAGCCGCCACAGACAGGTTGCCATCAGGGGGACCTGGTGTGCGAGCTGTTGTTCATTCGAATGCGTGTTTACTGAAGTGTAACGTTGTGCAGCTCCACTGGAAACAGCAGGTGAACACACGAGAAGCTTTGTCTGCCAGCCGCTGGCTTCGTTGTTGTGAGGCTGGTGGAGACACTTAGGTTTCCTCTCAACGCACAGCACAGCGACAATAAGGTGCAAGAGATGATGGGACTTCATAACAACAGTGGGGCTTGCGTAATTTTTCTTGAACACATCCTTGCCAGCTCTAATGCACGAGCCCCTCGCTCCTGAAGTGAACAGTGGTGTCACCGGGATGCGTTACATTACCTGTCCGTACACCTTCGGCATGGCCGGGTCACCGGGGCTCCGGCGGCTTCGATGCTGCGGGTAGGTACCCGAGTCCGACCCGCCTTCAGAGGTGCCGCGGTCGGCCACGGGCAGCGCTGGCGCCGCGGCGCCACCTCCGCCACCGTCTGGGGAATCCGCGTTAGCCTCTATCGTGCGAAAGCCTGTGTTTTGAGGCAGCATGTGGCGCTGCTCCGGGTGGAGACGGAGGGTCGACGAATTTATCCCGGCGAGCCCGAGGACGAGCAGAGACAGCGCACACCGAAGAGACGACTGCATCCTGGCCGCCCGTGCTATCGCCATGTTTGTGTACGTTCGGTGCTGGATTAGCAGAGAGAGCTCCTTCTACAGGCGGCTGCTGCATTCACACACCGTGGGGGAATCAGACAGGACGAGCCTCCCCCTCTCCGGCACACTCTGACAACAGCAGTCCGCATGCCCCCCCCCCACTCCAAACACTTCTGTCTTTTATTAAAGAGACGCCAGTTCATTGGCAACGCACACACTGACTACAAAAGAGATTCAACACAATGTAAACACGAGATAAAAAAGAGACCCATTCGAACGTTGCACACACAGGGACCGAACACAATATGTCAACCTAGAAATAACACACATGTCAACAAATACAGCTATGATCACCATCCCCAACAGCATTAATAAATTATAATCCATGGAAATGACAAACAGTTATTTGAAATAAACACACGGCGAATAATTAATGAATCAATACATTTTTATTTGTATAGCCCAGATTCACAAATCACAAGTTGGCTTGTAGGGCTTAACAAAGTGTGACATCCTCTGTTCTTAACCATCAACAAGAGTAAGGATAAACTATCAAAAAACCCTTTCACCGGGGAGACGGGGTATTCATACATAAGAATATACTAAATGTCTGATAGCGATGAGCAGCAATGACAATTGAAATGGGGGAGTTATTGTTGCTAATGGAGTATGTGAGTAAATGTATTATATCAATCAGTTTTGTTGTCATCATAGCCCATGTTCAGCTGCCACCACGATCCACCACCACTATCTTCACTCAGATCCCAACACGACCACCAACACCCAAATAATACATTCTAATTCTGGGATTTATGAAAATGCTAAAATGCAATTTTTTATCTCGCTACGTTTTCCTCGTCCGTGAAAACAAAAGAAAATAAATGAAAAAAGGTTTCAAACATACGTCCATTCATAGTTTTCTGAAAGTCTCATAAGCTGATATCTGTAGATAAACCTGTCAGCACAACAGAAATGTGCCAAAACTAAATATCATGTCCAAAAATATCCATAATGTAAATTCAGTCGTTTAAACAAGTATTTCACATAAGCAATGAAATACAGTCAGATTGTGCGCCTCTTGAAACATGTGCAGAATAAAGTTATTCTCTCTGTGTCCATGTGAGCTCTATTCCATATTGTAAACGTATATAACCTCTGACTATGGTCATGTGACTAATTACAGTACACATGAAGTGACCCTTATTTTAACAGCATCAGATTTTAATGAATATTCTATTAACATGGTATACAATTTTAACACATCTCTATCTATGGTAACACATAACCTCCGAATCATTTTTAATGCCAGTATGAACTCAGATGATCCTGTAGTTATGATGTAAAATACAAAATGAATTATTTTATGAACCTTGTCACCTCAGCATTCACTCTGTGCTACCCTCATTAAAAGAGACCATAAGTGTGTATTAACAATATTAAAAGGTGAGTGTGTGTAACTAGTCGTTCTGTAATCTAATCAATGAGAGGCATGTACTCATCGGTCAATAGAGATAGTTTACCTGCTCTGGTAGAAGGCATGAATTTACGAGAGGCCCTGAATGCACCACGGACGTTGCTCGGGGGCGCGCTCCAGGATCGATAATCACTTCTGATTAGCTGTGATTGTTTACACTCTAATAATTAATCAATAGTTGTTGAGGTGAATGAATATATGATATTTAAACTCTTTGACACGGACCCAAGTCTTGTAAGTTGACGTCAGTTACCGTCTGTTTGGTCAGTTCTGTTTGTACTGCGGCAGTTAATTTAGAGGTTAGCATAACTGCTAACTTAGCATTCAACTGTCACACTTGCTGCTAGCCTTATGTTTGCTAGTTAGCCCATTTCACAGGGGAAATACACTCTAATGCTAACCAGCCACCTGAATGTGGCTAAAACCCATTTGGTAACAGCTTGTTTATGTATTTAAAAACCAAAACACCATTAGTTATAATATTTACACAAAGTTGTAACACTAAGACACAAACAAACCAAACGTTAAACCGGCTGGTTTTACCTAATATAGGCAACAGATAAATATTATCTTGTAACACATGTGAGCCCTTGTGCAAGTTACTCTCCACCAGGAAGTGTCTGACCAAGAGGCTGGTATTGAGAAACCTAGCCAGGTCACAGTCAGACTAAAATGCATCTTAATCTTAACAATGTTTCCATAACAATCAGTAACCAGACATCTGTACCGACCATGCACTATTTACCCCACGTGCACTGTAAATATTCACTGCAGCTTTTCCCACCTGCCCCTTGTATCCTGTGTGCGTCGCTTGTGTTTTTCTTTAGCTCATATCCATTGTGTTATATCTGTAATTGTTTTGTGTTTGATCAATTATTTGTTTTGCGTCAGCTCTTATTAGTTGTTTGCTTGTGTTTATGTGTGTTTTTCGCCCGGGCGGCTGAGAAAAAGAGCGTTTGATTCCATCTATGTCCTGGGCATATGGAAGAAATGACAGTAACGTGGATTTTAGACTCTGAGTAACCAGATCAACAGTTTACAAAAGCTGAAGCAGGGCAATAACAACAGTTGGTACTTCAAACCATGAGCTGGGCCCCTCAGTCTCCTAATGGTTTGTAACAATCTAATGTTTTGGTAGTCAACAGAGTGAGAGGCATCCTCAGATTAAAATGAATGCATTAAAATAAAATAAGGAACATTGTTAGTCAGTGGCACACATAATTCATATGATGCTGCTATGAAGTATTACTCTTTTCAACACTAGCCAGTTTTTAAAAATATAAAAAATGTGCTGCATAGGCTTATTGTGTGCCAACTACTGTATATTGTGACACTGTTTGAAGTTAGTGAGACACTAACAGATGGTTTTTATGTCTAATTTAGTGTTTATTTGCTTTATTTGCAGTAGAATTACAACACAATGAAAGAAACAACAACAGTGGCTGCAAAGCCCGTTACATCGGCAGTTAACAAGAGGACAATAAAAGACAGCAAAGGCCCCCAACAGGCAACATCCCAAGAGGTAAGAGTATCAGCTCTAAATGCTACTAAAGCATTCAGGAGAGACAAATATTTGATTCATTTCAGATTTAATGTCTGCATATGTTGTGGAAGAAAGAAATGCGGAGCAGTTAATGAGGTACCCATAAGGTGATGCTGTATGGGATCCAAAAGAAAATTACCCACTGAATTTGATAAGAAAATAAAACAGATATCAATACTAGCAAGGTAATGCAGGTATTTATACTGCTACTTTTGTGACTGATTATACAGACAGACACAAAAAGATAGATAGATAGATAGATAGATAGATAGATAGATATTGTTTTAGTGCAACTAATCTCTTCTTGACAATAGATGGAACGTACACCTGAAAATCAAGACAAATCTCCCCCAAAAAAGAAAAAACATCGCTCTACACTCTCCACTTTAGAGTCGGCTGACTTTTTTGAGGTCACAACTGCAGGTATGTGCAACGTCACTCAGTCACTGTGTTTCCTAAACAAATGAAAACAAGCATCAAACTACTGTCTCACTGATACTGACACAACTAACAGGTCACAGGAAGTGAAAAGGAAGTGATCCACAAACTCATGTTGCCTATGAGAGGTGTGAAACAAAGTATAGTGAACTTACAATTGTTGCTGACGTGTGTTGTTGCTCTTCAACGAGCTGATTGGAGTATTCAGAATCATATTGTCATATTTGGTCGGTGGGTGTATTTTTGAACTGCCGACCAATGACCACACTTAGTTCTTGTCAACTCACATGAATCAAATATTGACAAAAATTTATAATGATCATTTAATGAAGTAGAATGAAATGGCAGTTCATTGTCAGGTTAAGATGTTTTTATGAATTTTTCAGCCTTTCTCCTTGCAGGTGCAGGTAGAGAGATCAGCATGCTGCTTTCACAATTTGCTGATGTGTTACGGTAGGTCATAATCTAAAAAGTTAATCTCACTTCCTTCTTAAGTCTAATAATAAACAATAAATATTCATTATGCTTGTTTGTGCGCTCTTCATCTGAAAACGGCTGACTGTTAAACATTGAATAAGTGAAGGAAAACACATAAATATTCTGGAGAGGTGCTGGTTCGTACTTAGTAATAAAGTCAAGGAGATGAAAGCTGCATAGTAATAACTCAAATTCCATCTTTCTATTTGAAATTCTGTGCTGTAGATAAAGGTTTCAGCACTTCTTGTCGAGGACAGAATGCTGTGGTGAATAAAGTGGAAGTCTAATTCTAACAAACTTCTGTGATCCCCTGACCTTTCACGGACACAACACAAACAAGTCATATTTTTAACTTGCTAGAATAACAACCACAGTTGAATTTGGCCTGCACTGAGAAATCAATGCTAATAAACTTAACGATATTGCCATAGTCTGCAACAGCCGGCCCTCAGACCAAAACTGGCCAATATCTGTCATGGCAGCAACGTTCATAGAATTTCTTCCTCTCTAGCAATTTGTCTACAAAGTAAAGGCACACTGTTATTTTTTGTTTTTCTTTTGCGAAAACTGTCAATAATATTGGACAACGCATCTATTATTCTTGCTACTATCCAGACATGAAGCAAAAATATCATTTGGAGCCAGGGTTTTGCAGTTAAGATCCCGCTAAAACAATTGGGTCCTTGCATTTGTGGTGTGGTTGAGGTGTCAGGGAGTTACTCACTGCACGACACTAGCCCCTGGTTACTGTAACATCTGCATTTAACAACTTAAGGCAGGCATTTTTATAAATTGATGAGAAAAGACAGGAACGATTTTGTCATTACTGGCAATCCAAATCCTAAATGCTGCAAACGACCTTGACACCGGCTCACAACTGTGGCTCTGTTTAATTCTGACAGCACGATACAATTTGATGATTGTATTGTCACTAATTCCAAAACGCCTTTGTTGATGTTCTTACTTACTTGCTGACCCCTGCTGTAGAATACATTGTGTAAGAGACATGACAGTAGTCACTAGGAATTTATTTTGATGGTAATGTTATGAGAATCCTTATGGCCTGGTATTGATATTTTTTATTTTTTTAGATGATTTATTGTGATCACAGTGCTTAGTAACATGGGTTCATGTGAATATGGGTGTTAACTCATAGTTAGAAAAGCACCAGCTCACCTGTGTGGTTTGCTGAGAGAGGATGAGTGGGTTGCCATATTTTTTGTTGGCCGCCTTTTGTTTGTTGCTGGGATTATTTTGTTTATAATTTGTGCATGTTTAAAAAAATCTATCTTTGTTGTTACCCACACCATTTTAATTGATTAAGTACTTCTTTTTTTAACTAATACATTTTCAGTGTAACCAAAATTTACTGTCACTGTTTCTGCTTGTTTTTTCCAGCAAGAGTGCTGCAGCAGATACTGCACAGATGAAAAAGCTGCAGGGTATTTTGACCGAAGCTCGAAACCTAGAGTCCTATCTGAAAGAGAAGAAAAACCATCTGAGGCTAACTCTAGCTCTGATCTCTGATAACCTGCAGGGTTAATCACGGCCTTTCAGCTACATGTTACCAGTCTCTTTAACTTTTGTGTATAGTTGTGTCCCTTACATGTGCCCTCTGCAGTTCATATGTTGTATTTATGTCTTATTAAAAACGCTCAAATATACATTCAGTGATTCACACAGTCTAGCATTACTTTAATAACAAACTAATATATATGTCTCCTGTTTATTGAGTCATGAGTTAAAATAGAAACTCATTTTGAATAGAATTGTATTTATTCTCTCTAATCTCAACACAAATGATCTCAATGTCACTATTTATTTATTCTTCAAATACAACTTACATGTTGTGATGTATAGTATAATGCCATTCTTTTTTAGAGTACTAAAGTTCAGTATTCAGTGTGTTTATTGCTGTTAATAAAGAAGAATGCCTAATATTTTTGATTTGTTATCATCATTGATAGCGGGTTTGAGAAATAACCTTCTCCACCAAACGCACATACACCAAATAGAAAAGGGAACAATGAAAAGTCTCTATTGACATGAGCACTTTCTAATTCTGTACACTGTGTTCATTTGCAATGGTTGGCCAGCAGAGGGGGCAAGTGTTCCAAAGACCTTGTTGACTCAGCATCATAAATCGAAATTAACAGCTTTACTAGAGTTAGTGCTTATTTAGGAAAACTTTGATTAAATATCAATGTCTATCATCAAGAAGTAAAGATTGGTTACAAGGATGAGACAAATGCAGATAAGTGGTTAAAGTGGAGATTTTATTGAGGGATTTAACAGTCGGCCATTCATACTCATACATGTGAGCCTTGACCTGACGTGTGTGCTTCCTTATACGTTTCTTATTCTTACAGAATGGAATGACAAGAATCTGTGGTCATTTTTATCTCATCTTAAACTGTATATTTGCGTGAATTGAAATACTAACACATATTCCAAGTGTTTGAGTAATAACGTTTTTTAATACATTTAATATAAATTTTCATTTTATATACACAACATTTTCAATAATCCCAACGTCTTGCACATTGAAACTCGTACAGAATACTGTGGCGTGTCAGGTCTTCAATCAGCCTAATGGGGTACATGTCACTCCACTGCTCATCGATCTCCACTGGCTACCCATGGCTGCCAATGTCACTAATGCTTTTCAAGCTTGTCTAATGAGCAGCATTTGAAGTTAGTGCTTGCAATAAGGTTTTACCGTTCTGAAGCATTACTGTTGTCCCGCTTTTGGAAGAAGCTCTGGATGAAAGCATCAGCAAAACGGTAAATGTGGAAGTAATGTGACATGGTGCAACATAAACAGAACAGCCTCATATAATTGCTGTAATAGTTTTTCATTATACACAAGGAAACTGCATCCATACATGCGGAAATTTGCATGTACAAAGATATAAACAAAGCGTCTAAGGACAATATTTACATTGTATACAATCAATTGCCATCAATTCCATTCATGTGAGCTTGGAAGAGTATTTTGGCATTTATTTCCTCCCCACATGTCTATGCTGTGGCATTGAATGCTCCATGGAAACCATAGGGCATGTTAACAGGCACCTCAGCTCGGCCCAGCTCCTCAAATGTCCTGGCATCCAGAACCAGGAGGAATGTGCTGTTTTCCTACAAGACAAAGGCAAAAGATGGGTTCAGATTTAATCTAGTTTACGATTTCCAGAAATCAGCTTTGTGCATTTAAAATGATTTTTCTACTTGATATATTTAACTACCAGTTTGGGCTTCAGCAAATCGAGAGATACACTTCCTGTAAACATACATATGGTACACTCTCCTGGGTTCTGCTATTGTATACCCCTATCCCACTTTAAAAAAAATCAGATTCTATGATTGTACTGAGTCATCATTAAGATGGGAGGAAACAAGGGAGCCTAGTCTATACCCCTTTTGTATATCCATGAACTATATCTTGAGAACAAAATAAGGTTGTGTGACTGGATTTCTATTGTTTGAGGTACAAAGAAAATTTTCGCTTTGTCCAAAATCTTTCACTCAACCTGACTGACCTTGTTCGGGGTGATGACAACAGACAAGACCACACCATCGTCTTCCTCCGTGGCGTCAGGGGAGGGAACGAAGATCGGCTCAGATGGATAAAGACCAGGTTGTTCCCACACCTGTCAGGAAATCATGACTCATCAGTCTTGCAGTTTGGCTGTTAGCACATTTTACTTTGCTTTTACAGACTTCAAATTTTAAGCCATCTTATTGATCATTTGTCTCCCTTTTATTTGGTATATTTTATTTGCTGACATACTACAGTATAACTCTAACTGTATCCTATAGTCTGCATAAAGGTAAGAGTATATGTATAACAGACAGTATCTTACACTTGGTAACATCTGAGGGACTCACCTTCATGTGTTTTCCATTGAGGTCCATCTTGATCAGTGAGTCTCCTACCAGGTGTCTGAAGCCGCAGCCGTAGAAGTAGCGGTAGGGATGGGTGTTGTACTTGCCATAGTTGATCTGTGGGAACTCCATACCACCATATTGTTCAAGATCGTCCCCGTGGAGGTTCTCGTGGGTACAGAACACCTGGACCAAGAAGAAGAAGCAGTGTGGGTACTAGGGCACTCATTTTCAAATTAAAATTGTCGAGATTTTAGGCTTGGCTGGTTTAGTGGTTACTGAGGTAATATTATAAATATAACAAATATTGTATGTGCAGTTTGCAGTATTACTACAGCATTTTGTGCATCCATAGTGCTGACCATGTTTTTAATTAGTTGAATATGTGATACTTTGGAAAGCTTCATGCAGCATACTATGTGTACAAGGCCATAAGGTCGTGAACCTGTATGTTTGTATGACTGCGTATCCTTTGTGTAAGTGACACCATTTTATCAACCAACCGTCTTAAGTTACTGATTGTTCTTTTGTGTTATCAGTAGGTGTTGGCATCTCTGACTTTTCTACACATCCATCAAAGACACGCTTGACATAGAAATGATAAAAAGTGAGTTGATAAGTGTAGATCCTGTAGCCTACCTTTTTCTTGTCAGTTCTTATAGCAGTGGCTGTAGTGTTGGGCCGGTTCAAGTTCTGGTGATAGGTTGTGTCATGGTTGACATTTAGAGGCAGCACGAAACGCCGTGGGAACGCTCTACATAAGGTGTTATACACCTGGTGAGGAGATAAGAATCTTTTCAGCAAATCAACTAACAGACCAAAAACTAACCATGAACACAACATGGAAGCATTGAAGGTACAGTTTGTTGTCTGTGGCATTTTTACCTCATCGAGAGCTTCTCCAGACTTTCTCAGATTCTGGATGTTGTAATTAGAGATTGCCTCTCCATCATCTGAAGCACACATATCGACGATCAAGAAGCCGTCCTCCTCGTATGCGTTGATCTGGTGGAAGGTTGACATCGCCTTGGCATGATACTTGACGGAGCTCACCTGGAAGAGACGGGTGAAAGGAACCCACTTTTAGTTGATGTACATTACAACAGACTGCATTTTAGAGGGTTGGGTTAGAGACTTACCTTCCCTGATTTCTTGTCAACCAAGTGGAAAACTGTGTCGAGAGATGGGTCCCAGGAAATGCCATCACTGATGCTCTTTCCTCTCAGCTTGCCTGTTATGATCGTCATCAGGTTCATCTTGATGGGCTGCTCGATGAACACCACGTAGTTCTCAGACATTGCTGTGATGGATGAAAAAGATTTATATTAGTCTCAACTGTTCAAAATTCCGAATGCATGATTCAGAATCGACCGATCAACCCACAGTTGAGAAAATACCTTTCCCTGATACCAGGGCTCTCTCTCTATATATATCTCTTAAATGTATACCAAGCTGCACAGAACTCACTGGGATCGTTTAAGAACTTAAGCAATTGATAAGTAGATTGAGTAATACACAATTAAGTTAATTAAACATTAGTCATTTTCCCCCCCA
Source organism: Pseudopleuronectes americanus (assembly GCA_038501795.1). Classification (NCBI taxonomy): domain Eukaryota; kingdom Metazoa; phylum Chordata; class Actinopteri; order Pleuronectiformes; family Pleuronectidae; genus Pseudopleuronectes; species Pseudopleuronectes americanus. The sequence goes on from CM076719.1 coordinate 18,418,376, forward strand.
AAAAATTATGAAAAATTGCCAGTTTCTCATTGTCCTGCCTGGCAATGTGATGATTTGCCTCTTTTTTTTTCCATGCATTTTGTAAACTGAGTATCTTTGGGTTTTGGAATTGAAGAAAAGGAATCTGCACATTCATCAATAATGAAACCAATGATAACCTGTGATTGAACGTTGGATATTTGAAACTCTGAATTTAATCACAATTAAATAGGCAGATGTGTAGAATACACAAATAGTGAATCTTGCTCGTTTAAATGAATGTACAGTCAAAGCTCAAGTAATGAAGACTCTGGTTTTACTCACCAAAGCTGTGGTAGTAGGAGGGTCTACTCTTGTCAACAGGGGTAATACTGCACAGCACTGTGGCTCCCTCCAGGGTTTCATCTTCTGTTTCTTTAGTCGGAGGCACCCGGATGATGTTGTAGAGTCCTCCTGTCAACACAGATAACATATGAAGTTTCTTTCTGAATGGTCTCCAGAGACACGGTAGTATTGTTCTGCTGCCTCGTCTCTCACTGCACAGGCTCAGATGATGCCAGGTGAACACACTGAGTGATGTTTCCTAAAATACCTTTAGAGGTGTAGGAATTCCCCATGTTGTATGATGTCCCATCGGGCTCAGTGTGAGGGTGAGCTGTCGCTCCATTCACAGCAATGAATTTGCTCCAGTCCACCTAACAGGAACACATACATGTATGTTAAGATAGATAACATGTCATTTAGATAAGATACTTATATGATATAATCAGTGACAGTAGCCTGCAACCCTGCTATTAACTCAGTTATATTGTCATTGCCTCTGGAAATCAGTCATACACAGTCCTGTGGTACAAGTGCATTAACCTTGGTGTTACCTTTTTGGTTGTCTTTAGTGTCTCAGGATCCACCTTGTGCATGATATTGGTTTCAGTGCTGACATAATAATCTCCTTTGTAGGTCACAAAGCTCACATTGGCATTATCTGAGGGCTCTAGAGAAGAGGAGCAAGGTGTCACAGTTAATAACACAGCACAAGCTCAACAACAACTCACTGTACAATCATGTATTTCAAGTAACTCTATGTATGTGGATAGTCTCTTCACAGTCAGTGTGAAACTCACTTGGTAACTCAAATCTTGACAGGAAGCGTTGGAAGAAGTTTTTGCAGGGGTCCGGCGTGGTGACCGTCCCAAACTCAGACACTACAATGCGGTTGCACTCCTTGTTGGCTTGGTAACTGTCACTGGACAGGAAGCGGCTTTTGTAAGTCACCTGACCGTGAGATATTTTGAACTGGTGCAGTAGAGCCATACCATCAAACCAGTGGTTGAACCTGAGGAGAAAGGAAAGGGACAGGAGAAATGAGGGAGCTCCACGACACAAGGCAATTATATTTATATCTCGCCACATCTATAAAGAGAAATTCTATTCTCACATCCCCCAAATTTATATATTTGGACTCACTTCTGGTTTCCGATCTCGAACTTCCCAGGCCCATTTCTCAGGAAGCTCCCATTGATCCATTCCGGGATTTTGCCGATGATTTCGGTATTGATGGGATCGGGGGTTTCCTCAACCGAGCTCACGATCTTCTCAATGCACGGCAGCCCCTGCACGTCTGTGAAGTGGTTGATTTGCTGCCGAGACTTGGATTTCTTGAGCGCTACAGGAGAACATTTTTAATTGCAAACCCCAGTCACATTTTCGTACCATACAGCAAAGGGCACTATTATCAAATATTTGGTATTAAATTAAGTTGTAAAACCTGCTGGTACAACCAAGTCCTTACCTGGGCTGCTCTTGTGTTGAAGTGTGATGGAGGTCATGGCGGTAGCTTTGTATCTTCAGTATGTAGTGGAGCTGGAAGGCCTGCACACACACTCCTACTGTAGCGCTGCTGTTTCTCCCACACTGGCACTACTGCTTTATATTGCTCTACTCTTGACACACCCCCTGTAAACAGTCAGATAGAGCCGACCGTGATTTCATGCTTATGTAAGGGTTTAAAAAATAGTACTTTGTCATAACAAGATAATACAAGTGGTACAGTAACTTATTGAGCGATAATCACCTCATTGAACCGTGAAGTAGAAAAACCACCGGGGCAGTATTTATAGTTCATTTCAAGTAGTATGTCTGTCCTCATAGTTATCTATTTGATATGGTAAATAATGCAGGCAGATATGTGGATATGGGGAAGGCAGATAAGCTAGGATAATTTGCTTGGAGGGAATCGAACACACCATCTGCTTGTTTTCCTTATTGCATTTTCTATTTCTGGAATATTTCATAATTTTGTTCTACTTTTAAATATATCTCAAGCATTAGCAAAATACACAATAGATGCCTGTGAAACAGTATAATTCACAGACATGAATATAAATATATAATTCACATGTCGCATACATGAATGATGGGATACGGACACAGTAGATGTAGAACTGTATAAGTCATGTTCATGCATCAAATCTATATCACACAGAATGAGGTGCACTAGAGGTTTGATTCATTAAAAGTGTTTTTTTGACAATTTTTTTAAAAACATTTTTGCATTTTCATTGTATCTGAATGTTGCCATTGATCGTTACCGATGCCAGGGAGATGACGACCCTGTTTGTTGTCCTTTAGCAGTTTTACTCAAAAACTACTGAACCTTTTTTATCACTTTGTGGGGGAATTATTTCTTTAAATCATTTGAAAATTTTAATTTAAAGATTGCGAGGAAATTTATGCAAGATGTTATTATATCTGGAATTATTTTAAATACTGTTACTTTGGCTTTCCTCTGCTGTTTAAGAGGCTATCACTGACTGGTTTGTGTTTATTTTGTGTTGTTTCAACAATTCATATGAATGCAAGTTGAATGTTTGGGAAGAAAATGTATAAACATTTTTAAGACACACAAGCTTGGGGAAGGGGAGGGATATGGGCAAAGAAAGAACTATTTAACTCTTGGGGCAGAGCCAATCAGAGTCTTACAAACGCTCCACTGTAGGATGGAGGATCCATTTTTATGGAATACTCGGAAAATAATTATTTGATCAAGTTTTTTTAAATCAATATTTCAGTAACTGATATCTATGATTTGGGTCAGCTTGATTACTGAATGTAAAGGAACTTTTGGCCCAGTTGAAGGTATGAGCTCTACTGAGTGCCATTCTGTTTATTTGTGCCCTTACAAAAATCTGATGTGCTGATTTGATTCAATTGTTTGTTATATTATTTAATACACAAATTAAGTAGGTCTGAAATATTTCAGAATCATTTTTAATTAGATATTTAATATGCTTATCTTGACTCATTTAAGTTATTACAGGCTAGTTCATGTTCAACAGGTTATCTCCATTACTTGATAGGACAGAACATCTTACAGGCACAGCTCATTCTTGTTTAACCATATAGCTTTATCAGCTCTTGCTTTGTCTTATCTATATCAACACCATTGAACATTATGGGCCTGGTCTATCAAAGGTGTGCGCGTGTCAAAACGTGTCCTAACTTGATGTCTCTAGTTGTGACTCAAAAGAAGGTTATATCACATTATATTTCCATAGTCATATGGTCATTCCCAAGGGTTCACACACTTTTTCATGCCACTATATAGATGAACCAGATGACCTCAGATTTTGTAGCAGGACAGACGCTTGGATTGGAGGCAGGTCTGTACTTGACCATATTTGACTCTGTTTTTAGTTGCTGTTCCTATGAAATGTTGCTGTTTATCTGGGATAAAGGACACTGCTGGAACACACGTGGTTTCACTGCTGGAGGCGATGGACCTTACAGCATCACTGCTTGTTCTTCATTAAAGGACCTACGGCACATTTTCCACTGGGCAGTGTGCACAGACTGAATTGCCTTGTTTACATTTATTTTATAAGGTTTACAGATGCAAATTGTAGCAGACTTGTTTTTTTAGGTTAGCTTCTAAACTCAACATCATAGTAGAATAACACTCCCTCTACTGTTCTTTGTGTATGTCACATCGCGAGTTGGCATGGCATTAATTCTTGGTGTGAAACCAATGCTTCAAATAGACAGAATATGCCAGGCAACCAAACTTACTAAATGTTGTTTATTGTTTGCTAAATCTCTAGAAAAGTAACAAACAAAGTATGAGGTATAAATGTGTTTTTCCATTTTGAAGGGGTATTGGGGATTGTTACTGGCCATAAATAGGCAGCTGCAAAATCACAAAATGTTGTTTGTTTTTATTGTTTTTATATAAATATCAAGCTATCCCTTACATGCACCAGTTTCTATGTCGTCTCAAGTTTACAAAATGAAAGTTTTCTTTCAAAATTTCAATCAATCAATCAATCTGTACAGTGATGATACATCAATTCAATACATGATCAGCACATAGCATTGCATCACTCTCCTTTCCCAATCACTCAAAAATGAAATGTCAGAGTACTAAAAAACCTCAGTGTTACTTCCCATTTCTGGACCTAGTGTCGGGTCATGTCTGTTGAAAATAAAAACTTAATGTATTTCATTTTTTACTCAAGCAGCTTCTGAGTGGCACATCAAGGAAATTCCCATAAAAACAACTCATGCCCTGCAAAAACCCCATCACTGATTATGGATTGGACACAATCACAGAAGCATAATTAGGACATTTGCAGAATTTGCAGTGTTGAGGCTGTGGCTGATCAGTCCTGGACCTTCACCTCCATAATCTTGTGAATGCTTCTGATTGTATGATAACATTTGCAACAGTCTTTTAGTATTAAAGCACATTTGTTTCTAGCCTTTTCAGTACAGTCAAGAATTTACTTTTTTTTTGTTGGTAATCTCTTCATTAGATGAGAAAGAAAGAAGAAGAGTTGAGAACCCTAACCCCCTAACCCTGCATATGCCATATTTACAAATTATTTAACTCTATTCTATGAAATATTTGGGACATTATGAGCTCAAAATATAAATGATGCAACAAGGATGAAAGAGTTTCTTATCCTGAGCTGAAGAAAAACAGCTGCTGGAAATATCAAGTAGAACAGAAAGCTGACATCATAGCAACAATCAGCTAATTACTGGTGAATGATAAACCAGGATCCATATTGCAGCACAACATTGTCATAGAAGGTATAGTAACTCATCTCTAAACGTGTAATAGCTACGTTGGTCCACTTGGCAAAATGAAGTTATTTCCCAATTTGACCTCTCAAATTGTGAGATGCCTACATTTTTATCTGCCCATTGATTTACATTGGCTTGTGCCCATGTCAGGTGGCTCTCAAATTCCCCTCTGCATTTTTTTTGAATTTTATAACATAGTTTTGGCATTCAAACATTACATGCAGCTATGACATGTTTTGAGATGTGACTGGGTATGCGTATCTCCAAATTGTTCAGCCATTAAAGCACAAGAAAATGTTTTAATGACTATAATAAAAAAAAATGTGAATAATAATGTTTGACTCTAAACCATGTTTATTTACATTTGTTCCAAGTGTCAGATGAGAAGATGGATAGCAGTGTAATGTTTGAACATTACGTAAAGACCTGAAGTCAGCCGGTGTTTATCCTATAGCAGTCCCTCCAAAGTTCAAAAAATATACAATCAGTAAACCTCACTTTTTATCACACTATATTATTCTATTTTTTTTACTCTATTAATCTACGTTTAAACTGAAATAGACGACAGGGGGTAAGGGCCACATAAAGAGAAAAAATATTATGAGATTCTTCCTTCTAATAAAACTAAGACTTTCCTCTCAGTCAAGACTTTATTTTCATAATCATAATCTTACAACATAATGCGCATTATATCATGAAATTATTCTGGACATCCCAGTTTTTTTCCCTTCAATATGGCCCCCAATACTGTGTCATAGAAATAAAATGTAATAATGAGGGCTTGTGGTTTAAATGGGGTCACAAAAGGTTCAATATGGTCATTTTGTTTCTCTCCAGCTACTTATTAACTCTATTGGTTTGTGGTTTCTTTTAAAGGTTACTCCGATACATTCATTTCTAATTCTGATTAAACCCATTGATAATAAACCTCAAATTTCTAAAGAGTCTAAAAAACGAAAAAAGTGTTAGATATTCAGTGTGCGCTATGGGTACTTAATGTGTAGATAAAGGCTATACGTTAAACAAATCCCACTTTTGCTTGCACCTCCATGTGATGAACCTTTGGTGAGAAATAGTTTTAAAAAAGAAAAAAGTCGGAAATTCCACTATCAGTTTTATCATCAGATTAAAGTGCTTTTGATAAATCATGAAGCGGTGCTTCATGGACGGCTGATTCATCCTCATGGCTATTTTGTTGTCGCCACAGACAAGGAAAGCAGAAAATAGAGGGAAAGGCCCGGCCACTCTTACTGCAGTGGTTTGGAAAACCCAACATAGAAGCTCTATGGTGGAAAGCGCTGGAGGCAAAGTGCTGAACAAACATCTGTTCACAGGGAAATTAGGTTCACTGGGCCACAACTTTGTAACCCATGATTGGAAATTTTTGAGGGACTACACCACAAACAGACCTGAAAGGGTTAACCCGTATAATCTTAACATGTATTATCTTCAACCTGCTCAAACTTTTGAATTCAGTGTTGGATTAGGTGTTGTGTCACTATGTGTGACCATCATGAAGTTTAGGTAATCCAGTGCTACAGGCCTCCATTCACCACAAGGGTACAAATGTCTCGATGACACACTGTCGCCTGTGTTTGTGAGCAGCCTGATGGTGAGTTGGGGGCTGGTGCATTGAGAAAAAACATTTGTAGTTTACCTTCTTGTTTAAAAAGTGAGTTTTGATGTTGTGGTGAGGCATAAGAACTTCAATACCAATATCTGTGTTCTGGCTTTATCATGTGATCAGAAATCTGACCCTATAAACAGCTGCTGGTAATATATACTCTGTTAACAGTTCATCAGGAGCACTTCTAACTAATATAGTCTAATCCAACAGCCCTGCAAAAACACCCTCCTTCAAGTCGTAAACTTTTATATTTTATATTTATTACATAAATACAAATACACTTGTTATTCCATATGAATGTTGAATACTCTGAAATGATACCTATGTAGGTGTAACCGATGTATTAATTTAATTAGTTTATATTTCACCAAAAATCCACCTGAGTTCATACTGTTGTTTTTCATCTGTTTGTATGTACATTTCTTATGGGGAGTTTTATTTTGCTAAGTCATGTTCTCCATCTCGTGACGTCATTTCCTGTCGATTCGCGCTGTTTCTCTCGGTTCCCGCCTTGCTGCTTAGGAGAGGTAAGGACGTGCTGCTCGTTCCAATAGTTCAAGTGTGGTAAAAACGAACTGAAGGGAAAAAGAGGCACACACACATATTACTTTGTTCAGGTCACAGAACTGGTCATTTTTTACACAATGTGTCTTTATGTCTTTATTATACCGTGTGCAGCACTTGCTCTAATGTGCTAGTTAGCTTTCTGAAGCTATAGGCTAGCCGAGCACACATAGGTTTTCATGCAGTTCATATTTCCTTTAATGATGTGCATGGAGACATGTGCTACATTGTGTTTTACACAGGTATATGAGCTCCCCTTCTGTTTGTTTGTCATGTAAATTGGTTAATAATTCAGATTATTATAGTTCTTTTATAAAAATATATTTTTATACACACTGTTTATTTAAAATCATATCGCGTTTGAATATAAATCCATTAAACCTTTCGGCTAGGGAGCTGAAAATAAATGCAAAGGGATATAATAAAGATTTCTGATATAAAGAAATTGCGCTCTGTGCTGCTGAGGAGAGATGTGCCTGGAGACCTGGTGTACTGAAAACCTAGTGTTTACACAGAAAATAAAGAGAGCAGCTGTGCTGGTTTATTCACCGCAAGTCACAACACAACCCAGCGTTTGTATTGTCAAACACGCTACATATACATATACTATTTTTAAATTCATTAATACCGGCATATACATATGTACATTTATTTAATATCTCCATTTAACCAATCAAAAGCCAGGACTACCTGCAATCCCCATTGGTCCCAGTAAAGCCCCAAGCTTCAATGCAGATGTAAAACTGCCCAACAAATCGAGCATGACAGGAATATTTCACAAATTTTCCAACAAGGACATTTAGCACAGGGGCAGAGGCTCTTGGTTTCTCCTGATCCCACTCGTCTGTACAACAGAGCCTTATCTGTCCCCATCCACCAGAGGGAACCTCATCACGCAGGTCAAGAGAGCAGGTTGGAGCCTGACATGACAAAAATCACACGGTTTATTAATAATTTCATAAAAATGTACAGCCCCAGATCCTCCTGTTCTCAGCTGGGGTGTATTAAAATAAGAGCAGCCCCTGAATCACTTCCCCTGCTGTGGTTGGAAAATATTTAACCCTCAGGTGAAATTAGATCATCACTGTGAACCAGCTGCCGGTGGGTCTCTGAGGTGACTTTAGTCAAACGAGATAGAAAACCCATAAAGCCAGTCAGTGAAAATTCAAGAGGTTGAATAGAGTATGCTGAACTCTGGCTGACAGATTACACTGTTATCACATGGTTACATGTGTGTTTTTCTTTTCTGACATTTTGGTTGTAAAATGCCTTCTTTCAACAGAGTTATCTCTCAATTTAGATCAAGGTTATTATTATCTAAAGTAGTTTAATCTTTTGGTTTTATGCACAAAAACAGAGGTGTATGTTATAGATCTCACGGTGCGCAGGGACACAGACGCATCTAGGACGTCACTGTCCATGACCAGACCTCGCTGAAACCCTATGGCTTCATGAAGCAACACTTGATGAAAGGCAACTTCCTCTGTCAGTACCAGCATATACTCTATATGACCCCTTGACTTTTCAGTGACTGTCCTTATGGGGCTTCTTATCTCTCATTGCTGAAGTCAGACAGAGGTGTGAGGGATAATAATATGTCATTGATAAGATAGTCTTCACCCTGAACTCAAGAGCTGATATTTCTCCCACTGGTGCAACGTTATCACCTCTTAATGCAAACACTGGGAGTTTAATTAGCATACTAACATGAAGACATTAGTTTTTCCTTATTTTCTCGTTTGTGCCAGTGTGAAAGTGTTTCATTAAAAGTGCTCTGTCCTCAGAAGAACCTCAAAACATCCTGCTAGAAAATTTGATCTTTCTCTGTCTCTTTCCCCTTCAGATAAAAACCTCAGTGCACACGTCTGCTGCCCTAACTTCATTCAGTTATTATCTGAGGCTCAGGGTCGCAGCTTCTTCAGCTTTTGCAAGGAAATGGTCACAGATAGAACGGGAGCTGTGCTACTTATGGATGTTTGCATCAGGCCTCACTACCCATGAGATGAGGTAATGTGCTCCATGTGAAACCCCAAAGCATTCTGATGCCTTTCCATAGATGTGAAGATATGAGGAGATAGACAGTTAATGTTAGTTAAAGAAGCTGTGTTATTATAAAATAGTAATTGTCAGTAATGAGTAGCAAAAAGCTGCTGTAAGTCCAGGTTGATTTTAGTGAATCCAAAGAAAAATGTGTTACTACATTACATACATGTCCTGATTTAGTTTAACAGGAATTTGCTTTTTTAATTGTTTTTTAAACTTTAGGGACTACAGTGGGCAACTATAGAAACACAGAGAGGAACTTGAGCAACACCATATGCAAAAGTACAAATATACGCACACGTATATATATACTTAAGTATTTGTGCCATTTCAATAGAGGCATTTATTTGTTCTAGCTCAGGAGAATTTACAGAATAAAAGGAAGGTGTGGAGCCCATTGTGTTATTTACTTCAGCGTATTTCCGCCCTCTGGTGGCGGACTGCAGCACTGTTGGAGCCAAAACTGAATTAATAGTTTTTATAAATGATATTTTGTGGTTCTCTCCATTTCTCTGTCTTTTCCCCTTTATTTCTATTTTTATGTTTGCACAGCATATTGCAACTTAATTTTTTTTATGATATATTAAAGTGCTGTATAAACAGTTTAAAAGAACAGGACATGTTTGCCCTTGAGGGAAAATGAAGGAAGAGACAGTTTCACTTTCAACTGATACAAGATGAGGAATCGGGGGTGGGATGGAGCGGCTCCATCACTGACCGCCAGCGGGCCACGCACACACAGGCACATACACGCACACAAACATTTTCAAGCTTCCTGTTACAGTTCATAGTTGATTACTATCTAACCATAACCACACAAGTCGGCTCTGCATATAGTTTCAAGTTGTGTTTTTTCTAAAGATAATTAATCTTTAGTTGTACTGTTGTACTGTTTATAGCTGATACCGTTTTGTTTATGTAAATCATTTTATTTGTTTGAAGATGATTTTTATGGTGACATGTAAAGAGGTCATTGTAAACTCTTATTTTCGTTTCAAGCACTGGTTTTGCAGATAAATGTGTAAGTTTTTTAGAGAGACCCGCCACAGTTGGTTCATCTCCCGCTCTCAGTACAAATCGCACACAAAAACACACACACACACATACACACACACAAAGAGTGGCAGGAAACTCTGCCCACAATGAGTGTCACAGGTCTCACACCTATTTTCAAAGACCACAAGACAGAATCATTAAATAGTATGATGCGTTTCACAGACACACAGCCACACCCACACACTGTATAACTTTGGTTTGAAGGCTCTTTGGCAGACGTCTTGATTTGTCTCTCTGTGTAGAGGTGAGTGTGAAGGTGAACGTGCAGAGGACTGACAGAAGCTCATCAGTTTGCATCTTAAAAGGTAAGTTCCAGATGTTTTGTCTACTCATCATTAACTCGGCACTGCTGCATCAAATCCATGTTATTACACCAACATTTCTCTTGGAGGTTACGTTTCCACGCCTGTCTTTGTTTTTTTGTTTTTTATTATTATTAAACAAGATTACAAAAACTGAATGGATTACCAAGAGACCTAGTTGAAGGATCCACAAGGATTTTTTTTTAATTACATTTCAACCGTTTTTCCAGCGAAGCATTCATGCATCTTGATGGGGGGAAAAAAACCTGTTTTCAAATGACTCAGCAACAGTCACAGGTTTTATCAGCTCTGATCAGCAGGGATGGGAAAATCACGCGAGGGAAAAGACCTGAAAGGCAAGCTCTTTTGCAATGCTGTGATTTATGTCTGACTGGCACTCAACAAATCTTGTTCTTCGCCCACTTGTTCGAATTTATTTGAACTTAAATCCTGAGCTAAAAGCAAAATGGACAAGTGAGAAAACCACAGAATATATGGCCCCTAACTTCCATGTGGGGGCCAATAAGATGCTGCCAACTTGTCTGTGTAAAACCAATTTTTCACTGGGACATTGTCTCAGACATGAATACTGACCCACAAGCTTTGGCTTGGGTTCTAAATTTGCATATCTTTACTTATGTAATTTCTTTTTGATCTATTGCAAACATCAGCTTTGTTAAAATCTCACTGAAACTGGATTGTAATTGTAACCCTGGTCATGAAATATCCATCTCTTGATTAATGTAAAATAATAAATAGCTATAATGTTGTTGGCCTATAATAATCTTATTACATTTTTTTTTATACTGTACTGACATCTAACTACATCTAAGGGTAGGTTGTAACATCTCAGAACCGTCTTCCACTACATCCCTACTTGGTTCATGTCTGAGCTCTGACTGCAACAAGTCTATCTGTAGTGACAAAATATGACACCCCCACGCGAGGGAAAATGTACCTCAGCTCCGGTTTGCACAACATGTTATTCCAAACAGGAACTGTGGCAAAACGGTGTAAAATATTCATCAGATTTGGGCAACGATTTGAAACATTGCAATAATTAAAAAAAGTTTGCATCACTCAATACTAGCTGTGGTTATGTTGTTTTTCACCAGGTCCATGATGGCTGCCGATGACTGCTGCCCTGTTAAATTTTATGGTACATGCAATGACGCCTTCTACTTTGATGGTAAAAGCGATTTCTTACTTTTATTCTTTTTCAGGTGGTGAATAAGATATTATTATTGCATTTATTTATAACATATTGAACGTTTCGATATATTTATTAAGATTTGCACCTAATTCCTGTTGTTTTTGAATGCTGTTATATAATATACCCCAAAATCTAATCAGCTGTTTACTTCTCTCTGTTTAAAGTTGCTGAAGATGGTAAGGTGCCTCACACTCACGATTCCCCACTTAGCCTTCATTTGTAGTAGAAAATAAATGCAGGGATCGCACACGTGTCTATGATGTAATATTCTTTCTCTTGAAAAAACAAACAGTTTTGGATGGAGATGCCTTCGAAGATTCTGGGAAGAGCTACACATACAACCTCCGGTGCAAGGACAACAAAATCCTGCTTCTTAATGCTACAGACCAGTTTCAACTACAGCACCTACGGACACAGGAGACTTGTCGACCCGGTAAAATGCAGCCACATGAGTCAAAATACTTTCACTTACACAAGCTACTGAAGATGTGTGATCAGCTCTGAGACAGAAAACAGTCAGTGGCCTATTACACAATGCACGTACTGTACACCCAGAGAGAAAAGGCAATTGCTAACAGAATGGTATTAACCCAGACTCCGAAAATAGCTCCTGCACACTGTGAGGCAACTGTTTGTCTGTGCTCCCTCGGAAAGTACAACTTCCCCAGTTGTGCCGTCACTGTTCCAACTTTGGTGTGTTCATGTGCTTCCGAAGTCGGAATGTGGAAAACACAAGTAAAAATAATCACTTGTGTACAAACATTTTCGGGAATTTTTCCAATTATTCCAACACCACATGAATGCACGATGTGTTAGAGTTAAGCCATGAGAAAGTACACAGTAGCCCCTGTTATATATTATAGATTAGTTGCATGAAATTCCTGCTTATTGCCACAAAAAATAGTAACACTATAATCTATTATTAATCTTGACCTATATGATATACCACTCAATCATGATTAGACAGATGAAGCATTTCATGACCTAAATGTGTTACAGTGTTAGCAGTGAAATAACTGTTGGTTACATTAGTATCTAGAATCTTACTCAGTAGAGCCCATATACCTCCACAAAGGCCCGACAGGCAACATAAATTAAAACAGGCCAGGTACAGTTCTAAACTCCACATTGGTGCTAGTTACACGTTTCATGCTCTTTGTGTTACCATACATTTGCTGACATATATTGAGCCTCACATAAATCCTCTTAGTCTCGATTTTTAATTGGATCTAAATGAAATTATTCACACTGCATGGATAACAACCCCAGGAATAGTTTTCATCCAGATTCACACAGAATTCCCATTCATAAAGCACTTTGCCATTTTGAAGAAAGTGCATTAAAACAATTCCCACTGCCTGACCTACACCACATCCCTCCATCAACTTTGACAGGAATCCATCCAGGTATCTTTGTGTAATCCTGCTAAGTGACAAACAGACGCAGGCATAAATAACATAAACTCCTAGTTAGTGGTAAAAATAAGAGCTCAACAACCTGCACCTGCAGCTGTGGGTTGTGGTCGGAGAGCCGTGGTTCTAATTGCAGAAATTGGTTTCATGGTTTTAGCGTCCGTGTCAGAATCGTTACTTCTAGTTTTTGTTGATGCTGGAACAACACTGTGCATGTTATATTAGTTGGTGGTTCATTGGTAGCATTGTGGACCAGCCACTGGGGAACCACACTGAAACGCTGTATAGAGTTTCCTATTAAAGTTGTAGTGCTTCAGCATTTGTGAGAATAACATCCTGTAAGTTCGAGGGTGTTTACATTTCAAGTGGCTGACAGTAGTTGTTACATTTAAGTTGTGGCAGAGTAAGTCATCTGAGGATACTTCTTCTCCTCGTCGTCACTCAATATGATGAAGATGTAGCAAATGATGTTTCCACTTTTCTTCTTAAAAATCGCTCCAAGAGTATTAAACTTCCATTGTCATATATACTGATTATGACAGTGAGAGACCTCTGTCTTGCTCCCACTGCGCCTTCCCCCCCCACCGTCCTCGTTGCTGATTGGTCGTAACAGTGTAGTGGAGATTGGGTCATCCAGCTTTCTCTCTTTCCAAGTCACAGAACCACAGCTGTGTATTCAAACCGATTAATTCCAGCATATAAACTACAGCTAGCTAGCTAATATATAGCTGATATGTTCAATATTCACTAACATGTCATCCCCACCATCTTCTCTTGTGATTTTTCTTTTAAGAGTGCAAATTCAGCATCCACACGTATAATGATCATTCCAAGGCAGAAGGCCCGGGGGTAGCAGTCATGCTGTACGCCAACAAAAATGGCAAGAAGATAGTGGCGTGCTGCAAGGAGAACAATGAGATCTATTCTGAGGCAATGGTGAGGATGACACAGTGTGTATTTACAGTGTGTGAGTTGATGTGTGAAATGAAGGCCCTCTCTGCTTTCACTAGGCCTGGAAGTTAGCTTGCTGAGAAGTAAGGAGTGGCCACCTGCAGAGTGGTTCTGCTGCCAATGCAAACACAGAGGACTTGCCGAGTCATAAACATGCAATGAATTATGGGAAAGTTAAAGCTGCAGCAATTTTATGTGTAAATATATCACTCATAGTTAACTGTGTTAACCTTCTTTGTTACGGTTCATGCTGTGCTGCTTAGATTCTCTTTTTCTTTTATCCGGTTTGCCACTAATGCTCTTTTTTTCTACAGGTTCTCCCATTCGAAATTAAGGATAATGCACACAAGGCCTTGTTCTACCTGACAAATCTCACAGCTGACAAGTACATGTTCGAGTCCACTGTGTACCGCTCTAAATTCCTTGGATTCACCTGTGTCGACGGGAATCCCTCTCTGAAAAAACTAGTCTTGCGTAGTAAAGGTCCCGATGGCGTTGACGAGTCCTCTGAGGCTACTTTATATGAATGTAATGAATGATTTCAAAAAGTTCTCATAAAAAAACATACCTTGTTTTGTTTCATTAAAAATGAATTGCATCGTGAAAAAACCTGCTGTCCTGTTTGTGCATTAAGTTCTTTCTCTCTGTGGAGCTTCCCAGCAAAGGACTGACCCATTGTCGTTCACCTCGATAAAAAGATGCATGTAAGCATATAAAACTCCAGTCTTTAATAACATATAAGTCCAGTTTTAAATAACAAAAAACTAATTATGAAAAAAGTAATTGAGGAATTTATTGTGTATGATAAAGATATGAAGTAACAATATATGAAATACACATATTGAATCTCCTTTAAAGGAAATGTTACTTCAGCATTCATAAACATTTCACTTAATTATACATGATTGTTGTTTATTTTTTTCCCGCCGGTACTTTTGATTTTGTTATTCATAACAGTGGCGCTCAGTACAATGCACACCTTCATCAAGGCCAACTGTCTGCTTATGAAGCCACATCTCTACAACTGGATATTTATTTGGATCTGCACACTATCAGAAATATCAGTCCCCTGGCCAATCTCACAATGATAAACAATTTGAAAAGAGATTCCTGGATCTGCATCTAAATTTAAAGAGTTATTTTCCCTGAACCTTAATACATATTTTCACCAAGATTCATGGAAAAAGTCTTGCTTACAAACCAACAAAAACATTGATTGTGGTTACATCGAACACACCTTCAGAAGCATCTTTGGCTTCAGTTCATTGGTCTTGATATTGAACTGACCAATAGTAAAGGTGATGCAGCCCAGCTAACTTTTCCATCTCATGGCTACGTTTCATTTCTGCCTTTACATCTAGTATCACAGCAGTTGCATACAGGCTTCCTTCACTGAGCCTCTTCGTCTCCTCACCTCTGTGGCACTTTATTGTTTCTGAAACAAACATGTATTCAGAATTGATTTTTGCTTTAAATGTTGATCTTTAATATCATCCCTCATCAATGGGTAAAAGTGAAGATGTGACTTACATACTTCATAGACACTTCTGTCAAAGAGTGTAGATTTCTGCTCAGTGATAATATGTCACAAGTATGGAACCATGAAGACAAGTTTATTCCACTGAAGCAGGAGCAGTGCACTCGTCTCACATGGAATTGTGTGCGTATGATCTGACAGGACATCAGCTGAACAGATATGACAAATTGACAGTGGAGGCAAACAGACCAACACCAAACTCATTAGCGCTTCTAAACATTTACTGCATGAACATTGTGACAAAGGAGTGAATCTGTGACCCCGACCTGTTGACCCTGCTCAGTCCAGCCACACAAAAATAACTGCTGGTAATAGCTGCATGCAAGGAGTAGCAAGTATATGCTGAGTAAATGTCCCCGGATTACATTGACATTTTACCCCATTTGCCTAAAAGTTGTAAATAGTTTGCAAGCGATGAAAATAAAGGTTTGTTTTTTCCCCCCCCATTTGAAATTGGCTGACTCACACAGTGGAAGGAGTTTGTAGTTCATACATTAAATACAACACAAGTCAATATGTTACAGAGGCTTTCACATGACAGACACCGTTAAGGTCTTGAGTGATACCTGGTTGGCAGAGGACGGCATTTTGCAGCTGTTAAACTCAGACCCTGCTGTGGCTTGTGCACTGTTTGCTGACGAGTGGTCCCTCCTGCAGGAGATGCACAGGTCGGCTGAGAGTTGCTGGATGGCTTGGATTCTACATCGAGCCTCCCTTACCATTAATGAACCTTCACAAACCGGCCATTACAAGCGATTCCACTCAACTCTGCACAAAACAGTCTCCGCCCACTCGGCTGAGGAACATCTGTCACTTTAAAGCCGCAAACAGCGTTTGCTTCTGTCAGACGAGATACAGGAGTACGCTCTGAACTGGACTGTGATGATGAGGCTGTAGCAACAACAGAAACATTGACCTTATGAATCGTTTATAAATGCTAGTGAAGTCCCTCAAAAACAAAGGCTAAATCTGTAAGTGCTGCACTGTTATTCCTGAAGCGTTTACTCATGGTGTTTGAAAGAAAGTACATTTAAGACGTCAGCGACAAAAAGGACCCAAACCTGGATAAAAATACCCGATTGAAATGAGAAGCTAATTATATGCATGTCCCTGGTTAATATAACATCTGCAGATCAAGATACTGGATTTCTTGTATTTTAGAATATTGGGTCTTGACATTTAATAACCGGACATGTTGCTTAGTGATGACAAAAAGAGAAGCTCATCCCCCACTTGCAAGGAAAGATCATGGATTTCTGTTGCCCAATTATTACCCAGACTTAGCTGTGCAAGAACTTAACAAAAAGACAGAGCCCGAACTGATAGACATGAATTGCAATTACACTCATGTCAATCACTGTCAAAATGGTCAACATGATATATATTTATAAGAATTTACATAGAACACCTTGAATTTGTTTTTACAATCGGCCGGGACAGGATTGCTCCCGTCCCGGCCTCTGGATCCTCACAAGTCCACAGTCATTCATTTGCTCCAGAGCAGGGCGATGGCTTTGCAGATGCCCACGTCGTTGTAGTTGAAGTAGCAGAGACCGGCGAAGGTGACGGTGGACAGGAGGAAGAGACCTGCGTTGGCGGCCTTGATCTTTGCGTCCCCGTGAACGTAGTCTGTCAACACCTGCCCCAGGCCCCTAGGAGACAAACACAATGTGCAGGACTGATGAGCAGTGGATGAGTAATTCAAAATCTAAACGAGAGCTGTTCAAAATGTTTTTCAGACATGTGCTCCTGTCTGAAATTTTCCTTCATAACACCCTCAGTATCAGTCGGGAGTCTCCAGATAATTTTACCATCATATGAGTTTATCAAGGTTCCTACGATCATGGAAAACCTGGAAAAGTCATGACATTTTAATATGTGTTTTCCAGGCCTGGAAAAGCATTTGAAAAAAATCATTTAAGGTATACTGTATGCTTTTGAATTCTCATTGTTGGTTTAGATTTTGTCCCTTTTTCGCATATACATAGAGATTTCACAAAATGTTCTGTCATGGAAATTTGACTTAAAGTTATTGAAAAGTCAGGGAAAAGTCATGGAAATCCATTGTTCAAAATGTATATGAACCATGGTTTATATTAATGCCACCAGTTCTTATCAGCTAGGTGTTAGAAACCCCTCTTATACCCATGAGCCTCAGCTGTAACTGCTTCAGAGGAGAAGCCAGTCACAGAGCAGGTTCTAAATGCTTCATCAATGCCTTTGATCCAGAATCCAAAAGGCAGTACAATTTAAATAAAGTTAATTTCATGTCCAGTGTTTACGAACTGTTTTATTTGTTTGTTTTTTGTTGAATTGTTTGCCTCTTCTATGTTAGTGGTAGGGAAATGGACCAAACCAAAAAGTCAAAGTAAACATCAAAAATCAAGTTAGTTCGATCTTGATTTTTGGTTAAAAGGGACAGACCTGTGTTCCAAAGTTTTGCCACCATCGGGCAAATAACATGCTGCTGATTTTTGAAGTCAAATAAGTACAATCACTGAAACTAAAAAAACATTAAAATTAGGACCGGGAAATTAACCCAAAATGTATTGAAACTGACATTTATAACTTCTTACAGCCTTAATCTTGCTCATGTCGGTTAATTTGCTTATTACTCTCTGCATGTTCCTTCCTCCTCACTCCCCCGCTGACCTGTGCTCACTTTAAACGTTAACTATAAACAGCAACAATGATCAGAGAAGTTACTAAGACATGTACAGTAAGTGTACCACCAGGACCTAATAGATTCTTGAGCGCTCAATTCCACATTATATACTATGACTTCATGTCTTCTAGTGAGGCCACATTAACCAGGCTGCCGCTCACTTCAAACATTCCTCAGTGCTATAAAATCCTATTAGCCACTGCTTATCCTCAGTCCCAGATGTAAACAGGAAGTTTTACAACCTTTGCTTTCTTCAACGCCAAACGACATTGAAGTCTTGATCTAATCTGTTATGGTCAAAGAGGTCAAAGCTTGACCCCTGCAGACACCAACCCGCCCCTGAGAGACTTGGCTAAAGGAGACTTATCACTAGTAATGCCTGGTCTGTGGCCTTAACCTGCCATGCTGACTGCACTCTAACTGATGGTGGAGCACATCGCTGTGACACTAAGCTAAAGCCACCTTCTCGAGTCTGCTACGGTGAGACGGATGAAACAAACCTAAACCCTGGCACCAAGTTAGCCTTGTGTCAGTTAAACCTTAGTACCGGGTCGAGACCTTTGGGAAAGGAGATTTTGAAGGCTTCAAAGGACTCGGACTCTACCTCAATGCTCTTGATCTGTTAAATCACAATGTGTGTGTGTTAAGATCACAGAGGTGACGTTGAGTCAAATTGACGATTTCACACTGGACTGCACTTCCCTTGGGGACTCATGTGATGAAGGAATTCAACCTCCATGTTGGCTTTTTCCCAGGAAAGGTGAGGTCTGTGTTTGTCACTCAAAGTCACTGCCTGTCTTAGAGGCTGAAGTTTGTGGCAATGCTCCATTTATTTATTAAGCGTTTATAAAATTCCCTCTTAGAAGAGGAGCATTTTAAGTCTGAGCCCAGGGTTTTGAGTGAAAAAACAAACCAGACTAAACCTGCATCCCGTGCACATGCTGTCTGTGAATTAAAACCAGTACGCTCTGCTATGCTCCAGTCTGAGTTAGATGGGCTTGGCCATGAGGGATTATTGCGATTGTTGACCCTGACGTGCGATTAGAGCGTGTGTTCCGCTGAGGTTTGTCAGCCTGCAGAGGAAGGCTTTTGGAATTTCTTATTATTATAAACCTGTGGTGCTACGAGTGAGACTGTAGCAGACCCCGAGTGTCAAGAGTCAGAGAGAACACCTTTGCACATGTTAAAATAAACCCTAGATATTAAAAGTGTTAAATTGTTGTTGTTTTTTGTTGTATAAAGTTTAGTGGCCAATAACGAGCATCAGATTCACAGAGATTATTTTTTTTAATTTGCTTCCATAAAATTGAACATAATCTTACAGAAGGTCAAATGGATGTATCTTAAGGCCAAATTATACTCGTGTTGCACGCATGCACGCAAGACACGCAACACGCCCCTTTTGTGCCCTCTGGCGTCTTGCGTGCGTCAGCCAATTTTTCTAACTATACGACAAAACGACGCGAGCAGCGCGGAGCCCGCAAGGCTTGTGATGGTCTGCTTACTACTTCCCGTCCGGAGTCTAGTTTCCGGTTTCATGCCCCATAATACGCGGAAATGACGGAAGATTTAGAAGAACGAATGCGGAACAAATAGATGAGCACTTGGCAGAAGAGATCTGAAAGTATGACCGCTTGTATAACCCGTCACTGACTGGCCGATTTGTCCGCCAGAAATAGAATATGAGGAGCCGGAGCGGCGATGTAAATAAAGAGTCGACGAAGAAGAAGTCGTCTCTTCTTTGTGTGTTTTGTCTTCGACAAAAAAAAGTTACTCCGCCTAGTGTTCTGGCGGTGAATTGCGTTGCAACACGCGCAGCACGTTAGAGAAGCATAAACCAAAACGAGTCCGTCGATGCAGCTGCGTGGCCTTCCGCGGGTGCAGTCGCAGGACTATAATTGGGCCTTTAGTATCTGACTGTTAATAACAATCCCTACCACTGTGTGATTAACTGGTCTGACTTTCCTAACCACTAACCAACCAGCAGAGGAAACATGTCTGCTTGGTAGCTACCATGTAAAAAGGAAGTGCATCTATGTCATTAGAAACCTGAGGGTTAGAAGTGAAGATATGGCCCCATGAGAGAGGGTCTGACACCTTCATAAGTATCTTACCAGTGGCCGTGCAGTGTCAGGGCAGCCGCCAGAGAATAGTCAATGACAGGACCGGGGCTGAAATAGGCCACGGGTCCCATGGCCAGCAGCAGGATGCTCAGCGCTCGCTCTGCTGTCCAGTGCATGGAGGCGGCTTTGGAGCCAGCGCCGGCTGAGGAGCAAGAGAAACAGCAAAGGGTCAGCAACCACAATCATTTACCTGGTAAAACCACACGGTGTGTATAAAGATGGACGACAGGGTTGCTCCCGAAAAAATTAAGCCAATGCCTCTCCATCGCCACCTGGTGGCAGGCTGCAGTA
Organism: Pseudopleuronectes americanus; assembly: GCA_038501795.1. Lineage (NCBI taxonomy): Eukaryota > Metazoa > Chordata > Actinopteri > Pleuronectiformes > Pleuronectidae > Pseudopleuronectes > Pseudopleuronectes americanus. Next base: position 18,439,221 of record CM076719.1, read on the forward strand.
TATATTCTAAACTGTTTTTTTCCCCCGTGTTAGTGAACGGGACATGAACCAAACTAAAAAAGTATAGTATACATCAAACATGTTTCTCTCAAAGATGGTTTCTAGCATTTTAGGTAGATCTTATTAAACTGATGCAGGTCCTAGTGATCCTTTTTCAGATACGGATGGAGGGAGGAAGAGGAGACACGTCCTCCATCTTTACAGTCTGAGTAAAATCCGTTATGACAATAAACAACGAGCTGGATATTTGATTAGAGTTAGACACTCCTCCTTTAACCTGGCTAGATGACACTCAAAGAGTTTTTGTTGTTGGAGATGGACACCACTTCTATATCTGTATTGGGAAATATGAAGCTGCTGCCAGCCAAATACAGAAAATGAGATAATGGGACCCAGAGTAACATCCCTAAACTGAAACCACACCATAGAGCTACATTTATATTCTGTGTATGTCCTTGAGTAATATTTTGTATTATTTGTGTGTCACACCAAAAAGTAACTCAGATGTCATTTGTAGTCATTTTGTGTCTCTTTGGGGGACAAAACATCCCGGCTCTGATTTAAAGTAACTACATGTGCCTGCCTGCACCTCGAAATCTAACTTAGTAATTAATGTGTCTCACCAAACGTTCAACAACTAATATGTAACTGCAAACAGTTAGACACAGCCAGACAACACAATAACAAGAACAAATGAGTCATATAAACACACACCCTCACACCTGTGTATAGATGTTAAACATAGCACTTTATTGAAACCACTCTTTTTGTCCATGTCCTAAAATATTGGAACGTGACAGGTGTTTCCTGTTGCCCATGTGTTCCTGTTTCGATGGATTGTAACCAAAAAATAGCTCCTAGTGTCTGCTCTCGGGTTTCACCTGTGAATACTGTGTTTGCTGTTAAGAAGGATTAACGAGAGCAGAGGGTTCATTTTAAGAAGATAAGAGAGGAAAATCTATCAGAGCCGTTGCATAAAGAGTGAAAATAACTAATAAAAGAAAAACTGAGACAAACACTGTGGGACAGAGCAAGAGACACTGAACAGGTCGGCAAAGGAAAGCTCACATTGTGAGAGATGTGAAAAGAAAGCACAAATAATAATTATAAAATTATCGGGTATCCGCAGGTTGTTAAACGTAGGTAAACCTGTTTTAAAAAAAAGGTGATTAACTCCGTTCCCAATTGCCAGTAGAGAAGTTTGCCTTTCCGTGACTTTTCCACCGGTGCGACATGATCAAACAACAACAATTGACGCATTAATCAACACCTTCCGAACTAGAGCGTGATTGGACGAGACGTCAGAAGGAAAACAAACATGGAGGAGGACCAATATTGTGTGTTTTGTATTGCAGTGTAATGCAGAGTTTTATTGTTGTGTTTAGTCGCAGGTGAACAAGTACACAACATCCGGTTAGTGATGCTTCCTGGTCAGCTTGCTCTCTTTGACTGTTGCTGGTTTCTATGGGAGCTGATAATCGTACCACGTTTGTCATCAGAGGCTAATCGAATCTAAAGTCGTCCCTGATTATCCTCTAATGAGTAGCAGCCAAACAAAATGTCTTCTAAACCTATAAAAGACTCATCTAACAACAAGGCTAATGTGACCAACTTTAGGTGTTTGACAGATAAGGCTGACGGTATCTGGGTGGGTCACAGTGGTGAGGTCTGCTGACCTAGCATGAACCCTGTGTCGAAATACTGACACCACTGTAGCATCTGGTGTGCTAAATGTGGAGCACAACCACACAGGGCTGCGAGCCAGCTGCTGTCCTGTCAGACACAGAAACTGGGCTCCTAGCAAACGGAGACGTACACACGCAACATGTTACTTTTTTTACACTGAGCTCTTTTACTGTATTTAAATTCACTTGATTTAAAATGTCTTCTCTTTTTTTTATATTCTCTATGATATTGCTTTTATTGCATTGCTGAGCAGACCTGTCCAACACTTGTTTTGTTGATCCTGTACTAACATCAAGACAGGTCCAAAGATGATCCTCTTAGATATGAATATGACACCCTTACCCATTCATTGCTGTAGGACTGGTCGATATTGCCAAAAATTATATCAGGATAAAAATGTCCATCACAGCCAATATTTATAAGTATCTCGATAAATGTCACATTATTATTTCTTGTAAGGTAAAATCAGATTATTGCTCTGGAGTGGGGGTGTGGTTTTAGACTCTTCTTCATGAACAGAGAACGACCACCTCTTGAAGTTGATCTGTAATGTGTAAAACCTCCTCGCTTTCTGTTCCTGTTTCAATTTCCATATACAAAAAGATAATACAAAAAATGCTCTGCTGTCTAAAATATTTTTGCAGTATTAATATATGGGAATTCTTCTCTTATAATATGTAAAAGAATTTGGATACATTTTTCTTTATACTTCTGTTTGACTTTCATATAAGTCATTCCTGGTTTCCACCACACCCCATACATATGATAACATTTCATTTCACATTCAGTATGTATGTTGTGTAATATAAATTAAACTAAACTGTCTACACAATGTATAAGCATTATATTGACATTATATATGTAGGCTATCTATTGATAACAATTATATTACTACTGTAAATTATGTACAACCAGAGAACAGAGTGAACAAATCTCTGTCACATACATTACACAATGCATTATGCCATGATACCATTGAGAGCTAAGTGCTGCAGTGATAACAGACTTCAGGTCAGTCGGAGGTGAACCTGTGTTGTGCTGCTGATTCATCTCTGAGATTATTCGGAGGCTGCTGTGAGCCACGCCTTCAGTTTGTCAAGTACTGAGGCTAAAAGACTTGAGGATTTAACCTGCAATCATTTTTCTGAATTGATCATTTACTTTTCCAGTCTAAAACACGACGGCGAAAGGCCAATCATTTTTTTTCTAGAGCCTATTGTTGCCAAAAAGCCCAAACCTCATTCAGCTCAATTTAACATGAGGTAAGATAGCCTATTCTCTCTTTTGTGGAATGACGATCGATTTGGTTTTTTGCTTTTTACCGTGAAAAGTTACTCAAACAATTGATACAATTGACTGACTATAAATAAGTTTAACTGACTGATTGTTGCTATACCCAATGCTTGTATGTATGTATGTTTCCTGTATGTGGACACTGACCGTAGAGAGCCTGTGACCCATGAATCCTGGCTGTCAGCAGGTGGGGCTGCTCCTGGTACTTGTGAGGTACAACCAGCGGCCTGGACAACAGAGTGCTTTGATACAACAGAGCTGAGGAGAAAAGGACAACATGTCACATTTACAGATAACCTGGAATCAGCTGTATTCAGCTCACACTTAAACCCTTTAGTTCATATAAAGTAAGTTATTTATACATGTCTTGACACACCAAAGATTATTTACATATCCTACATATCCGGTCTGTGATTGAAATCTTTCTGAATGAAATGCAACAATAAATACCAACTATTCACCTTGCTCCCCCTTCGGCCCCCAGCATATTTATTGTTCAATGCTATTTATTATGACTACAATAATAATAAACTTTATTTCATGCTTCACAAGTTCAAATGAAAAATTAAGGGCAAACAACATTGATAGAATGAATTCAACATTTAAAAAGAAAACATCAGAACATGTTTTCTGTTTTGGAGAACAGTAGTAAGCCAGTTAGGAGCTGAATAAGATTTTCTTAACCACAGAGTGGAAACCATGATGTGCATGTTCATGGTCCACGTTCAGCTTTAAAGATTGAAGTCCCATGTTTCAGGATGGTTCCCTCACAGTTTCCGTCACTACGTGTGTGAGAAGTTGTAAACGCTGTGCGCAGTGAGTAGCACACAGCACGAACGTCCCAGTGAGTCCAGCTGCCTCTGACTGAGCGTCCCTGTCTAAACATGAACTATAAAACCCTGTATGACACGAGATCACAGGGTTTAGTGACTAGAGTCACACAGCGGTGGTTTTCACTCATAACCCCATTACAGGCGACTTGATCGTGTTCGATACAGCCGTGAACGTTTGGGGTCTCGAACACAGCGGAGGTTTAACACGTCCTCTCAGTCAAAACCTACAGTTTCACTGGAGTCAGCGCGCACACTGAGAAACACTCAAACACCGGGAACACACAGAAGAACTCACGTCTGAATCCTCTGCGACACACAGAACTCAACCTGACGATCGCCGCCATGATGATACTCCAACCAAGGTCACCACGGTTACCCGGATGTAGTTGACGCGTCGTCAGCGGAACAAAGATGTTGAGTGTGAGAGGAGATCACAGCAGTTACAGTACTACAACTACTACTAATACTACTACAACTGCTGATACTACTACTGCTGATACTACTATTGCCTGCCACTACTACTAATAATAACATTAACAGCAACAATAATTATATAAATAATAATTATTATAAAACATAGTTACAAGGTGCCGCACAAATAGAAAAATACAAGTAAAACACAAAGAAAAAACAAGGTTCTTTACTAAATAAAAGTGCAAAAATAGGATATCATAGAAAAGCCATGCCATACTTAGCAATGCAATAAAACAAAAAAATAATGAAGTACAAACGTAATGCCACAAAACAAAAAAACTATATTTGAAGAAACATAAAAACATGTTAAAATGGCATTTAAAAGAAAAGGAAATAGTAAAGAAATACAACTGTTTTTCTGCAAATTTTGGTAAGAATAATTTATAATATATAATAATAATAATAATCCTTACAATTTCACTAGGGCCTCACTGTCAGTGCCTGTCAGTGATCACGCCCTAACAAATTAAATTAAATTAATTTGCGCAATCCTCTTCTGCGCATGAGGTAAAGAAAATTAAAAATTAAAAATAAAATTAAAAACAAACAAAAATGTGTAATAACAAAAGCCAATTAATTTGCATTAAAAAATAATTAACTATAACCAGAATTACTCAACCCTTGAGTGTAACAACTATAAAATACAATTTCAAAAATGTCTAGGACGCAAAGCAGCACTGAGCGGGCCGTACACATGCATTCTGAAGCGGAGATAACTTCTCTTAAACGTTAAACATCTTTGTTAGAGTCACTTCTGGCGTCACATTAAAACGCTGAGTTATAAAATACATGGATGGTTCAGATGAGCGTGGGCCCGCACAGCAATGCATGCCGGACCTGTTTGCTCTGACGTCATTTAAACCTACCCAATATGACCTCAGATGACCGAGGCGGCTGTCGATTTAGGTTTTGACGTTGTTCTAAGCTATACAGGAAGCGTATTGCATTCATTGAAAAAAAGAAATATAAAAAGCTATGTAAAAACAAAATATTTTTGAAAAATACTCTGTTTTTCTAACTTTTTTCCCCCCCTGTTTTTACGAGCTTTTTCCCTGTTTTTACGAGATACAAATTCCTGTTTTTTATTGAGATAAAAATCCTGTTTTTACGACTTTTTTTTTCTCTGTTTTTCCGAGATTTCATCCTGTTTTACGACTTTTTTTTTTTCCGCTTTCAATAATTAAAAGCATGAAATTGAAGTTCCTGTATAGACGCGGACCTTACTGTTATGAATCTGCACTTCCAAAGAAAAGTTTTATATTTTAGCGACCCTCGAGGAGGCACAAACGATCTACTGTGTTGTTTCGGGAGGTTTCAAATAAACCTGAAAACATCAGTTGAAAGTCTCGACCGTCTTCGTCGGATGGGAATCTTGTTTTTGAATAGGGGTTCTAACGGCAGAAGGGGTTTGTGGATAGAGAAAGTGTGAAGGAAAATAACGGTGAGATGTCCCGAATCAATAACCATCTCTTCGTTGTCCTCTCTCGGCTTGAGGGCCTCCTGACATAAAAGAAGAACTGATCCCGCTCGGCTACATTAGTCTTTTGTAGTTCCACTTTATTTAATAGAAGGATATTCTGACCGTTTTAAGCGACGCTACTCGTTCTTTGGACGCTTTTAATTTGAAAGAGGAATAAAAAAAAAAGTCGTAATAAAAACAGGATTGTTATCTCGGAGAAAACAGAAAAAAAAAAAAAGTTAGAAAAACAGAGTTTTTTTCAAAATATTTTTGTGACATGTGACATTTTACATAAACCTTTATCCTTCTGTTTCATACACATAGCAGCCATTTTGACATTGAATAGTAGGTAGACATGTGTTACTAAAATGGAACCTCACAGATTTCCCAAACACTTTGTATAGTTACAATATACTTTATGAAGATGAGCACTGTTTATTTCTCGCCTTGTTGCCCTGAAATACTGTTTTGTTGTCAAAAGTCCCTGTGCACTGTTTTTATGTCACTTCACAGACTTTCACCTGCTCCCTGGCTGAGTGACAGAAACATGGGCGAACTTCATCATCAGTCCGCATTGCAAATAAACTCTTAGTAGTTGTGTATGTATATTTGGTCAGAGTACAAATACAGATATTCTACTCCAGACTGGAACCAACGTTGCCATGTCGCATTTCCTTAAAAACAGTAATATCAGTTGTTGGAGAGCGTCAGTGTTCTTCATCCATTGACCAGAGGGGGCGCAGTTTGTGTTCATGTTCATTTAGACAACCGCTCCATATGCTTTGGAGATCAGTGCTTTTCACCCACAACCCATTGCGGCCGGCTCCGACCCGCAGAAATCGAAGGTCATTCCGGTCCTCCACGTTTTCTCCAGGAGCTCAGCACCGACCTGCCGCTGCCTAGCTACGCTGCGTAACGACGCCATGGACAATTTCGATAGCTTCAACTCGTCGGAGAAGGCGGAGGCGTCGGAGCTGCAGCGGATGATCGCCGTGGAGCAGCAGAAAGCCCAGTTCCAGGCCCAGGTTGGTTTGATAACCGGACTCACCTGAACCGGTCCCGTAGCATCCAGGTCCCCAACACGTGAGATCACACACCGGTGTTGACCTCAGAGCTGAGAGCCTCTCTCCTGAGGATGGACTGTTGAGACAATATAAGACTCCTCTGCAGTCTGGGCAGAAATAAGCTGTTAGAATATGATGAGATACTCCAGCTGTTGATGGTGATATAACCCCCTCATGGCCGGGGACAGGGTATGTTCTGTACCCGATCTGTGTTGGAGCTGGACTGGAGAGGCTTAGAAAACAGTCAGTTTCAGCTACTTTAAATAAATCTGTTTTTTGACATCATTCTTGAGCACAAGGAAAGGTCACACACATCTTTCAGCACCAGACAGCGCACATGCAGCCACAATGCATACACGAACAACCAAAAGCACAGTGTAAAGATAAAAAGGTCATCACAAAATTATAAATTAAATCAAGAATATCCAATGTGCAGTCACAATGACAACTGTGTGCAACAGTACCTTGAATGTATTTTATTTACAAGTATCTTTAGCAAACAAGGATAACTTTGCACTGTTACAGAATAAGTGTCTGTCACAACTTCAGATGAAGGCCCAAGCCCCTTTAATTTAAGGACCAAGCATGGCACAGTGTAAATACATGGCTCATTGTTAGTTTGTTACTGCATTAAGAATGTTTTAGATGTTTAGAGACAGTTAACATGGACACCAATATTCTGATATTAACCTGATTAAGACAAAAGTCTGAATAAGACACTCATGTTGACATTTTGAGTACCTTACAAGAATAAGGTCATACTCTGAATAAGCTGTAATCAAAATGAGGCAAATGGAGTATTCTGACCTTAGTCACCTTATGTAGGCCTTGTATGAGTCTTAATTGCATCATAACGATCTATTGGAGTTTTCACAGCATTTTTAAAACATCGACATACAGCATCACCAACAGCTCTGTGAAACCTTGGGTTCAATTATAAACAAGTTGTTTATGATTCATATCAGACTATGCTCTGTAACATCTTAATTATCATAGTAGAACTAGATAATACAGATGCCGGTGTTTGTTGGCCTCAGTGTTTGCATGCAGAGATATTTGGAAGGCATCATTTCATCCCACAGCTGCACTAGCATTAATCACTGTGCCAACGTAACTGGGATTTGGCCAGTGTGTCCCATTACATCTGTAACAAATATCAACTGCTCATAAACACCTGCAGCTTTCCAGCTGACTTAGCTTTGACTCTGTCATCACAATTTCAAAGCCAATGGTCAGATGCTGGTTCTCTAAAACCACATATATTACCAAGGTCTTCAGTGAGAGGGACCAGCACATAAGGATAAGACACAAGGGAGACAAAAGACCCGCTCTAGTGAAGATCAAGTTCTCAAACTCATGTTATCTTACATTGGCAACACATTGTTTGCTGTTTGGTAACGTAGTCAAGCTAATGTTGTCGGGAGTGACACATAAAATACATGACCATTCTGATAGACACTTGTAGGTAAATCTTTAAAAAATAAAATAACAATAATGATACAAACAGTTGTTTACAATTTACTTTTCTTCATTGTCATTAGAGTCGGTTCCAACACGTTTGCCCGAATTACTCCTGTATCTTTTGTAGTCGAAAAGTAGAAACGTGCAGAGGTTTGTGTGTTTGATGTGAAGGGTAAGAGCTGCAGGGGTGGGCGAAGACAGAGGTCCTGCTAATTTGCATCTTTATAGATCTGCAAATACTAAGTCAAAGGTGTTACATGTAAGTCTGCAGTTTTACTTGATGGATTGTCCATTACGTCGGCCAAAAGTGTGAAGAGGAGGAGGAAACGGAAACAGAAGAGTTATGGCTCCGGTTTCTTTCCCTCCAGGAGAAAACGGAACTTCCTCAATCAATGCCCATTTTGAAAAAGTTGTGCCACCAGCCTAATAGACTTTTAACTTCTGGTGGGCCATTAAATGCAAGGATGGGAACAGCTGGTATAAACTTCCCATTGGCCATTTTCAGGCAAGGAAAGAATTTCTTTTCAAGGAAAAAAGTTTTGTATATATATGATTTTTAGGAACCTATGATTTCTTTCTTTTTGTTGGTATCCATCCTCAGTCTAGCTTTGGATTAAGTGTAACCACCTACTGATAATCCAAATAAAATGTCTTTCTCTGATCTGTCCATCCCCATGAATTATTATCCCCATACTTCTGTTAATCAGCTTTATTCTACTCCTCTTGATTCCAGGTGCACAGTTTCACTGACATCTGCTGGGATAAGTGTGTGGAGAGTCCGGGCTCGAAGCTGGACTACAGGACGGAGACGTGCCTGGTGAGCTGCGTGGAGCGATTCATCGACACCACCCTGACCATAACCAACCGCTTCACACAGATGGTGCAGAAGGGCGCTCATTAATGATGGACCACCGAAGCCAACAGGACTATATTAACAGACAGAAATAAAGTTTTTATGTTTTCCCAACACATTGATGGAAGATAATGTGAAGAGGACGTGGTTTTTTCGAACTTACTGTTTAGACTGATGGTGCGTGCAGGGTCCACAAAGAGTCATGTAACGTGACCTTAGTGAACTGACACTGTGATCCTTAGTCTACTTGACAAAATGGGGGACGAGTTCATTCACCAGCATGTGTTTGGAATATCTGGTTTCAGTGACTTCTTTTTATTTGTCTGTTTTAGTGTCAGAACAGTGAAAAATCATGTAACAGAGAAAAATGAGTGAAGATGAGAATTTATTGAAGCATGGCCACACGAATATCAAGGACAGCTTTGATTAATAACAGACTCCTTTCATATATTTATTTGAAATCAAGGTCAATGTCTTTGTAAAATTTCTTTGAAAAACATTCTCCTCTGCTGAAGTAAATGTATCCTGACACATTAAAAATGAAAATAAATGTACCATAATAAAGTAGATCAAAAATAACCTCATGACATCAGTCTTTTGTCTCTTTGTTTGAAAACGTACTGATTGGCCAAAGGGTTGGGGGGCAATATAATGAATGGATGTACACACATATATATATTATATATATTATATATATATATATATATATTGGCCTTGTCAGTTATTGTCAAAAAATAATATTTTTGTTAAAGTTGGCAAAGGCTACATGTATAGTAGTAGCACCTGCCAAATGGCTGATCTCTGTTCATGGTGTTATTTCCCTCTACCTGCGACAGACAATAATATTTTAATGTATAAGTTTATTCTTGTATCAGTACGAAAGCACTCCACATGGGCCCTGGGAGAACTCTCCTACCAAATGCCAGTCTGGGGCCTAATAGTCTAATGGGTGTTCCAGTTATATCAATATATTTTAGCAGAATGTTTTTCATTGAAACTTGAGTACATTGAATGAATCGTTCAAGTACCAGATGACATAAAAGTTACTGTTTTTCTTTTTCTAACAGTTCAGTAAACTGAATAGATATTTTTAAATGGGTGTCGGATGAAAAACAAACAGGATTCCAAGGTTCCAGATGATGTAGTTTTTCATTTCTCTGAATGTGGGTGAATGTGTCCGAACATATGTAAAAAGTTAAATCAGAAACAAAGCTACAGTGTAAAGCTGTTAATATTTTTCGCTGCCCTGAGTGCAGACTTCATGGCAGTTTCAATCCAGCCATGAGGCAACGCTGTGTGTTCTCCTGCAAAGTGCACCCGTCCCTCACTCTGGAACAGCTCCCTGGCGTATTGCCCCTGCTGGTAGGGCATATACAGGGCAAAGGCTCCCAGACTGTAAGGATCCAGGCCCCATTTCTTCACCAGCCCCCCTGTCCACAGGTTCCTAATTCCTTCTCCGTGCATCTTAACCAAGTCCTCCAGGACCACTGCCATCACCTCCTCCTCACTCATCCCTTGGAAGAGGGTGGAGTCGTCGGAGCAGGTGTAAGATGCCAGGAGGGCCCCTGCGTCTGTGCCCTGGAAGCTGTGGCTGGGGTAGTAGATGAAGCGCGCGGGACGGTCTGTGATGCTCTTCCCCCCTGTGATGCCCTCTTTCTCCCAGAAGCGTTCCCTGAAGCTGAGCACCACCTTGGTGGAGCTGGTGTAATGAATCGAGCGCAGGGCCTCCATCTTGTCCCAGGAGAGAGGCGGCTGGAAGTCAATGAAGAGGGTGGCCTTGGCTGTGGCCGTAACTAGGACGTAGTCCACTGTCAGGTCGGTTAGAGAGCCTGAATTAACCCGGTCCTGATATGTTACGGTTACATTGCTGCCACTTGTTTGGTTGATCAGCCTGACCTTGGAGTTGAGAAGGACTGTGGAATTTAACATCTGGTAGAAAGCCGTGGGGAGATGGTCGAAGCCATCAGTCACTTCAAAGTACCTGGAAGAAAAACCCCAAAAGCTTAATCACAATACATCATTCAAATTTCACTTATCAAGAGTTTCATTGAATAAACCCTTGAAATGCTCTCTGTTTTCCTGAAAGTTACATATTTAGATGATTTTTCTGAGAAATATGTCTCTTCATGGCCTTAAAATGGCCTGTATGTAACACTGCATCTTTGCCCCCTTCAATTATCCTCATATCTAAGATGCAAAAGAGTCCAGCCTGTGTGCAGCTCTGACTCTTCTCACACAAACCTAACTGGTGTAAACTACACAATGACAAGCGGGGTAATTCAGACAGACATTGACTCATGATCGGACATGGACCAAACTAAAAAGTCAACATACACGTCAAATAATTGATACATAACAGTTTTCTGTCATGGTATTCACTGCATATTTTGCCCATGATACATCTTGTATTATACAAGAAACACCATATGGACTGGTTTAGAAAGTTAACATTAAATGTGATTCAAGGCTACAGGCAGGAGAGTTTGTGTTGCTTGTTGAATTGAAACATATACTGTGCATAATATGCTCTGTATTCAAATCAGACTGAAGAAGGCTGCACTCCATGTGTGTTGCCAGACGCATAATAAAACAGATCAATGGAATGTTTCTCACTCAGTGTTGTCATTGATGTCTGCCTGTATGTACAGCGTCTCCAGCAGTGATGAGTGGAAGAGGCTGTTTTCATTCAGGAGGTCTCCAATCATCCTCATGGCACCACGGCTCACTTTGGCCTCCTTCACCAGATAGTCCTGTCAGCAGTCCAATGGAAAATGTTATTCCGGTGGTGAACGCTTCATTCCAATTCAAACTATGGCCTGTGGGACATTTAAAAATCCAGAAACTGTTACCATCACTGTGTAGGAATCATATTTAGCCAGCATGGCACTGCAGCCAGAGTTCTTTAGGTCGTCCCTCACCTGAGCACACACAAAGAAAGAAGGTATTTAAGTCAGTCTTTATCAGTCAGACTTTATTTATATAGTACTTTTTATTGAAAAAAAAGAACATAACATTTTGTGTGTTTTCCTCATATCTGTTTTGTACTATTTTGATTCTGTTTGTACTTTAATTTAATGAGATGAGCTGTTTTTGTTTGTTTATTTGGCTGTTGTTTGGTTGTTGTGTTTTTGTAGTGGGTCAATGATACTGTTGGTGATTATTCTATCAACCTGCAAGCATAATGAATTATTCTGAGAGGAAAGTAAACAAACCTTCCACAGTGCCTCACTGAAGACTTGAGCAGCCGACTTCCCCCTCTCGCTTTCGCTCAGGCTATAGTTCAGCAAGCCAGGGTTACTTTTCACATCCTGGGTTTTCTCTAGCACTCCATTTATCAGATAGTAGGTGTTGATGTCTTCTTGGATGAAGCGGTTGAGGGAAATCGATAGTTTGGAGACAAAGGAGAGCAGGATCCTGTGGGACAATAGTGATTATATCAAGCTTTCATATGTAAGATTTTTCATTTGAGCTGTAATGAACAGTCAGTGTAGCGGTGTTACCATTTACTCACAGATGAAGTCCTGTTTCTGTCCAGCTTTCAATTGTAAAATCCACATTTTGAATTTTTGAATACAATTCTTTCAGGGTGCGCCATTTTCCCACTGCATTTCTGATGTGTGTTGAGTTTTGTGATTTTTTCGATAATATTTATGCCCCTTAAAATGCAGAAAACTGCACAAAGTTAACATCAACTTGCCACTTGTAATGCCACGGTAACAACATTTAACAAAACCGCACAAGATTCATAGCGGTCGCTGCTCGAGCATTAATGTTGATATTTGATGGTTATGATATTGAAATTTCTTACTGCAGCATGTAAAGCTTTATCCTTGCAGTCAATTACTTTTATGGAATAGTTGACCACTACTGAAATGCATTTGTTTTGAATGCACTATTGTACTTGAGTGACACACTCACTTATGAAAGTTGGGGATCCTCATGGCACCTAATTCTGCATACCAGCCCTCTCTTCTGTTCCTGAAGGTCTCCACACGTCCTCCGATACGGTCACTTGCTTCTATTATGGTCACCTTGTTGTCCATGGAGACACAGGATCATCATGTTAAACACACGTCTACACAGCATACAATCATTTCAAGGATTCAAAGAATTAATGGGCATTAAAATACAACCTTTGCATTTCCAGATAAAGAAATATCCTGATGTTCTCCAATCAAATTGCACCAGACAAACAATGGTGTTCAGAGCGCACACCTCTGCCAAGTCCCAGCATTCGTCATTTGAAATGTCATTTTAATCGAAGGATTGGTTTCATTTATTTGCTTGTCAATGGGCTAAATGGTCAAAGTAGTCACAATGGACTATATTCCACATTTTTGTTACGCAGTATTTACAGTGCTGTGAAAAAGTATTTGCCCCCTTCCGAGTTTCTTAGTGTTTTGCATATTTGTCACACTTAAATGTTTCAGATCATCAAACAAATTTTTATATTAGACAAAGATAACCCGAGTAAATACAAAATGCAGTTTTTAAATGATGATTTCATTTATTAAGGGAAAAAAGCTATCCAAACCTATCTGGCCCTATGTGAAAAAGTATTTGCCCCCTCTTGATAAATCCTGAATAAACTGTGATAAACCACATTTTTTGGAAAGCTGAGTTCAATGTCACTAGCCACACCCATGCCTGATTACTGCCAGAACTGTTTAATCTAGAAATCATTTAAATAGAAGCTGTCTGACAAAGTTAAGTAGACTAAAATATCTAAAAAAAAACACTTCATGTCGCGATGTAAAGAAATTCAAAAACAGATGAGAAACAAAGTTATTGACATGTATCAGCAGTCTGGAAAGGGTTACAAAGCCATTTCTAAGGCTTTGGGACTTCAGTGAGAGCCATTATCCACAAATGGAGAAGACTTGGAACAGTGGTGAACCTTCCCAGGAGTGGCCGGCCTACCAAAATAACTCCAATAGCAAATCAACGACTCATCCAGGAGGTCATAAAAGAGCCCAGAACAACATCTAAGGAACTGCAGGCCTCACTTGCTTCAGTTAAGGTCAGTGTTCATGATTCAACAATAAGAAAGAGACTGAGCAAAAATGGCATCCATGGGAGAGTTCCCAGGCGAAAGCCACTGCTGATCAAAAAGTCCACAAAGGCTTGTCTCACATTTGCCAAAAAACATCTTGATGATCACCAAGACTTTTGGGCAAATATTGAACTTTTTGGAAGGTGTGGGTCCTGTTACGTCTGACGTAAAACGAGCACAGCATTTCATAAAAACAACATCATACCAACACTCAAACATGGTGGTGGTAGTGTGATGTTCTGGGGCTGCTTTGCAGCTTCAGGACCTGGATGACTTGCCATAATTAATGGAACCATGAATTCTGCCCTCTAACAGAAAATCCTGAAGGAGAATGTCCGGCCATCAGTTTGTGACATCAAGCTCAAGCGCACTTGGGTTATGCAACAGGACAATAATCCAAAATACACAAGCAAGTCAACATCTGAATGGCTCAAAATAAACAAAATGAAGGTTTTGGAGTGGCCTAGTCAAAGTCCAGACTTAAATCGGATTGAGATGCTCTGGCATGAACTTAAACAAGCCATTTATGCTCAAATTCATCCAATGTTGCTGAATTAAAAGAATTCTGCAAATAAGAGTGGGCAAAAATTCCTCCACAGCGATGTGAGAGACTCATTGGCAGTTATCGCAAACATCTGATTGAAGTTGTTGCCGCCAAGGGTAGCACAACCAGTTATTAGGCTTAGGGGGCAAATACTTTTTCACAGAGGGCCAAGTAGGTTTGGATATACTTTTTCACTTAATAAATGAAATCATCATTTAAAAACTGCATTTTGTATTTACTCGGGCTACCTTTGTCTAATATACAAATTTGTGTGATGATCTGAATCATTTAAGTGTGACAAAAAGGCAAAAAAAAATCAGGAAGGGGGCAAATACTTTTTCACAGCACTGTATATCTTTATTGATTTTTTTTGTGTATTTCAACTGAACGATGGACTTCAGTCATTGGACAACTGGACCGTAAGTTATCAGAGAAACAAGTTGAGCAAATGTTAGCAACAGATTGGCTGACAGCCTTTCTAGACGTCCCGAGTCCAGCATAAATGCATCTTTTTAATGTGAAACTGTATTATTTAGTGTTTTGACAAGATATGAGCACGTTTTTCTGTGTATCTTGAGCAAGGACATTTATGCAGATGTGGAAGACTGTGATCAAACCGTCGACCTTCTGGTTAAAGAAACTGCTCTACCCGCTCATCCACTGCCACCATAACAGGCCACAAAAGGTAAGAACAAAACAAGCAACAGGTAAGAACAGGTAAGAAAAGATGAGAGCAAAACAAGAAGACAGTTAAAGTTAAAATCTTATCATCACATATAGTTCAGTGGGACAACACTTCAACACCTGTGGAAAAATAGCATTGAATGCAACATGCACACACGCACACGCATCATGTTTTTACATCTAACTTAGTGTTGTTTGCATAATGCATCCCCTAGCACCTTACATCCCCTGACCCTGAAACAATCCATTAAAAGTGGGTCAGAAAGTGAGAACCAGCCCAAATATCCTCACTTTCCCAAAATGTTCTCCCTCTGTAGGTTTTATGCTCAGAATGGTACTCACAAATCTTTGTCTCACAAAGTACACACACACACACACACACACACACACACACACACACACACACACACACACACACACACACACACACACACACACAAACACACAAACACAGATAGATCAAGAGGTTGACTCAAGGTTTAATATCAATGTTTTCCAGTTCAGGTCATTCTTTCATCACCATAAACACATTTTACCTGATGGCCAGCATCTTCTAAATACTTTGCAGCCGTGAGTCCTGCCATGCCGCCACCGACGATTGCCACGTGACTGGACGTTTTCGTGGTGGGGAGACCTTTGTTCACCATGTCGAGAAGCTCACTGTAGTCTCCGTCTGAGAGGCAGTCGTTCAGAGGGTCGCCAGTGATCCCACTCACAGCGATCACCACAACCCCCACTAGAACCAGAGGAACTGACGGAGACAGAAAGTACCAATTCATCAAGGGGGATTAATTCAAAGCATCACGAGGTGAATATGGAGAAGTGAGGGGCTATTCAGACTTCTGACCACTCAAACTGAAATATGTCTGGCCTCTAAGTACAACCCATGACAAATGACTGTCTTCACATAAATGTTGTAGTGATATTGCATTTTGCAATAATTCACTTATAATATAAAGCTACTTTCGATGTTTCACTTGGACTCGAAAGTTACATTTCATAATTTATTAATCTCCAATAGCTGCATTAGGTTTTTACACAGATATGCCAAAGAGTTTGTTCACTGTTGGAATTGTTAGGTTTCTCTATAAATTTTAAGGTCTTGACCTTATTATGTTATGATTTGGCAATTCAATTTGAACTTAACTGACTAGCTTTTATTAATTCATTCTTTATTTGTGAAGAACTTTTTAACCTTGTATAGGAGCTGTACATATAAAGTTAATATAATGATAATAATAATTATTATTACAATACATTAGAATTCTTGTCTGATTTGACAAGAAAAGCAGGCAAAATAAAAGAGCAGCAAAAAACTGTTAATAAATAAATACAAAAATATACACAATCAGCTATGCAGTTCTGAATTATTGCACAAAAGTAAACACAATACATTGAAATATTTGTACTAAAGACATTGAAGTATTGCACCAAATGTAACTATTAAATGAATGTATTGTGTATTTTAATACTCACAGAATTTACACAGTGCCATGGGAGGGATCATCTTGAGGATGGAACTCCAACGTCTAGACTTGTTCCCTGAGCTGCTGCTCCTGACACCATAAGAGGGAAATGACACCTACCAAAGACACAGACTTGTATAAGTTAAGTGGAGGATGAACTAGTAAGACTTGAATATTCACCTGATCCAAATAAACTCGGACACACATACATTAAATCAGATTTAAAACGAGCAGCACATGCAGAAGTGAATGAGAAAGGAGATTTCTCTCAGGCCACATTCCACTCACCTTTATCAATGGTAAATTCTCATACGTCATCATAAACCTCTGCATGACTGAGAGGAAATGATCAGGTCCTTGATAAAGATTCACTTCTAATGCTGCGTCCCCCTATATGAAAGCAACCTGCAAAACCTGGACGTGTGGTATGTGTGAAATTGCACACAACGTCATCTTAATGAGGGGACTGTGTGGCTCCTCGGGACTTGGGTCTGGAAATATTTTCCCACACCGGCTCCAGAGTCAATCATACTGAACAAATCAGATTAGTGAGCTTCTACTAGTCATCTGCATACCTCATTTCCTCCATCTTCATTCATTTCAATATCTGACCTGAAAGTCAGTGGTATCAAAAAGAAATGCCTAGTTCAAATTTAAAGCTGCAATACATCCCATGAATTATTTTAAACTCAACAGCAGCACATTTTTTCAGTTGTTTTCATTTAATGTCATATCATCTGTAATGCCATTACAAAGCAGTTCCACTAACCCACTGTGTCCAACAGGTAAAAGCACAGCTTGCAGATGCAGTAAATGAATGCAAAAGCAGGATGGTCGAAAAGGAACAAAGTTCAATTTTCCTCACAGCATCAGTGGCTGTATGGTGGTGATTCATATTCATAGCAAAATTCTGGATAAACATTTCTGTAAGAAAGGAAAGTGAAAAAAATGAAGTATAGGAATGGTGTGAAGCTGAATATGATGCTGTTATTGGATAGGTTTTAATTTCTCATTTTGTCAGGATATGGGGGAAAAGACTTGAGTTGACTGAAACCATCCATGTTAATGAATAATGTGCGTTAAGCTGCTGCTCTCACAACGGCCTGAGAAAAGAGACAGGGGTCTGAGCTATAGTCAGCTCACAGGTCTGATGAGTGCAGGTTATATATAGACATATAAATGACCCCCAGTGTCTGCATGTCAAGTTTCAGGAGGCTTTACTCCATTGACAGTACCACAGAGTTGGTGATCACACACACACACATATACACACACACACACACACACACACACACACTCACACACACACACACAC
Source organism: Pseudopleuronectes americanus (assembly GCA_038501795.1). Lineage (NCBI taxonomy): Eukaryota > Metazoa > Chordata > Actinopteri > Pleuronectiformes > Pleuronectidae > Pseudopleuronectes > Pseudopleuronectes americanus. The sequence continues at coordinate 18,457,406 of CM076719.1, forward strand.
ACACACACACACACACACACACACATACACAAACACACACACAGACTTCAAAATGATTTGTCATCAATTGAGTTTGGGGAATAATATTAAGAGCAAGTTATTAAAGAAAATGGAGCCAACTTTCCCTTTAATTTTCATATATATATATATATATATATATATATATATATATATATATATATATGAAAATATATATATATACAACTATCATTACATTTCATTTTAAATGTTAATGTTTTGTGTGAAATGCAGCGCCAAGGACCGGTACCGTAACACCGCAAATAGACGCGCATTGGCTTTTCAAGCTGCGTTTGGCGCTTTTATACACAGTCTATGGTTTGTCGTGACCGCAGTTTTCACAAGCCACTTGGACCACGTGAGCGCGCCGTGCTGACGCTCGAAGTTACGTCACGATACCGGAAGTAAACAAAGCGGACGGCAGTGTTCGACGTCCCATAAACCTCATGTAAAGGAGTAGGTCTTACAGTCAATAGTACATTGAAGTGGACATTGCGTTATCCGGTGTGGAGAGGTAACGACGTCACATTTCTCAGCGGGTATTGGTGCATAGCAAACAAGTGTGTGTGCAGCTAACGTTAGGTAATCACCTCCCCAAGCTGTTTGAACGCGTTATCACGGATAAAGACAAATGTGACAACTGCGATTGAACTGAACACTGGCTGAGGAGAGTTAAACCAGAAAACATTAGTCAGATATTGTGTTACCGACGTTAGGGGCTAGCATAAACATACTCGCAGCTTTATGAATGAAAATGAACTGGAGCTCGCTTGTGTTTAATGCTGTTATTTACACCATTGCTTTTTCTATAGGGACAAGTCAACATCTCTACCACAGGCAGTTACATGACGCAGCCATAACACCATAACTCCAGTTACATAGATTGTCATACTTCAGTCGTTAATGAGATGGTTAAAGATCTGGTAAATTATTACATTACATATTACTTTACATATCATTGAATTGACGCGTTTATCCAAAGTGACTTAAAATAAGTGCATTCAACCATGAGGGTACAAATCCAGAACAGCAAGAATCATGTTAGTACAATTAGTCTTTGTTTGCAGTAGTATCGGCTGATCACCGATCACAGGGTCGATGACTGTTTAAAACACTGATTAACACTACTAAGCAAACACACTTAGAGAAGAAGGAAGAAATAACTTCATGTATAACGTTTGTCGAATTAACAAGAAGGCTCAAATAAGTACGTTTTAGTTGTAGACAGCATTGGTTGGCAATGGTTTTTCAGACTGTCTCTATACCAGGAAAGAGAACGATCTAATCTGTATGCATAATTGCTTTTATTTTTCAGGTTGTGATGTGGCTCTGGCATGTTTAATCTCCATATCCCTTCCTGACGGTGTCGACCCAGACAGTCCGGCTGTGGAGGGTGCCATGGCTGAGGTGATGGGACAGAGAAGCTTGCTGGGCTTTGGTGTGGTGTTGGCATGGCTGGTTCTGTTCCACCTGCTGGTCAACATCTGGCTGCTTTGTTTGTTCACCAGCCTGCTGGTGGTGCTCGGTGGCTGGCTTGGCTCGCAGGCAGTCCTAGATTCCAACAGTGTGGTTCACCTGGAGAGGTTCATCACACTGGAGCAGGTAACTTTGGAACTCACTTTTCTGATATCTTGCTTTGTAACCATTTAAATGATTATACACGGTTGAGATACATTTAACCGTAAGACTCTTTGGGGAAATTGGCTTCCTATACTTCTTGTATCACGTCATTCTCATTTTGTCCTTGCCAAATGTCAGGTTCCACCCTCCGTAGAGGCTGATCAACACTTGGACCAAGAGATCCACAACACAGTGAGGAAAATCATCAGGGACTTTGTCACCTCCTGGTACTGCACGGTGTCCTCTGAGACTGGTTTTGAGACAGAAGTCAAAGAGGCCATGATCTGTATGGCGATGGAACTGAAAACGCGTGCAAGACAAGTCGACAGGAAGGTAGTTTAATGTGAATTCCTCTGTGTTGGCAGCTTTTGCATTCTTTGTATGCCATATGGCCTGTAATAGCTCTTTTTAATAATATTGATAAATCAATAAGTTTACATTTACAGTTGCTTCAGACCCCTTCACTTGCTAAACACTGTATTCTGTCGTAGATTAATTTGTAAATGAACAAAATTGCCATTACAGCAATATTGACACTCTTAATGATAGCAACAGAATTAATAGAAACCGCTTTTACTCCTGCCACTTTTAATTTTAATTTCTAAACAACTGGACTTCAGGGGGGCAAGATAAACTTTTCAAATCTTTGCAGGAGCTGACCCAGAGGATCCTCGATCTGTTTGGATGCCACCTGCAGGACTACATCAGAGCAAAGGAGCTGGTGACCGAGCAGCAGATGACCATGAGTCGTGAGAGCGAGCGGTTGTGGATGGCGTATTCCAGTCTTACCACACCTCATCTTGCCATGACCAGTGACAAAGCGGAGCTCAACTACACCAGAGGATTTGTAGATTTGTTATTGCATGTTTTGGTGCCATTGCCGCACTTGGAGTCCCAAACTGGACGGTTTGTGGTTGGAGAGCTCACCACGTGCAATGTTCTTCTCCCTCTTATTGCCAAACTGTCTGACCCTGACTGGTTAAACATCCTTATAATTGAAATATTTGGGAGGTCCAGCAAACCCCAGGAATACATTGCGACAGAGCCGATGACTCCATCACCACCAACAGAGGAATCTGTTCTCCCTGCATTACAAGAGATTGCACAGGTTCCTCAAAGGAATACTGAAATTCCTCAAGCAAGAGCACAGACTGAAATTGTCCCTGAGGCAGAGATGGCTGAGCTTGCTTCCTATGACGTCTTTGACTCAGGGGAGGTGGACTGTCAGCAGAATAACACTGAAGAAGAAGAAAGTCCTCCACCCTTTCTAGAGCATTTCATGAGAGGAAGCAAGTCAAACCCATTTTACCAGGAAAATGACTCGGACCTTGATTCTCCTTTGGCTGAATATAAACAGAGTCCCACCGATTCACTGGTCATGATAGGCCAAGAGGAGGCTCCGGATGACAGATGCAAAGAGTTTACAACATCTGTTGAAAATAATATTGGTGTGGACTTGGAGGATGTTTGTCCCTGTCCATTGGATGGCTCGCGCCAAAGAATATTGGTGAATTCAGAAAATCCGAATGGCTATGGCCCCTCATCAGTTGGGACTCCTAGTGTCAGCAGCCTCCAGGACCTCGAGAGGGAGGCCAGTTCCCCACCAGTAATCCAAACCAGGGAGCTTCTCCTGAGCGTAGAACAGACTGGGTTGGGTAACCCTAATGAACTAATCAGTCCATCACAGGTCAGTTCTCCGATGCCATCATTCAGTTTCCAGCCCCTCAGCAGCCCAGATGGACCAGTCATCATTCAGAACCTCCGCATCACTGGAACCATCACAGCTAAGGAACACAGAGGCACTGGCTCACACCCCTACACATTATACACGATCAAAGTAAGAAGTGTCTACTTCCTCTGTTCACCAATCATTATTTTGTCAATTTGTGATCCTGTACTTTTCCAGGTTGATAAAGGGCTCAAATATGATAATCCAAAGGTAAAGACAAGTTTCAAAGAAGAGTTACAAATGAAGAAAAGTGGAGTTTTTTACTACTAACAGCGCTTTGTCGCAATGTTATGTTAAATGGATTAGCCGCATATACCTCGAGTCATTCATGCATATGCACGGGCTTGTGCACATAAACAAAAAACCATAAATGACGTTACTGATTGACAGTTGTTTGCAGAAATGCACCAACAAATATACCAAAGTACTAACAATGAGAAGAAGACAATTGGAAATTTGGTTTGCCACAGCCCAACGTGATGGATTTATATTGCTTGTCTTATTTCATCATTGTCCAAGACCCACAGAGGTTTACTTTACATTATTAAAAAGATGATGAAAAATAGTCTGTTTGCACACAATATAAATTCTGACAGGAATCAACAGAATATGTTAAGCTTTACCATTGTTTGTGTTGGTTTTCAGTATGAGACAGCAATGGGTTTGGAGAGCCCAGGAAGCCTCCAGGCCGGCTCTGATGATGCCGAAGTCGTACAGACAACTTGTGAGAATCCCTCTCACATTCAGCCAGTAGCCTATCATATGGTAAACAGACGATACAGCGAGTTCCTCAACCTGCAAACACGGCTGGAAGAGAAAACTGACCTTAGGAAACTCAGCAAAGGTAGGAGGAGGGAAGTCTGTCCTTTTTGTCAATTTTTTGTATGAAATAAAAAATGAGAAATCTCTTGTGGATCATAGGACTCACCAATGTGCTCTGTTGCCCAGTTATCTTCTGTCTGGTCTGGAGAGATCCATGCACCTGGATTTGCTGTTTTGTCCTTGGAACTTGTTTAGAAGTTTGATTTATGTTTGTTACTTGCGCCAACAACCTTAATTTTACTGTTATCTTACTGTGCTATAGGTGTAAAAGGTCCAAGGAAAATATTTCCAGACATGCCATTCGGGAACATGGACAGTGATAAGATTGAGGCCCGGAAAGGACTGCTAGAAACCTTTTTGAAGGTTAGTGGATGGATATTTTATCACTTAGTGGTTCGATATTTTATATGTATAGACTTTTTACATTTGACATGGCTTTTGATCTTTGAGTTTGAGGCCGACATTCTGTACTCTGTTTCAGCAACTCTGTGCCATCCCTGAAATAGCCAACAGTGAGGAGATGCAGGAGTTTCTGGCTCTCAATACAGACGCCAGGATTGCCTTTGTCAAGAAACCTTTCATTGTGTCACGCATAGACAAGGTTTGTCCGGAATTTTTCACTGTGTTACAGCTGGATAATAATGTAGTTGACTTCACAGTAAGAATATTGTGTATGCTTAGTAATGACTATAATCAGACCATGATGCAACGATGTAAAGACATGATAAAAACTTGTTTGATGGTCTAAGCCTCTGCTGGGGTCATAATGGATTTAAAATGCAACATGTGTGTTTTTTGTGTGTAGATTATGGTGAATGCCATCGTGGACACCCTGAAGACAGCCTTTCCTCGTTCAGAGCCTCAAAGCCCCACAGAGGATAACGAAGCAGAGGTGGATGGCTGGAAAATAAGTTTGGACAAGAAGAGCAAGTAATACAAATAAAAAATTATTGCAAACTTTTTTATAAAGCACTTTTCAAAACATAAACTGCCGATCCCTAACCACAAGAGTGGGAAATTTCTAGGCTTTCAGTTACAATGATAATTGCCTAGAAGTGTCCGGCTCATTCTGATTGGTCGGGACATTTACTAGGCATTTTGCTATAATATTAAGTGCCTAGAAGTGTCCGGCTCTTTCTGATTGGTTCGGACATTTCTAGGCATTTTGCTATAATATTAAGTGCCTACAAGTGTCCCACGTATTGTACATCTCTAATCACAAGTGTGGGATTTTCTAGGCATTTTGTTACAATGATAAGTGCCTAGAAGTGTCCATTTCTTTCTGATTGGTCAGGACATTTGTAGGCATTTTGCTATAATGTTAAGTGCCTAGAAGTGTCCGGCTCTTTCTGATTGGTTCGGACATTTCTAGGCATTTTGCTATAATATTAAGTGCCTACAAGTGTCCCACGTAGTGTACATCTCTAATCACAAGTGTGGGAATTTTCTAGGCATTTTGGCTATAATGTTAAGGGTCTAGAAGTGTCCGGCTCTTTCTGATTGGTCAGGACATTTGTAGGCATTTTGCTATAATGTTAAGTGCCTAGAAGTGTCCGGCTCTTTCTGATTGGTCAGGACATTTGTAGGCATTTTGCTATAATGTTAAGTGCCTAGAAGTGTCTGGCTCATTCTGATTGGTCGGGACATTTCTAGGCATTTGCTACAATGATAATTGTCTAATAATTCTATAGCACTCATTAAATGCCTTAGTAAGATTGTTCCAAAATAAGGGGCCCTAACTTTAAAAGCCTGGTCACCTCTGGTCTTGTGGTCCAGAAAAACCCTGCCTAATGAAGCACTCTACTTTGTAGGGGAGCAGCAACTGAGCAATATAATTAGGAGCCAACCCATGTTGGGCATTAAATGTAATCTTTTCAAATCAACTCTATCTGGTAACCCTTTAAACGTGGCGTTGAACGTGGGTGAAATTATGAAAATGTTACGGAAAATGTTACAGTCTCTATCTAGAGCATTGCCATAATTGCCTTACTACAAAAAAACATGGTCTTACAGTACAAGCTTGTATAAAATATTTATGGTGCAAATAATCTAGTTATAAATGATAAAACTAAGGTTGAGAAGAGAGGAGCAGGCACTCTTTGAGAGCCAGCTTTACTCCTAAGTCAGTTTTGCCATTATTATTAATGTCAAAATACTATTAGTGACTTTAAGTGGGAAGCCTGTGGGGATCATGTCTTGCATGAAAGGGGATTACATTACGTTACATTTCATTTAGCTGACGCTTTTTATCCAAAGAGACTTACAATAAGTGCATTCAACCACGATCAGGATTTGGGGAGTCTGAACCCGCTCTTTGTTGAACTTAAAAAAAGAGAACATTCATAGCAGAGAACAACAGGATTATGGGAAATATTGATTTGATCTTTGTGGTGACATTTTTTTTTACTCTCAGGTCTCGTCTGAAGTTCAGTAGTAAAAACAGTCCCTCTATGAACGGCTCTGACATAAGACCACCAGTTTTGTTCAGTTGGGAGCAAACCAGCACAGTAAGTGTCTTACATTTGAACGACTGATATTTCGTCAAATCTACAGTTTCTACATTTTACTTAGTTCTGTTGCATTTTGTTGCCCGGGTGACCTGATCATTTCTATTTTTCATTCACCTTTTCTGTTCCCTCGAAGGTTTTCAGCAGGATGTCTTTGGGAGATTTGCAAGCCTTTATCACTGAACAAGAAAAACTGTGCATCAGAGTTGAGTCGGAGAGGGAGGAGAGCCCGGTGGGCAGAGAATTCAGAGGCTACCTGGATGAGAGCTTGAAAGGAAAGCAGAGTCAGGACGGTGGTAAGAGCACACGGTCTAGATACCTGAAATGGGAAACACTGGCCTTGTGTAAAGGTCAGTCAGGTTGTCAGTTGGTAGAGTTCTCAGAGTGACTGTTGGCCATTTTTAAGGGAGCAGAGGACTCACTTCAAAGACCACATATTTAAAAGTAAAACCCTTATCATCACAGGTTTTCACACCCAACTGCCAACACAACACCATATGCAGCCGACTTATTGCTTGTACTCTGCTGCGTCTACTGACTGATGACAGGTTCTGAGATTTGAACTGTTGATAGCGTCCGTCTAGACTCCTGGAGGATCTGTCATAACAGTGTTCGCACCAGATGTTAAGCCTATATTACAAAGAGAGCTGCTACAGCTGGATTGATGATTCTGAATATTTTTAATCAAATATTGTAATTTAGCTGAAATCCCAAATTTGTCTCGAGCCTTAAATGATAAGGCCAGCAATTTTCTTTATTCTTCATATTCTCATCAAATATTTAAAACAGTCTTATCCTTTAACTTCCAGGCCTATGGTCATTATCTGTGCAATCATCATGTCTGCTTGTCTGCGTCACTCTGGCTTGTCTGCTTTCGTTTTCCTTCGTGTCGGACCAGCACACTGACTCATTCCCTGTTGTGTCTTCCTTCTTTCCTGTCTGCTTCACTCACCAGTTTCCATCCACCATCTGATCACAATTACAGCAGCGCCCGCTGATCGAAAGCAGCTTGTGTTTTGCAGTCACTCATCAGACTCACCAGACCAGGTTATATATTTTGGCAACCTTTGGCATGCTGCTGTAGCTGAACAGACAAAAGCTCAGGAATTGACTTGATGCGACAGGCCAGTTTTTTAAATTTTTTTGTTCTTTCCAAACCAAAAAGTTTCCACAAACAGTGACATGGGTCAGCCTGCACCTGAACCCAGTTTGGACTCTGTTCGGCTTTGGCAAACAGCCATTTTTGTTGATGGAAACTATATGTGTGGAATAATTTTTTACATTTCAGCATTATACAATTTGACTCATTGGAGGGGGAGACAGCTGCACCATATGAAAGTGGGACTAAGTGGAGGAGAGAAGTGAAAGTGAACATTTCTCCTTTTTTTATATTCTAGGTTCATTTTTTCAGTTTTAAATAATTAGTGTCCTGTTTAAGCAGGTCTTATTAAAAAGGAAGAACTTTAATATCACATTGTTGTATGCATCCATTTGGGGATTTGGGTTTTTTCTACGATTCTATCTGCAGATCCTCTCAAACTCTGTCAGGTTGGATTGGGGCTGTCGATTTACAGGTCTCTCGAGATATATTTGACTGGTCTGAAGTCTGAGCAAGCCACTGCTGCATTGTCATGGCTGTGATATTACAGGGTCATAGTCCCGTTGGACAGTGAACTCTTAGCCCAGTCTGAGGTCCTGAACACTCTGGACCCAGTTTCTGTGAAGGATGTCTTTGTACTTTGCTCTGATCAGCATGCGTAAAACCTGACTAGTCTCCCATTCAAAAACCACCCCACAGCATGATACTGCCACCACCATTCTTCACTGAAGGGAGGCTATTGGGCAGAAGATGAGCTGAGCTGGCTATCCTCCAGACATGACAAACAGTTTAATCCTCGTTCATCCAACCAGAGATCGAGTCCTTAAGGTTATATCATTTGGGTCCCATGCCTTCACCCAACTCTACCCCTTAGCTGTCCTTACCTCTGAGATTGTTCCCCTTGTTGCATCAGGCACGTCACCGCTCCATCTTTGTCCATCACTCATTCACATCGTGTGGAAGCAATCTTTGCATTTGGTTGACATTGGAATAAGACCTTAATTGAATCCCTAATGCATTTCTTCCTTGTTCAGGCATCTGGCCATTGTCTCACTCACTCTGACTGTCTTTTTCCAGACAGTCTGAGTGAATGAAGGTTGAATGAAGTGTCTGTTCTGAACAGATGCTGCAATGTTCCAAAACCAATATAACCAAAGTGTGTTAACATTACACTGGATTTTAAGCAACCAAATACCTACATTCAATCTCTGCTGAATTACTGATACTAAATCAATTCTTTCCAAATGTATGTAGTTTGAATTTCCCTCCCCGTTTCTTGAAACAAGGGTAAACACAAACGCATTGTAAAAAAAGACTTAGAGCTCTCATGCGCTACACATGCACCCGGTGCAGCTAAGTCAAAACAATTTTTTCCAACAGCTGTTATTTTCAGAATTAGCTAACTCATACACCAAAATTGAAAATTGAAAACTGGTTCAAGTTTACAATTTTAAAGTAAAAGTTGTGAGTCACAAGTTGTGAGTCACATGATCCGAGAAGAAATAATGTAGTTAAATGTAGAAAGTACCCTTGAAACTGAATAGAAAATTAAAATGAAATGAAGAATTCAAATCACATCATAGATAGATGGTTTCCAAAGTACACTGTTTCACTACTCAGTAGTATAGAAATTGTATTTATATGGAATATTATATTTAATACCTTCTTGGGAATTTAAAATTCGAAAGATTTCTAATCATGTAATTCGTATCAGTAATAATGGCCTTTAATTTATTACTAACATGCGATTCGGTTCATGGCAATAATCACCTACTGTCAGTAACTTCTCCCTCACTGCCACATGAGGGCAGTATTAATGAATGCATGTAGTGCTGATGTGACAACTGAACCAGGTTGTTTATCAGATGCAAACTGAAGAAAAGACAACATCATTTTGTAATCTGTCTGTCAGTCTATCTAACACAGTAATGAATTCATGAGTCTGCAGAGTAAAAACCGAGTGTTGTGTTTCTCTTGTGTCTTGTATGTCGTGGGCACAGCCTCTGAAATGGCGCTGGCTGAGGTGGCTCTGAACATCCTGTGTCTGCTGATGAAGGAGCAGTGGAGCTGGCTGTGCACTGAAAACATTCAGAGGACCATCAGGCTGCTGTTTGGGACCTTTATTAACAGGTGACATGCCACAATCATTCGAAATACACAAGTTCAGTCACATGTCTAATAGCAGATGTCAACACATCCAAAATCAGTTTATCCATGATTGTGCATCTTTCATTCATAACATATGTCCGCACATTTGGGTTTGGACTTTTACTGGTGTTTGTCCTTCACACATGAACAAAGCAGCAGTAGTTTCTCACAACAACACATATATATCCGGAGTGTTCAGGTGATGGATGGTCCATCAGGAGGAGGCAGGATGTAATGTAATAAATCTGCTGTTAAGATCGCATGATTTTGTTCACAATACATTGACTCCGGTGTCGTCTTATTTTCCTGTTCATCCAGGAACATAAATATGAATTCAGCAGACTTTTATGTAGATCAATTCTTCGTGTGATTGATCCGAAAAGAGCAGAGGAGCATAAAATAATCCTTCATTAATTCTAATAGAGGTAAATAAAAGTGATAAGTGATAAATAATAGTGATATTGATCTGAACTCATCGCACAGCCCTAAACTGTAGTGTTGAGGTTCTGCTGATGCACTTGCTTGACCAATCACGAGTCAGTTAGTTAGCCTTGAAGTTACACATCATATAAGCAATAAACTGAACTTGCTGGAAAGATTAAAACTTACAAGCATCAGTGTGATACGATCTACCTAAAACAGACAATTTTTCTTTTTAGTTTGGCCCATGTCCCTTTACTAAAATGGAAGAGGCAGGATTAATGACCTAGAGTATAACCTTGTGCCAGGTAACTATCAAGACACTTTGGCTTCACTTTTTGGAACCAACATGTCTTCCATCTTTACATACACACTGACGACAGGAAAGGGTTTGTCTTCTGAGCTCAGGTTTTATATAATTTCCTCGAAGATGTTTGTTTTTCTCTTATTTGTCATCCATCTGTACCTTCCTCTGCACCAATACTCTTTGGCTTTGCTGAGCAGGGCAAAATAATATATAGTACCGTGAGTTATCTCAGTTAAATCCATCCTGCCATTTTCTGCTGTATATCTGGGTGCAATGACAGCAGTCTAAATAAAGTAGCTCAGATATTTCTCTTTCCAGCCATGTATTGCAGAGTCTTTCCCAGGGTTTGGGATCAGTGATGATTTAAGAGAGACGAACGACATACAGATCCCTGTTGATAAAAACTGTGAACATTATTGATGTTGTTTATTGCCCTGTCCTAGCCATTATCACAGATGATGATGGACTAATTTATCTGTCTCCCTCTTGTGGCCAAGGCTGGAGGCTAATAAGTTGCTGAAAATCAAAAGTCACTTCAATCCATGGAACTGCCAAACATAACAATGATGATTATAATATGATATTGTAATATAACAGAGAGAAAACCTCACTGAGATTCTACACAAACATTGACTTTACCTATTCTTGGTTATCAGCAGATATCAGCTGCATTTGCACGACGATCTTTCCTCCTGACTGATGCTGCCATTAAACAACGCATTTGTAATAACCCCCTCACGTCAATTGCCTTTGAATGACTCTGTCTTCTCAATGAGCTTTTACAGATTTTTTTCATGCAACAAAAAATGCAAACGGGGTCTGCAAAGGAGGGATTTGTATCCTCAGCCAGGCCAGGACTTGAGCTGTTAATGAGCCATGGGGTGTTATATACTGGCTTATGTACTATTTGGATAGTCAAAATAGTTGATATTTGAAAGCCACCCTGATTCCTTGCAGAGGTCTATGTCTTAAAAAATCTGTGACATCACTTCCCATAAAGCTATTAATACAGAAACATAAACCGTAAAGAAAAATGCCCACTATCTGATAAGGCAAGCTTGCTCTCGCCTTTTTAAAAGAATGAAAAGCTTTTGACTTCTGCATTTGCAGTTTATGTGCACATGCATGCCTGCACTATTTGGCCCGTAAGAGAATGCCTGACATAAACAGTGAGGTACATATCTCGTGCTGCCAGTAAACTGAACATGTAGACAATGTTCTCAGGTTCTACTGTTCGTGCTGTGACCTCACGTTCCCTGGGGTGTCAGTATCAGAATATAATTGCTTCACATTGATGCCAGGGCCCCTCTATTTTAAGAAGTTCCACCAGCCAAGCATGAACGACCTTGTACTTTTGTTTAGCCTCATCTATATTAGGCAGCAGTCTGTCAACATGGCAGTGACAGCTCTCAGTGTGGCAGGTATCTCCTCTCATCAACTGATTTCTCTGTGCAGAGGAGACTAGATGCTTTGAAATGCTTGTAATAGAAACACCACATGTTCTGTTCATTTTTTATTTTTTTTTATAGAAGAGTTGAAACAAATGCAAAGTGATAGATAGAACACTTTGGTAGAGCGGGTAAGCCTTTAACCTGAAGGTTCGATCCCAGCCTATTCAGCGTGCTGAAGTGTCCTTGGGCAAGATACTGAACCCAAATTGCCCCTGACATTCGCTTTGAAAATGTGCAGCCAATAGATGCACTGTATGATATGTATAATGAGTGTGTGAATGGCAAAAAACATTACTGTAAAGTGCTTTGAGTGGTCATCTAGACCAAGAAAAGCGCTTTATAAATACAGACCATTTACCATTTACAAAAAAACATCAATAAATAAAGACAAAACAAACGAACAATAAAACTTTCCCCGAATGGAGTTACATAAAAGCGAAATGCAAAATCAAGAAGGAATACCTACATTACACAAAAGCCCAATTTAAAAACCTCTCTTGTACATGGAAAAAGGGATTAAAGAATGATGTGAATAATTGTTCAAACTGTTAGCATATGTCAGGGTGCTTTAATGGGTCCTGGCCACAACCTTTGGGTTTTAGCCAGTGTTAAATGATGTTTACCAGAACAATGCTTGGGAATATCTGAATGCACTCCATCGAATTAAGAAACACAAAAGACAAAATATGTTGCTATTTTATATTTTTCCATTCGTAGCTAATCATTAAAGCTACCAGCTTAGCTGCAGAGCAGCAGTGTTGGTGGGTCCAGCATCATGGTGCAGACTCGCTTATGTCTCTTGAAGACGTTTCCCCTCTCATCCAAGAGGCTTCTTCAGTTCTCCAACTGCTGGGGTGATAAGACACTTTGAGATATAGGGATGAAGGAGAAAGTAGAATGGCACTCAGTAGAGTATCTTCAATCAAGAAACTAACCTTCTATAGATTAAACCTACATACCAGAGATAACTGAAGAGCTCAGAGGAGGAAGTGGTTTCGCTTCCACTGTGTCCTTTATTCTATAACAAGCCATACATCTCATTGTGCATTACTGCTCACAACTGGTTTTTGAAATTAGAAGTTGACCTTTTTTCTGTTTTGGTCCATTTTTCTCATTCAAAGCTATATATCCACACAATCTCTTGGTGAGCTTTTTTTTTGTACTGGGGCTGAAAAGATTAGTCAGATATTGTGACAGGTTTTAAATAATCTGACAGCTGTTAGCTGGAGGGAAATGAAAGCAGAAGGCAGCTACAAAAATGTATCCAGGCCAGTCCACTGCTTCAGTGGATGCACATATCTAAGAATCTAGTTTAGAGCTCTAAGTGAACAAAGCAAGAGTGTGCTTCTGTCTGAGAGAAGAAACCAGGACCCAATGTTCGGTGGCCCAATCCTGTGTGTTTTTGGGACAGATCTGGCTGGAAATGCCGGCTCTCTGCTCATATAAATGGGGTCCAAGGTGAAGCTGTCGTTTGGGAGATGTCAGATTTTTATGGACTGGAAAGTGGGACAAGATCAGTATAGTTTTATCACTTAGACAGCAGTCTGGATGGAAAATCCGACTGGAGCCAGATTGTTGTCAGTTTCTAGATGAACTGTGTCTAGCTGAAGCAGAGTTTAGCCACTTTGTGACAACATCACAAAAATGTCTAACGATACTTAAAATGAGTAAAAATGCCTTATTTCACAATGTTAAAAGAAAGTCTTGTGATTTGATGCCATAAATATGAAATTGACTTGATTTTGCTGGAGCACCTGTCCTACCATCAATCTTTTTCTGTTTTTTCCTTGTTGGTCTGAAGGGCTTTCCACTGGATCACCTCTGCTCTGCCAGTCTGTAGCTGCACCTGTCATTCTATGACATGATCCTTTATTTTTACTCCCTTAAATCGCATATTAACACTTCCATAAACAATTCAGTTCACAGCTTGATGAGGTGGTGGTGAGGTGAGGATGAAGGGGAGCATGGAGGCTTTAAAGCTTGTCAACAGTTGTCATAGAGAACGCGCTCACTCTCCGTTTTCTTTTGCTCTCCCTGCCTCTGCTCCAGCTACACTGTTAATTAATACCCAGGCATCTCCGTCTGACATCCAGTGGCTTGCTTGGGTTTCACTGGCGGTGAACAACAAGGAGTTTGGCTTTGGGGAAAGTGGTTTCTTTCTCACTGCTGCACAGTTTAGCCAATGACCACATTATGGCATTTGGAGAGAACTCAGACGATGTGGTCTGAACTCCAATATAAACCAAACACAACATTATACTGGCTTTTATAAGTAGTATTTTTAATCTATGATTTATTATATGAGTCCACTGGCACAGCAGTTTTTTCTTCTCTGAGTCGACAGCTAGCTGAATGGGGTGTAAAGTTTTGACCATGTCCTGGAAGTAGACTGGACCCGATCCTTTCGCAGCACGGTACACAAGTACTAATGTTTTGAAACGGATACGGGCAGCCACTGGTAACCAGTGAAGGGAGCGGAGGCAGTAATTATCTTTTACCACAGTTTCATTGCATATCTGTTGAATATGCCACAAACATAAATATTTGCAACACTTTGTGAACCTGTTATGAAGAGCAATTCATGAAGAAAGGCCCCCTCTCTAACAATCTTATGTAACTAAAAGCAATTTTAAATGCTCTTTTAGTCACCTGAGTCATTTGCCAGTTTGTCATTTGTCTGGTATTGGCTTGACACCTTGTTCTCAAGAGAGAGAAGAATACTTGGTTCAGGCACTGTCGTCTAAAATTACTCTATGGACGAATATATGTAGCTAAAATAGCCATCTGTGTCTGGCTGTGAATACGAGACTGTTTTAGTCTAGTTGTGACCGCATTTGCGAGAATTTATTCTTGTGGACATGGTGGTTCATTTGTAGCCCTGCCTGACTTAAAAGGGTCAGAGATCATTTTTCATCTAGTCTTAAAATAACAGAAGACCTCATGCCTTGTTGCAGTGTGAAGACCTAAGGATTCTCAGTGAAAGCGATGTGGGGAATCCAGGGCCTAACTCTTCTCAATGATTGGACCCGAAACAGCGGTCTCTCTTCGACCAGGGATAAAACTTCTGGTTGTTTTTCGCTGTGAGGAGGTGATACCATGAGTCTTGTTTTATTTCTGCTCTGGTGCTATGTGCTGACATGTGGGTCCTTATGCCAGACATGAGATGCAAACAGAAGAACCCGCATGGAAGCTCCAAGCTTCTTCTGTCAGCAGGAACTCACTCTGAGGCTGAATGTGCTGGTGGTCAGATGGCAGGGCCATACGTGATTGATTTGGCATTGGATGGAAAAGATCCTTGTTACATAATGGTGCGAGCTACCAGCCTTTGTTGAGAGGGGGAGGTGTGGTATCCTCAGACAGGCTGTTCCTCTGATGAGGCAGATTCAGACAGCTTGTATCTCACGCTGTGTTTCAGCCTTTTTTCCTTTTATTTCTCTGAAGACATTTCTGAACTATAAATATTGACTTCTGTTACAGGCTCACAGTATTCTGCAGTTTTTTTCAAATGCTTTTAGACCTCCCTAATTTTGTCTAGGGGACATCATAGATCAATTACCTGGGTTACTTCCTGTTGAGCATATGAAATACACTTCCAGCCTCTTTCCATTTATCCTTATTTAGTGTTGTAAAGTTATAGTGACAAGGCAATCCTCCCCTGGCAAGACATGAAAGGTAATACCGGTCATTATTGTCTCCACATTTGATAAAGTTAGTTGGAGGACATGTGTTTCAGTGCTGAAGCACTGCTGTGATGTTAGCAGTGGACTTGATACATGCTAAACACTGTGTCTTAAATAAGGCCCCTTGGCCCTTCTCATCTCTGGGGTGTTTTTCAACCCTCACCTGAGCTGGGGCTCTCAGATGTGGCTCCTAAGTCATGGTTCATCTTCTGTCCCCAGAGACATACTTGTGCAAGTATGTCTGTTGAAAACTGGCTGTAGGCTTATTTTAGCTCAAACGTTGGTTGGACCTGGTTATACTTGTCTGTGTTCTCCATAAATGGTCACTAAAACAAACCCCAGTGGAGTCTAACACAGACATAGTTTCAGGCCAGCTCAGCTGATTTATATTAATTTGAGTTTTTTTTCACAACACATTACTGATTTCCTGCCAAGTATTTGAAGCATCCCCTCTTTATCTTGATTGCTGCTGATTGTAGGAGCTGAGCCCAGCAGTTGTTAATTTAATCAGTTGATTTAAACCCTTGAGCACTTGTGAATGGAACTGGTCTTTATCTTACAACTTTGAATAAATATGCCTGATCGTGGAAAAACCTCCATAGTGTCTTCCAGAGGTTTCTAAGGACACATGGTACTAATGGAGGCCTTGTAAATGAAGAGTGTTATGAATAAATGTCAAACTTAAATTTCCATTTTGCTGAGCAATTGGTATATACATCCTGGAAGTATATTTGTGTAATTATTGGGTCAAACCGTTTCTCAGCATGCTAGAAAAAGTGTTTAGCGGTTGTGGTTTATCGATAAAAATATGCAACAGCATTCAAAGGGAACAGACCTTGCAAATAAATCATAATGAATGTGAGGCATGTGAAGCACATGTCACTCAAGCTTGCGAGGAGACTATAATGTTACCAAATGGTGTATAGGTGTTATCGGGCTGGGTACGGTCTCTACAATTCACATTTGCTTTTCCACGATTTCTGAAAGTTTTATGATAAATGTAAATGTAAACCAGACTAATGTTGATAATTGATTTCCTCATACTCTGTGATCTGGAATACTGGACATGTATATACAGTACTTCATTCTTTCATCTCAACTGGACCCATGCAGAATAACCAGCAAACACTAGGTAGACTCTCTCCTAAGGTGACTGGCAGTTGGTAAAATATATTTTTTTGAGGCTCCAGTATCATTGAAGTTTATATTATAAACTATTATATGTGTAAAAAATACCATAAATTAGTTTTTGTTTTTTTTAGACTTGCTTAATAGCACGATTCAAAATGTTTCCAGCAATGTTAAAACTCAGAAATTTTTTATTGAAAGTCACGAAACATTTCATTTTGTTTGCGTTCTAATTGTCATCATATCCACTTTGATTTGAACGTGATATGTGTTCCATGTCGAACTTTCTCAGAGATCTCTCTCTGAGCTCATTTTGGGCTGGCACTGCCTACTCTCTACCCCTGCTGCTTGTGTACCTTGTTGGAAACTCAAAATGCAATGCTTGAGGGGATTTTCCTCTCAGGATTATAGTCTGTCACCTGCACTGTAAACGTCTCTTTCCTGGCAAGCCCAGCAGAGGAGCTGGGGTAATCACTAGCAGAGAGAAGAGCTGGCTTTGTCCCTGTGTTCTTTCGTGAGAGCCGCACGTTTTTTTCTCTCAGGCGGCCTCGGGTCAGCGACTGTCACCTACTGCACAACGCTTTATGATTATTGTTGTATAGCCTACCTAAAAAGGCCAGGAATGAGGACACACAAATCTGCACGAAGTTTGTTAAGTTATCAGGCTCACATACCAGACTGGTGACATTTTGTATACTTCTGCAAATCAAATCTCCACATTTGTATCAGTGTGACTTTAAAACAGTTAGTCCATTAGTCTGGGCCAGAGAGCAGAACTTTGGCTAAACACTCTCCTCTTGCATGAAGGTGTCGTTGACAGTAGAGCTGTTTGTTTTCATGGTAGCAATAATGCTGAACCATGTTAGACTCAACCAGACCGCAATCTCTCATATAGAATTACTTGGCATTTGTCAGCTCTAATTGGTTGAAAGCACACAGCTGTGTGTGTGTGTGTGTGTGTGTGTGTGTGTGTGTGTGTGTGTGTGTGTGTGTGTGTGTGTGTGTGTGTGTGCACGCTCGCGACCCATCTCAGGGTTCGTCTTGTGTCAGTTTGGGTATTAATGTGACATGCATGGTGCCAAGATGTCATTAATGTGGGCCACATGTGATTGAATTGGTGCTGAGGGTTATTATAACGCCACGTGTCTCTGTTGACCAACCACGGGGAAACAAGACACCAGAAGTGTCCCAGTAAAACCAGGCCCAGCACATACTGTACGGGCAAACACTCAAACATAACAGAGAGAGACAGAGCTGACCTCAGACAGCAGGACAGACGTCTGTAAAACAGCAGCAGTTACTCGTCTTATCCGTGGTGTTTAGACCTGCAAGGATTGGATCTATCCATCCATTATCGATATACAATTATAACGTTTCTTCAGACTCACTTTGCACACGTAGAAGGAGGTGGAGTCTGCTGTAACATGCCTGCTCTGATTGAATCATTGGACCCGTTCCCCTCTTATTATGGATACTGTTCAAAAATTAAAACAATTGAAAGATTGTAACACAGTCCATTTAAAAAATGTGGTGGAGTAGAAAGTTCTGATATTTGTTGATTTATGTAGTGGAGTAAGAGTGAAAAGTACCTGAAAATAAATCTACTTTAGTGAAATTCAGATATAAGTGCAGTAACAAAATATATGTAGCCTACTTTGTTAAATCCCACCACTGCTAGCTGATGTTTTGTGGTTCTGATTTAGCGATCAGTGCTTTTCCAATGGAAATAAATTCGAGTGTTTTTCTTCCCTTATGAAGCGTCTGGTTCTAGCCCATGATAATTAGATTGTTGTATATAAACAGATGTAGGGTTAATCTTAGCAGTCTCGTCTGTTTATAACTGTGATGGCTCTGAGTTGAGGGTTGGCTGTGAACATGGGACAATTAGCACTTCATCACATTGACTGACCTCTAAATTTATCTCTGCTTCTCCGTCTGAACACAGCTGCTTTTGGTGAACGCCTGGCTCTGACTTTTACTTGAAATGGCCTGTCTGTGGGGGTGAGACTGTCCTTTCACAGCCCCACCCACATTTGGTTAGGATTTGATTCTGGGAAAGGGAAGGCATAACTTGTTTTAAAATGTGTACATGCTGATTATAGATTTTAATTATTTTATGACTACATGTGTCTGATATTTTCCTCTCTATTTCTGTATCATTTACAGAGACAGATATCTAGATGTTTTCCGGTATATTCAAATGCCATTAAAACAGACGGGGGTCAAGTGATATATTCTTTTTACTAACCACATTGTGTCATTGATTGATAACCTGCTGCTGATGCTGTTGCTCTGAAATCATGAGGGGGGGTGGAAAAATGATCTCAACCAACACCCTGGAATATAAATCCCAACCAAATGAGGCTATAGGGGAGACTTGCTAACTTGAGTAGTTACGACACAGTGTTATTGTTAAAAATGTGCTGTTAAAACACTGACATCAGTCTATGTAAATGTACACAAGAGGATTTTCCCTTCCCTGTCTAGTGCCCCTGAGCAAGGCACCTTACTCCCTCAACATCTGCTCCCTGGGCGCTGTACATGGCTGCCAACTGCTCTGTATGTCCTGCACCAGATGGGTTAAAAGCAGAGGATAAATTTCCTAAAAACTGCATGAGTGTGTCTGTGCATGTGTTTGTTTGGGATAAATAAATGGATCTTAATCTTATCTTAATATTGTAGAACTGTTGGAGGAGGATTCCTTAATGACGAGGACTAACTCTGAGGTAGCTCCAGAGCATCAACACAGGACAAGAACAACCTAGTTTTATTAACTGGGTTGATATTAGAAAATTGGTATCCATGTGTCTATTTCTGCTCTAGGTCTAAGTCTTTTTTATAGATTTGTTCATATTGTTTGTCCTTGTTTGATAGTGCTAGCATAGACTACAGCCCATTTGGGTAGCGTAATGATGCTGGGTCCTGTCTGGGCGTCTGTTTTTGTGTTTCTGACATCAGCTTAATTTTTGCAGTCAACAGCTTAATTGGTGTTTACTACACAGCAGGATGTGACAGAGTGAATAAAGTAGAATCTGTCGAGTCGCCTCCTCTGACTTCACCTCCCAAGATAACACTCATCAACTTAATTGCCTCTCATTAGCTTTATATCCATCCACTCATTACTGTGACGTCAACATGAGGCATTTTGTGTTTGTTTTTGAGATAAGCAACTAGTGATGTTGTTCCTGTTGCCTAGATATAGTTGCAAAAGAAGAGGTTTCGGTGAGATGACGTGATTGGAAGAGTGCCACTTAAACCTAAAAGAAAACATGATGACACATGTGTTTCATCTATAACTGTGATACAGTCTCTTCATGGCTTTACACAAATCTGATGTTTTGTCTCTTCATTGAAACACTCTGGAAAAAGCGTTTAACTGCTTCATGTACACATTTTTTAATAAGATAAGATATGGGAAGGTAAAGTAAAAAAAGCGTATTCGTCTCATGAATAGGGATAGACTCACTTTAACCTCAGGCATTAGATCATTTGTTTATTTGCGGTTTTCGTCTCCGTTTCCTGAGTCTTTCCTCAAGTTGTTTCTGTTTCACATCTTGTTTCTCTCTGGATGTAGATGGTGTCATGTTATCCAGTAAAACAGGCAACATGGAGGAACCTTTCTCTTTTCCAACAACACGCTCTGTCAGTCTGTTACAGAACGTGATGTGTGGTGTAGTTTCACTTTATGCTGTCATGAATTCAATATCTTGAATTTTGACAGTTTATTTTAAAATGAATACACAGTTTTTTATTATAATTAGCGACAAAACTACTTCCCACATCCAAAGTCTTTCAAATCTCATTGACTCTAGAAATTTTGTTGGAATATTTTAATAGAAAAATGTCCCATTGATCAGCTAAAACTTTAGGCAACCTGATAATCCCTCACTGTGCTTCAGATCTCAAGTTGATCTGCCTACAGGGGATTGTTTCTGTCTTTCTCTATTTTCTGGTGAAGAGATAAAACCCTAACCCTAACCCCTAACCCTAACCCTAATGAATTTTTGTCTTAAATGTCCCCTTAAAGTCAACCTAACATTCCAACTATATTCTCTTAGTAACAATGATGCTGCAGCTATTGTGCAAATTCCCTGCAGCTCCCCAAGCCTGTAAAAACTAAATACATAAACGATAACAAAAATAAATTTGTAACACCAACAGAACATTATGGAAACATTTATGTTTCAGGTTTTTTGTATTGTTCTGTACATTACACACATACACACACACTGCTGAAATTGTTAAAATTTACCATTACAGTCTCTGAGTCTAGAATTTTCTCTGGAGCAGATGAAAGAGGTTAGATGATAATGGTTAAACTGGTTGGAACTGATAGAAAAGCTGCAGTAACTCTGATAACCACTCTTACCACTGTGGTGAACCGACTTGTTTCTCTGAATGAACCTCCGTCCAACCTTGAGGTGGATGTTCTACAACAGCAGAGACCAGGTCAGGTTCCACTCCTGTCAGCAAAGAACAGATAAAACCATGGAGCCAACCTGCCTTGTGTCAACAGTCCAGGCGACTGGTGGTGTGATGGTGTCAGGAATGTTTTCTTGACTCACTTTGGGCCTTAATATCAGTCAATCATGGTTTGAATGTCACAGTTTGATGATTGTTACTGACCTTGTTCATCTCTTTATAGCCGCAGTTAACACGATTCTAAGGGTTACTTCCTGCAGGATAGAAACCGATGTAACAAAGTAAAAGTCTACAAAAGGGGTCGTGAACATGACAGTGAGTTCAGTGAGCCTCAGTGACCTCCTCATTCACCAGATGTAGTAGAACAGCAGATTGGCAGCATAACTGTGCAGCTAGCAAATCTGCAGAGATGATGTGAGGAAGTGAGGAAAGTTTCCAACATCTTGTGGAATCAATGACATGAAGAACTGAGGCAACGAGAGGAACTACCCAGTGTCAGTGTGGTGTTTCTATTAAAATGCTCAGTGAGCATGTTGCCTGTGATGTGTCTTAAACTTTGTCCTCAACTTTACAGAAGCTACTGTCCAGTCTGTATTTATTTATGTTAGCCCTGTACCTTTGTGAAACAGATGGATGGATACTGCATTAAAGTAACAAGGCTCAGTTATAATTTTAGTGGGTTTACGTCAATATCGAATGAATTTGCCCTTAACATCAACAGCTTGCTGATGTCTGCTTTAAAAAACAACTGTTCCCTGAAGTGAAGGTTGTGAAATCTTCATATAAACCAGTATGGTCGCAAACATGTTTTGTTTGCTGTCACATAGAAAGAAAAGCTGCAATTCCTCTCAAATACCACTTGAAGCATTTTTTTTTATTGAGGAATGGTTCAAGGGATCTTGACCAAATCTTCTTGAAACTTGAAGAATCAAAATCCATTTAAGTGATGGTGTTTTTTTCACCAATTTAGAGAAGCCAATCTATAATTTGGCTTCTCTTGCACTAATATATAATACTATGAAAATAAGCACAAACTTTGAAGCCAGAAATTGCAGCTGGGCACAACTTTTTCATCCAAAGCTTCTCTGAGAGCAGCTCAGCAAATTGGTGAATGGCCAGAACAAGCTAATGAAATAACTTTATTAGGGCCCACATGGAGTGAGCAAACATTTAGCAGAACATTAAGCCCTGGGGGAGGTCCTTGGTTTTCTGAAGTTTTAAACAATGTTTCATCACAGCATCTGCATAGCATTAAACATTCCAGGGTGTCTGCAAGTCTTGGAATCTCACAGGATCTGAAATGATGCTAAGACCTTGATGGCATTGAACACCATTATTCTGAATGTAAATAGTAGCTGTGTTGTCTTATTTTTAGCTTTGGCTGTGTTTCCACTCCTCCTATGGTAAATCTTGGTTGGGGGAAATGTTCAGATCAGTCAGAACCCAAGGGTTGAATCTACTCATCACACGAGCCTAAATCCAACAGTCATGTGGAATATCTACGGGGAATGGCCTCAGTTTGAGATTGCTTCCAGACTGTGCTATAGGCTGCACTCCTCTGCTGAGCCCTGCCTTTCAAATCCGTGTGGGAATGCAGTGAGGCACGGGTTACCTCTGAAAGGATTGTCTGGTCTGAGGACAAGATCAGTCAGTACTTGTCAGGTTAGGCATGATGAGAAGGTCACGGCTCACTGAACTTGCAGACTGTCTTGTGGGACCTTAAAGTCAGCAGGTTAATCAGCTGGTGCCGAGGTCACGAGACACTAGACACACTTATTTGCAGACAGAAGTGTTCCAGCCCACCCAGATTCCAAATCCCCACATATTTGGGTGATGGCAAAAAACAAAGGTCTCCAAACTTGAGTAACAGGATGAATATACTCTGCCTTGATCTAAACGTTGGTTCTAACTTGATATCGACGTCATGTGTTTGTGAATTTCAGGTGGCTAGATGTGAGTGTAGCCAACCTGACATCCACAGAGTTCTGGGTGTTCTACCTGCAGGTCATACAGGAGGCTGTATGGCCTGGCGGAGCTCTGCCTACGACCCTTCAACTTGAACGCAGCCAGCAGGAGAAGGAGAGCAACAGACAACAAGCCCTACACTGTCTGATGAGACTCTTACCAGGTACACTGACACACAGACAAGCACTGACAAGATGAGGTCAATAGTAACTACAGGAAATAGTGACGTGGCCAATTATAGACAACTGTGCTGTGATTTCACATTGCAGTATATACAGGCTGATAGCTAACAAAATTTGCTGTACAAAAATGTTGTCCTTTTAAAATAAAGAACTCCATTGCATACGTCAATAAATAAAACCTAAAATAAATCCTCATAAAAGTATTTGTTTTTACATTACAAAAAAATAACCCTATCAGATGATTCATACAACGTACATTGTCATATATATGTATAATATTATCCTCAGAGTAATGGTTGCAGTGTATGCCACCTTAATGCCCATAGCTTAAAACTGGCTGTGGACCTGCTGCATGTCATATCCTCTGTTTCTCTCTCTCTCTTCACATTTGTATCAAAATCAAGCCACAACCACCAAAATGTATCAGTAACAGCCTCCAATGTCCAGCATCAGTTGTGTTGTGTTATACTGTATGCTGTGCACACACATGCCTGCACACTTACAAACATATGCAAACACACACACACACACACAGCCAGTTACCTACCCATAGATAATTCTCCATATTGTTTTTACAGATCTGGTCTCAGACATGTTGGGACAAGACAAGTGCAAACTGAGCTGGCAGATGGCACTGGACTCTCTTCAAGACCCCTACATTAACAGGTGAATATACTGTATAATTTACACTAAATGGCCCCAGTTTGAAAAATATGCTGATGGTCCCTCCCTTTTTGTAAGAAGTGTTGATGGTGCTGTTGTGTTTTTTTCCCACTTGTGCGTTGTGTTTGATTACACAAATGCATCAGAAACTGAGAAGCTCTCTCACATGGCTATTGCTGCACTTTGCATGATACAAAGCAAAAAAAAACAAGTATTGAAACGTTCATGTCTGTTTACGTGTAATCGCTCAGAAGTTCAATGCGCATCATAACATAGCGCTGAAAAAGTGCCTCGTCAGCATCTAGACTGCCAAAATAAAGGGCATCATGTTTTCATCAGATCCTGTCAGAGCCAAACCCAAGAACAAGTATCTACAGCAGAGTCATTTGGTAGCGATTGTATCCATTCTCATTGCAGCCAAAAGACAGATGTTATTGGGGGGTTTAGACCAGTAGAAAAGGGGCTTATGTTAACCTGCTGGAGTAAGCAAGACTCCACTGTGCCCAACTACAGTCTCACAGAGCTACCAGCATGGCTGTAAACTCTGGTTCGAAATTGTGAAAGTCTCATCATCAAAATTCTGACTCTCTAGAGGCAAATTGTTGCAGTTTTCTTTTCATGAAATCATCCTAGAGCATGTATAGGATATTTAAATTGTAATTCCAGTAAATAGTATACGGCATATCAGTAAGAAGATCTCCGCCGTTGCAACACACCATGTTCCTCTGGCCTCTCTGCTCCCATCTGAGACAGAGAGAAGTGTGATTCTGTTGGAGAGACCACCTCTAGAAACAATAATGACACCACAGCATTCGCCCACCTCACAGGTCATGTCCCCTCCGATGTCAAAACTGTGCTGGATGATCCTCTTGCATGTGGCTGCGTGCTCTGTGCACTCAGATCATTGTTTGACGATGGAGGAGCTGGCTTGTGTTACCAAGCAGATGCATCTAATTAAGCGGCCTGGGAGAGTGTGAGCTCACTCCAGAGACAGAAACACACTCAGCATCATACGGCGAAGACTCGTTTGTCCACTAAACAACAGGCTGTTGACTGAACTGTTGTTTAGTCTCTATCTCTTCACTAAACAGCAGTTTAAGGGTCGGAAATGGTTCACAGATGGAAACAAACCATACGTTGATCGTGATGCTAACCAAGGGACGAGAAACCTTCACTTTTCCAACGTTTAGTTTTTACAAAATTGGTTGAATTGTGATGGTCACTGGATGGCCACTGGTTTCCTTTTTAATCATTGAAAATGTCAGTAGTCAGTGGTTTTGTCTCAGTTCTGTCCTCCTGACCTCCCTTCAGCTCTAACATGGACAGGGAGCTGATTGGATACACGTAGACGGATAAAGAATATGTATTTACTTTATCACATTCACATGACTTTGTTACTTCTGGTGTTGAACATCAGGATAAGAGTAGGGACATCTCAGGGACGGTGGGACAAATTATGTTGCAGTAAATCATTATTTAGGCCAATTTTCAGCGAGTGTCTGAGCTTGTCGCCCTCTGTTACCACTCTGCTCTGCTTCGTCATCATTTCAGTGATATGTTTGCATGACGATTGCTTTATCGAAGGGCAGCTTTTTACCCAATTTTCCAATATGAGCCTTTTAGAGTGTGAGTGTTACTGTTCTCGAACCACCTTATTCAGATGGATGTGGACTCAAAGATGAACAAATAAGAATTAGGAGGTTAAAGGTCATTGTGACCTCTTTTGGTCCTAACTCAAGAATTCATATGCCAAATATGATAAAATACTCCTTATACCCTTCATCAAATTCCTTTAAAGTCATCATTTTATACCTCATGAGTCTGGAAAGAAAACGTATGTAGACTAAATCTGAAATGGTGGGTCAAGGCTTCTAGTTTGAGTTACACCCTGAAGGTCAAACATATAGACCATTTATTTAGTCCTGATAAGATTATATATATTGCTAGCTGTTGTTTGGTACTTTTTTGAGTTATAAAATACCTGGCTGTGTATATATTATTGTAAGTAATCACCTCCTGATGGTAAATTTATCAACTCACGATGCAGATAGTACAGTTTGGTTATGTTTATCACCTAGCGAGGCTAAGCAACATACAACGATCCATGTTTTGTTCAGCTACAGCCTGAAATAACTTAAACTTCCTTCTTTATTTACAGGAAGACTGTGACACAGACTCAAATAAGATCCTGATCATTTGTTTTTCAATTTACATTAGCCATTTGATCAGAGTATATCCTGACCAGGTCTAATTCCGATGAAAATAGTAATGTGCCGCTCCTGTTCTCTTAGACACCTGGTCTACTGTATATTTGACCTGCTGCTGGAGTTCCTGGTTCCTGAAATACCTGAGGAGGACTTCCAGAGGAGGCTGCTGCAGACCCTCTCTAAGAACCCTGAGAAGTTGCTGGCATGAGGAGACGACCCACAAGAGCCCCTGCAAACCCAGCTTTTATTTTTCATCATGCTGACTCGTCCTTCAGCTCAGATGAGATGCTGTAAAGCAGCATGACGTTGAGGATGCTCCCGCTCTGCTAACGTTCAGTGATCACAGTGTGAGTGAATATTTCTGCTCAGACTGAATATCCCCTGTCCCCACTTTAATCTCCTGAGGTCAGTCTGCCCTGTCTCTAATTACGAATTGATGTACGGCCATGAGTCTCCTGAGCACAGTGTCCTGTATATGAAGACACATGTTTGAGGAAGCATTAATTACACGAGAGCACCTGGTTTGTGTTTGATCGAATGTGTCTGACGTGCGATCCCAACATGTGGCAAAGCATTGTCTGTTACCTACGTCCAGCTTTGACTAAACTCACTGCAGATGCTTTTTACACTCTGTCCTCATCCCCTCCCGCGGGCTCTGGGAACGAGACCTCACACCTCTTTCTGTCATTTAGAGAAGCAGGATTTATCACCCCAAAATTTAGCTGTTGACGACAGTTTCATTCGTCAGAGTCCTGCTGGCTCTGTATAAACCCATGTATTTAAACCCGCAACTATCCGAATGTAGGAAAAGTACATGTGAGTTGCGATGAAGCGTTGGCCATAATGCATTTTATTGGCGTTCCAGGTAGGTTATTTTAATAAGTTTCATGGTGCATTTAATGTCTAAATAATAAGAGAGCCGAGCAGAGCCTCACAAAGCAGGTATACGAAGGACATCTGCAGTTGGCAGAGCTCCAGTCAATAACTTTTTTGTTGGCTAATGTAAAACAGTGGGCTGGCAGGCTGGTTAACCACAGGTCTTTAAGCGTTGTTAAATTACTTAGAAGCATATTCTCTTGTGCAATGAAGAAAAAACAACCTAAATTGTTTTGGAAAGACGTTGGGTCACCATGTGCCAGCAAAACAGCTTCAGTGAGTTTCTGAACTCTACTGGAAGGAAGATTTCCATTCTTCCCAAAGATATTTCCTCATTTGGTGTTGTGATGATGGTGGTGGAGGGAGCTTCTAAACATACTGGTACAGAATCTACTATTGGTGTTTAACTGGGTTGAAATCTGGTGATTCTGAGGGCCATAGCTCACAAAATTGTTATACTCTGATACATAGGCTGTTTATAAAGATGGATGATGAAGTGAAGCCAAAATATAATATGCATATAATTTAAAATATATAATATATAGATATAAGCAGTGGTATTGGGGTCCTGTCAATTTCCATGCTCGACTAATCACGAGTCAGTTTCAATTGTTAATCATGACATATCATCCTGTTATTAATCAAAAAATAACGAATATAAACCAAATTTGTAAGAAACATGAGTCAGTGTAATAAGAACTACTTCAAATGACAGAATCCATTTTTGAGAAAACTTTATTGGACTTGTACTTTGACCTTTTAGTTTGGTCCATGTCCACTAGGGGGGAATTGAGATGCTTCGGCTTCACTTCTTCAGAGCAGACATGTCGTCCATTTTTGATATAAAGTCAATGCTCAGACTATCCAGTGGTGTGTTGTCATCCTGTTGTGTTGTTCTTTAAGATATCAGCGTCTGATCATTGGTACTCACTCACTTATTCATACTCATTCTGTTGATTATCAAAGTAAAGGCAGGGTATGAATGACATGTGAGACAGTCAGTGGATAATCATGATTATAGATTCTAAATAAAGATAGATGACATGATTTCATTCCCCCCAATTGGCCTAAATAAAATCCTGGAATTCTAATTAACAAGCCTCAGATCTGTTTGATGCCCATATGAGCCCGAAAGTCGTCTGAGCCCAAACCCTCGTCCTTCAGTCACCTTAGAAACCATCTAAAGAGGGTCACCACACAATCTGCAGTCACTGTAATCCAACTTTTGAAGGTTTTCATATTTGTGAAAATTGCCTTATTATCTATTGCCTTATTTGTGGTCAGTGCCACTTGGATAAAGAATGAATAGAAAATGTTGTAACCTAAATATTGTCCCACACACACACACACAAATGATGTAGTACAGAGTACATCAACATTTTCTGCCAACATTCTTTTTGTTCCAAAATGTTAAGACAGTTAGGTCATGTGAAATGTTTCATTCTGTCTTTTGTGGTGATAACCGAGGCCATATCTAAATGTTACGATCATTCCATTGTTTTTGCACTTATACCCATATCCTTGTCTTAAATTCCTTTGTGTCTTTCCATTGTGTTTACTTTTGATTCAGTGTATTTATAAACCTATTTATGTGTTTGAAATATGTCTTATTCTGAATTCCAACCATAAAAGAAGGAGTGGGTTGAAGACAGGAGAGGGGCCCGCTGCAGTATTGTGAAGTGCTTTTTACCCCCTGGGTTTTGCCTTACAGGGGGAATGATGGAAGTTTGATTCGGTGTGTCCTGCAGGTGTGACCCTGATAAGCAGCCCCTTGTAGCTCCCTGTGGTGAACCTGTTTACTGTTCTTTTTATTGTGAGCGACTGCTGAACGATGAAGCGTTACAGTTGTTGTATATTACAGTTATATGTTACAGTGGTTGTATGTTACAGTTGTTGTATGTTACAGTTGTTGTATGTTACAGAATGTTAGGAGGGTCTTACATTTGCTTTCTCATTCTGTCTGATGAAGGAATTCCATGTATGTTGTTATGATTAATCTGCACAGTGCCACAGAACATGATCACATTGCTTCTTACAACTGACACAGAGACAGAAACGTACCTGCTCAGTGTATCACTGCTCAAACTACATCCTTTAATATTATAAGATCACATGTTTCACCTTATCTTGATTTTTCATCATAGTGGTCATTTAAATCTGCACAAAACAATCTGAAATTATCTCACTACAATAATACCAAAAATAAATCCTGCCTGTTGGTTACTGTGTGCTGAATAAACTGGATATTTTAATCATAACAAAGTGCAACAATTTATGTTATAACATGAAAAGTCTGTATAATATTAGAACCGGGAACTTTTGTTGTGTTTTTGTATGTGTAAAGCCAACTGTTTTGTTTTGTGATCATTTCATAAGTAGAAATAACCAGAATGTTGAGCTACAACGGCAAAATAAATAATTGTTAAAAGGATCATGTCCAAGTAAAAATAGATCAGTATTTGTCATGTGGTGACTGCTGTGCTTTCCTGCTTCAATCAGTATGTGGTAGATGTTTAACTCCTAATTGAAAAATGCACAGTGCTGTTTGCTCTTAGAACTTCACATATTTATATTGAATATTCCGTAGAACAGCAGAGTTTATATGGAGAACTCTCCACAAGTTTATGTTGAAGTCTTTCATAGTTATGTATGAAAAGGATTAACTGTAATTTCCTTTCTCCTCTGCACTGGTGTTCACGTTTGTGTCTTGTTGTCTATCAGACTTTTGAACATGTGGTTGTGTTAATATTAACCGATTGTGTCACAGTCTTTTAAAATGCTTGCTCGTGGTTCCTGAACATATCTGCCAACACAATAAAGTTACCATCATGATTTATTAAGACATCCTACTGTTGCTCGCACTCGTTGTTTTCTTGTCCTGAGGCGGTTTTACATTTTACAGCAGGCTGGTGAGTAGCCGGCTTATTTTTATGAGATTTAATTTTATATGTATACCATGCCTCATTCTAACAGGGCTGAGGTTCCTCAGAAATGTCTGTCTTCCATAGAGTCTCTCTTCTCTGTGCTCAGGCAGCTCGCCACTAATTAGCTGTAGCCTGCAGACTCATGATTCATGTCCAACAACAACAAGGAGATTGTGGATAAAAACCTCTAAACTAACAATAATAAAGATCAGACCCATTTCTTGGAGAAGTTTGTGTTCAGCTCCACTTCTCTAACAAAAAAGGAGGGTTGGGATGAGGTGGGAGGCCATTGCAGGGCAGCTTTGCATTTCTCCTCAGAAATTTGATTTACAGATAAAACTGTAAAGAACACTATGGATAAGGTGAGAAACTGAGGAATACAGATAAAGACATGAGTCTGTTTTGACATTTATGTCCTCATCTGACTTCTGACTCTCCTGAAGTCTATGACCCTGGTACTCAGGCTTGGACAAGTGCTTCACAGTTTCAATTTCAACATCCTGGAGGTAGTATTTTTTACTTTAATTGATTTAGATTTGATTTTGAAAACTTTAATTGATGTACTTTCCTGTGGTGTATCACTGCCGGGCAACAAATATCAGCCCGTGAAGTGACCTGGATTGGAAGCCACTGACAGTCTGAACTCCAGGTTCACCTTTAAGAGGTATGTTAAGAAACCGACACAACCTTTAGATTTTCTGTAATATACCCTGGAATTATGCACTGGCAACGAAATGGCATTGTGCTTTTCTATTTTGAAGACAAATAATGTCACACTTAATTCGGCTATACACCTTCTAGGGCAATTAACAATGCACGTTTGAAGTAGATCAGTTGAATGGGTTTTGAGATATGTGTTATACAGACAGAGACATTTGTGCAATTACTAGGTATGTGTAGAACGCTCTCCACTTTGAGTCCACATACTCACTTGTTCATGAGCTTTCAGCCGTGTTGCATCATCTAGGGATTAATGTAAAGTTCTGTGTTCTGTGTGCGTCTCCTGAGGATTAAAGCTTAAGTTAAAAATACATGTCACCTCTCTTTATAAATATCTTGTTTGGGCCCCATGCAGTGTATAAGAAAAAATTTAATTGGTCCCCTCATATCCAAGTTTCCATCAAGCACAGTGAACACAGCAGAACATAGAGAGAAGCTTCATGGCACTGCCTTGAGACCCAGAAACCAACCAGTAAGAATGGTGTCAAACCAGACCTTGATCCCTCTAAGCAACATAGGGGCCCTGCTTCCTGACCCCTGAGCAGAAAAGGGCCCCTGCACACTAACTCGGTATAGACTGAGGGCCAGTCACCTGTATTTGGTGGACCAGTAACAGCCTGAATTTGAATGACGAACCAGCTAAGGAAATTAACAACACTTATTAGCACCATTAGGCCCATTCAAACAAACTGGCTCCACTATATTTCCTGTACCACATTTTCAAATGTAAAATGCTCAGTTCTGTTGTTAGGAGCCAGAAACACTCAGTCAATGATTCTGAAGCATCAACCCAAATTTGTAAGGAGCCTCAGAATATCACTGCAGGCGCATTAGAGCGTTGGTATTGAGCGATACCCAGGAAAGAAAATGGCCCCTTGGCTCGAGTTCCTGTCAAAGCCAACCAGAGTCACAACAACGTCTGTAAGAAAAACAACTAGTGCTGCAAATATTTGTTGATCAATTCCTCGGTCTGTAAAAGAAAAATCCTAAACCAGAGAGAATGTGCAGCACAACTTTCTCCAGCCTCAGATCATGTCTTGTTTTGTGAGAGGAAAAGGATTTAAAACAGAAAAACAGCAGGTCCTCAGTGTGAGCCACTGGGACCACAGAACTGTTGGAGATTTCGAAAATACGCAGATGATTGTTCTGTGGACTGAATAATGAATTGTTTCAGCCACATTTAAGCGTCCGAGACAGTGAACTCTTTCATTGTCTTTGAGGATTTTCTCAACTCTTTTGAATATGTGTGAGAGTCAGCACATGTGGGATGGAGGGTTTGGCTTTACTATAGCTTTATTTATTCATTTTCTCTGGATGACATC
This sequence comes from Pseudopleuronectes americanus, assembly GCA_038501795.1. NCBI lineage: Eukaryota > Metazoa > Chordata > Actinopteri > Pleuronectiformes > Pleuronectidae > Pseudopleuronectes > Pseudopleuronectes americanus. The sequence continues at coordinate 18,489,616 of CM076719.1, forward strand.
ATTTTTGTTGTGATGGCCAGACATTTGCAGCCGTGCCAACTGTGTAACTTATTGTCGCTGAATACACTCTGCAGATTTACTGCAGTGGTGAGATCGCCAACTCCAGAACAGTTTGGGAACCGATCTCTCTTTGAGGTGAGATTGTTCTGTCAGATTCAAACAGTGATTATTTCTTATGGTGTGTGATACAGTTTGTTTTCTTGGCAACAGAGAGGAAAAAGCAGCCAAACATGTAATTGCACATATTCCCTCAGTTAACAACAACCGACAAAAGTAATGCGTCATTAGAGAGCGTCCATCTTGTTCCAGACCACAGAGCTAATTGTCTGTATCATCAGCGTGCGGTCCTGAGTGGCAGCATGAAGCCACCGCAGTTAATGGGGTAAAAGCGTGGTTTCACATCAGCGTCAGTCTCCAGCACGGACAGATTTACATGCTAACCACTTATTAGAGATTATGTAATCCCCTCTCATCACAGCCCAGTCTGCGCTTGTTTTCTGGAGGCCCACTCCACCTTGTCTTTCTCTGTCTGACTCTTTGTTTTCTTTTCTTTCTTACGTAATAAAACACACACGCACACACACACACACACAAACACACCCCCCCCACACACACACACACACACACGGGATGTTTAGAGCAGGTCTGTTAAAGCCTCATTGTGGCTGTAACATGCCGGAACAAATAAATGTATGAAAAATCAACTCAGGACACTATGGCCAGCCAGAAAGAATCAAACTACAACAGAGTGAGGTCTGCTTTGAAAAACAATCTGTCCAAGCTCATGAAAAAAGTTAATCAAAACTCCCCACACACACACACACAAACACACAGAGAGAGAGAGAGATTAATAATAATAGCATATAAAAAAGAACCTTTTGTGCTTTTTTTCAAAGTTATGGGCTTATGATGTTGTTCTTTTAACAAAACGTGCAACACGTGATTTTGAACTGACCGTCTGGAAGTGTTGATCTCCCCTGATGGTCACTGGAGTTTTACAATCTGGCTGAGAACAACGTGCATATTTTAAATGACACTATCCAGGAAGAATTTATGGTCTATCAATGTTACTGTGCTCCACCACAGCGCCTTCTAGTGTGTCATAAATAAAGTAAGAACTATTTGTGTCACACTGGACGAATAGAATTCAAAGTGAAAATGCTTCAAGGCTTGAAATGACTTAAAATATAGTAAAATAAAAAGAAAACACAGTTCAATATAGAAAACGATACAATCTGAGGAGATCCAATTGTTTCAAATGAATAATCCTGCATGCAAGTTGTGTTGTGATTGACTGCATCTTCATCACCATCAAACACTTCGAGATGCTGATGAATTGATTGAAAGAAAGTTCATCTGTTTTCAAACGGCACCTTCTGGATCAAACATCAAAAACTGCAAAAAATTGAGACATAGCATATCGGCAAGAAACAAATAGGAGATAGTTGAAAATGAAAACTATAGTAAGTTAAATGATTCAAATACAAGTCAAGTAACTCTTTAACCCTCTTAGGTGCACTGGGAGACAGATCCAAGTGAATTAGAGAACTACTTTTTGACTATTGTAACATCCAGAGCACTTATAATTACATTTATAAAACTGACTTTACACTCAGTCTCATGAGCCATACCAAACCTAAGGACTTTGACATTGTTTCCGGGAAGGAGCGAGATGTGTTGCTCCTTCACCTCCAGATGGCAACATAATCAAACTGTGGACCTTTCGTCCATTTTTAAAGTGACCATAGGGGGGCGCTACAGGGCAAAGTAACGGTGACGCACCTGCTACTGCTGAGAACAGGAGGCAGTGGAGGTGAGGATGTAGCAGAGGCAGCTCAGGGGGTTGTCTGTGGGTTAACTATATATCTTCTCTTATTAATTACCATGATCATCATCAGAAATAATGAGTGTGATCTCTGAAGGGGCTTGTTTGTTGTTTACTGTCAACATCAGTTTAAACGGGATGACAGTGAGGCTGCGAATGAAGAAAATAAATGATGGCCTCATGGAGGAGGGGGTTGAGAAAAGCACCAACAGTGAGAGAGGGGTTGATTCCCAGTCTAGCCTTTTGTTTTGGTGGTTACCAGCTCTCAACCTCACTGTCGCAATGCAGCCAAACCACAGTCAGAGCAACACCCACAGCTGGGTTGGTAACCAGAATCCTACTTCATTTGTTTCCCCCGCCTGCGTAAATGGCTCATGCTGTATTCCTATGTGTGTGAAACTGGGGAAATCCTCCTCCAGTGGTGAAACTGCAGCAAAATCTTATTTAAACTGTGAATTTAATAAAGCTGCTCTTGCTGCGCTCACTCACTCTGACAATGAAGTGGTGGTGAATGAAACAGGTGGGGAACGATGGCCCCCCTGTCAGTCCGCATCATTTGTGAAACAGCCAAACATATGAACACATCAACTCTACTTCAACAGAATCTTCGTCTTCGATTGTAACCAGATTTACAGCAATATTTGGTGTTGGGACAATATTTCTGTGAAAGTAAAGGCCTACTCTTCGGCCTATATGTGTAGTCAGAGCCTGAAAACAAGCATGGTCTTTGTTTTTGAGAAAGCCTCCCGGACTCAGTTTCCCAGGATGCAGCAGGTCCCTTTGTTCCGGACATCTTCACAAAGAGGTAGGAAAAGCCAAAAAAGTCAAGTCCAATTGGTCACTCTGGCCCCATGACCTGTGAGGTAGATCAAGCTCTTTCCAAGGAAACCTCCTCTCAAATCAAGTTCTTCCAAACTCCTAGCAGCAACTCGATGTCCTGCAGGTAAGATTCCACAAGCAACGGAGCCCCACAGCTCAACAGAACCGTGAGGACTTCTCTCCTGCAGGGTAGATTGAGTAGGAGCCTGCTTTGTTGGTGATCTCCGATTTCATTGATCTGGCTGCAGTCAGTCGGATATCATCCCACATTCCAATATATGTCACTATATATTATGTCTACAATCTGTACAGGAGAATAGAGCCTTTCTGGTTCCACAGATCCTTTTTCTCTCTCTGAGCAGAGAGAGGGACCTTCATGGACGTGCTGTTGGAATGGGTGACTCAGGGTGAGGGAGATATACTGGGAGGCTGTGGGAGACATCTTCAGACTTGGTGGAGACAGTGGCTCATGTTACTCTCTAGCCATCGTTGATGTATAAAGTACTTAGGTAAAAGTACAGATATCTTACCTCAAAGTGATGTCACTTGTAACAAAATTACTTGAGTAAAAGTCTTAAAGTAGCTCATATTAAATGTACTTAAGTATCAAAAGTATCTGGTGTTGAAATGTACTACTATCAAAAGTAATGGTACAAGTACAAACTTAAAAATGCAAAGTGCTTTTTATATTCTATAGACACACAAACAATTTTTTTCTCTCCAGGCTTTATTTTTACCAATAATAACAAAAAGCTCCATATACTGTATAATTTTACAAATTCTGAAACCCAGATGCTGAGGTGCTTCGACCATGGCAGCCCGAACAACCTCCAGACAGTAAGGGTCTCGCATTGCCCCCTCGATGGCAAACACGCCAAGGGGCCTGGGCAAAATATACTTAAGTACAGGAGCAAAGTATTTGTACTTTGTTTACGTCCCCCCTCTGGTTAGTGTTTGTATATTGTTTCACCTTCTGGTCTCCTTGATGCATCAGCTGCTGTCTGACTCCTCCTTTCACCAGCTTCCAGGAAACTCCCATGACGAACAGATTTCTGCTGAAACTGGACTTATCTGAAAATAAAACAAAAACACAGTCAACCAATGAGTGAACTCACCTGTCTCACCTCACCTGTGTGAACTCACCTGTGAGGCAAACTGAGGAGATGTCTTCACCTCAGAGAAAACAGATACACTGCTGTTTCTCCTTCACGTCTTTTTTTTTACACGACTCTGGCAGCAGCATTCAAATCCGGGGAGATGTGTGTGTCCACAGAGAGGGCTGAGATAACAACCCTTGAGAGAGACAGATGCTCATCAGACTCATTCATGCTTTCAATTTAGTTGTATGCGTCGAAAGTGATGGTGTGAATCTGAGGGTTTTTTGTACAGTATAAAAATGTCTGCAGAGCTCTGTCTTTTTAAAGGAGGCTTCAAACACAATAGGACACAATGAAACAAACCATCATTGCTTCATCTTGCTTATGTTGTTCTAATGATGCCTGAACAGGGAAAACAAGTAGATGTGAATTACTTGACATTTAAACATGACACTTAATGTAAATCAACCACTCTCAGAATATCTGATGTGATTAATGTTTCTGCAAAGTAATTTGTTTGGAATAAACAGAGAATAATGAGTCAGGAGCAGTAAACCAATCTACAGAGGACAGTGATAAATTATTGTCTGCCTTGAATTTCAGTTCATAAGTCACAAAGTGGCAAGTTTAGGTTTATAGCCTCAGTGGGTTGTTGTCTCTCTTAAGTATTTTATTATTATTCATATTTATTCTAACTATATGTCCTTCAAAAGACCAAGATCTTACTCTACAGCTGTCAAAGAGGAAAAGGAGACAAATCTATTTCATCCATCAGTCCATTAACTGCTTATTATCTGACCCACACCATTAGTTTTAGGGTCTTGCTCATTTACAAATGGCCATTGTAAAGCCATTGCATTATTTTCCTCATATCTCCAGCTGTGGGGCCTTTAAGGCAAGATGGGAGCAATACACACGGAGGTCTGAAGACATGAGTAACATTCGTGACCTTTAAGTATCAATAAATCACTGCAGAGTCGTTCTGAGACATTAGTGTAATGAATTTATGGCTCAATAGCATTCTCCTAAGAGTAGTCATAACTTTACCCAAGGAAGAGGACATGAAGGGAAACCGTCCCTGCAACAGGCATGGGTGTCTTCTACTGTTCCCAGCCGATCTAATGAGAGTCAGCAAGAGAGATCATCTCTGACATCAGAACAAGTTCACTTAGTGGAACAAAACAACATGGCCACCTCAATTAAGCCATCCTCCTATTCCTCAAGACAGCCTCGGGTGAGTCGGCGGGAAACCAGTCCAAAGGCCATGCCTAGCCAGGAAAACACAAACACACGAAGAGGAGAAACTACACATTTGAGGGAAGGGGAAAACACAGGAAAACATGAAAAAGTGGGAAGATAGGACTGGGGGCCTGATATGTAATGCAACTAAGGATGACGATCATGAAAGACTCATACCTGTGGTGAGCCCCAAAAGCGTAAAATAAGAGATGTGGCTCTGCCACTCTGCTCAAAAATATTTTTTTGTAGTTATTTTTAAGTGATGAAAAACAACTTCTGTATCAGACTAAGATCTCTGCAGCCGTCTTGTTGCGACATGCCCAAGGAGCAAAGAGCAGTTCTCTGTCACCCAAAGCACAAAACTAGATTAACAACAATGTTTAACTTGAAAGGTTGGGACGGTGATTGAATGATGTGTTGAGGAATGAAGTGCATGCTCTTGGTTTTACAAATGAAAACATTATATTCTTGTTGCTGCAGTTAAAGCCACTGGTAGGAAACGGTGCACAGAACGAGTGGAACTCATTAACACGGCTCAATTTCACAATGTCGGCGTGTTTCATGGCAGAGAGCAGATGCTGATGAAGACTTACTTCCAACATCATGTTCAGTGGTGAAGAAAGGAAGCCTTAAGCTGACGAGGGCAAGACCCAAAGTTCGGTTTGCAACAAGAAGAGACAGGGGCTGTGAAGGAATGGACTCCATGCTGAGGAACAATGCCACTGGTGTCTTTAGGTGTTCAGTCATCCAAGTCATGTGATATCTCACAGAAGTTTAAGTATGAGTACTTGCTGTTTGGGCTTGAAGACATTGCATTACTCATCTGCAGAGCTCCGGCGGGTCTGCTGAAAGGTAGGAACTCTGGAGAGACCACACAGCCACTTAGGGACATATCTCATGACAAGTCTCATCAGTACACACCTCACCTCCAGGAATACATTTTTGGGGTAAATGGACTGACAGAAGTGAGTAGCACAGGATTTACTGCACACCTATTTCCAGGGAGGGGGAGGATTGTGAGATCAGCCATCAACTACCATACCTTGTCAGTTTCACACTGATTTACACTCTTCTCATAGAACTCTCGTGTAACATGTTGCACAAGCGTAACTCGACCACAGAAGGTAAAACAATAGGTGGCACCCTGAATTCATGTTTTGCCTTGAGAATGTGATATCTCAGAAACACCTCTCAGGAATGTGTTCAAATTTGGCACACATGTTCATTTGGATTTATGGATTAACTGCTACCATTTGGTGGTCAATGACTGATGACATATGACTGTAGACTCTTTAACTGCTTTCACACCTGCACTGAACTCCGGATAATCTCCTGAAATTAACCGGAGGGGCTTTATGTGAGAACACAAATGTCTGAGAGAGGATGTGGACATTCACCTGAGTTGAGTGAGCCCATGTGAGAATACGAAGATCCTCCAGGAAAGTTAACTGTGAGTGAGTGGGTGTGTTGTGGATGTTTCTAACAAGCAATGAATGCAAAACAAAAACTGAAAAGACGACAAAAATCTCAGGATTATAAAAGGCATAGTCGTATAAGACACGTGAACTCTCGCAAAAGATGTGAACTTGGAAAAATCTTTTGGTGATAAGGGCCAATGCAAGTGTTGATATGTTGTCAACAAAAACACATGACCTTGCAGCAAAATGTTCACATGGTGTTCTGCCACCGCCTGCTGCACCTTCCCCCCCACTGAATGCTCCAGAGATTTCTTTGTTTCGGGGATCAAGTCTGAGTTGAGAATCTATGTGTTGACATTCTCCGGAGTTCATCTCTCAAAACGGCTTTAGTGTTAGTGTTGTGTAAAGACATTTTAAGAGATATTACAGAGATTTTAGATAGTTGTGTTACTATGGAAACAATTCCTCTGCATTTGACGGCAATTTGCAGGCATCATACCGTCTACTTAACATAAACGAACATCATGGCTGTCCAAATTTCCAAGTTTGTCTAACTTTGAATTACCCAAAGGATTCTGACGTGAACGATTTTTCCCACTCGGAATATTCTCCATATAACATGAATGCAGTGTATTTCCCCATGTATGTCTGTTGGCCTGCTGTGAAGTAAAGTAAATCTGTGCAGACTAAAGAATAACTTTCGTCTCAGTCATCATGACACTTTTAACCTCAAAGCATATCACGGAAATAATCATTGGACTGTCAGTGAGAGATATGGTTCTTCATGTGGCACCTACGAGACGCAGCAGCTGATACTGATCGCAGGAAACAGATGCAGATCTCACACGTCATCCTTGCTAAAAGGTTCCAGTGAAACCTCAGTGGGCAGTTTTCTGTGGGAAAGTTACAAAACTGATCAGTTTACAGACATATTACACACACTGTATCTCGCCAAAAGTTCACCCTAATCACCGCGGAGATATTATATTGTTTTCATTCTGTTGCCAGTGATTTGATTAAAAGAACATGTTTATGTTACCATTAATGGAGGGGGTGTTCTCGAGTCGCAGCTTGTTTCTTGTTCTTGAACAAGAAAAAAGAAAGAGGCAATGGGGGAGGGACCAAAAAGAGGCCTTGCAATGGTGGGAGAAGAATATGGGAAAAGTGGAGGAACAACAATGAGCAGGAGTTTTGTTCAGAGAAAACCATCCACTGAATCACTCCTCCTCACATCCCCATAGCTGAGCTGAAGGTTAATTTAACAAGTACTTGTATGTTTAGGCAACCAACAAAGGCCCAGTCTTATCAGTAGAATCATCAACTACTCTCTTTATCATCTTTCTTTTTTTATTCTTCAAGGAATCTCACAGAGCATAATATCTAGAAAGAATATCCCACATTTATTTGTGTCTACCACTGTGGCCATTGTTGCATAGCAAGGTAATGTTATTGTGTCAATCGACGTTGCCACTGAGGTCTCAACACAACAGCCAGACACAAACCAGTTTCAGCATCTTTATTAAATCAACCAGAAAACATAAACTAACAAACCCTTAAAGTCAAAGTACCAGCAGTGTCTGCTGGCGACTAGCTTCACAGCTCAGTCTTGGTGATCAGTCCTCTGCGTTCTCCATTCTCTCTGACAGCTCCACTGCTGCCTTTTAAACCTGAGGATCAATCGGCTAACAGCTCTCAACCTGTGCTGATCGGTCCTGGTACAGGTGAAGGCGCGAACAATGGTTCTCTAGATGTCCCTAGTCTCCCCAGCTACACCTTCCAGTTCCTCTTCAGGGACCCCAGATAGTTCCAATGTGTACCCATGAGCCACTCTTCAATCTCTTCAGAGTACACTGGGTTCGTGTTTGGGAAACTGCCAATGGAAGCTGCCCAGAAGGCTCCCTGATTATTTGCCCAAATCTCCTCAACTGGTTAAGTGAGTGAGCAGCATCTCTAGCTCCCTCCAGATGTTCAAGCTTTTGAAGTTGTTTATTATAATGAGGCTAGTCACTCAACAGAGGAAACTCCTTCTAACTCCAATCCAAATTTATGACCATATGTGAGGGTTGGAACGTAGATCAACTGGTATATCGAAAGCTTTGCCTTCTGGCCCTTCCTACGCTCCAACTACCTGTCTCAAATTTGTCAACGACAACATTAAATTGTGTCTTGTGTGGTATTTAATTCCACAGGCTACAATTATTTTACCAAAAGCTTTCATCCGGCCAGCTCCAGCCAGCAGTGTTTTACATTGTCATTTTTACATGACAATTTCCAAAGATTACAGTGATGAAATAGAAGATTAAACACCCTTCAGATCCGAAAGCAGCCTATGTCAGAAACCAACCGGATTGCTACATACAGTGTCAATATTCTTTATTGTATACATCTATGAAAACTCTGGCAACATAGTTGGTCCAGGGTTGAATAAACGCAACAAAGAAAGAATTTGGGATAATGACATGTGGGGGTTTTATGCGGCTTCTTTGCAAAGTGTGTGAGATATGTGATATTATTCCACATTGCAAATTGTATTTCATTTTTTAGTTTATGAAAGCCACACATGTGTGTATATAATATCCCACAGTTCATTCTGCTTGTCAGGACAAAACCAGGCCATGAAGTTTAAGGAATTCTCTTTGATTATGACAAGGTACAGATCAATGCGTAGGAAACCATCTCTTAAGCTTTGAGTGTTTTCAGGAGCACAGTGGTCTCAATAAATATGAAATGGAAGAAGTTTCGAAAAACCAGGACTCTTCTCGAGTTGGTCGTCCAGCAAAACTGAGTAATGACAACGATTTCAAACACACTGCAAAAGAGTTAGTAAAGAGGAAAGAAGTTAAAACAATCTCCTGGCCAAAGTAAGTCTGCTGACTTGAATCTAATAGAACCCCTTTGGAGTATTTTAGAGAAAAAGGTAGATAAATAAAGAGTGCTCCAGAGAAGAGCAGCTAAAAAAATAATCTGTTCAAAATGATGGAACCAGTGGTGTCAAACACCTGGTATCATCCACAACCACAAAGACAAACTGATTTCAAAATAAGGAAGACATTTACAATATAAGAAAGCAAAATCTGCTGACGGTGGATCTACAGATTTGACTAACACTACGTAGCTTTACTTTAACATTTCATTATATTTATAATTTTTTTTAAATCAATTGGCCAAATCCCAAGAAGAATGGCCTCATTCTTCTCGTCAAACATAATTAGGTTTTTAAAAGAGACGATCCACTGAGGTCGGAGAGGTTTCTCAGCCCAGAAAACAGCATGTAATTTGTCATCCAATCGCCACCACCACTAATGTTCACCCTCTGAGATCCTTGGCCTTCCTCAAGAGACACTGTGGTTTGGTGGTTTCCTCAATGTCTTTAATCTGAAACTCAACAGATGGCTGTCAAAAATGCTTCGGACCAAAACCACTTCTCCAGAGTGGTTTCCAGGAGTGACACATGAGTAGAATAATAACACGCTCTCCATGTCACCCGTGCTGTAGGATACTTGGTCAATATTCTTTTAATTGCCATCCCACTATCCCAACCCTCTCTGGTTAATGTTAATAGTTGGCCAAAAAAAAGGAAGGAAATAAAACCCTCAAGATCCACTTACAACTTTTTCAGAGGATTAAAAAGCTGATTGTTCCCAGACCCAGGCTCTTTAAAATTCTGGATTGGCCCAAATGTAACAAGGTTTGTTCAAGGAATTACGAAAAAGTTGGCACCATATTATGTTTAAGCACTTAATAATGCTAGGCTAAATGATTTTCTTTCCCACACCATTTGTTTTGTGCCTTTTCAGTTAGGCTTGGGACCATCTGAAAACCTACAAACTGAAACCACACAAGATTGTTTTCACCAATTTCAACAGATCTTTAGTTTCCAGTGATCGACATCTAAACAGTGACAGGAGTTCTGGTGGTAAACTGCTCTGAAAATCTCATAAACTCTGCAGCTGTTGACACAGATGACACCCAGAAGCTTGTTGCTTTTTATGCATTGATTTTCCACTGAAAAGGCAAAAAATGAGTTGCTCAACATGCTTCTTCTTTCTTTTAGTTACTAGTGCAGCACATTTCCCTTGTTCGACACGAAAGCAAAAACATCAGTTGGCAATGTCACTTATAAATATGAAACATGTATAACCTCCAGCTATTGGAACTAAATATTTAAGATGAGAATTCAAACCTATCACACACTACATGATTTTATTTCTACTACGCTTGGACTAGAACAGCCCTGGTAGTGCACCCCTGCCCTTTGGTTAGTCCTAATGGTTGCTTGGATATGTACATGGGTGGTGTTTTGGTGTGCGTTGAAATGACTACCGACGTCTTTGCTGCAGAAAATAACTAAACCATCTGTCCAGCCACAGACTGTGAAATACGAGAAAAAACTCAGGGAAAAAAGTCAGTAAGTGGATCATGAGTTATGTTTTTTTTATAGCAAACCACAGCATGAATAATACTCTTACTATAGTAGTATTTCTCATCTTCCTGTATGTATTATTATTCTTGATTGTATAAAATCCACTCTGATTAGCTGATTAACATCGGTCCCTAAAAAATGTCGGACTTATAAGTAAATCTATAATTTCTAACTGTTTTATTGCATAAACCTTTCAGGATGTATATTGTTAGAAAAGCTTCGTACAAAAAACGGTGAAATATGATGCGCTGCTCAGGTTTATGAAAAAGCTCCGGGGAGTTACGACAGCACAGACTTCAGTTTCGAGTCTGGAGTTGTGGATGCTGATAGATGAGGAGCATCTTTTTCAGAGAGCAGCTGAAATCTCTCTATTCTACCTGGACACAAGCCAAATGGATGAAAAGCAAATGTTCCCACTGAGAGAAGAGAGGAGGAGAGTTTTTCCTCTCGCAAAATTCCTCTAAGAGAGCAGGGAATTAGTTAATCAGCTGCACCTGTTGCAGACCCTGGGACTGCTTGGTGGGAAAAACACACACACACACACACACACACACACACACACACACGCACACAAACACACACACACACACAGCTCGGCATTTTCACACACACATATCCACACACCCACATGCATGTATCCCCCCCCCCACACACACACAAACGAATGTAATTCCACACATGCCCAGACACACACAAAGGCATTTGCACACACACATCAACATAGAAATCCCACACCCACATGCATTTAAAACCACAAGCACAAACACACTCACGTGCATGTTAAACACACACACACACACACACGGATCCAGAGGTTGGTGGGAACATGCCTGTGTGATTGGTCAGCCTCTCTGGAGGTAGCTAAGGTCAGAAGCTAGTGTTATGCAGTGTTGTGATCACTGCTGTCACATCTCACCAGTAACAGAGGGACTTTCCAGCACAGCGAGCTCCAACACAAAATGGTTTATGCATTCATGATGTCATCCTTCAGTGTGTCACAGCACATTTGGAAAACGTTAGCACTTTAAACCGCGCTGCAGCCAAGTTTCAGCACAGGCGTCACAGAGCTCAAATGCACATTGTAATCACCTCTTCGTACTATTAAAATGATTAATAGAGATAATTGTAATAATGTTAATTATAAAATGACGATCTTAAAAGTTGAAAGTTCTCTGCTTTGACCCAAACCACAGCTTTGTTTAATGATCTGCCTGGGCTCCAGCCACATGACAACAGGCCAGAGGAGGAAGAGAGGAGGCATATGATTTTGATGATAACGTCTCTAAACAGTTGTGCGTTTGTTCATGCTCAGACTGAGGGGCTAATGTGGGCCAGCACTCTCCTGGCCCCTATTAATCCGATTATCTGATTGGTCATTGTAGTATTTCTCTTATGAGATTAACATTCCTCTTCTGTTTGACTTGATTGTCACCATTGATTCTGGTCAATAACATCAGGGAAATAGCTGAGAAGTTTCTCACATTGACAATGAAACGTCCACGGCTAAGGGGTGGTTCTGTGGTCAGTGTTTGGTCCAATAAGACAAGCTGTTTCCAGAGCCCTCTTGCTGTGTATACAGAGGGAATATAAGCATTATGCAATCCCGTCTGTTTATGTCAAATCAGTTTTTCTTATGAGTCAGTGTAGATTGTATTAACAAGCCTGAAGCTATAGATCTGGATTACTTTACGCCACACTGACCATGCCCTTTACATATCAAATGCAGCTAAATCTCTTAAGCTACTGGAAAATACAGGAACCTTCTTGTATCCGTCAATGTGGACCTCCAACGACAGCGTGCATCCACCCACTAGGAGGTGCTAGCTAGAAGATATGCTAACGTAGAAGGCCTGCTCCAGCTCAGGTCCTGCACTCGGCTCCCGACGCACTGGAAACAATTATGACGTCATTGACTTCAGTATAGAAAAGCTTTTAAATGTCATGTAAGCACTGCATCTATATTTGGAGTGCCAGGGGCCTGTCGGCATTAATGAGGATGATGTTGTTACAGCGTTAAGCAAAAATGTGGTGAATAACAAGCGGGCTCAGGCCATGTGTGCCTTGCTCAGAACATGCAGGTCGAGACCAACATAGAGAAGAGAGAGAGAGAGAGAGAGAGAGAGAGAGAGAGAGAGGGGTAAAGGAAGGGGATTTTGGGTGCTTTGGGTGTGGTGGTTGGATGATGGTGATGATGGAGCATTAAACCCAGTGAGGCGTTTCAGCTATTAGTGTTGGCCAGTGGGCTGTGTGGTTACTAACCAATGTTGTGGGTCTGGCCCATGTCCCTCACTCGCTCCACTCTCACTCTGACAGACACACACACACATACACACAGAGTCACATATGTGATACACACATGGCACTAGCACAAAATCAAGGGTGAAAAAAAAAGAGGGTGTCCCCAGTTCATCCATTAAAGTAAATGGGCCACACTGATTGGAGTAAATGAATGTCAAGTGTATGTACAGTAAATGTTATGTTGTAAATACTTTTGAGGAAATGTTTTTTATTAGTCGTCCGGAGGAGAATGAAATCCTTCAATATGTCACTTCATTTGTCCAGTTAATGATGCAGACGGATATGGAGACCCAATAATTTGTTATGAATGACGTCTAAATGCAATTAGAGTTTTAGACAATAAAAAAAGAAAAAAAAGAAATAGTCCTACATTTCTGTGAATTATAGATTTTTCCCTTCAAGAGTTAGTCAGTTAGTTGTGATTCCTCTCTTACCTTGTAAAGTTGATACAGTGCAGTTGTGTATTCATTCGACACAGAGCAATGCGTCAGTCGTGTTTTCAGTTACACTCATTTGGTCTTATATTTGCTCTTTTCTGCTTTGTGTCAGTTTCCACCAACCCCTGAAATGCATCTGTTCTCTCCGGCTGCTCGATGCACCCACTTTGCTCAACAGTAGGTAGATAGAAGTTTTGAATTCAATACACATACAACTAATCTACTAAAACTAATATGTTTTGAGGGAAACATAACTGGAACCAGCTGTTCCCTGTAAAGTAATGAGGATAAGTTGTCGATTTATGTATGCACCCACAAGGTAATTGGGAAAACAATTTAGTCATAAATGGAAGTAATTTATAGGACCCGGTTTATGATTGATACAACAAAAACAAAACAAAATGTATAGGCTAAAGTTAAAGGCTATTTGTAAAGTTCAGCAGAGCAGCAGTTTTTCAAGTTTTACAAGAAAACACATACACATTACTTTTGACTCAATGTTATTTTAAAAATATTGATTAATGCAGGTTCAGCTAAACACCCTGCAATGCTGATTGATTTTCCTTCATTATGAGCATTAGCTGTAGTTCACAATGAAGAAAATTACAGTACCATATGCACAAACTGAATACACCTGTTCCCACCCACCCACCGAGACACACACACAGACACACACACCCATCTGCACCTGGCTGTGAGTGACAGCTGGGCGGTGGGTGACTCTTTGTGGGTGACAGTGGTGACCTCAGCCTGGGTGACGTTGCGGCAGCTAGCTGATGCTGCCAGATGTGCCGGCTGCGGCAGGTTTTTACAGCTGTGCAGGGATAAAGGCATGGACAATATCCAGTAACAACCTGTTCTGTTGCTATGATCCCTGGAGACTCGTGGCCATGTGAAAATAAATTCTTACAAGAGCTGGAGTCAAGGGGAAGCAACTGTTACACAGTGTGCTTCACTTTATTACCTGGAACAGTCGAGAGGTTGTTGTGTGTTCCGCTTTTTGCAAAATATTGGCATTTTAATCTTTCAGAGAATAATATATATTTCTGCCAAACAATTCCCATCAAGCATATGTTCTTAGGGTTTATTTATTCGTGTGAACACTGATAACCAGTATTTGAGTTTAATCCTTATCTTGAGCTGAAAGCTTTGCTGTGTTATCTTTCCTGGGACAAACCCTCAGCAGTTCCACACAACATTTGTTTTTTATTTGATAAATGGTGTGTGAATTGAATCTAGTTGAGGTGATTGTAATATAAATACTTCCCACGCTGTTTCTCTCCCAGAGTGAATATTCTGGCAATTAGGAGCTCTTTTGTTTCAGGCATTTCTAGTGTGCTCTCCTACTTAAGTATAAGTGTATATATATATATGTATGTGTTGTAGTATGGCTCTGATTTGTGATGTGTTTTTAATAGAGGGTGGTGCGAAAGGTTAATGTTTCTCGTGCTACATCATGTGGATGAGATATAGACCACGTGATTCACTCGTATTTGGACAGCTGTCTTAATTTAGACTCCTCTCTCTCTAGCTCTCTCTCTCTCTCTCTCTATGACATCACGTGATCAATTATGTAGTGCTCTGTACATTGTCGTGCATGTTCACTTCATGTTCACAGCATCATCATAATAGTACCTCTATCAGTAAAGGAATAATGGTGGAACAGCAAACTCCATTCACCCTTTGATAAATGTATTACCATTGATAAAGGTATAAGTTACAACTTATGAAGCCCTTAATAAAGTGTACCTTATTCAACAGTGTTAGGATAGAGCCGTGCTCTAATGGGTAATGTTTTATCTCTGTTTTATAAACTTGTAATGATTAATTTGTAACAGTTGACCACGTTTAAAAAAGTCCTTCGGCTTGTGTATGTCTTCCTTCTGCATAACATGCTATGTCTTTTTATTTAGCTCTTTAATTCTTCCGTTTGACATCTTAGTCTCTGGAAAAGAGCCACAGACCCAAATCCATTTAGTTGAAGAAAAAAAACATGGATTGTTTCCCTCTATAAATGGCATGAAACCATGTTAAAGTTGTTAACTTATTCTCAGCTTGGATCCCTGCATTACGACAGATGGAAATTAAGCCTTGATGAGAGTCACAGTGGTCCGACCACAAGCAGCAACAAGAGTAGTCATCAGCCACTAACTAAGAGGAAAGCTGTTTGATGAGCACACCAGGGTATACGCCGGATTAAGTTTTTGTGCAGATGATGTTGTTAAAGTCAAAAATGTCCAATGTTCCTTTAAGTCTCACGATCAGAGAAGCCAAATTATCAGTAATATCTTGTGTTCCAGTTACAATATAATGATAATTTAGTAAACCAGGTGTAGTAAGGTATGTGAGTAATTAATGACAAGCTAATGGAATCTCCAGAACCAGTGACCGTAGTAGATCTATGCACAGCGTTGATTCATTCAGACCCTCTTGACACGGCCCAGCCTCTCTCTCAGTCGCTTGCTCTGAAACACACACACCGACACACACAAACATTGTCATCAGACTCATGTGTTAACTCACACTGGCTTAAAACAACATCATTGGGTTTTAATGAACACAAATGGTGGAATGGCATATAAAGCGGGGAGGTGAGATTCAAGTGGTCACATTCAGGTTTGAACAGAGGAACTTAACGCTGATCCCTTGTGTTGGGGACACTGAGGTCGAATGTTAATACCAGGTCTGAACAGGTCTTTGACTCTTGCTCTACACTCTCCATGTTGCATCCACCAAGACACACAGACCCAAACTGTTATACAGTGGGACTATCTGCATAGTGAAAAGAACAACAAAGTTCTTAGAAGAGAGCTTCACTTTCTTGTAACTGGGCAGCACATTGGTTAGCGCAGTCCCAGCAAGACGGTTGTGGTTTTGAACCTTTCGGACGACCAGTGTTTTTCTGTGTGAAATTAATGTTCTCCAGCTTCCTCTTACAGTCCCAAGTCCTACAGCTTAGATTTATCGAAAACTGTTAATTGCCCATATGTTTTAATGTGAGGATGACTGGTGGTTTGTCTCTGTATGTCCTCCCTGAGATCGACTGGTGACCTGTCCAGGGTGTAACGTATTGGTGTTGTGTAAAAAACCAGTGTGCTCTTGGAGGAAATAGTTTTTCGTAGAATTGTAATTGAGAATTCAGTGTAGTTGAGTTGAGAATGTGCCTGAAAATGTTAGTTTGCGTCTCGTTCATTCTCTAAGGAAAAAAAGAGAAAAAATAATTGGACTGGATTACAGTCCTTTATAACAGCAGATAATCAGAATAATGAAACGGAGAATGACTGTGTGTGCACATGTACGATATGACCTGAGTATGTGACTTATGATGAATTATCATGACCAATTGGTTGGATGCATAATGGTCTGTATAACCTTACATACATGTAGAACATACAGTGCGTTGTGCTCTAATGCGTTCTTGTTCTTTCTGTCAATTGCATGTAAAGGGCTAATATGTCCCAGATGACATAAGAATATTAGTGTCTCCCCCCGGGACATGTTAGCCTCCAAATTAGCATCACTGAAAAAACATTTACACAATGTTTCATAAGGTATCGAGTGACGAGAGGATTTCAGTCACACGTGGAGTCAAGGTGGGCTCTTAAGATGGGACTCTTGTTACAAAACAACAACATACCAGATGGATGAAGTCGACTCGAGGAAAAAAAAACTGTGGTTCTTTGTTTTTTTATACATTTCAAAGAGAGAACATGAGCTCATTTCACGTTCTCCATCCACAAGCTGTAATATATTGTTTTACCATTAGACCTATTACAAATATAAACAGACTATTTGAGGGTATGGTGAGTGTGTAGCTAAATGCTGTTCTTCCATTTTGTCACCTCGGTAATGTTATGCCTCGGTGAGATATTGGAATTGTCCAGAATAGAATCTGTCCTTATTCACTACAGATGTTTAAACTGCATTGAGAAAACCAGAAAACCAAATCCGGAGTATAACTCCCTCCTCCTCCCCAGTTTAAATCTACAGACATGTTCATTAGTCCAATGGAGGAATTTTACAAGGACTGAGACATTTCAACTGAAACCACAAGTAGCTTGCGTACAGTTATCTTTAAATAGCCTCAATATGGCCTATGCACAAAGATTTAGCTATTATTCGTGTCTATTTATTTCATAGGCATGTTCCTAATGGTGTGTGAGAAGTAGCAATAAGTTGCACGTGAGAGCCGCAGATCGCACGCAGCACAAATAATTGTCATGTGACAGGGTCAGTCAGCTGCATTTGATTTTAACTGCAGGCGTTGATATAGAGCAAGAGAAACCACCTTAGAGTTGACATGTGAGATTTGTATACTGTATATAAGAAAAAGTAATGGACACTAAAGTTGTAAAAGGAACTCATGTATGTTGTACAATTACATTTGAAGGTGGGTAATCAGGCAGTTTATATCCTAGCGGTCCTGCTATACCAGCAGCGAATGTAGAAATTTAGACATTTTTTACTTCTTCCACGTTAAGAACATGGATCACAGCTACGTTCACACTGAATAATTCCCTATTACATAGCCATGCCAGTTGTCCTGAGTATATTTAAGCCTTGTAAGCAGGTTTTTTACTGTAAGTTAAATGCAGAGCTTACACCGTAGCCCACACAAGTCAGTCACTACTGTGTTTTTTGGGGCCCCACATGTATCCAGTAAGAGACAATAATGTTAACATTCATGGCTAGTGTTACATATTGTGAGCATGTGTATCAGAAAAGCTTTTTATCGTCAATATGACTCACAATCCATTTGCCCTGGTTAAATATGACAGGGCAGTTATACAACACAGGGCTAGCACGGTATGAACAGGATGAGATGAGACCTAACAGGAACTCAGCAGGCAGCAGACTAAACATGTTGAGGCCCATGTTGCCTCATCAGGGTGGTTCGCCCTTTAGGCAAACGACAGGGGGCCCAGTGTGTTGTGTAGCATTATAATGTATTCGGTTTGCTACATGCACTCAGGTAACCCTGTCGATTTGACCACTTACATGACCATTACTGTGTAGTCTGAAACTACATGGCCTCGTGAACACAACTTTATTCACCAAAATACACAGGGTGGTGATCTGACTAAAATCTTTCATAATGTGATAATAGTTAATTTAATATAATGTAATAAGCATTGTTTTAACAAATGTAAAATGGCCATAATAGTGGAAAACAAACGTATTAATGTATCCCAGATAGAGGGGCTCCCTCCATTGATGTAGTCATGGATTAAAGTTGCATTGTGTTTTGTTTTCTACTTTGTAGGTTTTTGTTCGTTCCAAAATAAAATGACCAACATTATGTGAAGGCAGCACTGATATTTACATGTATTTAACAGTCTAGAGCTTTTCTTCTCTGGTCGGCCTCTTTCAGAAATGGATTTTAAGTCAAAATATGGCAACAACCTTTTAGCCATTCTGACACTTGGCTCTTGGAATGGCTTTAGTCAATTTGGATAAGATCAAATATATTCAGAAGAATTGGCGTGAAATATACAAACATTATTTCTTCCAACAGAATAAATCCCAATAACACCTATAACCCTATGTCTTCTTCTCTTGTGTCACTATCTTTAAATGTCCCTTGCTCTTACACTTTAATCTATGACAACACTGCCACAGTTTAATTAATCAAGTTAATGTTTCTTGTTGGATAAGTTCAAGATACAAAGTAGGAGACACAAAACACTGATCATAAAAAATGTAAACAACTCCAAAGCGACACAATTGATCTGTAAAATAGCCACAAAGAGATGGTGGGGGGGTTATGTCTGTGCTCAGGGGCCCTTGTCCCATAATCCATCCCTGCTAAGGTGTTCAGATGTCTGAGACAATAGTAGGCCTTTGTTGCTGAGGGCCAAGGCTGAGTGACAGCTAGCTTACATTATCCTTCTCAGGAATAGTAAACCTATGGAGGAGGTCAGACGGGGAAACTTCATCAGGCTCTGCATAATTTCTGGTTCTGTGTCCCCGCCTGTTGTTGAGAGGAAATGTGATAGACCTTGAAAGCACTCACAGAGAGAAGGGACACATAGATTCAAGCAATCTGTGAAACCTCTGAGATAATGTAACATGAAATGAGTTATTTCACAGTCGGCTGCAACAGGCTGGTGGCTCTGATGTATTGGCAAAAGAGAGGGATGAACAAAATAACTGAAAAAAGAGAGAAAGGTGCATTCCTTCAGTATGACCGGCCACCAGATAGTTTTTTCCTCGGAGGCTGTGTGTAAGTGGGCAGGTGAGTGCATGTGTATATGTGAACGGCTCGAGTCCTGCACGTATTACATTTCCCCCAGCCCCCAACACCCCCATCTTCACAGCCAGACAGCATCTGTCAGCACTCGTTGCCTGATTCTCTGCCAGGGCTGCAGTCATGGTGGTTTACCCTGGTGCCCAGATACAACGGAGAGAAACAGTGGTGTCACGACTGAGCAGCGGCGTTCCATCAGGAGAACGAGGCAAGTAGGGCCTGACCAGTTCAACGTAAATACAGAGGAGTTAGAACAGAGGTGAAGAACCTTTCTCCTCATCAATGTCCATTTCAGCATTCTTAAAGGGTCATATTAAATTACAGAACTCATATTAAACTAACATCACTAATGCAGAGGATGGAACTCCTGTTACAGATGAAGATGATGATGATGATCACAGCGCAAATATATCCTAGATGTATATTCCCATGTGGCCAAAAATGATTTGTCTTTGTTGGTTCATTATCGGATAATCTTGAAAATCTTCTGCCGATGACTAGAGTCAGTAGGACAGGACTCAGGGTTTGTATCTTGTGTCTTGGTTTGGTTTAAGAGTTTGGAGGCAGTGAAACTAGATAAAAACACACCGACACAGACCTATTAACACATCATATACATGGTGAATATATTGCCAAAGACTTCTTGAGATCACATAATGTTTATACTGTAAGTTAAATATCCTTTGCTTGGCTGCTGTGTGATGCTGGACAGGTGTGTACAACAAGCATTTTCACTTATATAACTTCCTGCTGCTGCTGGAGATGATGATTACAGGGATGAGACTGAAACAAAAGAAGAATTTGTGGACTGCAAAAACCAAAGCAATGAGCTGAAAGAGGCTGCATGAGTCTCAGCTGCAGCAGAGGCAGGACGGATACTGGCTCATGTCTATGTTCTATTCTTCACCCAGTAACATTAACTGACATGTTAGATTTGTTTCCAGTGACACATTATTGACTTAAAAAAAACGTTTCTGTTGCTCCTATACAAACACTATTTTGTTGTAATGTCAGATGCTCTATCATTGTCTAAAAATAATTAGTTAGTTATTAATAGTATATTCGTGTTTACCTACTACGTGTTTACAATCATGTAGGGAAAATCATTACCTACACCAAGCAGGTTGTTTTCACTTTGTTTGTCATTTAGCAGGATTACAGAAACTCTATAGAACATATTCCACAATGTTATCTGTTGACTTTCTCCTTGTAACAGGACAGATCCTTCAAAAAATGTCATATCCCCCCCAAAACATGTCCTCCGTTCGGTGTACTGCACACCTCTGGAATGTTACTGAGACAGAAAAAAAACAGCACATAACTCCCAAGAGCATGTCTTCGTGCCAAAACAAAATAGTCATTAATTACCCTAGTCCTGGGGCACAGCTAGATACGGCTCTGACTGGGAATTCTTCAATGCAAACACATTACTGTGCTCTGGATGTATTAGGCCTGGGTGTCAAAGATGTTTGGACAATGAGAGGAAATAATTCACATCTGAAAGAAGGTAAAGAAAATAATGTATTTTGGCTTACACTACTAAATAGTATACACAAACAGAGTCAACAGTTGGACTACGTGTGCTTTAGTTTAAACATTGTCACATACATACAGTACGTGCCTGGACCCATTCTCACACACATACACTTCATTTCCTCTGCGTTTGTCCACTCTCAGTGTTTGCAACATGCCATGAGACCTGATATAATAACTTGTAGAGCTGCAAACAGCAGGAGAAGTGTGGTGAGAAGGAACGGACACTTCCTGAGGTTTCAGCACAGTGACATGTGGAACAGCTGCAGCGGCCTGATCTGGATTCTTCTGTCTCTGCAGGGTGGTTCGATAAAATTAAACTCGTGTCGAATTGGATTGTGTTGTTTGTTAGAAACAGGAATCTTCTTGTTGCTGTAACACACTAAACTCAACAGTTTCCTGCAGTTGTCTGAGGTTTTTTTTTCATATCTGCAGGAGCTTTTGGGACATTATCCTAGAACAATGTATGTATATAAACACAAATATACATACAAGTGTCATTTGCTGTTATATTAACACACAGTCACAATAACAGACACACAGCCGGAGACTGAAATCTGATCATCAACAAAGAGTATGGGCCTTGACAGGAAGCGGCTGCTCCAGTGCTCTGCCAGTGCTCGATGAATGATGAAACACCTCCACACTTCACTGCTGCCCTCACACTTAACTCTGCTGTTGTTCTCTGCGGGAGGACAGACTCATTACGGAGAGCATCCAGACCCGGCAGAGAGATGTTCTGCCATCTTGACCCCCTTCCCACTGACCTTTCTTCAGTCCACTGCTGCTAATCTGCTTCAGTCCCTGACTGCTACCACCAACACTCATCCACACGTGGCTGCTCTCAGGTCAGCCAGTAGACTCTCACAAACTCAAACAAAACCCACGTGATTTTGAACTTTATTCTGCCATTGTTGCCTCTGAATGATTTTTTGTGACGACTTTACAACAGAGTAACATGCAATGCCCAGTTGGGGAAAAAAAGACACAGAGACACAGGCAATTGTGCTTATAAGTAATTCTGATTTGAGTTATATTATAATATAATTCAGCTCAGAAACTTTGAGTAGGGGGGAAAGGGGTTTGTCCACTAACCAGACGGTTGGCGGTTTGATCCCTGTCTTTCCTGTTCTCTCTAAATTGCCCCTGACGGCTGTTTTGGCATTGTATGATTAATGTATGATAGACAAGTGCAGCACAGATGTGCTGAATGAGTGTGTGTGTGAACAGGTGAATGGCAAAGCTGTACTGTAAATAACTTGTAATGGTCATCAAGTCTAGAAAAGTGCTATATGAATATAGACCATTTATAATTTAGTTGAACATTTTGGTCTGTTTACATGCATGCACTAAACAATTTTTTTTTATATAATAAGTCTCAATAATATTCAGAAGAACAGAGCAATGCCAGACATATAGTTTCAAGAGGAACACATATCAACCTGGACTGACTTCCAGCACAGACATGAGATCAATTAACAGAAACACTAATTTCTTCAGACATCTAGTCCCCTGCAAGTTGTTCAGCGTGTGAATAACTTCTGAAGGTCTGGACCACATGCCACTGCAAATCAGAAGAGAAAACACTTTCTATCGACTTGGTGGATGTGAAATCCTAATCTGATTCACACACGCCACATCATACAGTGTGTGGTTGACTTTCAAAGCCTCAGTTATGCAATAACGGTTCCAATGACTCATTCTGCTGGCAGGAGGTTATATTAGGGGCTTTTCTGGGGAATGGGCCTCATCTCACTAGCTCATAGCGTAAGTGATTAAATAGCCAAGTTTACCCAAAGGCATACATTTACCCTCTAATATATGTTTATAGGTTGCTGTGTGTTTAAATGAATCCTTTTGACTACAACTGTAAAGCCAAACATCTCCAGTCTGAATTAGAACAGTCATGTTATTTAGACCGATCTGATATCACATCCTGCGTAAACAACTGGGTATAGTGTAATCGTAGACCTATGGGTAATGTGCATGTGTGCTTTTGCTTTTCAATGTTTACATGTGTGAAATGTAGATACAGAACATGCATGAAAATCTTTGTATGCACATTAACTCTTCTGTATATTGTTTTATACGAGCACATACTACCTCATTTCTCCCACATATAGAGGAATGTCCAGTGCCTGGCATGGAACCATTGTAGTATCATCTAGTGCACCTGTGCCAATGGTTCTGGTACCCATCAGTCATGGAGTTGTCATAAGCCAACAGCTGACTGTGCAACACACATCGCCATGGAGCTCATTCGGGAATATGCACACACATTAGAAACCCGAAAAATGATGTAATTGTATTTGATGGAACATAACAGCAGAGCTGGCGTGGCTGTATAGAAACAGAAATTCCATCCCAGCCCACACTTCTGCTGCTTGTTCCCTTGGTGGAACAGTACAGAATATATATATAAATATAACACAAATATGTAAATATAAATATATATATATTTTTATATATATATAGATGGATAGTTATATACACTAAAATATTTCATTTCAACAAGTTAGCTCAATAAAATTGTGATTTTAAAAAACGGTGTGTTGCAGTGTGTAGAATTTGGTGCCATAAAGTGGTGAACTTTTAAGTTGCAGCTGAATACCCCTCACCTCATCCTCCCCTTCCAAACAGGAAAGAGAACCTGTTTTAACCTTCAGTTTACCCAAAAAAGTAAACAGTGATTAGTTTGTCCATTTTGGGCTACTACAAGAAACTGGGCGGCCTCCAAGTATTACAATATAATCTGCTCATTCTACGGTAAATAAAACAACAATTTGTATGATTTAGATGAAACACACTCGACAAAACCTCACTAGGATTATTTTACATACAATTTCTGTCAATAGATCGCCCTTGCCTACATCTTACAAACTGGACCTTTAAATAAAAACACCTTTAAATTGAACTTTAAGTGAGTTAAAGTTACAACATATTTTGTTGTAGTAATGAGAGGTTTGTAATTATCGATATTACCTATCTGTATTCATTTATTTTTAAACTGTGAAAATTTATTCGAACAGTGCTCATCCCTGCTTCAATACCTTAGAGGCAGCAGAGCATTGTTTTCACCCCTGTGTGTGTGTGTGTGTGTTTGCTATTGTACAGCTATCTTTCTGAGGATCAGTTTGAGTCTACAACCTACAGAGTGAGGACATTTTGGGAAAGTGAGGACCTTTCAGCCGGTTTAGGTTAGGTTAAGGGTTAGGCCCGCATCCGTTTCGAAACATTAGCACTTGCGTACCGTGCTGCGAATTGATCGGGTTCAGTCTACATCCAGGACTTGGTCAAACCTTACACCCCATCCCGTTCCCTCTGCTCTGCATCTGCCAGTCGTTTTTTTTGCTCCCCCAATGCGAGCTGAATACCCAACAAAATCACGACTGTTTGCTGTGCTGTCTCCTAAATGGTGGAATGAGCTCCCCAATGACATCAGGTAAGAAGAACATCTATACATCTTCCACCACAAACTGAAAAATTCCTTGAATAAAAAAAAGTTTAAACAAAAACTTTAGTAGCACTTAAATGTCACTTTCTTAAAGTACTTTGTAGTTTTGCTTTCTTGAATAAATTGTACTTTCTTGATTCTTGTAGTTCTGTACCGTCGTGGTGGAATGCACGTATTGTAAGTTGATTTGTATAAGAGTGTCAGCTAAATGAAATGTAATGTAATTTAGGCTGGATGGTTAGGGTTAGGGTAAGGGGCCGGGGAATGCATTATGCCAATGACTGTCCTCACTAAGATAAGTGTATAATCATGTGTGCGAGTGTGAGTGTTTGTGTGTGTGTGTGTGGATATGTGTGTGACTGACTGTAAGCAAAATAACTAACAAAGCATGTACAGATTTTCACCAAACTTGGACAACCCAAAAGGTTATACCTCCAGCCCCTTCTAACAATGTCTGTTAATATAACTCAATATCTTTTATGTATGCATACGTCTGTAAATATATTATCTGTCATGAATTCAAAGTCTGAGATTAGGAAACCGACACGCTCTTAAATTAATAATATCTTCCACATGACATCAACTACAATCCAATAGATTCAGACCAGTCTAGGCAAGTGTAATTCTTATCACTTGTTTCTCTATGGCATTGTTTGGCCTGGACGTGTCTGTTGCTTGACAAGCGCACAGGAAATGTAAAAGCATAGCAGTGCACGCTGGCAACTTGCACGCTGAGTGAACTCCAATTAAACAAGGTCTGTTCACCACATGAGAATCTTTACAGGGGGTGGTAACTCGGTTGCATCACACACACACACACACACACATGCGCGCACACGCCCACGCACGCACTGTCGTTCCAGTCATTCCACCCTGATGAGCACATCTTGATAAACACTTTGGCGACACTCGAAGGGAAAGGTCAGTGAGACGTCACTTGGAATCTGCTAAATGATTTTTTCAGATCCAGAACAGTGAGGATTCGTGACGACCAGCTCATCTCCTGGCTCTGAGGACAGTGTCATCGCACCCTGCTGGCGGGATCGAATGACGTCAGTGTGTTCCACAGCTTTGGTTCTTCAGTGCACGGGCCTCACATCATATGCACCACTACATAATGCGTCATAGAATAGGGTGAAGAAAGATTCCACCTGCCTTTACCCACAGCACGTCTCCCACATGTCCCTCCAGGACATCATCCCTCACCGTCAACCTATCATTTGGGGAGAGGATAGTTGCAGGTTTTCAAAGTGACAAAGTGAGGTATTGGGATTTTGAAGGTACCCTCCTACACAGGTGATAAACAGACTTGCCAGTACATTACGTCTGTTACTGCCATACCTCCAGTTTCTCTTTTTCTCTTTAACAAAGAAACATGTGTGTTCTGCATGGGTGTGAGTTACTGGCTTCCATTTCCCTCTACACTCAACAGGCGGGCCTTTGCATTTAAATACAAAAATAAAGATTGATATAGTGTAAAATTATTGTGATTTGAATGCGACTATATGACAACCAGTTCATTTTACTTTTGCTCAAACAAACCTTTGTCCCTTTAAATAAAAAACTACAACAATGGAAATATCAGGATTATTTATATACTGTACATGACAATATACTATCACACAATAAATGCAGATATTATGTCTCAGGTTTGGGAATTTGTACTTGTTATGTATGATTAAAAAAAACGTCATTAATAAGTCATTTTACGTTACATCGTACTATATATATATATACATATGACACATGTTGCAGTTAGCATATATGCCTCCTATAGCAGGACAAAGGCTCACCTTCATCATTTGCTTCACCTGCAATGTAACAGCTTGGGATAACTGCAGTAAACACAACTATTTTGGTTCTGCTTGTTATAAAAGCCAACTGAGGACAACACATTGAACTACACCCTCAACTACAACCATGTTTTGAGCTAAATTGATGAAGTTTGTGGTATCATATCGTATTTCTGATGTTTAATTTGTGGCTCCACATATTAAACATCAAATATCCACATATAAACGCCACCTGACACATTTTGAAGATCCCACATTTATCCTCCTTTTGACTCTGATTGGGTCTCCTCCACTCCTGAGGGGCGCTTTGATGTCTATGAGAGCTGCTCAGCTGAAAACAGCTGTTTGCTTCTGCTGGTAATGAGGTTTATGAGCGTTGCTACGTGACGATGAGAAAAACAGCAGAGTTGGTTGATCATTTAAGTGCAACTTGACTTACAATCAAGGTGTAGTTGGAAGAAATGTGTTATTATCCCGCGGCAGAGGATGTGTTGACTTTCTGTTGTCCCTATGTCATTTTGTCAATCATTTGGGAGCCAGGAGAGCAAACAGTTGTGATTTTGTGGAGTGGCTTGCTGTCCCTTGAAGTGAGGCGTCAAAAAGCCGATTGGCCGTTGCAGAGCGGAGACACAAATATATCCCCTGGAACTGCTTCACTGACAGACTAGGCCTCTACACGTCAGAGTTGCTTTTAGTCATTTGCAACCATTATGAGTTGTCTGTCAATCAGTTCACAGCTCGTTTACCGTTGATGGGCGGCTTGAAACCATGACTTTGACTATCTTTCACACTGTTCTTCTGTCTTCAGTTTTGTTTCTTGGCTCCGTGCGATGAAGCCCTTTGAGAACAGAAAACATATGAACAATTATTTTATACAATAGTCATTATCACAAAAAGGATAACTCAATGCAGACAAACTCAATGTACCTCCAATCATCTCTGTACAGCTGGAGTTTGCCTTTCAGGTATGGACAACACAGCAGGAGATTCTCTGTGTCAGACTCATTCACAACAATAGGAAAATCTAAAGTGCTCTCAGGTGAGGGTGGCCTCCTGATAAAGCTTGCAGGTTAAACACACAAATGAACAAATTTGCTTAGCTCACTAAAGTGGAATGCATGACCCAATTAAACACACATCCGCACATAAAAGCCCATACAATGGCCGACTATTGTGGGACTCTATCTCCCTAGGTAGACTGTCAGAGTGGCTCTGACAAGATGCATAAAGAATGCAGGAATCAGTCAGAGCAGCGACACAAGTGAGCCCTCATTCTTCAGGTTTACGGTGCGGTTGCAGAGCAGTCTACCTCAGGTCTGTAAGGGGCAGGTGTTGGCTGTAAAACCCGACTGCTAAGCTCCCCCCTGCTGTTTACTGGCTCAGCAGGCCAGGCCAGGCGTGAGCCCTGCTCCACTCCTACATCAGTTCTCAGCTCTACGACAGGTAATTTCTACCAGCTGCTGTCATTCATGCATACATGGGCACCTGAGTTCATGGGACAACCATGCATTAACATTAACATGCTGAGACATCACACACACACACTCACACACACACACACGCACACACACACATACACACACATACTAACACACACACACACACACACACACACACTATGCCCTCTTGGATACTGTCCAGGCACAAAGAGCTCCTTCTAGTCTGGGCAGCATTTCAAGGAAGTCACACTCAGACACTATTCGTTGGAGATTTATAAGGAGCAATATAATTGACTTACTTAATTTAACACAGTGTGAATGGGCATTTCTTACTCACTCTGTAAAAGGTAGCTCCAGCTGGATTGGTTGGCAGCTCCGTCCCTGGTGTCAGAGTCTATGTAGAGCAGATCTACGAAGAATTACAACATGTTGCCATTATTTCTTCAGGACTAAACAAAACCTCTTAACAAGTTCAAATTACATGTAATATAAAACCTAAATTACTTTTCATGGATCTAACAGAATTAAAAGGTTATTATCAAACATTTAATTAGTTGTAAGACTTAAATATAAGAATCTACTATCATCAGACAGAAGATAATGACCATTCTGCTGCACTGCACTTTTTACAAACTATTTACCAACATTTTTCGATTCTGTCTTTTACAGTATTGGACAGCTGAGGAAGTAGACATGGTGTTCTTGCTGGCTGACTGTTGATATCTAACAGTTACACAGCAACATTATCATTCAAGTTTCTGGTCACCTGATGAATGTAGCTGTAATATTCACTCTCTGTTATCTCTGTTTTCAGACTCCACCAACGCCTCAGAAAACATCTCTTTCCAGCAACTACATTCTTCACTGTTAGCTGTAACTGTGTGTGCTGTTTGCTGCGAGGCAGGTAGTGTTCTGTGGGTTCTTAGAGCCAGATGCTGTTTTATACACATTAGTGGACCAACAGTCAACTTTGAATGAACTGAAAATGTTATATAAAACGCAACATAGATGAAGGGGGGACACATTTAAGCCATTTCTTGTTTACTTTGAGCTCTGTAGCTTTGAGCAAAGCCACCCATTCTTAAATTTATCAGGATAAAAACATTAAAGCACATTGCGTTTTTCAATAAAGCAGAGAAAATAACATTTCTAAAAAATTCATGTTTAATATCGTTAGTGAATGATTATTTTATTAAATAAATAGAGAGAACTGACAGGGCAGGGGCACTTCAGGGGCCAATCGGTTAAACCCTAACCCTAAAACAGGTGTAAAAATAAGGCAGGGTTTGAAGGACAATAACTCATCTAAGTTAGTTTTCATCTGCGCAGCAGGGCACAATATTGTGTCCATTAAACTCTCACCCTTAAACAAATGTAACAGCTTTAAGAGGACTCACCAAAAGGTAATAAAAAAGGGCTTGAGTTGCAGAGATCCACTGAGAAGTCCAAAGGGGTGCAGTCAGACAGTGCAGTACTCTTACACAAATCTGGGAAATTAATTACAGACAAGGCTGTAGAATTGAATGAACATCCAACTTTCACCAGAAAATGTTTGAGATGAAGTTTGAATCATCTTTTAGCTTGCAACAGAAAGAAATGATTGGGTGGGATAAAGTGGAGCAGACACAGAAGAAGATGACGATTCTGTCTTAAAATGAGAAACAGGGATGAAACAGCATGTGCAGCAGTATGAGCTTTCTCCCAGAAACGGATGAGGAAGAGATGGAAAAACAGCAAAACAGCTACACTGTTTGATTTACTTTGTCATTTCTAATGCTAGTTTTCGACTATGCAACAGAGAATCATTCCTTTTTAACCAAATTGAAATTAAGAAAGATGCATCCTCCTTGATAAACTGTCAATTCTGACATCCGCTCTCTGCCCTGCCCAATCCCTTATGGGAGAGTGAGTGCAGATGGAGAGTTTGTCTATGCAGGTGAGCATCCTGTAGTTACTGTTGCTTACTCAATAAGGATCTGCAGTGTATTTCCAAAAGTTTAAACTGCCTGCTGTGACATTAGCTTTGGAGGAGGGGGCATCCCCTCTGTAAGTACTAACAAATCGACTACTAGAAGTACTAAAGTTGAACATTGGCTAATATTTAGTTTCATGGTTGCTAGTAGCATCATTTCACATCAATAGTATGTGCACAACAAATACAAAACTAGGTTACTTTCAGCAATACTAAATAAACGTTGACAGTTATCAGCTGATTTATGTGTAATATGAATGTAACGTGTGCAAGGTCCAAAGGTTAACAAAGTAAATTAGGAGAAAATGAACTACTAAGTGTAGCCTATAAAGATAACTAAGATGTGTGGGAGACATTTAAATCAGCTGCAGGTGTTACAGCCGTACTTGTACCACAGTGACAACCAGCTGCACTCGTGTTTGGATAAGTTAACTCAGACTTGCTGCTCCCAGCTGGGAAACCATGTTAGAAAGCAGCAAACATGTTTCGTGAGGATGTTTGTTATGTTTTAATGATGCTGTTGAAATAAACTTGGAGACATACAATATTAATTTCTGGTTATTCTTGCCTTGTTCAGTGGGTGTAACACGACTCTGACAACCATCATAGAAATAAACAATGAATTCAGATATATATTTACCGAGGCCATGTCATGATCACCGCTGTAAATAAGTGGGTGTGTTGACAACACGGAATCAGCACAACATAAAACATGAAACATAGAGTTAAAGTCACATCAAGTTTATTTAGGAGGGGCGTGTACAAAGAATTATTACAAACAATAAAAACATCAAGTTTAGTACCGCAAAAACTATGTGGCTACAACATGATATTGTGTAAAGGAGCATTCACACAGTATAAACACATACAACTGAGCAATAAAAAGACAACGTCCGGTCTATTTTGAAGGAGTGAATTGTAAAACATCAGTAATGAAAGACTCATTTTATACAGTAGTTCCACCCAACAGTGTATTAAATCCATCCCTAAACTCACTATAATTAATTCATTGGTTTCAATCTTACTCCTCAGCCTCCAGGAACCAGGATGGTGTGCAGCTTTGATGAGTGATTTGGACATTCAGTGCATTTGCACTTTGTTTATATTTTGATTATTAGGCAATACTCAAAATCCTCTGGCACAACATACAAATACATTTTTCCATCGAGTGGCTGTAGGTTGATTTCACAGAATCAGATTAGGTTGGCCAATTGTGGGACTCAGAATAAAACAGGCTTATCACAGTTTAAGCTAGCCAAAGTCAGGTCTCACCAACTTAATCAATCAATGCTTATTGTTGAGCCTTACTCATGCCCCTCTGTGTTTACACTGCTTTAAAGATTAAAAAGATTGCATGTGCACATGTGCACACATAAACTAGTTTTTTCAGAATCAGGGCTTGCAAGTCAGAAACATCAACCAGAGTGTGGAGATCATTTTGATGTGTTTAATAAAGAAAATACATGAACGGTCTGCGTCAAATACAACTGGGGTTAAAGGCAAAACAATTAACTCAGACAGATGTCGAACTTAATGAATAGCTCCAGTAGACCTGCTGTGAAGCAACTGATTCTGACCACAAGGGGAATTATGAATTAGGCAAATAGTCTGATACCTGTTCTAAACCTGACTGTTCGAATGGACTGTTTCCTTGTCCTTTGTTGATGCTCTGGAAATACTTTAGAGTTATTTTTTGTCATTAGTGAGTTCTTCATTATCGTTTACTTTTTATCGTTTGTCTGTTCGACTTTGTGTGACGAGCTTTGAAAAGATGTGGCGGTCTGTTCTGTGATACAGTGACAGTGATATGTATTGCGCTCATTTTACCTGGTTTATCTGCAATGAAGATATGTTCTGTTAATGTGTGTGTTTAATACATAAGTTTGAACGATTTACTGAACTACTGGTATTTCCTTCACACAGTTTAGGTCGGCTACTTTCGAGGTTTATTGAGCAAGTGACACAATGTTCAGACACAAGTTCACATGGTCAAATGAAATCAATCAAACTGTCATAAAAATGTTGGCCTGTGGGCTGCTCTTTCTTTGGGCCCCAATGCTAAGTCTGAAGCTGAAGATGAAAGGTTCTCGAGATATGCGCAGATAAAGAGAGATTTCTGGATTTAGTTATTTAGTGTTAAGTTTTTTTAGGTTGTGAATTCAAACACATATGTACATGGCAGAGGGAATGGAAGTTTTGCAAGAAGCCGTTTGTCAGACGATAGTTTCATAATAGCAGCATATTTCTCTAACTCTGTGATCCTACAGTGATGTTGCCAAAACAGTCTCCTCTGATATCAAGACCTGTCACTGCTCCAGACTACAATATGTAAGGGTGTGAAAGGTATGAGACTAGCATGATACTTTATCTTTCGGGGCAGATTTAATTAGAAATCGCGTAAAAGTATGCAGGTGATCCATCAGAGGCTGTCGCGGCTGGGCCTCCTCTTCTCTCCCTCTCCTCCCCTCACGGTAACACATTGTACACATGGAATCTGAGAATGATGAATGGAGCTGGAAACTGTGAGGCAGTCAAACACCCCTGTCACGCCCACGTCCTCTTAATCTCAGCTCCTTCCAGCATCCTCACAGCCCTGCTTTCTATCGCTCTACTGCGACAGAGAGATTAAATCGACTTTGTCTTAAATAAACTTTGGTTTTTGTGTTTTGCTAATATTTTGATGTGCATAGCAACAAATCGACAAAGACCAAGTGCACTGGTCATAACTTTTATTAAGACAGTGGGAGCATGCCTGAATTAAAGATATAGTGATTAGAGAGTGAAACATTTGAGACTGTGCTACTTCCCTGAGGTTTTCTTAGAGACAGCATTTAATTTCAGATTGAATATATTTGTATTTCCCTTTATTGGCCATTGTAACTATAGATAGTACATTTCTAGTCGCATAGATTTTGTGAAATGCAAAGTGAAAATCTCCAAGACTATAAAGTTGTTCTCCAGTTTGGCCTAGATCTAGATGTTCCATGTCTGGTATCAACTGGAGCTGTCTGAAAATTAATTAACAATTTGTATACTGGATTTGCACAAAATAGCCATATGCCGTGTGACTTAACCAAGCTTTCCTCTTTAACTAAGTGCTATGCTTGTCAATGTTGCTAAAATAACTACCTGGTGTACGCATATAACTTTGAAAGTGTTACACACATGGTAGTGGATGAAAAAGTTAAACTTGCTGTTGGATGTGAAAGCAGTGACAGACTGACTGACATATGTTTCCCCCCTGGGGCTTCCCATATATTCTCGACACACATTTCAGATTATATCTAACCATATCTCTTTACTTTAAATATATCAGTGTCCATCTCGTTTCTTTAGTTTGTTACACTCAGTTAACCTTGATTTACCGCTGTATTACCAGTCTTCATTGGGCTTCAAATCCAGAGCTTAGGCAGTAAGTAAATCTTGAAACCTGTGTACTGCAAAATTCCTGCCTTTGAAAGACATCGCTGGTTCAGAATGAATCTGCTGCAGAGAGGATATCTGGGCCATCTGAGTTCACTGTACACACGTTTACAGTCGGACTAGTTTCTTCTCTCACACAAGCCAAACATTTCTCAATACAAAACTCAAACACTTTTTGTTGGTGTTTTTGGGTCCCGCTTCATTTTGGCAGATCTCTATTCACAGCTATCTGCATATGAATGCAGATCATTTAAAGAGCCCTAAGGTGATGCATTTTGTGTTCCTCCTCTTTTGCTCTCCACACGGCCTGTCTACTTGGGGGCAATCATCAGGGACTGCTTAAATGTGATCGGTCAAACTAGAAACAGAAACCAGAAGGCTCCCTTCATAAACTCTAGTCTCTTGCGGACAGATTCTGCATATTCACATCTGTTTATAAGGATTACTTCTTCTGCAACTTAAAGGTGACTCATCCTGCTCTGTGACAATACCTCTGCTGGCCTATTCCTTGTTCGTATGTGTTATAAATGGCGAAGCAGACTAGATGTGCCACAACGTTGAACTGGCTGTGTAAAAGCCCATTAAATTATACCACAATTATTCACAGCTCGAAGTAGCAAACATCTTCCCTCCACTAAAACCCCACTTATTGTCCAGGTAAGTCATTATTTTAGATCTCATATTAGATTAAAAGCCTGTAACCACACAGTGCTTTTAGACAGCCTTGACTATAATAGTGTTACAGCAGCATCCCCAGGACCTCCTCCAACAGGGCTTGAATGATTGCTGATGTCACTGCAGCGTAAGAGAGGCCTGATGAACGGCTCCCATGTGGCCTTCATGGAGGTATTTCCACATTACAGTCAATGTAGTGGATGGATTAAAGGCTGGACGCTGTCAATGAGGGGGCCAGCTGATGGATGTCCAACTCCAACTCCAACTGGAAATGTAAATGGTTTAGCCATTTTACTGGTCTGAAGTCAATAATGATAAGTGAGGTGTGTCGTTGTTATTGTTTCTTAAACATATGCTTTTAAAACAACGGATTCGGCTAGAGGAGTTATTAGAGTGTAACTAATCACTACTAGATGACACCAACCTGTTTGACGTTTATAAATTAGTGATCATAGCCTACAGGAATATACACTGCATGTCTTTACAGTTGAGATTTAGCATGGAATATTACAAAATGTACATGCTTACATGAAGTACAACATATACTAATTATACAATTCATGCACCAACAGATGTCAATCAAACTCTAACTTCAGAATGCTCCTACCAAATAAACCTCACACAGGCTGGGAGATGTTTTGAAGGTTGAGTAATGTTTCTCTTAATGTCCAAGATCTTTCTGGAGCTGTGTTATGTCCACCCTAAGAGGAATCTGAGCATATCAGGATCTGCCTCCTCAACCAGTGCCATCATTTCAGATTTGCAGTCCAAGCAAAATGGATTTCTAGAGTAGGCATGGATAAACACAGCCAAAACAACAAACACAATAATCTGACACTACAAACTATCTAATCTATGTTTGATAAAAACAAATAAGGCATTTTACAAATCGTTTTTCACACAGTTCTCAAGTGAGTTGCAACACTGTTTCCTTATATTTCATGGAGGCAGTATCTACAAGATTATACTGGATTTGGATCAGATTAATTTGCTGGTCACTTTAACCCTGATTACCTGACTGTGCATGTCTGGTCTCATATTGTATGTAGTAGGTGAACTGTGTGCACACAAAGTCTAATTGTATTACTAAATACTTGTGTTATATAAACTCTAGAGTGAATCAAACGAACACAAAGGAAACTTCATTCCTCTTCAGATCCTAATAACTTCTGATTAATCTTTGTGTTTATTGTTACCATGTAAACTGAGCGCAGGTCAGCAGGGGAGTGAGGAGGTAGGATATAATGTTGATGTTGACACTTTTCGGTCAATTAGTATTCGGTCAGTCATTATTGACCGGCACAAATATACATTTTGGTGAAGCAGTCCACTCCTTTGGTCCAGACTGAAATGTCCCAACAAGTATTGTTTGTATTACCATTCATTCATGGTCCACAGAGGAGGGAGGCCTCTAACTTATCATCGACCATGCATCCATGAAGTTGAAACAGATATTCAAGGCGCACAGACAACAAATCTTAATGACTTTGGTGATAGTTGACTTTCAATCAAACGTCATCAGCAGGTAATAATGTTCATTGTCAGGTCGGTGGTTCAATCCCCTGCTCCTTCATACCACATTCTGAGTGTCATTGGGCAAGATACCGACCCCATCTAATGACTGTGCAGGCAGTGTGTGTGTGTTTGTGTGTTGGATAGAAGAAGTGCAGCATAGTGTTGCGCTGTGTTAATGTGTCTTGGACCGTAAAGCGTGTCGAGTGGTTGACTAGGAAAGTGCTATATAAAATCTATTTACCGATTTGTAATCATCGGACCTCTCTGCTTGGGCCACCATGAGTTTGACTTTGTGAATTGTGTTGACATCCCTGCAAAATGAATGAGCTCTTTCATTGGTTGTTTTCATCGAGCACCATCTTCAGGTCAGTACATGCTCAATATTTTCAGAACAGATCAACCAGTCATACTAGAGATATAACGCTACAGCCCTGTTTACCCAAATTTGGGCAGTAGCACCTACTGCAGATAAACAGAAAAGGACCCAAAAAATGTCCACACATCACTTGGTAGATGTGTATGTCAAAATATCCAAATATCCACCTTTCCTGATGAGCACGGCTTCATTTGGTTTCCTGAATTTTTCAACTGAGTTTCGTTTCCTTATTGAGTTACACTTATGGATGACTGTTAGATGATATCATAAAGCAGGCTGAGCCAGATGTTTCACATGGCATTTGCACAGGCATTTCTGTGGCTTTACTTCACACAGAACAAATAATGGATCAGGCCTGGCTTTTGTCCTGAGTAGTGAGGTGGGTGAGAGGTGGGTTATTTTCACTCTCATCTTCTCTCGATCTTTCACAGACACCAAACCTATGCCAGCCCAACCGTTCACCTGGTGTAAAAGTCTGACTGTACTTCAAATCCTTGTGAACGAAGGTGTTTTTCTGTGCAGCACCTATTTTCAAGAGAAATTCAGTTATTGGTCATTGAGGTAGTTCGGACAAAATCCTATGAAACACTTTATGCTGTTCTCATTGTTAATTTTGGCATTTCAAGCCCATCGGAAGCATGTATCTCATTAGCTTGACAGGTTCAAAATTGGCCTTAGAAGCCCCCCTGACACTCTCTAGTTAACATGGTAACATTCTTTGCATTATCCTTCTACAAACTGTGACGTAACGACTTCCTGGCTACAAAGATCACCCTAGCTAACACATCTGGTGGACTCTGTCCTACTATAGCCATATATGGTTGATTTTATTTTAGGTCTTTATGTAAACCCATGTAAATAGCAATACTGTCAAACCTGCTGTGAAAACAAGAGAAGAAGTTAGAGAAGACAAATTCCTTTTGCATTTCGTTTTGTGTGCAGATGGATCTAATGAGATGAATAACATGTAGTTCTTCTCTTTGTCTTCTTGAAGAAAGGGATTGAACGTGTACCCTTAAATTACTAATTTCAGTGGCATCATCCAATATTAATAAAAAGAAAAAAAATGTGTTTTTTCAAGATTTGATTGAAATTAAAGTGGATATCAGTTCAATTTGTCAATAATTAAAAACGTTTGCGTGCGTATTAAAACTCACGTCAACTGAACATGACAGCATGACTTTTTCATGCTCAGCGATTCTCCATCCAGAAAGGCCTCTTTCAAAAGTAACATCTTCACATCAATATCAATACAAAACTCTGGTATCTATTTTAGAGAAATGTTTGGCTGACAGCACAGGAATTTTTTTATTTTGAAACCAAGCCTCAACATTACATGTTCTATGCATAACTGTTTTTCCAAAATCAAAATCACAAAATTCGCTGTGTATCAGAGCTGTTCTTTTATAAAACCTTTTCAAAACGCAACAAGTTTCAGTTTCTCTCATAGTTTATAATGCTGTATTTAGACTGAATAACAAACCTAACAAAGGGGAAATGAGTTTCCACATAAAACCATTTGTTATCAATCCTCCAGTGTTCAGACTGAATGTGAAGCAGATTTGTAAAACACATGGTGACGCTGTCTCTCACAAATTATGTTTATTTACAACTAGTTTTCAACAACAAAGACTTAGGAAGCATAATTGCAACCAGATTATGGTTTATATTACCATAATGAGGATGTGTCTCTGATTAACATGCTTAGCAAGTCGGGAGTATGTTGACACTGAACGCATCGGTAAAATGTTCACCGACAACTTGTTTATTTTCCTCCAAAATATTCAAAGTGAAGTGTTCACTATTAGAGAGGACTGCACTGTTAAACTTGAATGGTTCCGTTTAGGCTCTCACAGCACTTGTGCCAGGCTAGAAAGAAATGATGGTCTTATTTAATACAGAAAAGGTTCACAGTGAAATCAAACACAATGAATTTATGAGTTTATCCACATTAAACCAAATCCACGATCTTTCACGAACCTTAACGACAGTGTTTTCTTGAAACTATCCACAGCAAGATTGGTTTCTGATGCAACAGTGTGGATGTGTGCCTGAAACGGCTCAGTGGTATAATCCTCCGCAGACTTCCCTCATACACTCTGCCTCTCTTTGTTCTTCATGACCTCGATTGGCTTTTCTACTTCGATTTCTGCCACCTGGGCTTTTTAAAAAGCCCCTGATTTTACCTGTATGAAACCACGTGCAAGTTAAAATCTTTATTGGGTAAAATAAGTATAAATGTTGGACCAAATTTTGCAGCCTTTAAATGGACCCTGTGAGCTTTTAGTTACGATATTGGAAGTTGTGTTCATGATGAGCTTGACATTAAAGTGTGTGAAGTCATGAAAACACCGCTGCTGGGCGACAGCAACATGTACACTGATACAGGACTAAGCCCAGGCTAGTTGTGAGCAGCGCGTGTGCAACACAGCTCATCTTGCTTTTTATTTATGCGCCCTATCAGGTTAGCGCGTCCACGCTATGGCTGCATAGGCATCAATTGAGGACTATCAACTTACCATTCAACTTCCCTGTCCTCCTTTTCTGAAAACGCCAGCCAACGTGTCATAACTTGTAAAATCTTAGCTTTTCGGAAAGCTTTTTCAGAGAACTCCATGGTCATCATGAATAACACAGGAAAGGAGTGTTTATAGGGATTCTTCTCTCGATAAACACACCCAAGTTTGAGGGCAACATGTGTGTCGTACCCAGATGAGGTATCCCAGCAACTCTGATGATCCCTAGACCTCTCCTCTATATCAGACAATTTCACTTTTCCAATGAAAAACATCTAAGGGATGGACTTTGAGAGACAGAGTTGTTCTGGGCAGAAGCTTGGATATGGATTTCTGTCCTCAGTTAGGCATCAAACATGCCGAAATGAGATTCAGTATATACTGTGCAGAACTATTTACGGTAAAGGGATGATTATTTTCCACCCTTAAGCCATTGATGAGACCCCCAGAGAAGCTAGGAAATCCCTGCCAGAACTGAATTACATCTTCATTCGAGAACAATGTTCTTGGAATGGCACCATTACAAAGGAGAAACGTCATTTCCAAAACACATTAATGGCTTTTAATGTCAGGTGTATCGGGAACTGAGGACAAACTCATTATCCTGAATTACTTGTCATAAATTTCCAATTCATAACGTTCCATAACGATTCCAGACGGCATGTCTACCTCCCCCACCACTCTCGACTCACCCTGGCTCTCTGTGTTGGACCATCGGACGTCCTTGGACCTCCCTCCCCTGACTGCTGGTGCCTCATTCCAGATGTTTTGGATCCCTGCCTCCTCCACATCCCTCTTTCTAACCCCTGTGTGTTTGTTTCCTTTTGCTAGCCATGTGCTTGCTTATTGCCTCTTGTCTGTTTGCGCAGTCTATACTTTTTCCTAGTCTTCACAGAGAAGTGGAGGTCGAGGGCTCAGATCTTATCTGTCGGAAGCTCCTGGGAGTTGCTCGACACCCACAGAGGTCATATATCTTCATTAATGTTGATAATGTATAATGTTGTCCTCCCTGCTGACTGTTTTCTGTTACTGTACTGATTTCAGGGTGGAAGAAAACAGTGTGTCTTGTTTTGATTGTTCAACTGATCGATTACTGGGAAAAATAAATAAAAATGCAATAACTCCCACACACACCGTGATGGGACCTCCGGAGACGGGCTGCAACCAGCAATTATAGCTCTGAAACTGTCGACAGACAAAGATTCATTAGAACTAGTACTGAGTGGAATCCTTGCAGAGAATCGGGTTCACTCTGAAAGTGATGATAAGTTGAGTCAACTGCTAATACCTCATGTATTGCACAAGGTTATGCAATGTTTTGGGTCATTTAGATTAGAACAAATCTTGCACAACATACTGTGTGGAAGTTTGTTTAAGTCATGAAAATGTGCAGCAGCTGCTCATCTCAAACATGATAACCATTCTTGGCTCCTGTTGCACATTTTTACTAATGTACAATATGTCTGTTTATAAACATAATGCAATCAAATCGTGTTAGAACTATATGACTTGTTGAGTAATCATCCCTGAAAACGTGGACGATTTGTTCTATAAACACGAGCATCCAGCCTCATGAAACAAACCCTAAACATGTCCTCCATTTGTTTCAGCAGGCTTTTAGCAGGAGTATCTATAAGGCGCAGAACACAAGACCTCGCCATCATGTAGAAGTGGGTCCTGTCAGACTAAACTATTTGGAACAAAGCTACATTTGCGGCGACAGTGATATATTGCAGAATGCGGTGGAATGATGAGGGAGTAACCTGAGATTTCCCACACATGTAGACAGACATGCACTCACATGCACCATTCTCCTCTGGCTGACACGCACACATACACACACACACACACAAAAACACACACACACGCAAACACACGCACACACACACACACACACACAAACCCTGTTTCACCACCAAACAAGGATTAGGTAATTGTGTATGCCAAGCCTCCTTGGGCATGTTGTGGTTGAGATCATTTTGGACGGCAGGTTTATTGACAGCGTTGACAAAGTCTGTGAAAGAAATGTCTAAAGCAAGGCTGAAGGCTTGTGACCTCCCCTCATTGTCAATTAGAGCAGATACAGCTCAGAGATCAGACAGTTGCACGGTGATGGATTGTGCTGAGGTTTCCAGACAGGGCTATGAGGAGTGAGGAGCTTCATGCTGACAACCATGACTTCATCCTCTGCTGTTGCCCAGATCATATCTCCAGTCAGTGGGAACGATCTTGGAGTATGATCTAGAATGGAGTGCACGGACTAGAACGCAATGAAGTTGAGCTCATCGAAAGCTGACAAACCAAGAAGGGAAGTCACGTGTGAAGCTTTCTGCTGTTTTTAGTAAACCTCTGTGGAACGACGGGGACACATTGTGTAACACACTGCTTCAGAAATCAGAGCAGATTCTCACTCTTGACTGAAAACTCTCTTCTTGGAACTGTCCTGTCAAGTTGGTGTCGCATTGGTCACACATGTGATTAAATCTTAACCTGCTGGGCGTCTGCTTTTGTTCTCGCGTGGAGAGTGAAGCTTTCATTTGTAACACGAAGGAGACGAAACTCTCCACCTGTCTGTCTCCGTGTCATTTACTGGAACACAACCTCCTTCCCCCTCTGTCCTTTCTCCTTGTTATTCTTCTCTGTAAGACACAAGGAATCTGGACAACATGCCGGCCAGATGTCAAGAAGTCACCAGATGTCAGAATTCAAAACAAAATGTGTGACGTGCGGTCTTTACGGCCATAGCTTAAATCGTCACCTCTCTGTCTCATCTGAATTTAATGTTATGTTGTGCAACTATACCGACAGAGGTTTAATTGAATGACTTTATTAAAAAGTATTCTTTCTGAGATTAAAGGCCAAATATTTTACACCTTGCTTGGATTTAATTCAGTATTGGTACTCCTAAAATGATATCAGTGGTTTAAAGTTGAAAAAAGTCCTTAAATGTTAATTTCCATGTTGTCTCTTCTGCTTGTCTCTTATAGTTGATAGTGTTGTGCAATTGATAAATTAAACGTGACACCATTAAATGGTGTGCCTTTCGGAATTCAATTAATTTGGTTATCAATTTTTTTTTAATATCAATATTCAAAGTTTAAATATTAAACATTAACCTTAAATGATTAAAGTTACCTCGGGGCACCACCCTTCAAACAAAGGTTACAAATAGCCAATTTATTCAATGAATCTCGTGAAAGTACTAACTACAAATTTGGAACTCTGATTAACAATTATATTAATAACTATAACCAAAATTATCATATAGATCGATAGCAAAGTTGAAGGATATAGAGCTCTTGCCAGTTTAGAGGTTGGCAAAATTTACACTTATCCAACATTCATGAAAACACATTTTTTGAAAGAAAAACATTTATTAAGAAGATAATAAAGTTTAAAACACCAAATACTAAAGGTGTACTTACTATATACAGATGTGTTTGTGAGTAGGCGTGTGTGTGACTGTGTGAGTGAGTGTGCTTTCAAAATGGAGGCTGGCCACTCTGAAGAAAACGGATTCTTGTTATAATTTTTGTTGTTCTGCGGTGCGATGAAGTTCTTATGCTGAAGTTCTTAGGCAGGCTCTCGTCTCGCCTTGGGAATAATTAAAAGGCCACTGCCAAAGGTCCTGATGGTTTGAGATGGTTCATAGGATAAAAGCAAATCTGATCGAAAGCTAGGACTAATAAGGTTAAAAGCTTTATATACAAGTAAAAGAATGTTAAAATCAATTATTAGCACACAAGTAGCCAATGCAGAGAATTTAAAATTGGTGTAATGTGTGCTCTCCTTCTTGTCTTCGTCAGCATGCGTGCAGCTGAGTTTTGTTATAATTGCAATTGCGCAATATTTGACTTGGTAAGACCAGAAAGTAAAGCATTACAGTCAATTCTGCAAGTAATAAAAGCATGTGTTGGCTCGAGAGAGAAATTGGTCGCACTCTGGAAACATTTTTAAGATGATAAAATGCTGTTATGGCTCTAATATGTGGTACAAAGTTGAGATCTTAGTCAAAACCTAGGTTTTGTGTTAAATTTCTGACTCTGACCTGATAACTAAGACCTCAGATTTGTCCTGGTTCAGCTGGAGAAAGTTCTGTGCCATCCATTATTTGATATCTACTATCTGAGTCATCAGGAGACATACGCAGAATTAAAAAGAGTTATGATAAATGTTGTGAACATATAATATCACCAACCAACCCTGCCCTACTCTGTTGTTTGTGCTTCTAGCATTCTTATAAAGGTCGAGCAGGAATTTCCTGGAATAACCAACTACATTTCCTTGAACCCTTGAAATATGGTTACATAATACAGTATGTAAAAATTGATGGTGGCTGGCCAGTAGCTGTTCATCTCATCATCATAGAGCTCTGGTGTCCAGCTAGAGCAGAAGCTTCCACAGCGCAGCTCTGGGAGGTTCAGATCATATGGCCCTGGGAAAAAACTTACAATTATATTAAATTCTCAAATAAGAATATAGTGAAAAGTTGCTTAAAAACCTAAAATTGTCAGACAGTTTGGAAAGTGTAAGTTACCTTTCATGTTGACAAAGACTATAAGGCCTCCCTGGAATAACAGTTACACTCTTTAGATGGCAGTCACAATATGTTGAGGCTTTTCCATGGGCAATATTCTAACTAAGGGGAGAGGAAAATAAAAACATAAATAAATCGATTTTAGCTTTTGAAAAGAAAAAAAGAAAAGATAATATATTCATGTAAAACCACGTCTGATGCGAGTAGCATCTTTCACAACAACTGCTGGCGGCAGCAGCAGCATGTGGAAGCCATGAATCCTGGATGCCTGATGTGGTAATGATGGTTAATGTCACAGCAGTGATATTGCATGGGCTTTTCTCCAGGCATCTTTGCCAGTTTAGCCTTTGCAGTCTTTTCTGGTTTCCACGTTTTTTTCTTTTTCAATTTTTTTGGGACTTTGTTTGCTTTTGTATCTTGTTGTTTTTTTTGTTTTATTTGACTGGCTCCTTCTTTCCCCCAGTTCCCTGAAACTACTAATCTAAGGCTTCTTAGTTGCCTATGGAACTATCATTGTCTGGGGATCTCTTTCCTGTTTCATTGACTTGATAACATTTGGTCGGGTTACTATTTTAGTTGTCCTAGTATATGACACAAACACACAGACATTCTGAATGCTTTCACAGTACAGTATTTTACTCTTGGTGAGATAAAAATGTATGATGTGTGCATGGTCCCTGATAAAATAATAAATACAAAGTTTTTAAAAAAGTGGGCATTTCAGGCTGTTATTGCTCATAATCATTTGCCAATATACATATATGCATTGATGAGCATAGGTTGATGCAGCTGCCAAATACAGCGAGTTTGCCTTTAGTGGCCAGTTAATGGCTGAACACTTCGCTCAAGAGAAATTGATTGGCATTTGTTGAATTGAGGTAAAACCTTCCTTATTGTCCAATATTTCATAGTTCAGCAGGTTAAGGGCAATATAATCCAAGTAACAAATATAACCTATATAAACTGTCTGAGCAAATGATTTAATGAACACAGAAAAATGGAACAGGGTATTGAGAGTGTTACAATACCATTTCTGTGTTGACTTTGTTTGTCAGAGTTTTTGCTTTTCTTAGCATCATATCAAGATGAGTCTCTGCATCATCCTCTGATGTCATAGTATCTAAACAATATAGATTAAACATGTTCAAGCCACAATATATGATATAGTCACATTAGCCAGGCTTCCATAGTTCTTGAATTACAATGTGATTTGCTCTTGATTTAGAAACGTTATGCTCGTG
This sequence comes from Pseudopleuronectes americanus, assembly GCA_038501795.1. Taxonomy (NCBI): domain Eukaryota; kingdom Metazoa; phylum Chordata; class Actinopteri; order Pleuronectiformes; family Pleuronectidae; genus Pseudopleuronectes; species Pseudopleuronectes americanus. Next base: position 18,533,893 of record CM076719.1, read on the forward strand.
AGACATGCAGCAAAGGACAAATAGAGGCATGGAAATTAAATAATTCCAATATTTATGGAAAATAAAGAGTTATAGATTAACAAGTACCTCCCTGGCATACAGGTTGAAACAATTGTGTTGAGATTGAAGTGCTCATCTGAAAATGACAATTTCAGATGATCTCGGACACGGGAATATAGATTATCAAAGGAATATAAAAGACCCCTTAAATTTTAAACATTCTAACAAACATTTTGTAATATTTCACCAACAGCAATTGAGAGTCATTTTCCTTTTTAACACACAAACCCCTTTTTCTTTTTACAATATTTTCTTAGGCATTTTCCCAGGGGCTCAATTATATATACGCACAGTACTGCTTACCAGAGACTTCTTGAGTAGGCCACTGGATTTGGGGTGACAGGTCTGGCAGGGTCGTGGGATACAGACAAATAAAACACACCCACAGAAAAGACAGACAGATGTTTGCTCTTTAAAGAGATGTTGGTTTGTATTAATGAAGGACTATATTGAGGTTGGAATAAGAAGTGAGGGACTGGTTATAAAAGGTATTTTAGTTTCTCAAGGAATAATAAGATTGTTTCAACTTTTGGATCCAGTAGGCGATTGTGACAAGCACTGGCTGTACTGCTTATTTCTTCTTTTTAAATTGACTTTACTCACATAATATTATGAGTGTTTTTCTTATTATCTCAACAACTTGTTTATTCATTTGGCCTTTCACTCTGCAATAGTAAATAGCAGGAAACATTTGCTCAAATAACTCTAATGCAAATTGGCAATCAAACTGGGTTGTTAGGTGCAGTTAATATCAATCAATCAATCAAATTGTATTTGTATAGCCCATATTCACAAATTACAATTCATCTCATAGGGCTTTAACAAGGTGTGGCATCCTCTGTCCTTAACCCTCAGCAAGAGTAAGGAAAAACTACTAAAAACCCTTTTAACAGGGTAAAAATAAGTAGAAACCTCAGAGAGAGCCACATGTGAGGGATCCCTCTCCCAGGACGGACAGAAGTGCAATAGATGCCACGTGTAGAAAACATTCATCATTAAAGTCTTTAGCGGCATTGATGCAGTCCCGCTGCAATTACAATCCAAGTTTAATTTGTATTTATTTTTAGCCTGTGTAAAGGCACGATAGTACCAAAGCTGCCCACCTCACTGTGATGGCAAGAAGCAATGCTTCACATAAATCACAAAATCAACATGAAATTATTATAGTGAGTAAAAATCAAACCATTTTATAAAATCCTCTTTGTGGGTAGATTGAGTGAATTGAGGTGTTGAGTAGAAGCAGATTAGCTGGTACAAATAAACAAGTACTTCCTAAAGTAGAGTAGTTGATATGAGTGCTGATGTGTGTATATTTTTTAACCCTCTTGTTTAAACTGCAGCAACTGTCACAGGGTGGATGCAGCCCACTCCGCAGGTCACAGAAAGCTTCATCATGTAAGCTAATCATTGCCAGTGCTTTCACTGCTGCAGCTCTGCCATCGCATGTAAATCGAGTCCTGCTGTGGTCAAAGGATTGGTTTCTGTGATTTGTCCCACTGGCTGTTGCCCATTTCTCTAGAGCCAGAGTCCTGTGTTCACTTCTGGTTTAGAAGTTTTTGTGGTTTGCCATAGCTCCTGACTACGAGTCCCTGGTTCCTTAAGTAACTAGTGTTAAATGTAGAATACATCCTTTTGACATATTAGGTGTACGTCTTCACTTCACAAAAGTTCCAGTGTTTGATTATTTAGTTGTGAATAGCAATTAGTTGAATGCTGCCTTCTTTTTCTTTTCTTTCTTACTTACATGAACATGTGTAGACACATTGGATGTATTTTGGCAGAGTTCATGGGAATTATCGAAAAAAGAATTGCCGTCAGAGTTGTTCCAAGAACTGACAACCTTTTATACAAGACGACCCATCATAAAAGAAAGACCTCTCTATTGGTTCCAGTGCCTGGGCACGCACACTTCACAGATCACAAGGTCTTTATGTTCCAAAAGTCTTATTAAGCTCCAGTTAACAGCTCAGTTTTTGTCACATTTATAGCCCAAAAGGTCTGAATTCCCAAAAGCAATGTTTTCGGTATATTTTGATGGTGATGTTTGAGAACTTTGTCATGTCTGAGAACTTTGTCATGTCTATCGATGAAAAACATGTTGAATAAAAATACTAAATTTAAAACTATTGACTCCTACATTTAAATATTAAATTGAACAGTGTAAGTGCTAATGCTAATAAAATCACTGACAGTGTTAGCTCTGGGTTTATTTAATGGATTTGGGTTTGATATAGTTTGCTTAATTTATGTTTACATAACATCTGATCATCAGACACCTTGTTTCAGGTCAGAAGAAATAACAAGGACCCCTCCAGTCACCCAGCATGCTAATGCTAGCTTTCCTGAGAAACCTGGACAATTGTACTACCTGACGTTTTGTATCTTACTTTCATTGTGTGTGAGTTTGAATTTTAATAACCCGTGGTGGACGGAACATGAGCCAAACTAAAAAGTAAAAGATGTTGTTATAAATAGCTGTTATCCATTTGATGCATGTTCAACTGCTCATTTTTACCTCAAGTTGTTTTAAGTAAGTTCCTTAATGCAATCATGAGATTGACACATGATTGGTCAAACTCTAGTATTGACTGGGCCTCTCTAAAATGGCTCCATTCCCTGAATGGTGTTATGCAGGTTCCGGCTCCAAACTGGCAAAATTGTGTTAGAATCTGGAATATCTTAGTTCATTTCTGGATAGTGCCATAAAGTGTATAGCATGGGCACAGTCAATTAACATGGGGACAGCACTACGGCAGGTGGGGTTGCAGTTTGTTGGTCATGGCAAGTATGGGAGAGTCAACACTAACCCTAACCCTCATTTGCATTGATTTCAGAGAAATCTAACTATAAAGATGACAGAAAACTGTTTTTGTGAAGTAGTTCATATGTAGAATAAAAAACGCTGAAGCTGCTGTGGACAAAGTTACTTTACAGTTTGACTCTGGAACCAGTTCCTGGCTGAGTAAGTGGTCCAGTGTGTAGCATCGGACTTTACTCTGCTCTGCAGACATAGTGATTAATGGTCTGTGTGAGGCTTATGCTTTGCTGGTTACGTCACTCTGTTTCTCTCACATTCTATAACAACATGACAGCTGATACCTTGTCAAACCAAAAAGATCATGTCACCATGAGAGTTAGTTTTTCATATGTTTTAGAGTGGTGGTCTTTGATCCAATGCTGTCACATTGAAAACAGACTGTGAATAGCATGAGAACACCAATCATAAAAAAGGGCTTGACTGGTTGTGCGTATGCAGACTTGACCACATGTTTTTTTCTTGCTCCGCTGTGTTGTTAAAATGCTATGACACGCACACATGCCTACATTTTATGGCATGAGCATGTCTGTACTGTATTTTAACATTTCCTGCAGGTGAAAGAAGACAAGCATTTTGTAATATAACTCAAGCCTGTGGTTTAGATAGTCAACTCAAAATGTTCTCAGTGTTTGGCAAGGCAGTGAAAAGGAAGTTACAACTGTATATGATTGATACCATTGTAATACCAGGGTTTAGCAGTTTGAGCTGAAGATAACTGAGGCTTAAACTCCACACAACACAAGACTTATGATGAGTGATGGACAGATGGGATTAGCAAGCCAAGCCAAGGATCAACCAAGGACAGTACATTCATTTAATTCACAATGAGGACTAACAGTAAGTAATATTTCCCAACTATCAGCCTGTCAGCATTTCGCAATCAAGTCAATGCTCAGGTCATCTTTTGCAATATTTTAGTTTTAAAATAAGTTAATTCGACATTTAAGTGAAGTCGAAGTCAGCAGAATCATTGCCATAAACAGGCCCAGCAGGTTCAATAGTAATTCTAAACTGTAGATGAGTTAAAAAAGTCTGATGTCATTTAAAATTGAGGATCATCTCCGATATTCAGCGAGGAAACTTTGTTAATATAAAAAATCCAAACAAACTTTGTGTTTGTTACAGCGGCAATCTGGAAGCCAAGGAACTGTGGAACATGTTAAATCCCTATCCTAATGGATCTGAACGTAATTTCTGACGTCCTGGATAAGGTTAATGGTATGATGTAAAGTTTAGTTGGGCATGAACTGGACATGGTTAAGGTTAGAGATAAGGTTTTGGGTAGGCTGTCAACAATAAATGGAAGTGAGTATAAAGTCCTAATAAGGATAGCTGTGCAAACTGTGTGTGTATATGTGTCCTCTAGATTGCTTTGACTCCACCTGAATGACTTCCTGTGAGAGCGTCCTCTGAAACGTTTCCTCCCCTCAGAGAGGCTCATCAGTGTGAGCCGAAGCGAGACGCTCTAGTGTAAACTTGTTAAGCAAACATAGTGTGTTGTGATTAAAACCATGCTGTCTCACCCCACGCCTTCACTACAGCGGAGGAACAGCTCTCTGTAACTCGATTTCCTCTCCTTTAACTTTAGCTGATTTCTCCCAGTGTCCTTTTTACTCGCTTGTCTCTCCACTAAACCCAATTCCCAGCGTGACCATACGATGGCTGCTGACCAAAGCGGAGCAGGAGCCGCTCTGTGGGATCAAAGCCTATTGCCATCTTCAGGAGATTCCTGCCATCCATTGATTCCACCTCCTTCAGATAACAAAGGGTGTTTCTGTTGCGCAAGAGCAAGCAAGCGTTCAGAATGTGTAAAGTCTCAGCAAGTGAATCACTCATTGTTGGCATCTGCAGCATCGACTTTACCTTTTTTGACCAACTGGGAGTCAGTGTAGCACTTCTGAGCACTTTGTCACAGTCTGCTACAAGAAGAACAGTCTCTGCTTTGGAAAAGCTTATAAAACATATCAAGATCATTTATTCTTGTGCTCTTCACAACATTTTAAGAGTCTAAATGCACATTTTACAAACTGTTGCTATAGACATTAAAACTACAAAAAACAAGAGGGCTGGACTGTAAAGAGCTGCTGACAGTGTCTTTAAAACATGCTGCTTTTCATTACAGCCAAGATGATTGCTGAAACATTAGGTGAGCAGCTAACTAAACCCAGCCCTTATTTTGCAAAGTTTCCATGGCAACTTAAATCTACATAGGCGCTGGAAAACCCCCAATTTAGTCCTCATTAGTAGGGAGCAAAGAGAGGGAAGAAGTGAGAAGGAAAGGATACAGACGGACTTATGCCTCTTTAGATTATCATGAAGACAGACTGGAAACGATAAGTTAAACTGAGGAATAGTGACAGTTGAGTTACACAGCGTGTATGTCTTAAAAGGTGTTGTAAAACAATTTGATGAGTAATGAATAGAGTAATAACTCATTAATTTTTATGACTGAATGTCTTTAGTCCAGGTAGTACTCATGATTTGGGGACCAAAATATCTTTTCACAGTCACATGATGGGGGACTTGTCTTCCTTCTGGAGACAGAAATCAAGTCTCCCTTACATAAATCATTCCACAGAGACGTGGTAGGGTTACAGTAAGGTTAGGTGTGTGTGTGTGCTGATGCGCTTTTGACTACAATCTGTTATAAGATTTAATCAACCATACAGCTGAAATGACACAGGCTGTGGTCTGGGGGAATATTACAGTATCTAATCTCCATTTGAAGTCCCTCAATCCTTCAGTTTGAAACAAGATTGGTGCGGTCACAAGAAATCGTCACTGTTAACCCCACATTCACAACCAAGACCCTTCACATTTATAGCGTTAAACCACAGCCTCTCTGCCTCCAGAGGAGGAACTCCTGTGTCACCTGATCTGAGGTTAAGATATGATGACACAGGCGCCAGAGAAATTAGATAAAGCTGTTTGTGTTTACCTTGAAACTCAGCTGCAAGCCTGTTCCATGTAAGGCTGGAATTAACAGATATAAATATCCGAGCATAACTTCAGGTGGAATTCGCTCTCCTGAAATATATGGCTCCTTATGCTTCCACAGAAAGACCAGACATCAATAAAAGCCATAATTTGATTTAAGACCTCTGACCCTATTTACACATACTGGACTTAATATGCTTGCTAAATACAAATAAATGTCAGTGAGGGTTTAGGTTCCCATAGGTCACTTTAAAACGAATACACACACCTTCCTGTCACAACATGTCATGCAGACCAGTGTGTACTGTGGTGCAAGATTTGTTTGGCTTAAACAGGTTGATACTAGGCACAGAAAAGGCATGTCATAAAGCTGTTCCTTAGCATATTACCCGATCTAGTGACTTTTAGGTACTTAGGCTCAGCGAACGTGTTTTATGCCGTTAAACTAAGAAAAATGAATTTGCACACGTAGTGAATCCATTAGCTCCATGCATTTTGCACATATAGACTAAAATAATGGCCTTAGAGTTGTGTCTATATTTAATTGTAAGATCAGAAAAATATTTTGACAATTCATTTTTAATTGTTCACTCCTCACATTGAACAGATTTGATCATTGAGCCAAGGCTGTGAGAGAAACACTGTCCACGACACTCACAAGTCGAGTTACATTCATTCACAATAGCAGTGGTGTTCACTGAGGAGCAGGGCTGGAGGTCAGGGGAGGAATGGGCTTGGCAGAATCAGTGGTGTGGATAAGGATATCAGAGAGTCATGTAGCGCTTTATCTTAGGCCAGAAAGCTATGGACAGAATTCAAGGAGCTTGCAGTTGACTGCAAGAGTCTGATAAAACCAGCTCCTAAAAGCAGGGCAAAGACCAGCATGTTAAAGGTGATAGAGAAATGTACAGCTTCAGATTGTGGCAGGGTTAGACACAGTTAAAGCAGAAGTGTTTTAACCAAACAGCTTCATGTGCATCACCACCCTCTGGGCTGATGTATAGATGCTTATCTCCATTTGCATGTAGTCTTGAAAAACTAAGATGAACACAATCAGATCTGTACTAAAGCCAATGGAGGTGGATAAACAGTGTGTAAACAAAACTATATCTGGATTTTAACATGTATTTATGTTTCTTTTTACCTTAAAATATAATAAAGAAGGGTTTACTCCATAATTCTCTATGTTTGATCTACTTATTTCCATTTCATCTATTTGTCTTCTTTTCACGGCAGACTATGCTGTGTCTCACAGCCCCAGTCCGACTCATTCTTACACTTAACCAACATTGCATTTACATGGAATCAGTTTACTTTACTAGAGACATAAACAGGACATGTGATGCTGGGACTGAGACTTGGCAGGTACAACATTCTGCAGTTTCTGCAACTTCCCACGTAGGGTTTGTCAGAGTAACACATTATCATGAAAGGCCTGACCCCTAAAAGCACCAAGCGTCAAACAATCCCCTCTCCCAGCTTGGAAAAATCGGTCTCCCTCTCCCTGTAATGGAATAACGTCAAGGCAAGGGGGGTTAGCAACAGGAGCTTTGGGTCCTCTGAGAAAGCCCAGAATCATCCGTCACCCTAGGGATCCTCTCAAAGACCTCTTAGCTGTAGCTGCTTAGCCTAAAATGGTGTTGTGAGGAGGCTGTGGTGAGGATGAACATATGAATCCATATGGTAAGTCTCCTTGCCCTGTGGCTCTGGACACGTGAACACTGAGTATGACAATTCTAACATCCAAGAAGAAGAAGGTAAATGTTTGACATCAGTGCTGAAGCCGTGTTTGGTGATCACTCCCTCAAAACTTATGTTCACACCTATCATAAATTCAACCAGTCGGTCTATCTAATATCTATACATCATGTATACATCATGTTTTTAATTCAGGGTATGAAATCAATTATTTTCGTAAGTACCTCTTCAAAGGAACAGAGCGTGTGTTGTAGTTGGCAGGATTCTGCTGTTGAAGAAAAGTTGACACTGGTATTAAATACTTACAAAAATAAATTAACATTAGAAATAATTCATCATTCTGCCTGGATAGAAAAGTATAAAAGCTTGAAGTGCAAGTTTCACCCTCTTTTAGCTTTGTTTGTTTTTTGTCCCCACTAACTCCAGTGGGAAATATCTTTGTCTTTAGCTTCATAATGATCTTAACTGTTTTCCAAGCTGCTAACTGGTTCTGTCTTTTCCAAGTTAAATTGTGGGCATGCTCTTAAACCTCATATAAAGCTTAGTAATGACAAGGGTCTGTAGATTCACGTTTCATCCTGTGGGTTCATCACTATAAAATGTGTCAATTTAAAATATAATAATCATAGTAAACACACTACAAAGTTATGCAATTATGAAATGCCGAGATATAAACAAAGTGAGAAAAGATGTACTTCACAGCACATGGTCTACATGGTTGCATCCATTATCACTCTGCCATAGAATAAAAAAACAGCTTAGGCTTATTGTTAATTCTTCCCCTAAATCTATTTTCTTGCGGAAAAATAGATTTATGAGCGACAAAGTAGAACAAACATACTAGAACAAACATACTTGATCTTTCAAAATCAGATCCATAAAATGATCTGAGAAATCAATGAAATTGTTGAGAAATGTCCTATCTCACAATGAGAAAGCGGTTAAAAAAAAATAAACCTCCTGGATTTGGAATCTTGCTTAGAAACAAACAAACATCTAAACCAAGCAACAAACAAAAGGACTGGGCTGAAAACACGACAGCTTGGTGTAAAGGAATAATGTGGGCAACATGCAGAAATAAGCACAGCGTAGTTTACATTATGGTGCCTGTGTAACACTTGAGCATAGGTTCTATCAAGTTCTGTAGGAGCGTAACGCTGCATATTTCAGTGAATGGTAGTTCATTTGAATCCAGTGTATTTTTTGAAAGAGCCTCTGTCAAGCAGGTGGAGATCTGGATGTGTTTCCTGAACCTCACAGCCATTTGTCTTCAGCCCTCTACATGCATTTAAATCTGCAACGCTGCTCATTCCGACTCTGTGGCTTCGTCAATTTAAAGAAAGGCCATCTTAAAGCTTTAGAAATTCCAATGGACAGAGAAGCGTTAACCCTTCATGCTCATTAGCCACAGGATGGGGTTTTGAATAGGACAGGTGTCCACTGGGCCGAAAGCGGAGGCTGGTGTTTAAGGGATAGTTCACGGGAGTTTGAACTGCATGGTGCTGCTGCTGTATGAAGAGAGCTCCTGTCCAGATATCCTATCTGATTTACACAACAGCACAGCAGATAAAGGGATAGTTCAGCCAAAATTAAAGATTATTTTCAGTATCTATATACTCACCAGTATGCCGACAGAGGGGAATGTGAAGAGTTTGAGTTAACAAAACCTTTTTGGAGTATCAGAAGTAAACAGTGTAGCAGCCGAATCCAACACAATTGAAGTAGCTGGCGGATGACTTTTTCAAGCGTATAAAAACAACAGAAAAATAAGTAAAATGTCTGAACCATCCATTAAAGTGCTGTGTTGCTGTGTAAATCGAATAGGATATCTGGACAGGAGCTCTCTTCATACAGCAGCAGCTCATTTTCTAAATACACAGGCCCAGTGGAGACCAATCCATTCACAATGCTACTAACAACCAAGTCCATTCAAAACTCAAACAGTGATGACACTGGAAGACTGTGCAGGTCTCTGCTCCATCACTTGTCAGTGCAGGATGGTGTGCAGAGGTTAAATGTGTGCAGGAGCTCTGTGCCAGTGGAACAGAAAAGTAATGGCTTACCTAACAGGGTTGATACAAATTGCAGACACAGTCAAATCAGTCATTTTATTACAGCAGTGTCTCATACAGTGTCTCAGGCTTCTCCATAAACTAGTCCAGACCACACACAATTGTTTTTACTAGTGGGATAACTTCAAACCGCTTGTGTGAATCATAGCTCTGTCAACCCACTGTACCCATCCACACCCAACATTATAAACACTGTTATTCAGCTGAAAGTCGTCCAAACTCTTCAAAGTAAGATTCATCTGGGGATTAAAGAGTTCACAGAAAGATGTGAATGACAAAAAATAGACACACGTTGCAAACATGCATGATTTGTCAATAACTGTAATGATCAAAACATCTTAATAACAATATTCAATAAATTATAATTAATTCATGATGAAGAATTGAGCAGGTCAGTTTCATATATTGTCTTGGTAATATCTTTGCTTCTGGCTGTGTTCCATCTCGAGTGCGCACTGGTTGAACAAATAAAAGGGTTTTAAATGTTCATTTCAACAGGTTCAAAAGTTAGAATCACATCAGTGTGTCCACTCGGACAGGCACTCATTACTTCCTCTGGATGCAGCTCTCTGTGCCCAACACACTTTTATTTATAGCCAAAAGGGAAGGATTTACGTATTTTTTGTATCTAATGTGATTGGTCGACCCTTGAGACCATCTCATGTATGTCCGACATCAACGGGTTTTGTCCACTGCTAACTACTGGTAAACATATTGGGACTTCAAATTGAACTGGGGTAAATCTGGCAAGATAAGGAGGCTTGGCCCGGTCCGACACGATTTACAGATTCAGCCGCAAGTTATGAGAACGAGCTTACCCCCCCCCCAAATAAATGTTATCATCAGCCACCACTGTTACTTTGTTCATTTGTGTAATGCATTTATTGTTTCCAGGCTGGTCATGTTGTACGCATAACACCCTGTCTACACTGATGTGGATATTTTGCGAAACCATTGTCATCCTCTGCAGTTGGGCCTCTGGTCCACATGCAAATGGTGTTTACATCTAACAAAGTGCATTTTTCTAAACAACCTCTGAGCCTCTGTTTGGCTGCGTCAGTGATCGTGGGATTGAGTGTGTTGATTACTCAAGGGAGCTGATTAGTGCCAGACTGACAGCTAAAGGGTCAAAGATCAGCATGCTTCCATGTACATTGTAACTGGTTATCATGCACAGAGGTTAGAGGAGATGGTTGTGTCAGCATTTACTATGACAACAACATGGAACTCAATGATTCACATTCCATTTTATACCAACAGTTGGTGTCTGTTAAATATGACAAGTTTTCCTATCCTGCGAGTCTATCTTGTAACTAACTTTGAATTAAAAGATTGAAGTGTCTGAACTTAATCAAACCACAAAGGTGTGATGGATTAGAATTCCCTCCTGTGAGTGGGTTTTAGAACAGTCAAAGTTCACAGGTGTTTGTTTAACCAGTCCACCCAAGATGTCATCATGTAACTTCATCTCATCCAGCTGGCCCAGAGATTATCTACAAATCATTTCACCATCACATGAGGTCTGCTCTTTCACCCGACAACCAGGAGTCACAAGAAGTAACATCACTAAATTCTCATATTTACCAACCCAGCCCCTTTTTCCTGATCCTCGAGGAGACCAAAACAAAAGAAAAAATACTGCTGAGTCACTGATAATAAATTAAAAACGTCACTTTCTGTGGCTGGAGAAACACACACACAATTCCACTTAGTAAAATATGCTGCACCGTGTGTTTGTGTGTGTTTTAGATAAGTAGGCTTTTAAAGACAGCTTTTTGATGGTGAAGGAATTGTGTTTTCAGGAACCCGCTCTCACATGCTCAGCTGACGGTCTACGTTTTTAAGAGAACTATTAAAAGGGCGCAAAACACATCTGGGTACCAGGCTCTGAATTCATGGCATCAGGATTTTTTGTTTTCAATGAACATTAGCAGGAAATTACATCGTAATCTTTTACAACCATAAAGGGTTGTAGATATTTAAAGATAGGTTGACCCTAAGACAAAGCATCCAAGGCTGGTGTATTGTTTTCTTATTGTCAACAATTTCAGAGAAATGCCCCAAATCAACGGTATGCAAGTCTGTCTGACACAGGTTAGTAGAATCAATTCATTGTGATTTGGAATTTGAGGCTGCGCTGGTCCTCCAAAAGCCAGACGGGTGCCATGGTATGGGTAAGTAGATGGAGCTGGACAGGATAGGAAGTCTTTGAGTTTGTCCTGCAGAGCCACAAGGTGCGGGACAAAATGGCTGACCCAGAGTTTGTCCTTCAGCCATGCCTATAATAAAGATATGTGTCAAGAAGCTCTGCTGGGTCCATGTCTTGGTTGGCTTGTTCTGTCATGTCTTGTGTGGAACAGGTGGATCCAAGATGTAGAGGCCGATGTTTCAACAAAAAGTGTCCTCTTAATGGCAAAAATCGACTAAACAGGAAAAACAACTAGAATAGGATAACAAAAGTCTAAACTGAAAAACATACTGGGGAAAACACTAGACACTCACAAGAGATGTAGATGACGCAGAGGAATGACTAGCACGAATGACGAGGCATAAATGATGCGGATCAACAAGGACAAAGGGAAGCACAGAGACTTGTATACACAGGGAAGGCAGGGGCAATTGAACACAGATGGATAACATGAGTACTGGTGCCGACAATCACAAGGGCGGGAAACACGACAAAGACAGGGAGTCAAGATGGAAAACACAAAAGGAGCAGAAACTACTAAATAAAACAGAACACAGGGAGAATATATAAATCTAAACACAGAAAGAAAAAAAGTGGGAAAAGGGATTGGGACAAGATGAAACACAGGTATGGGTCGAATACAAACATAAACACAGGGATAGACACGAAACATGAGGAAGTCATAATCAAGACTGAAAACACTCTTCTATAAAAAGGCGAGAATAAACAGGCCGGAGTCATACCCATGACAGATCCTCACCTGTCAAGGGATAGGATTCCAGATGGTCCAAACTGGAAACTGAGACATTTGGGAGGAGGGCACTCCAGAGGAGGGATACTGGGACGGAGCACAAGGGCTTGGGTGAGCGACCGAGAGGCTGGTCAGCTCCAGAGCACGGAGGCTCCGGCGGACGGCCCGGAGAACGGTCAGGGGTTGAGCACGGGGGCTCGGACGGGCGTCGCGGAGGCTGGTCAGGGGTAGAGCACGGGCCTCAACTGGATGGCCCAGAGGCCGGTCAGGGGTTGAGCACGGGGGCTCGGGCGGGCGTCGCGGAGGGTGGTCAGGGGTAGAGCACAGGGCTCAGGCTGACGGCCCGGAGGCCGGTCAGGGTTAGAGCACGACCCTCAGGCGGATGGCCCGGAGGCCGGTCAGGGGTTGAGCCTAGGGGCTCAGGCGGATGGCACAGAGGCCGGTCAGGAACAAATGCAGGGGGCTCTTGAGAGGATAGCAGCTTCTGCAGCTGTCCAGGTACAGGAAGGGGTGTTGGCCTAACCCCCAGACGTTGTGCAGGAATGGGGAACTGGAGAAGTGCCAGCAACTGGAGATGTCAGGTGAAACCCCCTGGTGCGGAACAGGAGCTGGAGAGGCACAAGCCAGGATCCCCTGGCGAGGGACAGGAACTGGAGAGGTGATCGGCGGGACCCCTGACGCCGGAACTGGAAAGGCGCCTGCCGAGACCCCCAATGCCAGGACTGGAGGTGGCTGCTTGTGAGCAGGCTGTAGAGGAGATGGTTTTTTGCTTTGTGGAATGCCCCCTCTCTGACATCTGCCATGCACAGCAGAATCTTGACGGAGGCTGCGCTGGTCCTCCAAAAGCCAGATGGGTGCTAAGGTATGGATTAGTAGATGGAGCTGGACAGGATAGGAAGTCTTTGAGCTTGTCGTGCACCTCCACAAGGTCCGGGACAAAATGGCTGACCCAAGGTTTGTCCTCCAGCCATGCCTGTAGTAAAGATATCCTTTTAAGAAGCACTGCTTGGTGCTGGGTGCCTGAGGTGCTCAGCATTGTCCACCATGGACTCAAAAAAAAAGGTTGGGCCCTACTGGGTCCATGTCTTGGTTGGTCTGTCTGTCAGGTTTTGTGTGGAGCGGGCGGACCCAAGATGCAGAGGCCGACTGTCAACAAAAAGTGTCCTTTCAATGGCAAAAATCTACTAAGCAGGAATAACATATAGAATAGGATAACAAAAGTCTAAACTGAAAAACATAAAACCCACTGGGGAAAACACTAGGAACTCACGACAGATGGAAATGACACAGAGGAAGTATACGAATGACAAGGCATAAATGACGACGAACCAACAAGGACAAAGGGAAGCTTCTAAGCTATCATCTTGCTCACCATATAACTTGCTTGTGCAACATTGCCTCTGTAAGAATGTCTTGTAAAAGCTGCTTTTTGGTCTCAAACTTTACAGAAGAACATTGATTTTACCAAGAAGCAGTTGTGAATTTAACTCATCCAGTCTAGCTGCATGTTTTCCTATGTAATAATGCTGAAATTGGCTATTTTCATCACTGCAAGCCCCTCCCTCTAACCATGACATGACGTGGCTTTTCTTTTATCCTCTCATGAGAACTATTTAATATTTATGAATTGCCTCATGGGCTGGATCAAACTGTCTCACAGGCGGTATAGCCTAAAGGCCAGACGTTCCCCGCCGCTGCTTTAAACCCTCACATGGATCAAATCCTTGGGGTGAGGGTGTCTGAGTCCGAAAGACATCTATCCAACAATGCGTCAGGCTTACTGGGCAGGCACTGGCCAAGCTGGGTGTGTTATTACAGTGCAGCTGGTTCAACAGAGCTTGAATCAACAGAATACCAAAGTGGATGAATGAATGCATTTTCATTGCTCATGCTTCAGTTGGAGGAGAGCTGCGATATCAAGACTGTCTCATTACATGTAATGGAGGGAAGCAGTTTCAGCACATATCTGATGCAACAGATACTGCAGGCGCAGAGGGAGACATTCAAGACACAGCATTTAAATGTAATGTAGTAATGCCTTTGTGTAATAATGAATCATGATTCAGTTTATGGTTATAATCCCATATATTTTATTTTATGCCGCTAGATGGATGTATACATAGTATACAATACAGAAGACAACTGATAACATTATCTGTACATGGTGTGAATAAAGGAGTAACTGTACAAAACCATCTTTTTGTTTGTTTATTTGTCCCTCTGAACCAAAACAGATACAAAATTAACAATAAAATGAGTTTTATGTTGAGGGACGTGTTGAATGACTGGAGAGATTTAAGGCTAGTTTCACCTTTGAGTAATGGCAGTTATCTCTCATCATTCTGTGATGTCTGATGAGCTTTTACCAATTATATTTTAGACTGTTCATCTAATCTCTGTTCGGAAAATTCCCTTCAAATATTTACCTCCACCAAGGAGGTTATGTCTTCAGCCCTCTCCGTTGTTTGTTAGTGGGATCTTGTCAAAATTACTGAATGGATTTCCATGAAATGTTGGCAGATCCGGGGATTTCCTTGACATTGTGAAGTGGAATGTTTGCTTTTTCACATTTTGACAGAATTTGCAGAGAAATAATTCATTAATCTTGCCCAAAGAAAACAGGCATGTTTAGCAGACTGATATTTATGAGTGTGCGTAATTAAGTGCAGATCCAAATAAAATCCGGATCCAGCAATTGGAAGGGTCACTTCAGTTTCATAAGTTGGGCCTTGGCAGAAATGCCATTATGGTTCCAGCTCTGACTCTGTTCAAACAATTGGAAAGATGATGAGTTGAAAAGAGAAGAATCACATTAAAACAAGAGACTGTAATGCTAGGATGGAAAGTGCAGAAATATCTGTGTGGTACTTTTTTGTAGATTTTGCCAGTAGTTTTACGGGGTGTGTGTTTCATGGAGTGAATAATCATTGTGCCACTTGAATATACTGTGGGCTTCATCTAGCATCTCACTACAGAAAGTTGGCATGTCACCAACCAATTTCCTCTTGATGTTTTAGTCACAGTGTTTAGTAAGTCACAAACTGACAAGCAGTGGCAATCAGGTATGTGTCTCCTGGCTGGGTTTGGACGGACATTTCTCTGCTTTTCATGGGCTAGAGTCTCAGCTTTCAACTAATAGTTGGTTCGGTTCAGTTTCAGTTACATTTTCAGGTCTTGTTGGGTTCAGACACAGATCTCTGGACCCTTGAAGAATACTCTGACCCAGTCATCTTGCCACAACAATTTGGCCTTTGTCTAAGTCCCTCTGGTCCTTACACCTGCCGAATTCTCCTGCATGAAACATAATGACTATAAGATATAACTTTAATTTATCATCTGATATACTGTATTCCAGACTCTGACATGCACCATTGTTATGGGATTATCAAAGATTTTAGTTTCATCTGTGAGTGGTCATAATATTTTACCTCATCCTTAAAGTTTTTTTTGTTTTTAAGGTGTTGTAAAATGTCGGATTTACCCAGGTTGGAACTTTTTCAGCTCTTTCATCTCTTGGAACAACCCTCTGCTCAGCATAAGGACAGCTAAAACTCTTTGCTTTGAAATATGATCAAAAGCTCTTTTTCCAGTAATGCGTTTTTAAAGCAGCTAATGCGTTTCCTGTCTTTTATTGTGAGAGTGATCTTACATCAATTTGCTTTTTCCTCATTCAGATTTAATGCTGCTAATGTCCTGTCCTCTTACCTCTTGTATTCTGCTGCTATTTTAATAACTATTATTATGATCATAGTCAGTGGCTAATATGCAGTGAAAAATAAAAATATCACTTTATTTTAGACTCATCATCTTCATGTTGCTTGTTTTGTTCAACCAAGAGTCCAAAACAAAGCTTTAAAATGAAAGAAGGTGGAACCAGTAAAGTTTTAGCATGTTCCTGCTTTCCTTCTCTGTTGACTGATTAATTGATTGGTTCAGTTAAAAATGTTTACAGCTGACTTCAGTCTCCAGGGGGTTTGAGTGTTGTGATAGTGGGACGGTAATTTTCCGGTGATGAAGGAAATATAAAGCGACGGTTCTTTGAGGAAGCCCCGTTCCTGTGCGGCTCATGCAGAGAAATGTCTCAGTGCTAAGGCTTTGTGGAAGGTTATAGCTCTTTGGCAACAGAACACACAACTTAACATTTGTCAGTTTTTACACACAACAGACAGAAACACATTACGTTTTCACCATACAAACAGCCTAAATTCACTGTATACACAAATTTACCTATGGGAAATAAAGAAGTTTTTTGATATTTGGTCGTTAGTATTCAGGGATTCTTTGATATTGATCCAATTGAAAGGGACTGTTTCAAGTGTGTAGGGTTGTTGACTGTATTAAATTTCCAAATGATATAAGTTTTGGCGGAGGAAGTGAATGGCACCAAATCAAGACATCGATTCAAAGAACTTACAAAATGATGCAAGAACAGCACAGACCAATTATACCTGGACTGTGGCAGATACAGTACTGTGTTTCACATATCGATCACTTCAGTGATGAGTGAAATGAGAAAGAAATGTCCATTTACTGATACCTGCTTCAGATAACAGCACAGTGTGGGTGTCACAAGCTTTCATCCATTCTTATCTCATCCTATGCATGGAATGATCACTGTCTCTGCATCCTCTGCTACTGTCTGTATACAGTTAACACAGGCATTGTGTCATCGTTTAAGGTCGAGGTAGACTAACCAAAAGTCAGAAAGACAGTTCACTTTACAAGAAGACAACTTTCCCTCTATTTTTATGTAAACAGATCTGTGTCTTCAAACAGGAGCAGGAGGACATGGCGCTCCCTGTCTTCTGCTGTACAGCAAACACCCCTGCAGACACAGTTAGACTGAAGTTGAGAGGATTTGCACCCAACACAGCCGTCCAATCATTGTCATGCTGATTTGGGACAAGGTTCATCAGTTTGACTTCCAAAATTAAAATCAATGGACTTTGCCTTCTCTGCTCTAACATGGCTTTAGGTTGCAGAGATCCAGTTCCTGAGGCTTCCTCCGTCCAGAGCAGTGGTCCCTGGGTAGATTCATACCATTCTCGTTCATGCAGTGCACCGGCCGCCTTTTAAAGCCCCTTCCACAGGACTTGGAGCAGTGGGACCAGGTACCTACATCCCACATGGGGCATGGATCCCCACATGGTCTCACAGCTACAGGCTTGTCAGTGCTGTCACAGTCCACTGCAGGACGCCCCTCCACACTCTGGCACTGCACCAGCCTCTTCTGAAAACCGCTGCCACAGGTCACTGTGCATATATCCCAGTTTCCTGTCACCCAGTGACTGACTGGCCTCTTACCCATCGCTTGCTTCTTAACTTCTACTTTGTTGCTGTCCATCAGGACGCTGTTATGGGTTTTGTAGCTTCTCTCCTCCTTCTTCAGGGTTTTTTCCTCCTTGCTCTCCTTGGAGACGTGGAAAGAGTAGCGCACCCTGGGTGGAGTCATCTTCCCCACAGAGAGAACCTCCACAGTCAGGGGCTCCTGCAAGGGTCTGGTGGCCCGCAGAATCTCTATAGAAGTGGAGGTGCCGCTGTAGCGCAGCAGGCTGCCCTTCACCAGCAGGTCGCGCTCCACCGCTGACACCACGTAGTTGCCGTTCAGGAGGTACGTGCCATGCTGATTCTTGACTGCTAGGTAGTTTTCATCGCTGACCATTCCTCGATAGCCGCGCTGACGGATGTCAATGTTGGAGGCTCCCACTGGCAGCACCACCACAAAGTTGTAGCCATGACTGGAAAGGAAGAGTGGAGATGTGAAATATTAATTATGCTATTTTTCATTGTTGATGATGTAATTTAATTTAAATTCTAGAATAAAGTAGAGGGCAGCAAGTTGCGACTTGTTTCCCCCTTCCCCAGAGTAATATTTGTTTTCTATGCTTGTGGTGGAAACATTGACACAAGCCTATCTTTGCACAAAGAGAATAGGCTGGGTGAAACGAGTTAACTCTATTCAAAGTGAATGTTTCACTAGTTTTATCATCAGTAACTCTAACAATATTTCACTAACTGATTATATTTTGTAATTCATGAGCCATCCGCTAACATCTTTACAGGAGACATATGATGCTTATTCAGCTTTTCATACCTTTAGTGTGTTATATAGGTTTTTGTGTGGCCTACATAAAGGGTCTGCAAAGTTCCAAAGTCAAACCTCTGTGATAAAGCAGCTTCAACTTCAACTGTGCTGGTGTAAGTGTTAAATACAGAAGTCATATTTTGAAAATAAAGCTCTCTGTCTTTAGCTGACCCTGACCGAAACACTTCTCGTCCAGTTAAAAAAAAATGGTGGCAAAAGTGTGACAAGCCGACCGCCACACAACAAAACACAAATTATACTTCTTAGCTCTTACAAGTGGAAGCCTTAAACACTGACCACATGGAAACAACTCAAACTCCCTGGGTGAGGGAGAATCTGGAGGAGACTGAAAACCTTCACCCCTCCTAAGCAGATGCTGGTTATAGCTGTTAAAACACTTTGACTTTGACAGGACTGTTGGATCTGTGCAGGTTGAGTCTTAAGCAAAATGATGAAAATGATCATGGGAATCAGGAATAGCACAGAGGCATCATGTTTATATTTTTCCAATTTTTTTTCTTTCTTCAAAACATTTCATGACTATGGCATTTAGGGCAACAGGTACCAGATGCTGATCCCAGGCACTGGAACATTTGTTGTTTTCATAACTTACAACATGAAACTTGAAACTTAAAAAAAGGAAAAGATGAATCTGATCGGCACATGAATTTAATTTTAGTACCCAGCTGCTGATGATATCCGGACCCACAAATTCTCCTTTTATGATTTGCTACAAGAGCCCTCGTTCACACTGTGTCAATGAGACCTCGTCCTTTCCTGTACACTTTTCATCCAAGAAATAAAATCATTGCTTTCAAGTCATGGGTCTCATGTTATTGATTGTGTGAAAACATGTAACTTGACCCCAAGATGTCTGACCTAAATCTGTTTACGATAAGTTATTTACATCTTGTGTCATTTGTGTTTGTTTTTTATTCCCTTCACTGTATCTTTTTCTCTTCCCTGGAATTTCTGATTTTATTGTGCAAGAAGATCTTTAGATATCCAAAGTAACTTTCTAAGTGGGGATTAGCGTGTGAGGAAATGGAAACATAGCAACAAACCACTTCAGTGAATTCATCAATTCTGTCAGGAGATTCCCAAAAGAGCATAAAGCGCACTAAGCATCCTAACAGTCTGGATCCAAGTGCAGAATCCACAGCTGCTGGTCTCCAGACCTCTATCCAGAGTCAGCTCTCTGTAGATATGCATGCATTCTTTTATGTAACTCCTCAACTTTGAGGCATATTTGCCAAGACAACAGAGCAATGCTGCATGCCTCTCCTCTGGTCTGTCTCCTGACTGGAGGCCCTTGACTGCTGCTCCCTGGTTTAAAACCTTGGTCAACCCCGTTATCATAAAAATGTGGCACTCAGCCACATTGTCTATTCTATTACCACTGCAGATATATTACAAATTCACAATTCAACAAAGTCAGCATAAAGGTGGATACACAAGAAAAACACAATGGTGTATGCGTTTAGGGTTTAAATAGATGTTCCATTAAAGTAACTTAGATGAAAATCTAATCATTTCTGATATTTATTCATAAATTAAGATAATAACAAAAAGTGAAGTTACTTATGAGACTCTGTAACAACTATGGGTTTCCTTTCTGAATACCATGTACGTATTCAGTGTTGCCATGTGACCCTCAAAGAGTGGTACAGTGTGTTGACTTTCTACTTACACAGGTTTGGTGAAGAGTCCTGAGACCTTCTTACAGGCCTTGTTGTCCCCGCCACACACGCCACACTTGTCAGACTTCTTGTTAGAGTCCAGCTTGCCATCGCAGCCGGCCTTGATGCATTTTCCCTGAACACATACGGCCGGGGTGTCAGGAGAGCAGGGCGTCCCATCCACCACCTGCAGGGTTTGAGGTTATAAAAGTGACGTCATCCTGGGCTCAGGTCATTGGGTAATATGTGAGTATGACAGCGAGAGCAAGGCTAAAGATGTGCTCACATTTTGACAGACACCTGAACCCATATACATAAATTAAAATAATGAACCAGAGAGAGTTACAGTTTGTGTGTGTGAGTTTAAACGACTTGTGGACTTGTGTTGCTGCTACAAGCTTGTTTTCATGCTGTCCAGCCACAGCTGTGAAGCGATACAATCCCTGCATGATTCCCTCTCTCACCACTACTGCCACTAACACATCTCCACTCATTGTGCAGTGGACAGATTTGGCTGTTTCCTCTTGCACTGTGGATGAGGGCCAAGTCACCCCAGGCCGACAGTTACTGTAAACACCAAACCAGGAAACCTCTGTGAACATGGAGCCGCTCAATAAATGTTTCAACTCCACCTCCCATGAGGTTCTGACTTGTGACGAGGTGTTCAAGGACAAGGAGTCCAGATTTCAATAGGAAGCACAACTGCAGCTCAGAAGATTAAGATCATTTCACAGCGTCCTGTCTCAGGTTTTTAAGACAGATCTGAGTACGAGGACATTTGTTCAGTGAGTAGAAAAAGTGAGTGTGGATTAAATAATTTGGTATGAGGAATGCTTCAGTGAAAAAAATAAGTATACACACCTTAGGAGCAAGGACATAGAAGTACCCAGTCCCGTTAGCACGGCAGATGAGCTTGCATTTGTCCTTGGGAGAGATGCCGGAATATTTGGGAACCCACACCACAGAGGAACCCAGTCTGTTGGTGTTCAGGTTCAAGCCGTTGAACGCCTCACATTGCTCCTCCCTGAAACTCTTACCTGGAGAGAGAAAAACAAGCTTTGAGTTGATTGACAGCTACTGCAGCACTGTTTACTGCCCAGGGTGGGATTGAGTACT
Source organism: Pseudopleuronectes americanus (assembly GCA_038501795.1). Taxonomy (NCBI): domain Eukaryota; kingdom Metazoa; phylum Chordata; class Actinopteri; order Pleuronectiformes; family Pleuronectidae; genus Pseudopleuronectes; species Pseudopleuronectes americanus. The sequence goes on from CM076719.1 coordinate 18,555,297, forward strand.
GCACCAATCATGTTCTCTGTTCTTGCACATATAGCACATTTTACATTTTACAGTGACAACTTTACAAACAGAGATAGTGTAGATGGGTAGATGTACTTTACTGATCCCACATTGGGAAATCTTTATGCTACAGCAGATTAACTCACTGACATGTACATAGTAAATAACAATAAAACATAACTACAAATACTGCAGTGATATCAGTGAAATCAAATCACTTTGTTCAAGTGACAATCAAAAGTTTTCCCTCAAAGCGTTCTTGAGGTTTTGCATTCAAGAAGCCAAAAGCATATATTGAGAGGCGATGTGACCTTGCCTATTGATCTTTGACCAGTAAAATCGAATCATTTAACCTGTGAGTCCAGGTGAATTTATTTGCCAAAGTGGAGAGAATTGTCTTGAGACATTCCTGAGATATAACATTCACAAGGCAAAACTCTTGATTTGTGAGAACACTGTGACCTTGCCCTTTGAACCTTGACCACCAAATTCTAAGCATGATCTCCATGATTCCAAATGAATAGTTGTACCACATTTGAAGACATGCCTTTACGGCGTTCTTGAGATATCGTTATGACAAGAATGGGGCGTCCATACATACGGACATACATACAAGCTTGACAATTTAGGTAATTTCTCATTGATTGACAGACAAGGTTCCATTGAGATTAGCAATGAAAACTCCTTCCTACAGCACAGCCCCATGCATTTTCAAATCCTTTTTAGTGTATGCATAGTCCAAGTGGGTTGACACATCCATGGACAATCAAGACCAACAAAAGCTTTTTGGAGAGAAAATGGTCCAAAATGTGAACATGACTACTATACTTCTATGAAGTTGAAGTTAAAAGTCTGTTCCTGAAATATCTATAATTTTCGGCTATACTATATTTTTTATAAGAAGAAATGTGTCCTATTAAAACTAAAAAGTTACTTTATTTGAAAAACATTATTTTCACAATAAACTTTTCACAAATCCCTTTATTCAGATTTACGTTATAGTTAAAAGTACTTTCAAAGTCCTGAGTAAATAGATAAAAAAAATTCTGGCTCTGTCCCATCAACCGGAGCAGCCCTAAAATTTGCCCTAATATGGGTTCTTCCTTGACTCACGCCTCATGCCTTCAACAAGTGGCCAACACATTGATGCAAGAGAGCAGAATGTGCTGCTCGATAGGTATCCATTAAATTGACAAAAATAAGCTTAAAGGTTCAGTGTGTAGAATGTTGTGTAAAATAATCCCAGTGATGTTTTCACTCTGTGTTTCATCTCAATTGGACAAATTATTGTTTCCTTTCCCATGGAATAAGATCTTTAGATTCAAAAATTATATTAACATCGGGAGCGGGTCCTCCTATACGGAGACTGCCATGGTTCTCTTTCATGTATGTCTCTATGGATCTGTATGTAAGTAAATGAACTGATGTCATGAAGATGTTGAATAGTGCCTGTGGGTTAGTGTTTTAGTGAATGGTCAGTCAGAGCCCTCTCTGTGTCTGCCTGTGTGAGCAGAGGCTAGCGTACCTGCTTCAGGGCAAGGGTTGAGATTACAGGAGCGATATTTGATGCGAAGGCCGTAGCAGTATTTGCCTCCATTCTCAGGGACGGGGTTGTTGCACTCCCTCTTGGCGAGCTGAACTCCTCCAGCACAACTGCGGGAACAATCTCCAAATACACCCCATTTGCCCCACCGGCCATCCACCTGTGACCAAACGAAAAGAGGGGTTGGTCAGTTGTTTCCATTAAATGGCCGAGGGCAACTGATCTTCCAACACTCACCTTCATTTGCATGGTGGCATTCTTATCAGCGCAGACTCCTCTGTAGCAGACCTTGCCGCTGCCACAGCTGGTCCCATCCGCCCAGGGAAAGTGTCGGGTTTGACAGACCAGCTGTCCTCTGGCCTTCCCAGTGCACCACAGTTTGGAGCAGGGCTGCATGTATGGACAGGGTTTGGAGGCGGTACCGAAGGCGAGCTCACACTGGCGGTGCAGGCTGTAGCTGGAGCCAGGCAGGTTGTCCGGGAGAGACAGCTGCCTCTGAGGCTGGTCCAGAAGACAGTCGCCTAAAGAAACAGACCCACAGCACTGCTCTCAGTCCCACTGCACACTGCACTGACTCATATGGATATTGATATCCAGTGACTTCATGACTAAACATGTGGAAGTGTTCAGATATCTATTCACAGAGCAGAGTTTATTGAGCTGCTTGGTTGATGCGGATCAGCCTTTTAAACATTACAAATATTTCTGTTTTGACTTTGACTTGTTTCCAGCAGCAACAGGCAGATGTTTTCAGATCGAATAAACCCACTGATGCCTGTCAGCAGTCACACAAAGTTAGAGCCACATACTTCCCTCAGAAAAGAAGTGTATCGACCAAACCCATAGTTTAGTATGCCAATTCATATTGCACACAAAATTGTTTCTCATCTGAAGCTATGTATTGCTTTCCTGGCAGAAAAGGCAAAACAGATCTGTAACACATTATAACATGAAAGGTTTATTCTCACAACAATGTATTTTTCAGTTATTGGAACATAAACACATCATCAACATAAATAGAAACCATGTATGCTATAACAATGCAATATTAATCGTGGTTCAAAATGAAACTTTTCACATGATAATATGATAGTGTGATGTGATGTCATGTTTGAGTGAGGAAACGTATAAAGAACTGATAATTTGACAAATATGGACTTGAGTCTTTAGTTGTGGCTCTCAGATGTCAACAGATCATCCTCATGTGATTGATATCTTGAACAGAAAACCAAGACAATGAGCTAAAAGACACAAAAACTGCCCGATGATTATTCTCTGTGGGTGGGTTACTCAAAGATCCACCTCTGATCCATCAATTTAATAAAAAAATGTGCTGCTTTAAGTAGACTTTTAAAATTTCCTTTCATTCAAATGTTTTGACTAATTGGACAAGTTGATATGATATTTTTGTGAAATCTTTGCCTATATAAAGTTTTATCCTCTTGCATTTGAACTTCATAGTGAACATTTGAAGTATGTGCAGAGCTTTTTATATATAGTCTATGATGAAGAGTGAAGTTAGAAGATTTCAGAGTCAATATTTGTCATTAAAAACGACTGAATTTGATTTATTTCTGTTCACACGTGTGATTCATATATGTTTTATTTATTCACTTAACTATTTCTATTTTGTCATGCCTTGCATGTCGGCTATATCAGTTGTCTGTTAAGCAATCGACAAAATCTGCACACCCCCAATAAATAAAAGTAGAATCAGTCCACAGACTGAAGGAACACTGCCCTGCCCTCAATGACAGCAACAGAGCTTCGGTCGCCTGTTTATTCAAATGAAGCAACTTTGACCTTGAAGCTTGAAGCAACTTCGAGGCTGATTGACAACAGGCTCAGCACAAAGGTAGTGGTCGGCACACCAGATGTACAGCAAGCCGTGATCATTTTCTCCTTATTAAAGCTGCTGGGCATGAGTGTGTTTGTCAGAGTCACAGTGTGGAAATGTCAGTCTGTAGAGTCTGCAGCTTACACCTGAGTGAATATGACTGTATGTTACTGGCTGCACAGCTTTGAACGAGCCACTCGCTGTGAAGCCTCATTTATCCATAGAGACATATTAATGAAAAGAAGAAGGACAGAATAGAAATATTTTTGGCCTTCGGTCATACTAGCAAGATGATGAGTATAACTGTGACAAAAGAGAGCCAATGTCTGTTTTTTTGTGGGATAGATTACTGCCAGCTGACATCTCAAAGCCTGGACAGAATTAGCAAGTCCATCTATGTCCAGAGACATACACAGGAAGTGTTTACTAACCATGACCTCTGTCCAGGAACTCGGTAATGATGGCTGCGCTGCAAACAGACCAGGGTCGGCTCCTGTCAATCTGAATCAGCGTGGGAGACATCATGTGGTTGTCCTTTAGTTTCCCGAAGACCTCCTCACATGCCTTCGCATTGTCGTGGGGCATGTTGAAGACGTGGCCTGTGGAGAGAGGGTGGGGTGGGAACAGAGACAGATGGTCACACCGTTGTGGGACTCAAGTAGTTGCATCTAATGTCGTACCATGATGTGCAGTTGGTTCAGTTACTGGGTGGACACAGTGAAGTTTCTGCACGAACACATATCTATGAGATGTATAAATGTGAAGTCAACTTGGACTGAATTGGAGCTGATATCACAGCCGACAGGAATGCGTGGCACATGTCCATGCTCTAAATCTGGTCTGACAGGGGAATTCAGTTCCCTAAGAAAATTGTTTCATTCCCTAAATACGAACATGCAGTACTTTCCAAAAGAAAAAGAGAACAATCCTAAACTGTGGTTTCAGCTTATTTAATCATGGATCAGGACCATTCTGGGGGGGGGGAATTGTGTCATTATTTAACATATACGTGGTCAGTGTAAATCAATGCCTCCCTTGGGGCCTCAGGAGTTACTTGTGCATCTGGTCTGAGGCAGGAGTCCTGCTTCTTTTACAGCCCCATCAACCACTGATTATTGAAAATGAGAATGAAACCGTCACTTGTATTATTAATAGGATTGGCCTTATAGCGTAAAAACTGCACATATAAATATATCAGTCTAAATCACTGCTACCGTAGAAAATAAATAGTCAGTTCAGTTAATTCAGTTAATTCACCCTATAGTTCAAGCCGTACGGGAAACTTCTCCTCCGCCAAGAGGTCATAAATCTCTTTTCTCACTTCTGCATTCAGCATGATGTTAGATTTCAGACGGATCCAGCTAAACACCTGTACCATGACCCAGCTGTGATGCCATCAAAAGTTGGTAATTGTGCCTAATTAATAAGCAAGAAAACTAACAACAGGAATTCAAAATAATAGGTCAGCATTTTATGTAATGGTAAGAGTGAGATGAGAGAACTGGTGTCATGTCTCATGTCTGAGGGGTAAAGAACAAAGTGTTAGTTCAGGTGACTGAGGAAAAACACTAGTAGGAACCAATAAAAGAGCAATGTTGATGTAGTTATATCTTAGGGGTTACTTTTGTTGTTTGTCATGAAATGTTCCCTGAAACCAACAATCATTTCTCTTTCTCTACTGGTTTAGCAAGATAGATAGAATGTATAAATAATCAGCTTTAAAACTGCAAGTGTATTTGATAAACATTGGAAACAACAGGCTATAGCTGCTTCCCCTCAACGTCCCAGCTCAGTGAACAAGCCCCGGCCCCAGCTCCTTCCTAAACACAAGACTGGAGTCAAACCCACCTCAGCCTTGGAGATAAAGCAAATATGCAAATGTTTAAAGCAACAAACAGAAATCAGCGCCTTTTCCATCAAAAAGTGTCAGAGCTAAGTCCAGAGAAAAGTTTACACAGTTTCGGTGTAATTTCTTTCCTAAATTGGCCTTTTCTTCATCTGCCAGAGAATTACAGCTGGGGTGCACTTTTGTGCGTTTATGTAACCATGTGAAGATAGGACCTGAAGTGTTTTCAGTTTTCACGATTTTTTCCAAACCATATCTCTCTCTTTCTGTTTGAAGCTGCCAGTGTGCAGAGTTACGTTGTGCAGCTGGTATGTGGAACATGCACTGATCTAAACCTTGGCCTATAAGACCCAGACGCTCATTCCGAGTGTGTCCACCCAATTAGAGACCACTTCACAAAGGAACATCAGGTCAAAGTAATGAACTACCTGGTGGGACTAATAACCCTGCAGTGCTCTGGGACTGGTCTGAGAACATGGAGAACATGGAGATCATGGTGAAAGTTGCAGGCCAGTTTACACACTGATTACGTGCACATGCGTCTGTCAAACCGGACTGCAGAATTCCTTTGACAGTTTAAGTAAAGGTTGTATGGAGCTATTGCCCTAAAGCCAGTGGTTCTCAATCTGTGATGTGGCCACCCCTGAGACGGGCACAGAGCCACTGTGGAGCCTGTGTGTGTGTGTGTGTGTGTGTGTGTGTGTGTGTGTGTGTGTGTTCATTTGAAAAGGCAACAACAGATATAACTGATGTCCACACTACTCCAATGTTTTAGAGCCACTAAAAGGAAAAGTTTGGAAACGCTCACCTCTTTTAGTTTGGAAAATTCCAGGGCTGCATTTTAGTGTAGATGGGCAGAGACTGAGATGTTTAGAAACAATGACGTAAACACTCACAACTGCTTGCTGATTGGGTGATTTCAGTAACAATGTAAATTTTGCTTATTGGGTCAGGCCCATCACTTGACCCCCTATACCAGAAGAAAACTAACTGGCCTCAACTACCAGTGTAGAACACAACATGAATATATTCATTTACAAGAGCTGCTGACCCTGTTGTCTATGCTAACAGCTGTTGGGAAGTTAAAGTTAGCTTTTTACAATAATACAACTGCTTACATGGAGGAGACAATCTATTATTCACGCAATCTGCGACAATTCTGCAACTATAAACCGAATGCTTCCTGTTTACACCAGCCCGCACTAACCAGTGTAGGTGAGTGGTCATGTTATTATGTGTTTTAAGGTCTGTTATGAATTATGATTAAAACTGAGACAGCGCGCTCATGTGGAGAGAGATTGTTTTAGTTGGAAAACATGGGAATCTTGAGAGGGGGGTACATGGCGTGAGTGTATTTCGGAAAATAAATGCTATTCATACAATTTATTTCACTCATGCTACACTTTTCAGTTGCTTTCTCTGTGTTTTAGAAAAATGTTTAGAGTGGGGGCACAAGCTCTATTCTCCTTCTGAAGGGGACCATGTACCAGATTAAGTCTAAGAACCACTGCCTCAAGCATATCTCCCTCTGAGGCCTGCTGCAGTTCAACTGTGAATTAGCATGAATCTAAAATGCTCAGGAAGTTCAGTTCCCTCCTAATCAGTTACACTTCATCCAAACTACACCGACAATCAGCATGTTTCTAACCTAGCTCGTGGGCAGCGGTGAAGGCCGAGGGCAGGCCGTCGTCCTCGATGACAGAGCAGCTCCTCTTCGGGTCACACATGGTCCCGACGTCAGCCATCCCCAGCGTGTCGCAGGTTGTGGCTCCACAGAGATCCTGAGGACACAGACTTGAGAGTTAAATGTGGAAGGACTTCTTTCATTTCTTTCCTAGAGGAAACTTAGAAAAATCTGATAGGACTTGAGCCATGTTCTGAACATGTTTCGTGTGGTTGAGAGCTACAGAGTGAACAGAGCGTAAACGGCACTAATACAAAGCACATGGGACTGTGGTTTGCTTATTGCTGCTCGCTTCTTAAAATATATTGAGGCAGGGAGTCAGGGGAGATAGCCCATTAGAGATTTCCCCTCGGTGTTTAGGTAAGAGGTAAGGAGATAGTTTGGGAGGACTAGATGAGTCCCACCTGCAGCTCAGAGCCCAGGGTGAAGGACAACCATGTCAGCTCCGCTACAGTTTTCTTTGTACGAGTCACTGTTTCCTCTTGTATCCTTGACAACCCTGGTCGCTCCATATTTTGAGAAAATATCTATGTAAATGCATTTATTTATTTTACCTTGATGGTCCGTAGATGATGAATCCAAATGACTTTGTAATCTCTTTACTTTTCCTCTACAGACATCATGAAGTTAATGATTGTGGTTTTGATTGAAATGGCTCAGATATGTTTGGATTCTCATGATATTCAGGAAGAACTGTAATAACTTTGTTGCTCACTTAGATTTTCATTCAGCTCCAATCATCGGGTCAACATCTCGATTTGTCCATTTCTTTGGTTTATGACATTCCCTTCAACCTCATTTGTAGTTTATTTACAAATGTTGGCATTTTAGCGAACATGGTGAACATGTGTAAACATTACAACTGCTCAACATCATGTGTTGCGTTCTGCTGTTAGCTGTTAGCTTAGAGCTTTACACGAACACAGCCTCACAAGCATTTAGGAGGTGTCATCTTCAGTTCAATGAAGGTCATAGTGCCAGTTGTGCACCTTTGTATATAAGTGCATGTTGTTTTATATATTTAAATTGCAGTGAAAGCCTGCACCATTGATCTCAGACCAGGTTTTCATTGGGCAAATGTGCAATCACTCTATGCTGCCTCAAGTTAGCAATGAGCCCACAATGCACCTGAACACACCTCATTTTAAGGCTAACATGTGTGTAGAATAGAACATTAGAATATTGCCCATGAGCAATGATCTCTCTGCTCTGGGATTTCGGTCGATCAAGAAGTCTTTTCTGTGCTTTTTCAGTGAACAAAGGGAGTCTAGATCAACAGCGGTGAACTTGTTGCCCAAGTGTTACAGTGAGGCCTAAGGATGCCAGAAGCACTTTCTGCCAGGCACGTGTACTCCACATCACTTGCTCTCCATAACCTATGACAAGGTTTTTTCCAACACAGCAGCTGTGCTCATTGTGCCCTATAAGGACAACAACACTGGCCCTGCACTCCGTGTAAATAAGAGATCTTTCCCAGTGCTGGGATGTTTGACCTCGATGGGTTTTACATGTTGCTCTGCCGTGAAGCAGAGAGGTTGTGTATCAGACGGCTGGACGTGATTAAAAGCAGATGGCAACAACCAGACATCATAAGAGGAGAGACACAAAGAAATAATTAGTGATGCAGAAAGATATATGGGTAAGTGGACACAGTTGTGGTGGTCACCAGTGGTTATCTTAACAGTTGTGAGTGTTCCGAAGGCTTTAGATGGTGTCACTTTGCATCAGCTTGAATTGAGCAGTGATTTGGATTCAAACTGGAGTTTTATGAACTGCTCTGATCTTTATGAGGGTATCTCATGTAGGCAGATAACGACCCAGCTCTTATTCTGTAGGAGCACACAGGGGTGAGTTCTTGGAAACGACTGACTCCGTTGATCTTTTCCAGTGACTCGCTGAAGCAGCTAACACAGAACTACATGACGTGCATTGCGCAGCTGTGCAGATAACACACAGTTCGAGGATGGATTACTCAATGGGTATTGCAGGCAGACAATGCGAAAGGGCCCAAAGGGTTAGCAGGCCCCTGGACCTCAGTCTCTGTCTGAAGGAACATTCATATTTCTTGTTGGACTGTCACAAAACTGTGATCAAGAGATGCAACATGGCTACACAGACGTGCAAAAAATTATTAAAAGGGACACTGAATGACCATAACAGAATGGAAAGCCATACAGACGCACAATGACAAAAACAATGACATCAATGATATGTTGTAATCAAATGAACCAGAAGCTCATGTCTGGGAAAGGAGGGGGCAATTTCCTGTCTGTTATGTTATGTCTGTTTGTCTGTCCGTGCCCCTTGTGCCCCCTTTTCTCATAACATATCCATACACACGTGTGTATGCAGCATGTCTATTTCATATACACAAACAAACACACACACATACACCTGCGTACCTGTTTGGTGAACAGTATGGCAGTGTCCCAGTAGTCAGGGTGCTTGTCGTTGTGTTTATTCAACTTCTTCTGCCAGGAGCAGAAGTTGCGCAGAGTCAGGGCTGCGTTACTGGAAACCTTCGGTCCCTTGTTGGCCTCATTGATCACCATGAACCCCACCACCACTATATTGATGGAGTTGAAGATGCTGGGGTGTTTGTAGAGCCTGGCTGCTACTGACATCAGGGTCAGGAGATAATGCTTCAGGTCATCCCCGTGAAATGTAGCCATCGATTCGTCTGCCACCACCAGCACCTCCACAAACCTGGGGATGGAGGCGAACCTTTTGGACCTGCCTAAGGTTTTCAACAGAGTTTCAGTGAAGTCATCATTATCCAGTTCGCCCACATGCTTGTATTTCTCCAGGGAGACGGTGAAGCTGGGATCAGGTGTAACTCCACACCTGCTGGTGAAGTTGCTGCCCAAGTGCGCATCAGTGCGTCCCCGGCGGCGGATGACATGCGTCCTGTCCAAATAGTTTATGTATCCAGACGCGGCTGCTGCGTCTTCAGCCCCGTTTCGACTGATGAAATACTCCATTCCCTTATAGGAGAAGCCTCCATGGAGACCTTTGCACAGGCTGACAGCGGCAAATGAGTCCGGGTCTGTGTTGACATCCCCGGAGTAGAAACATGCCCTGAGGTCTGCCGCCTCGGACGCGTTAGGTGCCAAAGGGCCACTCTCAGGGGCCACGGGGCCCGGAGCAAGAAAACTAGAATCCGGTGTGAGTCTGAGGTAAAATTCCTGTTTGAACGCAGTTAATCGAAAAACCTTCATCTGAAGATGCTTTTCATCACCTTGGAGATCCACGCGCACGGGTGTGAAGAAGTCGACCTCCATGCAAAATGTTTGTTTCAAAAAAGAGAAAAAATGTATAAAAACAATCAAACAGTGAATGAGTGAAGCCATCTCTGCTCCTCGGGAAAAATCTCACAGTGAATATTCAGCTGTGGTGCGTTCGCGTGCAGTAAGAAGTTGTGCGCAACGAGCACAACGTCCTCAGAAAACTAAGCAGCTGCTCTGCCGCCTCAGCTTCTTCCCCATCCTGCACCGGGTCCACGCTGACCTCCGAAGTGTGTGAGCTGCTCTCTGTCTGAAACCTGACTGAGTGCGCAACACACAGCTCACTGGCCATGCGTCTCGGTTTGTGCTGCAGCCACTTAACTCTCCAAATATTATTGTTGCTGTACAGCATGTGCGACAGGAACCGGAGCATCATCATCCCTCCTCCCACAGCCCGGACACACACACACGCACGCGCACACACACAAACACACACACACACACACACACACACACACACACACACACACACACACACACACACAGACAGACACACACAGGTACACATGATGATTGAGCGCTTTCGACAGTTTGCCATTCATCTCAAGCAGGAACTTTAAAAATGTAATATTGATAAAGTATCATATCTCATCTCATTTCCTTTGTGTGCATATTTGTCACAAAAAAACTATTGTCACTATTTCCTCAGAAGCACCCAAATTAATTGTAAGCTTCAACGTTGACATCCAAGCCACCACGTCAGTATGCTCCAGCAGAGGACGAAGCCAAGAGGACAGGTGTGAAGTTACATCCAGGCAAAGAGCGACACCTGTTGGCGCCTGGAATCCTGTGGAGCATCAGCGCGTCTGTGCGCGTGAACAGGTGGGTTATGCTCTGGCGCCATCTGTCGGTTATTGAGTTACACTGCGTCCCCCAGGTAAATGTTATGACACTGCCGTTGTCTTTCTTCTGGCACACGGTCTTAATAAAATTTAATGAAATGTATCTAATGGAAGAATTTAGCCTGGAAAAAAGATTGCTTAATTTACAAAAACATAAAATCTGCTTTACGATTTTTGGTTGGAAAAAAAATCAACACACTGGATTATTTGTTTGAATGTTTGAAGTTTATTTGCATAATTTCTCGTTTCGTTAAATAAAACCTCAAATTGACCATTTGGATAAAGAGCACGTGGAGGAAAAAGGGTTAGTTTCACAGAATCCATATCTTCTAAAAAGAACCACACATGAAAAGACAATATTCTCCTTATAGCTGCACTGGTGGCATGACATGTTTCTCAGGGTTCCGGAGCATACTTTGTGTCAAGCGGTGTATTTTCTATTGTGAGGGGATCAAGCAGATCGTTCAGTGTGTGTGTGTGTGTGTCTGTGGGTGTGTGTGTGTGTGTGCTTGTAACTCAGAAATAAGTCGAGTAGCGGACTTCCAGCAATGCACCGCCTGCTGGGTTAATAATAGGAGCGCGGTTGTCAGGCTCTTTCGGAAGGGGGGAGTGTCGACCTATTCTCATTGGATCCGTTTTGTCCGCGAGTTTCTCCTGAATTGCGAGTGGGAGGAGATTTTCCAGGATATCAAAAATAAACCCCCCCCATGTCGAAGGAAGAACAGAAAGTATAAATACCACCGATGCGTGCAAACTGCAGCGGTGCTGCTGAGCGGTACAACAAGACTCACTGGCTTTGGGAACCAGACAGGACGACTCAGACTGACATTAAACAGCAGACATACTTTGACTGAGGCTGACTCCTCTGCGCTGGGAATTCACTTTTCATCTGGAGACAGCTCTGACTTTGATATAATACAGTCTCGATTGGAGAAGGTGCGGCACCTCCCAGAGATAAAGGACATACATTGTAATCAGTTCTTTAATTTTTAGACCACTTCTAAAAGCTACTTCTCTGTAGAAGATGTGTTACACTGTGCGTTTACTCTTTTTATCCATGTGCGTAATGAACGCGGCGCTCTCCACTCCATTTGAATCAGAGGATGTTGTACCTGTTCGGATAAACGCAAGAACGAGCGGTCGCTTTTGGAAAAGAAGCGAGGATCAGCCGAGATTTGTCCTCAGAGCCTTTGGCAAGGACTTGACTCTAAATCTTGTACCAGAAACCAGCTTTATCTCTCCTTCCTTCACCATACAGCGAATCAGAGCCAGAGATGCTGGCGCTTTACGCAGCGCTTCAGGTGCCAAACCTGCGCTGCACCCAGACCTCCAGATGTTCACGAGCCAGACAGAGGGCAGTGAAGGGCACCTGAGGGGCTGCTTTTACTCCGGGGACGTCGGTCAAGATCAAAATTCGGTTGTGGCTGTTAGTTTGTGCTCCGGCATCTTCGGCTCCTTCATCACAGAGGGGAAAGAGTATTTAATTGAGCCCAAACTTATCGGGGGCCGAGGTCCAGACCCGACCGAGCAGCTGCATATCATCAAGAGGAGGACATTCGCCAAAGGCCACGGTGCTACCCTGCGGTTTGATCACGCGGAGGAGGACAACCGAGCGGAGAAGAGCGACGGGGAAAGTTTTACGCACGGCGACAGTGACGCACGGAGGGAACCTCGCAGGAAACGCTTTGTTTCCGCGCCACGGTTCATAGACACCCTGGTGGTAGCCGACTCAACCATGACCCACTTCTATGGAGATGAAATAAAGGTCAGACACGATGAACTCATTCTTTCCTGCACACACAGTCGATATAAATCTAAACAAACCCTATTTTAACTTGGTAGTTTAGACTGTCCCATAAACATACTCCTGCAGACGTCACTCGTTTTTTTCCCCCATTTCTTTCCACGTCTCATCTGTCAGGTTTCGTAGCCTAGAAAATATAGTGGCAGTGATTTGTTTTTCATGTGCTCCTTCATAAAAACCATAAGGTAATAAGGGGGCTTGGGAGGAAATCGGTGAGCTCCCTGTTTTTTTACAGGCTGAGAAAGAAGTCAGGCAACAGAAATGCAAGCAATGCTGCACTACATTCCTCAGGTCTTGGTCATGATTTGGCAGCTATCTCAGCATCAGGGATGATTCACAAGGTTTACAACATCTGTTCTACTCTGTCTTTACCTAATTTTATAAATTCGTTAAATGGACCATTTCTGCTGCCTGTAATATAAAACTTCCAATATTCAAATGCATCAGAATTTAATGGATTGAATCTTCATATGAACGATCCTGTGAAATCATCCCCCATAACTAATATGTCCTGGTTCTAATCAGTGCTAAACCAAAGGCATTTATTTATTTAAACAAAAAGTAGGACACTCCACGCCAACATCTGCAGCAGCCGAATTGTTGTCTGTTTGTACTTAAAACGCTCCCTGGCTGCCAAACACAGCCTCACAACACAGTCAGTCCCAGGCAACCAGGCACCAGGGTCAAGTGGACAAAAGTTAGGCTGAAAGATTTGGCTTATGTTGGCTTTTCATAAATCAGGCAGGCCTGTTTTGATTTTCATTCATGTGACAATGATTTTCTCTGAGCAGCGGTGGTTTTGGAGATTTACAGGCCCCAGGAAATTACCAGAACACATTGCTCTACGACAATCTTTTCATTGAAGAATATGATCCAACCTGAGAAATAGTGATTTGAGCAAGCCTGGTGGAAGACTGTTTACAACACTGCATGGCTCATTTACTTATGAGCGTCAAAGAATTATCTGGAAACTACAAAGTGACTTGGAAGAAAAGTTTGTATAAAATATAATTCCAGTTTTTCTGAAACCTTTCAAGATGCACGACAGAATATAAGCGAGCGTGTTTTTGTCTTTTTGAAATGTTTTCATGCAACGATCTGATTTGTTTAGCCAATACTCTGTATGCCTCACTGTGTGGAGTCCATTCTTAGCATGAGAACTTGTTAGCGTTACAAGCGTAAAATACCACCATACTGCTGACTCTGTTTTTAGCTCCCCTCATGTTGTCAACTCTCCTTCTCGTAAAATGTAGGGGTCAGAAAGACAGGCAACTGACAGAGCGGGCAGAAAACTCCTCTTCTCAGCAGCAGCAGAGACATAAGGCACAAGTCCATGCTTTAAGGACCAATGACATGGCCTTTTGAGGAGCATTTCCATTTTAGGAGACACAGAAATCCCCCAACATTAGTAATCATGCACAGTTATTGAGTTGTAATTTATTTCAGAAGACAATCTTACTTGTGCTCTTGGTCCTTGACTAATATATGAATCAGCTGTTGTTGTATTAAAGTGTAATTTCCCCCCCTAATTGCTGACTTATCTGTGTTTTAGTTTAATTGAATTCTATGTTGGCTAGCATAGGTTACGTAAGTGTTTTTCCAAAATAAAAGAGCTCTATACATGCATCTCAAATTTTTTAAAAGACGTGATACACTGGCCATATTGCCTTATAGCTCATGGCAGATAATGGAAATCTTAGGCATCCAAGAAATTGCAGCACATGAAAAAGTCAAAACGCTTTGAATAATTTAGACACATTGTCAACATCATTGAGTTTCTCCAACAGAGAGCACTTACATGGTTTATTTAAATTTGATAGGCCCCTTTCAGCATATATATTGGGCATAGATCTTTAATGACTTATATGAAATGTTTTGTAAAAAAATATAACTTTAATATTTGGTTAGGTTTTAGTCTACACAAGTATAGTACAAATGCAAAACTACCTGCACTGCCTGATCGTCAACCATTTGGCTTTCTATCTGAAGGTCATTGTTCTCTGAAGTTGAATTAAATAATTGTCCTGTCCTTTCTCTCCTCCTCCATAGCACTACGTTCTGACCCTGATGTCCATGGCAGCCCAGCTGTACAAGCATCCCAGCATAAAGAACTCAGTTAACATCGTGGTGGTGAAGATGTTGATAGTGGAGGATGAGGAGGTCGGCCCGGAGGTCTCCAGCAATGGAGGTGTGGCCCTGAGGAATTTTTGCTCCTGGCAGCAACTCTTCAATCCACCAAGCCATAGGCACCCAGAGCACTATGACACTGCCATGCTGTTCACCAGAGAGGTGAGGGACAAGCACAGACCTGGTCTAGCTTCCTCATTCGGCTGAAGACTATTTTCAAAACCTCTGACATAAAAGTTAGCATCATCTGCATATGAAAGTGTAAATATGCAATGTAAGAGGTTCAGCATGACAGAAAGATCACCCAACTGGCTTTTTTCATGCACTTTCATCATCCAGTCATCGTCTGTGGGTGCTGTGCTTAGTTGTCATTGAAACTTCACGAGTGAAACAGCAGGAACTTGGGACAAACAATTGAATAAGCGCAGGAAAACTGACAACATCAGCTGATTCTGAAAACTAGACCAAAACCCAATTCCAAATTTACGGTGATATTTATCTTTGTCTGGTGTAAAGACAGTGACTTTGATAGCTCATGATAGTCTGGCTTCTCTGCAGAGCATGGTTCAAACTATTAAGTGTATGAAACAATGCATACAATGTTGTGGGTATTTTACCCTGTAGTATTAGAATGGAAAGTCCACTCACCCATGCTAGTCTGGCATGCTTTGTTATCCATTCAGAAAGCAATAACCCAGCAAAGATGAGTCATGAATTGAGCCCTTGTGGAACTCGGTCTCAGGCCAGCTGCGGTACACACTGTGGTTTCAGAAGCATCACACACGACCACACACCAGTTTCTTGAACCCAGAGTTTTATACAGTAACACTGGTGCATTAAGATTGGCAGATGTTTGTGATGTGGGGGGTCCCACATCAAAATCAGCCCATTGCCTTGGACCGGGTGTTGCTCTTAAAGCATCCTTGGAACACGAAATTGATAAGAAAAAAGCAGCTTAAAAAATATAGGGTTAAGAAAATCCTTTATATTTACCTTTGGATTAACTAAGGATGGTGAAAATGGGTTTACAGAGATTGAATAGCTGTAATGTTTTCCAAGGAGGGGAATTGTCAACAGAGTCCAAACAAATGGCTTAATGGAAGTTTCAACTGGAAATACGTCATAATTTCTTGAGTTTGAGTTGTGATCACTTTGTACTGCTTAATTTGGCCGCCCTCTTTCATCTGGTTTGTGCATGTTGACAAGGTGTTAGCAGACATTAGGCGAGGAACTTCTCTGTTTTTAGGATTTGTAGGTTAATGTTCCGGGTGCGGCTTGATGTTTATGGAGCTTCTGAATGATGTTAGTATCCAAGTCTATCCCTGGACCAGGAGAAATGATGAGTAGAACATATGGGCTTTTGCAGTCTTGTGTTGGATTTGTTGGGACAGCCTTCGGTCGGGGGGAAACCATCATTCACACAAGCCTGGTTTGTGTTTTTTTTTCCATTTCCGCGGAGATATGCTTTGAAATGCAAAGGACGGAAGGATCCTCGTGGATGAGCTGACTTTAGTGCTCCCACAAATCAGCCCGGACACTATGAAGCCACTTTCAATGGTCAAGGCTTGAGTGCGTGGCCAGGTTGGGGTTGGAAACATATGCAATACAGTCACAAGATGATGCTGCTGCTCATACTGTCTGCTGTGAAACTCACAATCTACCCTCTGATGGAGGTAGTGGAAAACATTTTCTCATGGGTTTTTGTGACCTTATACTACAAGTGTGTGTGTATGTCTGTCTACACAATGTGTAAATGCATACTACAGCTTATGCTTTGACCCATATAATACATCTAGTTGTGTGTCTGTAAACATGAGTGACAGATGCTGTTGTGGAACAGGGTGTACAAACTCCTGGTGGGCTACTTTCAGCTTAAGCCATAAGTCCAGATGTATTTTGAATCACAGAGGGCTTTGCCTTGTGTTTTTTTCGGAGTCCTGAGGCGAAGCCTTGGACGTGTCCGTCTCCGTCCTCCACAGCCACGTATGTTCTCAAACAGGGAAAGGATTCTAATCTACGCCACAGTTCATTATCCCACATCACAGCTCTGGACAGCTGCATGCTGCCAATATTTATTTGCTTTGTTTTATGATGGAAACACTGAGCAACATGTTTTCGATTTGTGCAGTTAAAAACAGCCAAAACTGGACCCAGTAAATAGATGGTGAAGGTTCGTCATCCTACGTGATTGATATAACAGTCCCCTAGCCCAAACACTTACTATATTTATTATATGACAGAATAATGTCTTTAGCTCTTTGACGGTCCACTTTTCCAGCTGTTTCTAAGCAGATGATCACGATGTTTCCATTTAACAGCATGGAGGCAATATTGGCTTTGAAATAAGCATTGGATTAAGTCCTTTCTGAACTGAGATACTGTTACACATGGTTTGATCACAGGTTAATGGAATAATGTACAGAACGAGACATTAACCTGAATTACCTAACCTGAAGTAGTTAGACTGGATCCACTGAACAACAAACTTGCTTCCAAGACATGATTTTGGAAAATGGTATCCTTCTCTGGAAGGATGAAAATGTCTTAAAATATTCATAACTAGCAGTGACTAACCACACAGTTATGGCATATACCACAAAAAAGAGGCACACAGCCAGCCATGTTTGAGTCTCTGCCTGATTGTGTTTTATATATTTTTTGACAAGATAATGAGATGTAATGAATAATTAAATTACACATTGTCTGAAATGCAAAATGTACATGTTACAATTTTGGGAACCACAATTGCTCAATTTTTTTATGGAAATATTAGATTTTTATTTGACATATGTGAGTAAACGTACAGAAATAAGAGCAATGTCCTAGAAAAATATATAAATTAAGAGAGACTTTTTTTTAAAATAAATATCTAAAAAATCAAGTACATATTAATACGTTTCCAAACAAAAAAGGTTTCAATATCTTCTCCATGTAACAGGACATCTGCGGACATAAGAGCTGCGACACGCTGGGTGTGGCTGATGTCGGGACTATGTGCGACCCCAAGAGAAGCTGCTCCGTTATCGAGGACAACGGCCTGCAGGCTGCCTTCACAGCTGCACATGAGCTTGGTAAGATCACATCTCTCATCAGAAGTGTGGGCTGCTGTATTTCATATATATATAACAATTTGCAAAGCTTTTAAGTCATTTTCAAACATTGACAGCCTCACTTTTAGCTTCCTGTGCCCCTACAAATGTCTCATTCACTACCTTTCCTGCTGCAGGTCATGTGTTGAGTATGCCCCACGACGACTCCAAGACCTGTGAGAGGCTGTTTGGAGATCTGGGAGGACATTACCTGATGGCTCCACTGTTAGTCAGCCTCAACAAGACCACACCCTGGTCTCCCTGCAGTGCCCTCTACGTCACTGAGTTCTTTGACAATGGACACGGTAGGAAATGTTTCATGTTGCCACCCCAGCATGTTCCAAAAAAATTACACCATCCGGAAATCGGGAACTGCTCCGCCCTATAAAGACTCTTTGCCAACGCTGGCATCTGCCATGGCACGGAGGCACTGTTATTATAGCTGATTCAGAGATGATTAAACAATACTGTTCTTCCTCTCATGCGTTAACTATGGCCTTCCTGCTTAAACCTGTCACTCCCTCCAAATTATGGGCTATAACTTATAGGGATAGTTTATCTCTTTCCACATCCTCCTCTACTCCCCCCTCCCACTCTCTCTGTGTTTCCTTCCCTTCGCCCCCCCTGTTGCTCCCTCTCCCCTGCCTCGTGTTGTGCATCTTGTAGTGTTTGTATCCTTGTTAGACCTATCAGTGAACCTTCTTTCCCACTGAGTCATACTATGGACTTCTTCCTGTTCTCCACCTCCCTAGCCAAAAGCAACAGCTGCTGTCAGCAAAATATGCTCTTTATCAGTTGGAATATGTCTCAGACGAAAACTCATGTGGCTGAGAATGTTCATTCCAAACTGTGGACGTCATCGACATCTCCACACAAAAGCTTATTGAATGTTGAGAAGAACCATTAGGGGAACGGTGAATAAATTCAGATTTAGAAAAGCTGTCAAACGTCCAGCTTCACTCAGAGAGCAGAGGACCGCCGTCTATAAAACTGCACTTCATTAGTTAAATCGAAATTACTCCTTTTTATATTGTCATGACATAAATTGCCAAGAACATTTCCCAATTGTTGTCATGCCACACAGAAAGAGCAACACATTTACCATTGCCAACTCCATGTTTTTCATAAACCACAAAGTAATCAGTCTCATACACTGTTGTTTTGTGTTGTGTCCACAGGGGACTGCTTGCTGGACGTCCCAGAAAGCACCATGCCATTACCCAATCAGCTTCCAGGCACCAAGTACAGCCTGGACCAACAGTGTCAGCAGATCTTTGGAGAGGAGTTTATCCACTGCCCCAACACCTCAGACAGTGATGTGTGCAGCCAGCTTTGGTGTCAAGAGGACGGGACGGCGCAGTGCTCCACCAAGAACGGCAGCTTGCACTGGGCTGACGGCACCGGCTGTGGCGTCAATGGGACCTGTCTCCACGGCGCCTGCATGTCCACCCATGAAGTGATGAAGCCACTGGTAAGACTGCTTCTTCAATCGGAAAAAAACAAATGTTTTCCATCAAGTGGCCTGAAACTGAGATTATGCAATACTTGAAAGAAACAAAATACCATGCTCACTTTGCTACAAGTCAGAAGTTGAATTTCTTCTTTCTAAAATGTTTCTTCGCTCAACTCATAATATCGGTACTTGTGATGCTACAGCTTTGGATGCTAGTGCTAGTTAATACCAACTAAATTGGTTGTGTGTAGAGGTGATGACTTTTCACTTCTTGTGCTACCATGAGATCTTGTCGCATTAACCGTTATCGTGTAAATGTTAAACGTGGACACAATGGCCACTGTTAAGAAAAATGCACTTTTCCATGTTTCCCCCCCCCATACAGTTACATATTTTCATATAGAATCTGTTGAATGACTGTGTATGTGAATGACTGTGTGGCAATGTTGCAGTTCCCTTCAGCAGTTCCTTCACACTGCTTAAAAACCGCAGACCATGACCTCATTAACTGCCACAGCTTTCATCAGCCTCATTTTGAGCAGCTCCAGACAACAGTTTTCAATAAAAACGGATGTCATGCAATAGAGCACGTAACTCAACCATAGCACAGTCCACTTAAATTCAATCAAGCTGCACCATATTTCGCTGAAAACTAGGAATGATTGTTTTGAAAATAAAGATCCAGGATCCACCCCCTGATCCAGGGCTACGCCAAAAGTTAATGGGTTTCATCCCTTACTGACAACACGTCTTAGCTCCAAGTTCTGTGTTAATCCGTCTAGATGTGTCTGAGAAATCTTTATTTCATACAATCCAATATCAACAACAATCCTATCTTATCTTTGGCTCAGGGGTAGAGCGGTTGTCTTCTAACCAAAACGCCAGCTGTTTGATTCCTGTCTTCCTCATTCCACATTGCTAGGTGTCCTTGGGAAAAATACTGAACCCCAAAAATTGCCTCCCATAGATTCAGGTACCTGAGATCACCAAATATAATCTTTTAGACCAGTTACAAAAATAGAGTATATGTTTAAACAATAAAGCAACACAGACAAGATTCTTCGAACTGTATAAAGTTCTGTTATTCATTTTCTAAAGTAATCATTTAAGTGTGTTTGATCTACGCAACCACTTCACTGGATTGCAGTGCAGCAAACGTCTTCTCTACAGCCCCTGCTCTGTGTTAGCCCCCTGCACTGGCACCCATACATGCTGCGGCTCCTTTCAAATGAATGAGAGGGCCCTTGTTTTCTTCCATAGTCACATTCTTCTTTGGTATAAAATCCCTCTTTGTGTTTCTCCTGACAGTGTTTCCATGTCGGAGCATGGCAGAGTGAGGTAATCCTGTACTGAAAGGGCAGTAACTTTGGAAAATACACTTTGTTCTGTATTTTTACAAGAGTGTTGACTCTAAACACTGACGCAGTGCTTTAGTAGCTTGTATGAACAGGGGGAACGGCTCGCATCAACCAGAAGCTGCTTCAGTGGGCACCTGACGAATGTTTTAAGACCAACCTGAGAGAGTGTGCTATAAGAATGCATCAGCAGACCTCACACTGCCGTCTAAGAGTGGCTGTCAGCTGTTGGAAACTTTTGTATACTTCTGACCACATTAACCTTAACAGCATGTAACATGATATCAGCACATGTTGTCCTACGTGGACCTCATTTACACCTTGATGCATGTTGCATGCTGACATTGTGTTTTTTAGCTCCCACTGGCTCTCTGCTGAGAATTGCTCGTGGGTTTTCACGAGTCACTCCTTTGAAATGCACAGTTCATTCACTCAGAAATGGAGCGATAAAATGTGTACGGTAGTCATGAAACATGAAACAACCTTTCAGACTCTCCCACATCAGATTTCAAATATGGTAAGCCGGGTAGAGGTACATGTTCTGTCCGTCATTGCTAACACACAGATTCTTTACTCAAATGAACTGTCAGTTTGCTGTTCACACACATCAATATGTGGTTTAACCTGGAATTGCAATGGATTTTACTTCCTTGTCCGCTCTTGGCCTCTAAAGCAGCAGCTGAAGAAGTAGTGGGTTGAAAGGGAACTTCACATGCGATTGTTTTGTCAACTGCCGTTTCTCAGGTCATGACTCAACTTTCAAGCTCGGCTTTTACGCCGAAGTGCCAGGAAAAATGAAAATGTTTACTTCCACAAAACAATACAAACTGGACCAAATTCCCCTGCTGACGTTTATATGAGATGAATGAAAGCTCCAGTATAGACCTCTGACTGATTCTGGACTTCATTTAGCTTTTTAATAAATCACTCAAAAACAATTGGAAAAATACTTACAATTAAATTAATAGAAAACTCTGTTGGGTACCTACGCTCTTTTAGTTAGTGATACTATACACTTTTTCAATGTGCAGCTGTGTGCATTTGAAACAGAAATACATGAATGAAAAGTTCAGGCTAAAAGTTCAGATTACAGAATGGTTGGAATTTAGGGAGTTTGAATCCAGCTGCGTCACAATGCTTTTTCCTTAAAGAACACTTTTACGTCCTAATGTTTAATTTCTGTTTATGAACTGGGACTATAGCTGGTCCAAACTCTTTTAATGTCTGCAGAGGACCCCCTCAATTTAGTAACACACATTCAGTTAAATGCTGCAGCATGGCAGGTTCCAGTAGTGGTGAGTGACGCAAGTGGCAGGCTCGTGGGTAGAGGCAGACAGCAGGCACGTGCTGAACTTCAACACAGATTTGGACTGGAGTTGTGGCACGCCAACTCACTGTGCGGCCTCAAACCCAGAAGCCCAGACTGTGGTTTGGACTGCGCCGCTGAGATTGCCTTTGGCACCGAGCTCTGACCAAATACTCTGACAGCTCTTTTTTCCCTCTCTTTTCCTGCTCGTGTTTTACCACAGGTGGTAGTGGACGGGGGCTGGAGCTTGTGGGGACCTTGGCAGCAGTGCTCCAGAACATGTGGAGGTGGAGTGGAGTTCTCCTACAGGGAGTGTGCTGACCCCGTGCCTCAGAACGGAGGGAAGTACTGCGAGGGACAGAGGGTCCAGTACCAGTCCTGCAACACGCAGCCCTGCGGCAACAACGAGGGTGAGAATGGACAGTTTGCATCATCTAGTTATTGAGGCTGCTGTGAGCTGTAATGTACTTTTTTGAAAATATATCGGCATTTGAATGACATTTACTATATCAAATACTATTACAAGATATGATTTCACTTTATTTTTAGACTGCCCTTATGAAATTTGTATTAGATGTCCAAGATGTGCACGGTTTCACAACAAAAAGATATAACCAACCATCAATAGTAAGGAAAAACTACCAAAAAATCCCTATTTACATTCAGTAAAAAAACTAAACGTAGAAACCCCAGAGAGAGCCACATGTGAGGGATTCTCTCCAAGGACGGACAGAAATGCCATATATGTGCCTGTAACTGAACACTTCAGCAAAATAATAATATTTAGGACATTGATAAGAAGACACAGTCTTTAACATATGGAAAGGTGCGTCAATGTAGTATTAAAGTATTCAATGATTCACCATCACGATCCCTGATTTGCGATCTACCGTCATGTTTAGTTTTATTATCACATTTTCACTTATATTAACTATATTTTGAAGCGATTAACTTGTTTGATTGTTGTGCTACTATAGAGGTAAAGGTTAATCAATATAACTCTGCTTAGGGAATTTTTTGTTCTGGGTTACAAGAAAAATGGTCCTACATCTGTTATATAGTATCTGTCTTTTACCAACAGGGAAGAGTTTCAGAGAGGAGCAGTGTGAGAAGTACAACAGCCTCCATTACCTGGACTACAGTGGAAACATGAAACAGTGGATACCAAAGTATGCTGGAGTTTCTCCCAGAGATAGATGCAAGCTGTTCTGCCGGGCCAGAGGCAGCAGTGAATTTAAGGTGTTTGAATCAAAGGTACGTTAGTATATGCACTCAATGCCTCAGCTCATTTGGAAAATTTGCTTACCCATCATGTTCATACTACAGAAAACAGATCCCAATTTTGACCAGATGCTCCAAGTCAAAGTATTTCTTCAAATTCAAGCCGAAAGAGTTGGTCACCTTATATTTGGATAATCAGAACACAGTCATAGTCTTTGTAAAGATGCTTTGTGAAGAACATCTGTTACTCTTTTAAATACAATTGCCACTTCAGTGTGGCAGTTTCTCTTGATCTTGTATATAGAACTGTCTTCATATAGAGCTTTCAGCTGGATGTCACGGTCAAATTCAACTGAAGTCGTGTCCAACTGTTTATCTGCTTTAGAGCCATATCAACAACTGTTGTGTCAATTCAGGTGATCGATGGCACGACCTGTGGCCCTGACACCACGTCGGTGTGTGTCCAAGGCCAGTGTGTGAAGGCAGGCTGCGACCAGGTGATTGGATCCAACAAGAGAGTGGATAAGTGTGGAGTGTGTGGAGGAAGTGGGCTCACCTGTAGGAAGATCACAGGCTCCTACAGCAAAGCAACGTAAGAAGTGTTCTGATTGTAAAGTGTATGTAGTTACATTTAAGGTCAAATCTAAATCCATTCACGTCCGTCTGTTTTCTTGTTTGTGGCACGCATATTTCACAAGCCATTTACACTTGGAATGTGAATTGATAATAACTCAGGGAAGTGCAGAATTTTTGAATTTTTAAACTACAGCAGTGGTCACAGCTGGGTCAAACCGGGTCGGATGAACGCATATTTTAACAACTTCAGTCTTCACCATAGGCCGTTCATAAAAAGCTCTGAATACAACGTCCAGCATACAAACAATAAAAGGTGACAGTATGTTGCAAAACTGTTTGAGGAGGAGTCAATGATGATAAAAAAAAAGACTGTGGTGAAAAGAAAGATAATTTAATCTCCAATCAGATCAGAGATTGTAGTATTGTAAACCTTCACTTGCTTATCAGGAGTTGCATCCATTTTCCATTCTCTTGGAAAAATGTTTTAAAAACTACTTTTTTCAAATGTTCACGCCTCTTAATGCAAAACAAACTTTACACATGATCTAAATCCAGTTCTTTCATTTCTCTACCAGGTATGGATACAGTGACATTGTCACAATTCCCATTGGTGCCACTAATATCGACATCAAACAGCGGAGCAACAGAGGGATCAAACATGATGGGAACTACCTGGCTATAAGGAGAGAGAGTGGTGGCTACATCCTCAATGGTAACTTTTCCGTATCCACTGTGGAGCAGGACATTCCTGTGCTGGGGGCTGTGCTGAAGTACAGTGGCTCCTCCACCACGCTGGAGAGGATCCAAAGCTTCAGGCAACTAAAGGAGGCTATCACCATCCAAATCCTGGCCACTGCAGGGGATGCAAACCCACCTAAGGTCAAGTATACCTTCTTCATCCCCAGAGATGTGACCTTCAATAAATCCAAGGAAAGGAAGAGTTCGTCACAATCACTGCATATGATCCATCCCTTCGGTGTGCCTGAATGGGCGCTGGGGGAGTGGTCTGAGTGCTCCAAGAGCTGCGGCTCCGGATGGTCCAGGAGGAACGTTGAGTGCCGAGACAACGCAGGCTTCTTCTCCAGCCAGTGTGACAAAGACCTGAAACCTGTGGACATCCGGCCGTGCGGGGATCTGCCATGTCCCATCTGGCAGTTGGGACCTTGGTCCACCTGTTCACGAACTTGTGGCCAGGGGGAGCGCCGCCGCAGTGTCTTCTGCACAGACTACACTGGGAAGATTACTGAGCCAGAGATGTGTGACCCAAACAAAATCCCAGCGCCAGTCTCTGGAGAATGTCTCAACCACGAGTGCTTATGAAACCAATGAACTTTTCCTATTTTGGTCCAACTGCACTTACTAATCATGGCTGAATTACTGGACAAGACAATTTGGGCACAGTAACTTCAAAGAGACACATAATACCATGAAGATACACAAAACAACCACATAAGACAGAATAAGAGGAGATGCAAATGGACTATGGAGAGACGCAAAGAGAATACAAATCAAGACAACTACACACAGAAAAAAAAAGGACTATAAAAGGACACAAATTACAACAAAGAGATACAACATGACA
This sequence comes from Pseudopleuronectes americanus, assembly GCA_038501795.1. Lineage (NCBI taxonomy): Eukaryota > Metazoa > Chordata > Actinopteri > Pleuronectiformes > Pleuronectidae > Pseudopleuronectes > Pseudopleuronectes americanus. The sequence goes on from CM076719.1 coordinate 18,580,846, forward strand.
AACAACATCTCTAAGACATTTTTTTTGTGTTTCTGAGATTCTGAGAGGTCTGGGTCCTACGTCAGAGGAGTGGGGGGGCTTTTGAAGGCCCGTGCCCAAGGGCCCTTTTGTCTGATAATCTGTTCATGTTCCTAACTGGTTGCATGTAGTCCCATCAAGGGAATATGCCCGTGTTATTTTAATTTTTTTTGCTGTTTTATATTTGAAAACCACTATTGAGATTTGAAACAATGGAAATCTACCTCATGTGATGTATATATATTAGATGAAGGTGCTGTGTGTGTGTGTGTGTGTGTTTGTGTGTGTGTGTGTGTATCCTGGAGAATGAGGAGTTTTGTAGTCCTGCTTTAAACAGAAAGTAACTTTATGACTATAAGGTTTGTTCAAGTGTTGGTGAGTTAGATGTAATTTAAAGTGGGGCTAGAGCAATGGCATGAGACCTTCTGTCAAACACCAGCACAGTGTAAATATACCTCCTCTTGTCCTCTAAAGCACTCTATCCTCTATGAAGCTTTGATAAAGCCATTAACCTATTGTTGGGGTTTGTCCATATGATTCAGGTCTTGTGATTCAAGGCTTGAGAGAATGGGCTCCAGTTTGATTCCTTATCTTTTCTGCATACATACCAAAACGTGATGTGATAGAAACCCCATGTTTTTATTCAGAAACTCAGCTATGTTAACTATAGGGAAACCATCGATTGACACTTAATCTGACAATATGTCAGACTTATAGTTATAGTCCATATCAAAACAACCATCCCCAATATCCAATATCCCCCCTGTCCTATAGCTTGCCTTTACTTAGGTGCATTATAATGCAGTAATATAATGCACAGGAAAAGTGGTACAATCAGTTTGCAATGAAACTATTATATATTTTGGAGGTGTTATTACTAAGTTATTAGCATACTATCTTATCGTGTATATGAAAAGTAACATTGATTTTATTATTTTTGAGACTTTTGTTAATGCATCCTATGCAAACCCTCACAGTTGTTTTCAGACTCTGTTATGTATATTTGATTGCTTCATTCCTGTTGATAATTTACAGTATATTATAAAACAGATGAAGTATTAGGCCTTATATCCCTTCAGTGAAGGACCATACTATTTTATTATTACAGCTTCCTTTTTAAGCTATTTATTTTTGTAAAGTTTTTACCTTGGACATGTAATTAAAATGGCAAGTGCTGCTGTCTTTGAGAATTTTGTCATAACAATTGTCAAATAAACACATATATGTCAATATATCGTTGTCTTCGACTGAACCTTACCTGCCATGACAACCAAAAGAAAACATGTCTTCAAACATCTACATCCAAAAACCCTTTTCTCAATTGTGTTCAAAAGCCTCAGTACCTGACGATTCTTCTTTCAGGTCTGGTGAGTACATAAATAATGGTGCCACTATCAGGGAGAGCCATACTTCAAAATGACCAATAAATTCCATACAAACGTCTAGGTTTTCCAGAGCACTCTGTTACGGGACACTAAAAAACCTGCCACTGAAGGCCAGACTAATGGAATTATTTTGGGTGGGTTGGACGGCTTTTAACAGCTGGGCGAGGCAGACTTCACTGCACGTTTTACAAAGTGAAACACCTTAAGATGTGTTGTCAGAATCCTCCCACACTGGAACAGCTTCTCTGCCCAGACATAGAGAGTCAGTAGCTGCGGTTAGGGAGGAACCAACAGGCAACTGCTTAATTTCCTATTTTTAATGCCAGTCTTATTCTATTCACATCTGTCTGAGCTTGGTACATGTAAGAAACATAATGCATTACAAATTATACTATGACCATAATATCATTTACAGAATTTGGTTGGGGGTTATGACTATGTAGAAGTATTTTTATCACAGACTGATTCCATCAAACACGCACACAGTACATCAAGTGTCACGAAAATGGAAAAAAACGGGTTGGATGTCTGACAATATGAAACATTAGAAAATACAAACGACTACTGCTGTCTACTGTTATTAAGGTCAGTCGCTGACATCACTGCACCTTAAAAACATTGCCCCCACTACATCCTCTAACCCTAACCCACACTGGAAGGAGACTATAGACACTCTGCCACAGTTCACTCTGACTCAGTCCCTCTTTGTCATGTTGACTGTTTTTTTGCAGTGGCAGAAAGTAACTAAGTACATTTACTATGCACAGTAATTACAATTTTGAGGTATAGTAATTTACTTCCAACAGACTTACAAACAGCAGTGTGAAGCCAGACTCACATTTCAGACGTCTGTAAGTTGTTAACAGCTCCAACAAATAATGATTTTCCCTCTAAACTTGTCATATGGTTTCATTCCAATAAAAACTCAACATGTAATACCTCATGCACCAAAAATGAAAGATTAGACTAGAAGTGCAAAAACTGAAAACAGACTTCTGTATCAGAGCTTTATTTTTAATTATTTCCTCTTTCACGAATCGTCTCATGACCCCGCTAATTTATCTGGTGTCCCGGTGCATGCTGCTCACAATGTTTTATTCATCTGGTGATTACATGAATAGTTGTCCTATATAACTGTGCATCAGTCAAAGCGACCAAACTGGTAGCCAACATTTACTTTAATGTTTTTCTCCTAATACTCAATAAACTTTCAAATATGATTTTTTATGCAGTACCTTCATTTGAGTAAAAGATTTAATACTTCCTCCACTGCAATCAATCAAGTCAGCCTTTTCGTTCTTCCAGTCCCTCATTAATTCAGAACATATCCTGGTCCACTTTCACTGTAGCTGCTTGATTGTCTATTGTGCCAATTGGAGTTCTCAACCAAGTTTTGTGTTTTTATCTGACTGCCCGGTTTAGACTTTTTGCACGTTTTGTGGCCTTCACCTTGTGCTCGCTGCCTTTTGCTTTGTGTACCCGCCTGCTGACTTCACTCTTTGCCCTTCACTGTACCTGCCCTTGCTTGCATTACTGTCAAATAAAGATTGAAGCATTTAAAGTTTACTTATCAGTGTCTCATTGTTGTGCATGAGTTCAGTTCATAAGGACTTCAGACAATGCACTGCAGGGGTGGACATCATAAATCTGGCCTAAATATCCAGAGAAGGTCTTTTTTCATCATAACAATGTATTTGGATGAAAAAACTATACTGTATATATAAAATATATGCGATGACACGAGGGAAAGAGATAGAGGAATGGATTTAACATATTAACAAAAGGTCCATGTGAGTTGGTATATAAACAGTGGGAATCCCTGGTCCACGGTGTGCGTGCTGCTGTACATGTTGCTGGATGTGACGCTTCCTGTTCCTTACAGTACGGTACAGTGAGGGATGCGCGTTGCATTGTGGGGATACAAACACGGCGCAGAGAGAACAGCGGGGAGCACAAAGGATTAAACCAGCACCTCGGGAACTTTCACCACCGGCGGGTTGTGATGTGAATTCCCGCCGGCGTCATTCGGACCGAGAGGTTTGGCGGGTGGCAGGCTGACAGCTGCCCGGGAGGCAGCGCAGGGACTGAGGCTGAGCGGCGTGCAGCAGCAGCAGCAGCAGCAGCAGAAGCGCACCGCGGGCTCCGACCGACCGACCGCCGCTGCTTTTGTCAGCCGAACCGTTCGGATACCGAGGCCCAGCCGCTATCACAGGCCGCCCCCACCCCCCTCCACCAGGTAAACTCTTCCCCACCACCGCCGGAGGGATTGGGGTCACCCCGCAGTCCACGCGTGTGTCGGGCCGCGTCGTTGTCCAAGTGTCGACAAAGAAAACGGAACCATCAAATAGCTCTGCGGTGCGCTGGCTAGCGCTAGCCTGGTGGCTATCAGTAGCTAATGAGAGCAGGGTTATCCGCGGTCAAACCGGGGATGTGGCTAAATCGACTTCAAAATAAATGGGGTAAATTGAATTTCTTATTTTGCCACTTGGTCTTTTTTTGTTTGTGAACTGTTGGTGTTTTTAAATGCTGTGTTTCTGCACCAATATAACAAAGTGGAAAAATATAAAACATAACGTAGCACAATAATAGTTTATTTGTAAGAAGAGGACAATGGGTTTACAAATAAGTGGTGAAAACGTATGATTATCATCGACTTTTGTATTACTACACCATTTACACCTTAACTTGTGGGGGCATATAAATGTCTGTTATATTGTTTGTCTATTGGTAAATTGTATACTAAGCTTAAAGGTTCGCAATAGGCTTGTTTTATTTTGACAGTGAAAAACGGATGTGCTTTTGTTTTGACCAATTAACTTGACTCTGTTAGCTGGTATTTGCTATACTGTGATTGTTGCTGGAAACAGGAGTTTGCTCGCCTGACACTTTGTCCATGTACCTGTGAACACACACACACACACACCACACACACACACACACACACACCACACACACACACACCACACACACACACACACATAAACACAGGCTTTTCGTGTTTGTGAGCACTTTGCCTATCAGACCACCAACACGTGTTTATGTCTAACGCCTGTGGTCACTTGCTTATTCGTGATGTAAACAGAATAACAGTCTCTGGAGTCTGGGGGCTTTATTTAGGGTTTCTGTTTGTTTTGTCGGAGTCTGTCCCCCCCTCGAACTTGATCCCAGGTACCAGGAGGGAGGGGCTCACTAAGGTGGATCACCATGGTAACCCGAAAAGATTGAGCTATCATTTTCTACAAGGGTTTATTTTAAAGTGACTATTTATAACAGCAATGGCAGTTTTTACACATCAGTCCAGGTGTTTTTTTCTGTTCTATTGCTTTTTCTAAAACAGAAATGAAAGTGTCAAATACAGATTGTTGCTGCATTTTAATTGTGCAAAGATTCTTCCTTTCCTGCCAGGACTCTTTCTTATCTCATCACTGTCAAAACACTGCGAGGAGACATTGTGATGAGCGCAAGAGCTGTGATTGGTCGATTGGTAGCATCACATTTCTAGAAGACTTGCCGCCAATGTGTTGAAATGTACCGGCTGCTATGACGACTTAATTTCCCTTCGGGGATGAATAAAGTAATCTATCTATCTATCTATCTATCTATCTATCTTTACAATCTTCACAGCTTTTTTGTGCATCATATTCATAATAGTTTGTCCATCACCAGACACAAAAATACTCACTAGACTGAAGTTATTTGAATCCCCTGGACTTTCAACAACCAATGTTGGACTCAGTCAAGCCTCGTTACCACAGCATAAGCAGATAACAGTTTCCTTTCTACAGGGTACAGATCCCAGCTATATGATACTGGTTATCCAGAATTGTTAATGATGGGCCACTAACATCCAGACAACCTTAAGAGCCAAACCAAATGGTACAAGCTCCCGAGGAGGCATATTCTTGAACCTGAGCCTACTGTGATGTAAATACTTTAGTCAATGAGGCACCTTTGCAAGTTGGCTATGTCTGGAAATTACAACTCTACAGAGATCACATAGAGGGATAGAACAAAAAGACTCATTCATCTGAGCCCCCAGTTTGAATTTGGTGAAGAGATTTGTTAAGATAAGAAGCTGTAGCCGTCTGTCCCTGCTTAGAAGGGAACACTAGCGAGCCAGCTGCCTGCAGATGTCTGGCTTATGTTCGTTCAATACAAACAGTGTAGTTTGTGCTAACCCAGTGGAGTTGGTGTACTAAGTTGAAACACCGGCTGGCATTTTTGTAAGTGGTGCAGATCTTTTTTTATTCTCACTTAACTGGTTTGTTCACAGAGACCTGAAAGTGTAAAGTCTTATTCTTTTTGCATTTACCGAGTAAAATAAATCGGTGTCCCTGCAGCATAAGTTACCATGGTGATCCACCTGAGTCAAAAGTGAGCCAGCTACATGATCCCACAAACTAGAGATAAGCTCAAACATAGCTGGATGGCTCATTCTTCTCACTTTCTGGTACAGGCTCCAGCTCCATCACCATCATCATATTTTGGAGGATTTGAGTTTTTAGTATTATTGTTGACTCTTAGTCACATATCCATTGATCAATCACTTGATCTGCGAGTGTAGAAACTGGCTCAGTGATGTCTTCTAATACCTTTTTCTGACACCATGAACAAAGAAGGAAAGGTACTTAGTGTTCAGTGAAGTGAAACAGAAACACTCTGCAAAGAAGTTGAGAAGCTGCAGCGGATTCATTTGTCACCACAATAGTCCTTATGATGGTTTTATGGTTATTAAATTGTAGCTTTATGGTGAAGCAAGCAGGGTACTAATTTAATCAGTCATGTATATTGGAGTCACTGCATGGACTCTCAAGATGTAAAATTGGCTTCAACCTTTTGTTAAGTTAAGTTAAGTATAATTTTTTCGCAGAAGACTTTGTAGACTTCTTGCAGATGCAATTTTTAAGATAGTTTTACCTAAAATATACTTCTTTTTTCTCAGGTTCATGTACTTTAAAGGACATCCAGTTCTGTCATGAAGAACTTAATAGAGCTCATGTATATAAATAAATCTCCTTCAGGACACATAACAGCCATAGGAAAACCCCTCAGTGAAATCAAAGCTCTTTTCTATCACCCCTGTTTGCTGGTTCAGACTAGGCACTCTCTAGTTGCACCACCACGGCCCAGGTCTATAATTCACCTTGCTTTCACTGGGCCAGCGTAGTCCAAGAGTATTTTCTTTTGGTGTGTGTGTGTGAAGGGGAGTGCACTCTCCCTGCGAGAGCCCCTTCACATGAGCTTTTGTTTGATGGAAAATCTCATGCCTCAGAGAATCCACATGTCTCTCAGACAGCTGCTGAGCATCCTGTAGTGCACTGGCCTCCGCATGGGTCTGGCTCGCATCGCTGCGCATCTGCTTTGATTGTTGTTACATAACTTGGCATTTTGTCCTCCATGCCCCCCCTTTACCTTTCCTTCCCCTCAGAGAACACCATAGTACTTCTCCCTCTCTGTGCCCACTGCCGTCCACAGTAGATTTGACTGGTATGACTGGTATCATCCTTTCTTTACCATAGAGTTGTTTTGTTTTAAGGTGCTACTGGAAATCCTATTTTTCTCTTTGTGCTTCATTTCTAATGGAGTGGTTTATGAGAGTCCATTGTGACTCCACACTTGTTTGTCTAATGCTAGGCCTGGACTGTGTTAAGTTAAGTAACCATTTGAAATATTGACATGGCTATATACAGTGAAATACGTGACAGGAAAGATTAACAAAGCTTATCAAAAATATTTGTAGTAAATTCTTATATTTTCTTACTGGTTCATATGGTTGTAATTTTGCAAACTGAACAGAATTTTTGTTTTGCTTCTCCTCTGCAGGACGCACTTCCTGTGCAGAGTCAGGAGGTGACTCCAACATGGGGGTCAAAACCTTCACTCACAACTCCACCTCCCACAGCCAGGAGATGCTGGAGAAGCTGAACGCTCTACGCAACGAGGGTCATCTCTGTGATGTCACCATCCGCGTCCAAGACAAGCTCTTCCTGGCCCACAAAGTGGTCCTCGCCTGCTGCAGTGAATTCTTCCGCTCCAAACTGGTGGGCCGACCAGAGGAGGAGGAGAAGTTTGTGTTGGACCTTCATCATGTGACTGTCAGTGGTTTCGCTCCTCTGTTGGAATATGCGTACACGTCGACCCTCTCCATCACCACCGAGAATATCATCGACGTCCTGGCGGCCGCAAGTTATATGCAGATGTTTGCTGTGGCGAGCACATGTTCAGAGTTCATGAAGTCAAGTATTCTGTGGACTCCAGGTAACAACAACAACAACAACAACATGGCCGCAGAAAAACCACATGAATCAGCGCAAGAGAGTGCCTCATCAAACTGTGCCCTGACGCCATTGGACGGCAGCGTTTCACCCGTGTCTTCGGACTGTAGCGTGATGGAGAGAAATGTGCCAATATGCCGCGAATCGCGACGGAAACGCAAGAGCTTTGTAACAATGGCGTCACCCGAGAGTCCTCTTAAATGCACTACACAGATTGTCACCACCTCCCCTCAGATCCCCAACCCATCCCCCTCATTCTCAGACAGCACAGCCCAGCCGGTGGAGTCCTCCCTGGCCTTTCCATGGACTTTCCCATTCGGCATCGACCGAAGGATCCACTCGGACAAATCAAAGCTCCCTGAAAGCCCTCGTTGCTTAGAGCAGGGAGCTCCAGGGACCTCAGAGGTCGCGGTTGGCCGGCGGCTCAGTGACTACCTGTCGTGTGAGAGCTCGAAGGCAGTGTCGTCCCCAGTGCCAGCAGAAGAGGAAGATGTGAGGGTGAAGGTGGAGCGTCTCAGTGACGAGGAGGTCCAAGAGGCGTCCTCTCAGCCAGTCAGTGCCTCCCAGAGTTCGTTGAGTGACCAGCAGACGGTGCCAGGGAGTGAACAGGTCCAGGAGGAGCTCCTCATCAGTCCACAGTCTTCCTCTATAGGTGGGCTGTTCTCCCTAATTCACTCATCCACAGCATTCAGAATTATTTCTGCATGTTTAATGTTGCCTTATAGTGTAAATGCTTCACTATCAGTCGAGAGTTACATGGTTAAATATAGACAGAAAAACAACATATCCGTATTGCTGTATCTATCAATATAACAATAGAATCTGTGTCCTGACCCAGTTACCACAGCGTGGCTTTGTAACCAAACCTTCCCCAGTGGGTTTTTGTGTTGGTGTTGGTGGAAAAATTTTAGTACGGGGGCCGGAAAAGCAGTCGGAAAATGGAGAACAGTGATCACTCAACTGTTAAATAGGACAGATTTGTATCCAGCAGCATCAATCCTAAAATAAGGGGTCAGCCTTAAAGGACCTACAGTAATAGACCAACCTCATACAAGATGACATGGTTTCCTTTGTCTGAAATTCATTAGACAGCTACCAGGTGAATCATTTTGATTTGTCTCTTCAGGGTCGATGGATGAGGGAGTGTCTGAGGGATTGCCGTCAATGCAAAGCACGTCTAACGCTGGAGGACATGCAGAAGATGATGAAAGGTATCTTGATTTGTTACAACTTGAAGTGAGACACAAGTCACAGGCAGCAAAGAATATATAGACACAGACTAAATGACTGTCTGTCTCAGCCACTCCTGTGTAGGTGATACATCTAAATGACAAAGACACATGATAATATGAAGAATTTCAATTTGGAAGGCCAATAACATCCTATTTCTAGTTTCTTTAAATTACCAGTAGTGGGCCATTCGTCTATCTAAACTATCAAGATATTTTTTATGTGAAGGGACACAGATCGTTCTTTTTTAATTTAAGTAATTGTATAGGAACAGTTTTTTTCAGGTTTTTTCACTATTGGAGCACTAACAAGGTTTATTATCATTTTGATGTCGACTGTGTTTCAGGTTGGATGGTATTCAGTATCCGTACCACCTGTATATCAGCCCTTCAGCCCGACCAGGCACCAATGGCCCTGATCGGCCCTTTCAGTGTCCGACCTGCGGAGTCCGATTCACACGTATTCAGAATCTGAAGCAGCACATGCTCATACACTCCGGTAGGTGAAATGAGGAGATTAAGATGAACAGAGATCAAGAGCAGGTAACACTGACCTGATCAGCTCATTGCTGTTTACCACCATAGCCTCAGATATTTTTTGCAGTCAATTTCCTTCATAATCAATAAAGGCAATGCATCAGATTTGGTGCAGCTCTCTTTGGAGCCACAACAGGAGTGTTTACTCCTTGTTGAATTAACACTTAATAATATTCAGTAGCTGAAGTATTAATTGACATTCAAATAACTAAAACTACATTACATTATCAGGATTAAGTATATTACCACCTACTTGTTTTGTTCCTTGTCTTTGCAAGTAGAAAACAATTAAAGGTTAAATATGAAAAACATTTTCACTATTTAAACATTAACTGGTTTTAACCAAAACCTGACATTTAACTGATGTTCTCAGTATCAGTGGTGTATTTGCTAATGGAGATCCAAATAAATGGTTCAATGATTTTGGCTTACTTTACTTTCCAACATATTGTGTAGAGATTAGTGATGAAGGCATGAGGCTTTTTTGTTCTGGGAAACACTGATTTGGAAAACACACACACACACACACACACACACACACACACAAACACACACACACAGATGCACACACTTGGATACAAACACTTGTCTGATGCTACAGTACAGATCCGCTAAGCCTTGCGTTTCTCACCCTCCCTCAGGCATTAAGCCTTTCCAGTGTGACCGCTGTGGGAAAAAGTTCACACGGGCCTACTCCCTAAAGATGCATCGGCTGAAGCACGAAGGTAAACGCTGTTTCCGGTGCCAGATATGTAGCGCCACATTCACGTCCTTCGGTGAATATAAGCACCACATGAGGGTCTCCCGACACATAATCCGCAAGCCGCGGATTTACGAGTGCAAAACGTGCGGCGCCATGTTCACCAACTCTGGCAATTTAATTGTACACCTGAGGAGTCTGAACCATGAGGCATCCGAGCTAGCAAACTACTTCCAGAGCAGGTGAGGAGTGCGGGGGTGCTGACCCCCATTATTTACTCAGATCTCACCTACTCAGGTGAATTAGAAAATAACTATATTTAGGTTCTAATACCTGAGGCTCATTTGACTTTGGTTGTGAAGAACGGATTTTGAGATGATTGCAGTTGATTTGAATGTTCAGATCAAGTGTACCTGAAGTTTTGGGCTTTTGTTCATTGGAGAGTTTTTATTTTACTTACTTAAAGGAATATTTAGACACTTTGGAATATATATTTAACATTATTCTTCCCAAAAGTCAGATGAAGAGGTTGACAGCACTCTCATATCTGTAAGGTAAATATGAATCTGGAGCCAACAGCAGCTTTATGACAGCAACAGCAAAACAGCAAGCCTGACTCAATCTGCCATCAGCTTCTTTAAAGTTCACTAATAAACACATATCTCATTTTTTAATCAACAAAAGCTGAAGTGAAAAGTTGGAGTTATGTGTCTTGGCTGCGTGAATTGGAGTTCTTACAGCTCAATCAAGATATTAGTGTTAACATGTGAACTTCAGAGAAGACTGTCCGTGGATTTTGTGCCTCTTGAATAGAGGCTGTTGAGCTGTTTCCTTGGTTTCTGACTATAGAATGGATATATAATCAATAAATAATTCAATATGAGAGTGATGTCAGTCTTTGCTAACTCTTTGCAAGAAGTTGAATGAGCGCATTCAACAAAACCCTGAACTATTTCTGTAACATTCATCATTGAGAGGAGATAGCAAATACCTCAAGCATGATTTGACTTTTTGACTAAATTCCACAAGATGTGACAATGAATAGGTAATTTTATTTAAAATTGAGAGAGTGGCGTAAACCAGTTTTCTGAAACACTTTTTATATTTCAGCGTTATTTAGAATCACACTTTTTATAGTCCTGCACTTTGTTCACGAGAGTGAACAACTTTTATTCTGTTTGTAGATTTGTTTCTATTTGAAATAATTTTCCTCAACCCAGATAGACTGAGTTGCTTGTGTGTTATTATTTACCAAACCTTTCCACTTTTTGACTTTACTAAATTGTGGTTCTCACAGGTCAGAAGGACTTTTAACAGGCTATTGACTCCTCAAAGGTTTTTTAGTAAAAGGCCTGAGCCTGAGATCATTATATGGAAACTGACTATCCAGTGACTCTGTTGACTCCCATTCATCATATAAAAAGATTAGTTTACTTTCACTGTATTTGTCCCCAAGTTGCTGATTGCTGGTGCTGTTTGTCAGGTTCAGATGTTTTCTGTGCCACATAAGACAGTAACACAGGACCTCAACTAATAACTCTGAATAATGAGTGACTTTAGTTTGGAACCATGGTCACTCAAATTTTAGAGCCTCAGTCATTGGAATTCAAGTGTACTTAATGAAAACCAATCAATGTCTCAGATTATTTTGATGCATAGATCAAACGATGCAGCATTTTAAAAGAGTGTGAGGCAGAACAAGCACAGATATTCTATATTTAGTTTTTAATCAGACATTATCCGAACCATTTCTAATCCCGTCGTTGTCCTCATCTCCTCCTCTAATTTACTTGTGCTAAACTTTTTTGCAAACAAATGATTGCCAAAATAATTTGAGTTAAATCAGCTAAATCAAATAAAAGAATGTATGTGGCATGGATTTTTAATTGGTGAAATTCTTAACAGTCAGTCTCCAGTTTTATATTTATAAAAAAAAAGGTATATAATAATGACTAAAATTGGTGTATTTAAGTTGCCCTTGGTCAGTACACTTGTTCTCAATCAGATGATAAATTTGAAGACAGAAAACTCAGATCTGAGCATTTGGGACACTGAGTAAAAGGAGATAGTCCAAGTTGAAGAGATCTCACTAACTAAAGAGGCCATTTAGGTGATATTTGTTATGTTGTTGTTTCATCTCAGGCCTGAGAGAAAAAAAATTACAATTTCCTACAGTATTTTCAAAATCTTGTACCATATCAGTAATCCTCTGATTACTAAAATGGTCTTTCTAAATGATGTTTTCAGTTGCTGATATAATTCAACCTATTATGGCAATGATAACAAGAAAATAACCATTCCAACACACATATTACCAAACATTGTGTATATCTTTGAATTGATTTAGTTTTTCTTCAGATTAAGTTTTTACAGGACAGATGTCAGATGTGATAAATTATGATAAACTGTTTTTGTAATCAAGCTAATTATGTCAAGATTATAGTTAAACTACATCATAAATTGTCTATATCATGTCCTCCGTGCCCTCTTGTAGATATTTCAATATTTGCACTGCATTGACAATGGAGTTGTGTTGCAGAAACCAAATCATGCACAGTGAACTCAACAAATTCTCTTGATTCTTGCAGTGATTTCCTCGTGCCCGACTACCTGAGCCAGGTGCAGGAGGAGGAGGAGGTGCTGGGAGTCCAGTATGAGCTGGAGGAGTCCCAGCATCACCCCGTCTACCCAGGCAGCACCTCCACCACCACTGCCACCTCATCCTCCTCCTCAGTCCAGATGCCCGTCATCTCCCAGGTCTCCTCCTCTACCCAGAATTGTGAGAGTTCCTCCGGCTTCCTTTCACCCGAGCCACTGGATCCCATGGAAGCCCAAGCCTCCCTCAAGATGGACACTGACGAGACGACAGAGGAGACCAAGATGGACAACAGTCTAGGTGGCAGTTCCCCAGAGGTGTTTGAAGAAGTGCAGAAGCAGCACGCCCAGGCCAAGGAGATGGTTTCTATTACTATAGAATGATTCAAGTCTTGTACTTGCTCATCATGTCTTACTTTGCAGCCACGTCATATGGGAATATCTGCCGGAGCGCCGCGATGGCTGCAGGGACGACTGGACATTTGTAAATGTTGAAACGTCATCATGTGAAGCCATCGAGACACCATGATAAAAGTTACCTGAAGAATTCAGTTGCCTTAGTTTTGCTTTCCACATGAAAGTCAGATGCACTTATTTGAGTTAATGTTTTACACCAAACCAATTCCAGCAAGGTAAATGATCATTTTCTTTGTCCTCTTTGCAATTACGATATAATTTGGCGATGTGAGATTTCAGTAGATCAAACTCTGGGTTCAGTTTGTCCCCTAACCCGAATTATCTCCTGAATAAGCATGTCAGCAGTATTTCTGAAGAGTCATTCTTCGGAAGGTAGTTTTTTCCCATATGACATGAATGCAGCACTAGGTAAAATCATTTCTGTGTCAGCAAATTTGAGGTCTGTTATAAATCCAAGCCTTGCCCTATTTTTGGAAAGTGCCTGAGTTCCCATTTTAACAAAGTAACGTAGAGAGGAGGAAGAGGTCTTGACTTTGCCAACAGTAACAAATCAAGTCTGCAAACTGAACTAAAGAAAAAAAACATACTTGTATTTCATTTGTTGTGATAAGGCTAGTTTGTATGGGCAGAAACTCTGTTATTCCTTCAGTGCCGTCGCTATAGGCAAACTGTTAAATGTCAATATTATCTATATTGCAATAGCTTGTTCTGTAGTTTTACTATTTGAATGCTGTGTATGTTGGGTGTTGTGACATATATGTCAGGTGTGTGTATGTGCATTTTTCAAAATCAATATCAAGACAGAACATTTCAATTTCAAATGTCTAAATCTTGAAATGATACTGTCAGAGTATTCCCTTTAGATGTTTGTGTAGTATATGATTTTTCTGACCTATGACAAGTATTTTTTTAATCTCTAATGAACACTGTTGTTAAATCAAACCTAAACTCACAGTTTAGAAAAAGAGAAACTCAGATAAGCACTGATGCATTTTTTTGTTTTGAAACAAACAAACAAATGTCTAAATATGACCAAATTTTTATGTCAGAAGAATTTAAAATTTGGAGTTTGAAAGTGCGGTCCCAAATGGGTTCTAAGATGTGGTAATGTAGCATTTCATCCTAGTTGAAGTTGGGTCTGCTTTTCATTTTGAACACACTTTGTAACAGATATTGATTGATATTGATATCTGATTCAGAATATGGTTATCCTGATTAACCAAGGTACACTGCTGATGTTCTAAGACGTTGCATGACTGTTGAAGTGATGTTTAAATAAGGTACAACGTGATTGTCTTTTCTTTTTTTTTACCTCTTATCCTTGAGTGAATGTTTTTTCTGGATGATAACCCAAGAATATTACATTTCCTCAAAAGTGTGGATGATCCACCAGCAGATTTTAAACAGAAAAGTTACTCTGTGAAAATATTCCTGACTAAAATGTAGCTGTAAACCTGCAGCAGTGAGTGCAGGCAGATTGTGAAGGCTGTCTGTGACGGCCAGTTTTCATTCAGAAACTCCCAGTACAAGGATGTTTGGTCACGTTGTGTTAAAATATAGCTTTGGAAGGAGCAGGAGTGTGCTGTCGTGTGAATGCAAATACTGTGAGATGAATCATTCTAAATGATAAGTTAAAAGTTGCCGTGTTAGAGGTAAGAGCTTAACCTTCACTTTGAACTGTTTGGCAGTTTCTGATTTCATTCTATGTTTTATGCTGATTTTAGGTCAAACCTCCAACTCCTGTTACCTGTGTTCCTGAGTTGTGCCTGTATTTAGAGAAGATAATGATGCTCACGGCCATGATCCATGAGTTGAAAGCTACTTACTGTGAATGGGTTTCTTGTTGAGTGAAAGCTTTTATTTTCTGTTGCCCCCTGAAAGTAGTGCTAATGGCCCACATGTAGGATTCTCACAGCGGGATGTAAGCCCTCTCACGAAGGGTTGATTGTAAATGTAAAGATGACTATTGCTGTGAGAAGGGCTTGAATATTAAAGACAGTGTCCCATTCATTGCAATCCATTGAGACCTATCTTAAAAAGAGCTTGTGTTACCCCGCCCAAGCCTGTCCGTCACTTTTTTCAAAGTTGTGCCATTTGCCCTTTTTGTCTGGGTACATATCAAGCTTTTTCCTACAGGACCAAATGTCCTCTGTCTCATTGGGGATTTGCCGTGGCAATCAGTATCTGCACATATTAAAAGAAAGAGATAATCATTTCAAGTGGTCCATGCTATTTAGCAAAGGGTTCCTGCTGTTTCGGCCCTGAAAACACTGTATGATGTTGTGCTTTTAAGAGGCTAGCCTTAGTAAATGGACCTATTAACTCAAGTTGCACAATATCGAAATTTTAAAAATGTTTTCTATTCTCCATTTGTACGTCATGCTTTTCATGTCGTGTTCGGCGTCTGTATAAAAAAGTTTTTATAATGAAATGCTGCTGTTTGTTGAAACGCAAAGTGCCCAAAATATTTTTGTGAACCAATGGTGTGCAATAAATGGACAGGTGGTGTTTTCAAAGTTTTGATTTTGTCTTTGGAATGATGAATTATATTATATATATATATATATATATAAAAAAAAGAAAAGAATGTATCATTTTGTTTCATTCAAATGTGACTGAAGGTGAATCAAGTAGGCGAGGACCCCATTTGATCTGTGAAACAAGGAACAAGGCTTTGATATTTAAAGACTGGTTCTGTTCAGCTCCTTTCTTTTTGTTTCTAACGTTGCATGTTCATATTGTTGTGTGAAGTGGAGAGCATGTGTTCAGTTGGTGATCCGTTCCGTCAAGGCCTTATTTGTCGATGACTCCTCATCCAGCAGAGCTTGGATCAGTTGTTCTGCATGCCCTCTTATTTTCTGTACGTTATCCCTTTTATGTGCAATGTTTGAAAATATCTTGATTATATACAAGACATGCCTTTTCAATATACACTCAATGTTGTATATGTTTTCTAGTCCTTAAGGTTTATTTAGAAGGTGGAAAATATAAGAAAAAAAACTGGTAGCTCTTCATAACAGCATATATATTTTTGGTGACTTTTGTATGGGTGCTGTTTCATGGCACCTTTGGATAATCTTGTTAAATGTGAATAGAACACCTTCGTCTGGGAGTAGGGGGCATTGGTAGTCTTCACTTTGTGACTGTCTGCAGTGTGTGTATATGTTTATATATATATATACACATATATATATATAAATAAATTTGCAGTATGTACACTCATACAATGTTGCGTATTCTTTATACTGTAGGCTACTTGATGACAACCTGCTTTGAGACAGATGTTGTATTTTGTGTCTTTGATACTGTATTTAAACTGAAGTTTGGAGAAACTGTACAAAAACATCCCAGATAGCAATGCAACCTGCACATTGAATTGGGAGAAGTGATGTTTGTGCTGTTGAGTGTTTAAACTGGATCATATTCCACAGCTGGCTTTTCAAAACTGACAAGACCACTCTGTATTTTTCGGGTTTATGGTTGTTCTGAATCTTTACTAGTGTCCTGGCTTTGCAGTCCTGTTGTTACTAAAAAAGAGTCACTTTTGTAAAAGTATAAAATATAAATAAAAACAAACAAAAGTCAGAATAAGTCTAAAACTTGTCTGAAGTTATTTGTTGCTGCAATATATTTCAGTTTAATGTGAACTTACTTCTGCATCATCACAAATCCAACATCGTTTTATTAAGAGCACAATTCAATCGAGTAGATGAGCAAACTTCAGATGATGTTTTTTATTATGAGTTTGTTTCAGGAACCAAACCCCAGCAGTCAAACTACATGTCACCCCCCAACCCCGAGAGGCCATCTGATCAGATGAGCCCACTCTTGAAGACTCTTGGTAGCTTTGGTTGATCACAGAATTAAAAAGGAGGAGTTTGTCCCCCATCTCTCACAGTGTAGTCGACTATGAAGCAATTGCTTCGCAGCTAGCATGCCGGGGGAAAATAATGATGCCATCAATAACCATCCAACTTTATCAAGACAGACTTTTTTGACAAAGGCTTTCAAGGCCATTCCTGAAGTATTATTTTCTTCTTTGGCAGCTCTTACCTTCATTAGACAGCAGACAGTGAGGCGAGGGAGGAAGAGATGATTCTCTGCAGCGAAGGTCCCCAGCCAGATTTAAAGTAGGAACATTTGTGGTTACATGGTCAGTGTCTTACAGCCCTAAGCCACCAGGACAGGCCAGAATCCTTCAAAAATAACCATTCTCTGCAGGAGTTTGGATCAGGCCACAGTCCCACAGAGGTTCTGAGGCTCCTGTAAGGATTTAAACATCATTATTATGCTCGGGAACATTAATTTCTTTAACATCACAAGCTCCATGCAGGCAACATGCCAAGAGTAATAAAGTCCCTCAAAGTAAACACTGAATAAATGGGTCTCATCTGTACTGCTCCCTATCACTATTTCTCAACTTGTAGTTTTTGTCCCTTCAGAGGGCCGATACCGATGTTCAGTGTTGGCTCACAGATAGCTGTAATCCAATCAGACCAGACGTCGCATCAATCTTAGCCAATCATTTTGCTGCCTAACCTGGCCCCACCTCCTCCCCAATCAATCCCAGTCTCCATCAGTAGAGCTATCCTCAACTTCTCTACCTCCCATCAACCACCACCAGTGTCTTGGCCTTGGGGAGGGGGGGTTCCTATACAACACACAGCCTCAGCCCCTTTAAATCATGATGACATGCATGACCCACCTCCGCCCCAGTCTCCTCCGGTCTTCAGCAGAATCATCATCACCTCATCTGGATCCTCAACCACCACCAATGTCTAGACCCCGGGGGGGAACTCCTGTACTGAGGTTATGCTTCACCTCCATTTAGTCCCGATGACATCACATAGGGGTCTAATACGCCGAATGACTATAACATTCACATCACTTTCTGAGCACATGTCAATAAATGTTGTTAAAACGATGCATCAAAGTCTCTCCTGATTTAAATGATATTTGCTCCTTCACAGACTCGTATTTTACCAAATTCCAAATAAAATCAACAACCTCATAAAAGTTAATACAACACACACAGACACACAACCACAAAGCAATTGTAAGTTCTGAGAACAGAAATGTTTCGTGTCAGCATTTTTTTGCATCTGACTTTTATTAGGAGCATTTTTTAATATTAGAGAGAATCTATTGACAGGATTGGAATGAATTGAACCTTGTAAAGTGCACACTTTTGGATGGTGCAGTTACGCTTCCTCCACGTGACCGTTTGTCTGAGGACAGTAAACCGAGCAGAGGCTTTGTTTTATCCCCAGATGTTCCTATATTCCAAACTCGATCTGTGATGCAGATTAAACTCACACACACTGTGGTTCCAGACATACTGTTCCTATTAATGTGTTACACTTAATAGGCCGAGACTAATGTTGTACAAACCTTATTTACTCCTTTCTGAGTCCTCTGAGGGCACCACATATATGGAAAAAGTCCAGAACAACATCAAGTAACTTGTGTGCTTTCTTCAGTGTCCATCGAGACTTCTCATTAGTGGACAACTTGAATGCAAAAAACAAAACACCACACCACCACAAAGATGCCCTACAAATATACAATCACTTCTGAAGTGACAGACAACAGATACAGACAATGAAACGTATATATATCATTTCATATTTATGTTTTTTTTCATCCAACATTAGGATATTATGAAGCTAACTGTGCATTGAAGATAGCCTTAACGCTGGGTCATTTAGCTATCATTAGTCAATGAGATCAACATAATAATTATTATCAGGGCCCGAGCACTGACAGGCACTGACAGACTATTGAAACTGTAAGGAATATTATCATCATTTAATTTAATGAATTTTTTTAATTAAATTATATTGAATTTATTTTCTAAATATTATATATTTTTTTTAGTTTTTCAATCTACATAGTGTAAGATATTGTGCAATTCATAGGTGGTGGAGGTCCTGCCAATTTGAGTGGGTCAATATATTGCCAAGGAACCTTGAGCATGCAGATGGGGGAGAGTTAAGGATTACATTAAGGATTGGATTACTCGTTGATTACCATGATAAACCAAGCACAGGAAGAAGATGGCCAAATTACTGTGTGTTTGTGTCTGTGTCATTCTGTGCTGCTTTGATACACATTTTCTACTTCATATATTTGACAGCCTTACTTAAAAGTTACTTTTATATATTTGGATTTTAGATACTGGATGATTTCACATGTTTTAAAAACCTATTGTTAGAGAATAACCCAGTAGTTTCCAACCTTGGCTTCTGACGACCTTCCAAGAATCACAGTGTGGGTCACATTTAATTTAATATATTTCTGAAAATGCCTGCAAAAACCTTCTAGTTTATATTCGGTGATCAAATAAATGACATATTGTTCCAATTACACAAGGAGTAAGGGTCACTCATTAGTCATTAATCAAATCAAACCTCCGGCCTCCTGAACTTTTACTTTGAAGGGGAGCTGTCTCTCTGTCCCCCTCTGGATGTCCTCGTTCATGTTGAGCTTCTCAGGTTGACTTCCACTTCATGCACAAACCAGGTGAGGCCTCACTACTGCATGAATCTACAACAACAACTAATCCCTGGTTATTATTATTATTTAAAATTTAGAGCCAACAAACCTAATACATTTGCTTGATACATATTGTAAAAGTTATTGATATGGTAATATAGGCCCTTCTTTCTCTCTTTTGTTGTAGCCCTCTTCGCCTAAAGAGGAAGACTAAGAAAGAAAAAAAAATCCAAAACACACGAACCCAATCACAAATTTGCTGTGTGGCCTTATGAAAAAAATCTGATGGAATTAAAACTTCACAAACAGAGAGATTATCTGCCAGTGAAGACGATGGTGTTACTGATGAAGCAACAACCTACCTACCTTGCGATGTCTTGTTCTATGGCAGGCCAGTAAAAACAGCTAATTATGTCCTTGTGAGTGTTTTCCACTCCACAGAGCCCACCAGGGGAGTTAGTGTGGGGCTTCACACGTATGCCATGAGCCTCTTGTGGAGACATGAGCACTGTGGTCGGGATCTGTCTGCCATCTCTTCTCCTCTGGCAGACATAGTGAAGTTCATTACCAGGGGAGAATTGAACTTTTGGCCAAAGAGAATTCTTCAGCAAACAAACCACAAGTCCCAGGTATTAAATGAGTTACTTACCCTTCATGATGAAGTATTCACCTCTTCTTTTTTATATAATACTGGGTATCAGGTGGAGGCTGGCCATATACTAGTAATTCCAGAGCTTTCTCCTGGGCCATTTAACATCCTTTCAACTGTTTTATAAGTGTGTGGTATCTGGTATCTTTACTTTATAGGCAGCTCAATTATGGGTTTAATGAGAAGCAGGATTGGAAAGAATGCTGGAAAGACATTTTACTCTAGTAGAAGTAAAATTACCTGTTCTCAGATAAAAGCACCAAGACAGTAAAAAACTACTCTGACTTTATGTTACTGTGGTGCATTCAGTAGAGGCTCCCAGGCCAATACACATTGATATTCAAATATATACATTGTTGTATAGACCTACAACTGATCGCTGATAAACCATTACCCTTCAGGGTCATGCAGTATGGCTACAGAACAAGTCTCGGACTGTCCTGGAGTGGCCCAGCCAAAGCCCAGATTTAAACCCTATAGAACATCTGTGCAGAGAGCTGATCATGGCAGCTCACACACGTTTCCAATCTGATCTGAGAGAACTGGAGAGGAGCTGCCAGGAATAACGAGATAAACTGCACAACTCCAGGTGTACACAGTTTGTAGAGACTCACCCAGGAAGACTCAAACTGTGTCTGCTGCCAATGGAGCTGCTGCAAATAACTGGATTAAAGATCTGAATACTTTTTGGGGGATTAACTTGAAAGATAAAAATTGTGTTTATATCTGTCACATCCAGAAGTTCTCTGATGACACAGCCGTCGTTGGTCATGTATCGGAAGGCAACGAACTGGAATATAGGGAGGACATCACCGACTTTGTCCACTGGTGTAAACTGAATCACCTTTACATCAACGCTAACAAGTCAAAAGAGATGGTGAGAGACATCGGCAGGAAGTCGCCCCAGACTACACAGGTGAGCGTCCAGGTAGTGGATATTGAGATTGTGAAGGACTATAGATACCTGGGTGTTCACCTCAATAACAATCTGGACTGGTCCACACAAACCGAGGTCCTGTACAAGAGGGGCCAGAGTCGCCTCCATCCACTGAGGAGACTGAGGTCCTTCGGAGTGTGCGGGACACTGCCAAGGAATCTTTATGACACTGTGGTGGCTTCCGGAGTGTTCTATGCCATTGTCTGCCAGGGATGTGGATGCACTGAGAAGGACAGAAAAAGACTTGATAAACTGGTTCAGAGAGACAGCTCGCTCTTGGACTGCCCTCTGGATCCTACTAGCAAAGTTGAATTCAATCATGGACAACGCCTCTCACCCCCACATGACGCCGTGGGGGCCCTTAGCAGCTCTTTCAGCAGCAGACTGCTCCACCCACGGTGCAAGAAGGAACACTTCTTCTGCAGGTCCTTCATTCCCACTGCTGTCCGACTGTACAACACCATCCACAACGTTCAATAAAAAATGCTGCTTTGGTCATGTTTACTTACACAATTTGCACAATTGTTTTCGTTTGCTAAATTTGTTGTACTATTTTGCACTACTTTTAAAAGCAAGAGTTTCACATTAGTTTGTTTACAACCGTCTCACTCTTATGTATGAAAGAATATTTTCTTGCCATGTACTATTCATCCTGTGAGTACAGGATGTTTAGTTTTTTTTAATTTATTTCTAGATTTTAACTCTTTATTTTTATTCTATTGTCCTCTTCTATATTTCTGTATTCTGTTGTCTGCCTCAATCTGACCTGCCTGCTGCAGTAGCAAGTGAACTTCCCCGATGTATGGATAAATAAAGTTCTCTCTAATATAATGTTAAACTTCAGACATTTGCAACATGAGGCATAAACAGCTCAGTGGTCCCCAGCACCTGAGGACGCTGCTCCTCAGTTCAGTGGTGCCACTGCCTCTCCAGCAAAACAAAGCCTGAGCCAACACACAACTTGTTTTTTGCTAATCATGTGCAGTCTCACGGAGCAGCTCAGAGGAATACATCTGTTTCTCCTTCTTTTGATTTTCTTGTTTTTTTTAGATAATGAAATATAACTTCTCCCCTTGATTTGACGACTGCTGTTGCCAAAGCTAACTATAATATTTTTCTTTGATTTACCCACAGTGTGAACTTGGGTCACTTGCTTAACAGACCTCTGGAGTTCAGTACACAAATCAAATTTATAAAGGTTTAAGAACAGTCACTGCACTAATGTAAACATTGACATTTGGGTAAATAATGTGAATAAGTTCATGAATATTATTTACAAAATAACACACAGTGTATGTCTTTCTGAATATAGGTACAGGATGTATGGCTCTGATCAGTTACTACAGCAGTAATGTGTAGTAATCCTGGTGTACTGGTTTTGTCTGAGCAGATTTAAGGGAAAATGTAAACCTGTAACCTTTGTGATGTGGTAGCACAGGAGATTGACATCATGAATGTGCAGCTGAGAAATCTGCAGAGATGATGTGATGGATTTCAAAGCAACTGGACTTCATACCTAGTACTGTACTAGGTTAATTTAATACATAATAGGAATATTTATCAGTAATGAAGACAAAAGGGGCAAATACTTTAAATAGACATTTATTGAGATATGCAACATCAATCCATCCTCACTGGAGTGGGACCAGTGTGAGTCAGGACAGGGAACATGATCTTCATGCATGGATACAGATGAATGTGTTACACATTCATCTGTAATCATCAAGTCATCAATAATTATCTGTTGCAGTGAATGAGGAAGACCTCAACAGCTGCTTTTCTTCATCAGGAGAAGGGGGAAAAGAAGTAGATAAAGAATACCAAAGTGGCCCTACTGTTGACACACCATATGGTAGAATGAGAATTTATTTAAAAAAAAATACAATTGTGTGACAAAGGTTATTATAAATGTAAAATGAACAATTAAGTGTGTAAATTGCTTTTATTTTTACATTGTAAAGTTGCAGATGTGATCAAACAAAAGCAGCAATTCTGTATTCGGATGATGAACCTGAAATGTATTTTCTTTAAGTCTTCTGAGTGCCACCACTGTCATATCATAAAGTCGGTTGGCTTTGCGGCTATCAACATTCTTCGTTATTCAGGCATGTTACTAAAAGTGGTGAGTGGTGTGTATCTTTCATACATCTTCCAGATATCAGACTCTTCCTATCTACTGTATTGTTGTAGTTCATCACTGGACTTGACAGTGGAGACGTCAATGTGAGGCACGGCCGTCAGATTGTCTAGTATTGGAAACCAGGGCTATATTTTCAGTCCTGAAGATTTACAGGATGTTGCTCCAACATGAACTGAACCTTGAATCCAGATATTATGAATGTATCACTATTTCAAAGTAACATTCATCTCACGGCGGACGTAGGGAGGGAATCTTCATCGAGGGAACATCACGCACATGTGTGTTGCATCAATCTGTTTCATAAGTTACTTTTTTAAATATTCCTGGAAATATTTGATGAAAAGACACAGATTGGTGACATTGTGTTTTGGGGATGATGATGAGCAAGCTGAAGTTAATCTATTCCATCACGCGGAGCCAGAACTTTGTTGCTTTTGGCGTCTGGTTGATTGTAGATTCATCTGAGAAAATTCATCCCTACACACCAAATTTTTTTTCCCAAGATGAGGACAATTGCTTCAAATTTAGAAAACATGTTGTTTTTTTAAATAATAAAGAAATACACAGTATATGATTACAGCTGCAGCTTAATCTTAAATTATGAAAAAGTTAAGTCCAGGTGCATTGTCTCTGCTGGGAGGAGGCGGGTGGATGAAAACTACAACTGCTGGATCATGAAGCCCATCATTCACCCCCACCTCACCCAGAATGCATTGCTTCGATTATAGCCCCATTGTATAACGCTGGGCTCTTAATTTGTTCCTTTTAAACTTTAATAGCAGAGCCAAAAGAATGAGAGTCTTTTACCGCAGATGCATTTAGGACTTGTTTACATTTTGGACTTATCTGTTGGCGAGCGTGGCCAGAGGGGGATTTTAGTCAAACCGGATACAGCAGTTTGTGAGGAGAGTGATAATGCGGGGTCGAGTCCCCTGCCAGGAAAAATAAAACACACTGCATGACTAATACACGTCATACATTCCTAATCAATGGAAGAGGTTGGATTCAATGGAATATTCCACAAATCACATCCTTGCCAGCTTCATTAGGCCTTTGTATCCACAGAAAAACAATGGTTAGACATTCAGAACGCTGCATTTCAGAAGTGACCCCAGGCCTGGGTAATGTCACTGGCCCTTCACGCGGCTGACAACGCGCAGTCAGGCCAAAAGGTGCCTACATTTGTTCCTTTATTTTCCCCGGATTCAAGCACGTGATGACAGCCATCTGACATTGTTGATAAGTATTTCTTCCTTTTCCACAGTTCGGTCCGTGCCCGTCCGTGATACCAGACACCTGCTCATAGTAGCAACAAGAAAATCACTTTGTCCACCTACAGCATGATGTCATTTTCCGTCCATTTCTGATGAGCTTCTCAGCACTTCACTTGATGTTTGATTCTTTCCACTACAGCTCGGAATTTATTCTGTTCTCTGGTTTTTGGAAAAGCTTCCTTTTGGCCAGACACGGAACATCCAGCCTTCATTCCAGTGTAAATTCCTGGGAATCACGTGACGTTTCTCAGTGTTGCAGGAGGATGAGGAGGTAAACACGTGAGAGGGCTGTACGGAGGGCTTGTACGTATGAACCAATGGTTTAAACTCTCCACCCTGTATGTATTACTGTCACTGACTAATATTCAGGCATTCTGCTGTCACTGGAGACCCATATTTGAACTGTTAGCTCAAACCCTTACATTAATCATCACAAGTTTATTTGTACAGCACATTCCAACAGCAGCAACAAAATTCAGAGTGCTATAGATGAGATTTTTAAAGCATCACGATCAAAATGTAAAAGACAACACAAGACAACACAAAAATAAAACAAAATAAAAATAAATACAGAGCTAGAATTGCAACAGACCTGCGGTTCTCATGGAGCTTGTCCCAGATTTGTGGAGCATACAATTTAATGCTCCACATATCTTGGACAAGTTTAATTTCCCACACCTCCAACATCAGAGCACTCTGAAGATTGTGTGTCAGGTCTGGTGCAGGTGTTCATTTCCCCATAGAATGATTTTCAATAACATTTCCTTTCCCTTAAAGTTTCTTCCAGCACCATCATCAGGTTTAAAATCAGTTTCTGCAAGCCATCCAACCAGTTGCGTAATGAAATCAACCATTATTGCAACGACTTCCTCTCCCAATCCTATTTCTGTGAAAGGAGAGTTATTTCCCATACACAGGGTAAAGCTGTTAAAACAGTAGTTTGCAAGAATGTCTGCTTTAACCTGTGTGACATTGTCACTTAAAAAAAAAGAGTCTGAAACGGCTGTGTGTTTAAACTGACCCATTCCATCAGGCAAAAACAGTTCCATGTGTTTCTGTGCTTTTACATAAGACTTGCAGAAAGGAGCACTTAGTTTTCAGCAGGACGCTGCAGTGTGAAGTAACACCGGAGAGATTAGATGACGGCAGACTGTAATATATACCCTCAAGTATATTTTTCTTCATTTTTTATCTTAAATGTGCCTTTAATGTGTTGACTTTGTTTAATTTACTTGATTGCATCTGTTATCTCGTTCTCCTCCAGTATAATTAATGGTGCAACAAGCACTTTAGTAGGATACATAAAATCATGCAGACACAGCTCAGGAGCCAAGACGGAAAGAAATTAATATTTACTGTCACATGCTTGTTGGTGCCAGAGAAGTATTTGTGAAGCTGCTGATCTCCTGGGATTTTTACACACAACTAGAGATTTTACTCTAAATAGAGACAAAAACAACAAGACAACTTTGAGCAGCAGTTCAGTGTTGACTAGAGAGATCAGAGGGAAATGGTCAGACTGGTTGAAGCTGAGTGAAAGGCTGCAGTAACTCAGATAACCACTGTTACCACTGTGGTGATCAGATAAGCATCTCAGTTTACTGTAAACAGCCCATCCAACATTGAAGTGGATGATCTACAACCACAGAGACCACAACAGGTTCCTCTCCTGTCAGCCGTGAGCAGAGATGTGAAGCTGCAGGGACTCACACTCAACAACACTGGACAGTTGAAGCTTGGAAAACCTTGCCTGCTCTGATGAATGTGGATTTCTGCTGAGGCTGCAGATGGCAGAGTCACAAACTGGAGTCAACAACATGAATCTATGGAGCCAACCTGCCTTGTGTCAACAGTCCAGACTGCTGGTGGTGTGAGGAATCTCTTCTTTTGGCATTTTGTGTCTTAATGCTAATTAATCAAGGTTTGAATGTCACAGTCTAAGAAGTGTGGCCGACCGTGTTCATCTCTTTATGGCTGTAGTTTACCAATTTCTAATGGATACTTCCAGCAGGATAATGATCCATGTCACAAAGTTGAAGTCTCAAACTGGTTTCATGAACAGTGAGACAGTGAGTGAACTTCAGTGACCTCCTCAGTCACCGGATGTGGATCCAGTAGAACCTTTGTGATGAGGTAGAACAGGAGATTGACGGCATGAATGTGCAGCTGACAAATCTGAAGGGATGATGTGATGCATTTCAAAGCAAACAGAGTTCATACCTAGTACTGTACAAGTATGGTGTTTACAATGCTCAGTGAATGTTAGTGACACAGAAGTTTGATTCTAGTACATTGTATGTGACAGGTGAAGTTAATCAATAGGAATATTGTTTAGAGCAGCTTCAAACATTGTTGACGTGGTAATGGAGAAATCATTCTGGTTGATCAAAACGTGCATCCCATTTCCATGGCTTTCACCTAGTTGGCCCAGATCTGGTATCAGGAAAACCCTGATACATCAAAAGACTTTCAAATAATAATAATAATAATAATATACCTAAATTCCAAATTCAAGTCTTTTGATGTTAAAATATCCTCCAACTATTTCCATATTTAACAATCATCCAATCTAGTTTTTAGTTTTAACCCATTTGCTGCTGTTGATTTCTACACTATGATGATCTAGAGTTATCTATGCATAAACATAATGTAGATAAATGAGGATAATGTATAAATTAGGTTATTTTTTTTTCTCTTTTTTTTAATGTAGGATGATATATATATATATATATACATGTTGCTTAGTTCAATACCAAACTTACCCAAGAAACTTGAAAAAATAGTGTCAGGCCTGCTGACCCCTTTAGCTTCAGATGATACACTCTACACCACTACTGCTCCATCTTGTCTCTGTTCTGCAGATGTTTGGCAATTTGAGCCTCTTAAATGTCAAATATCTTTGGAACATTACAGTGATGTCCTTGCATTGTAGAGTAAGACATATCTAATAGTACTCCTAGGTGCTTGTTATGCAAGCTTGATATATTACTCATGTGACTCTTAATGGAGCCTTTAGTTGGCAAGTGTTTTGCTGTCACTCTACCGTACAGTTTGGTAGCTTAGAACCTGCTCATCTCTGAGTATAATCAACTTTCTAGGAAAAGTGTGTATGGTGATACTGAGTGTTTGGGTGGGGGGAGTGCTGTTCCTTGCTTACTTCCAGGGTTTCCCTGAAGCGTCTTTCCTCAGAATGCTGCCTTATATGGTCTCTTATCATCAGGTTATGGGCTCGTTCTCTGCTTGCCTGCTTATTCACTTCAGCCTCTACATAGACCACGCTCACACAGACAAAGCTTCAGCACTGCAAAACTTTGACTGGCTGCTTACTGCAGAACAACAGCACTACGTGTCAGTAACTGTTCCAGGAGCCTGGATATGCTCAGCGGCGTAATGCCGAACTTACTGCTTTGAAGTGATGCTCTGTTTTGAGGACTCTGGGTGTTCATATGCAAAAGACAGGAGAGCCTCTCCACATAATAATAGTTCTGCAGGCAAAAGATTAAACTTTAGCAAAAGCTTTAAAAGGGTTCATGTGTATACCCCCAGTCTCAGCTATGGTGAGAGGTTGATTTATAAGGCAACATTTTGAGACTTTTCTTTCTGTATATTTTTCTAATCTTTATTACACCCAAGATCATAGAGAGGGTCAGGGCTATTTGTTTCTTGCTATTTGATTTATCATGAGGTGTGTATGAATGTCTTTACACACTATATGGAGAAATCATTTACTCCAAAACTCAACTGTCAAACTCATAGAAGATAAATTGATAGCCGGCAGCAGAATTTGGTTGTAGACACTTGAGGATGGTTCACCTTCCATCAAAGAGACCTCTTCAACTCTTGTTGAGGCCCTGATCACACTCATCTGTAGTGGACCCAATCACAAGGGGACAGCTCTAAGGAGGTTTTAACACAACCAAGGGGCACATCTAAGAACCAACCATTCAGACCACATTCAGAAGTGGCTATGACACCACTTATTACTCCCCTTCAATGCGATCATTTTACCACAGTTGTTTACACTTGGACTCAGGCGACTCCAATGACAACAGTTTTAACAACGGCCAGGACAAACGGATGGTCTGATGCAAAATACCTTGGTCTCTAAACTGGTCTTTCAGAATTGAAGATAATATGTCTTGGAAAAGAGGTCAAACATCTTCAAGTGTGTACAACTGGTGGCCTTCGATTCACCTTTTCCACCTAAAGCCATCTTTAGGTTGATGCCTGTGAAGGTTCCAGTAATCCAGGTCATGTTTTTATAAGAAAAGGTGAATCCAAGGCCACCAGTAGTAGATACTTGAAGATGTGTGCATGGTTCATCCTCTGGGGACCATAAGTGTCTGTATGAAATTATAATAAAGCAATAGTAACTGTGATATTTATCTGTGAAAATAAACTACTAAGTGATCGGATGGTTAAGTATCAGGCTTCAACTCAACAGTAGACATGTTAAAAAACCAAGAGGCAATGACACTTTTTTGTCATGTCCAAATGAAGCTCTGTTGCTAGGGAACAGCAGTAAGGGCATGACTAGCTGGGGATGCTGGTCATGATCCTCTGTAGACCAGACAGTCTATTTCATTTGATCCTTCCCGGTTGAAGGAGGTGGTCTTTATGGGCCCCATCGGCCACGTCCTCTGAAGGAGGTGGCCACTGAATTGGGACACAACTACAGCCTACATCCACCAGGGAGGGGAGGATAATGAGGAACGGGTGAAACAAATCGTGACAGGACGCACAACCACACTGGCGGGAAACATGAGAAAGGGAAAGATGAGATGAGAGGACAAGGACAAGAGGAGGATATTACACACACCAGTCTCACAGGTTGTTGTCGTCACATTACCGATTATGAGATAGACTAATGAAATGATGTGTAACATGGTGTGGTGTCAAAATGGCATTACCATTACTGATAAGGAAAAGGGATTGGAACCATAATCAGACTTTTGATGTTTTTTGAGCAGGTGATGTCATGTACCACAAAGGCAGTTAGTGAAATATATAAGTATCAGTACCAGAATTGTAAAAAATGGTAAGCCATTATATCGCCATAATATCTTTTGTGTAACTGATAGTCCATAGAAACTATAAAACCTGAAATCATTCCTCATCATAAACTTTATTAAACAATAAGCTCCTACCATATGTGCAATCATGTGCACCTAAACCCCGCTGACCCAGTATGGTACCATTTATCCACTGTGTAAAGGAAGCCTTTTCCAGTAAAACCACCCCCAACCTGCTCTGCAGTATCACTTACATTAAAGAGCAGAGCTGACATTCATAAAGAGTCGTTTTATTGCCCAGCACTCTGTATCCTGGCAGTGCAGTGCATTATGCTTCTAAACAGACACTATAGAGTAGATGTCTGTAGGTGGGAGTGAGGAGATGCAGCCTGTGGTCTACAGTGCCCGGGGCAAGAGAATGGAGTAGAAAAGCAGTTGTTAGATGCAGATGGTCTTTACTGACTCAAAGAGAGATCAAGGTTGACCTACGAAAGGTGAATGTCAATTCAAAGTTCTTTTGCCAAGAGGGTCCCCAGGAAATAAAATGGCATGGGGTTATATGACAGGCCTGAGCTGTTTTAGGTCTGTGACCTCTGAATGGTCATGTTTGCCTTAATGGTTTTTATATTTTGTGTAATGCACTGTACAGCTGCATATTATTCATACAGGTGGTAGAGACATTTAGTATTCTGTGTAAAGGTAACTGATCCTGGTCTTCATCCTCCATTCATCCTGGTTGCCTTAGATAACTTAAACAGCCCACACTTTAGCCAAAATCTAAACTGTTATCACCGGCTGTTTAAACAGTCTTACTCAAAACAAGACAATTAAAAGTAGCCAGCCAGAGGCTCAATTACAGGTGTGGCTTGAGAAATATGAGGCAACCTTATATTGGTTGGACTCTATGCATGCAGTCATCTGGACGCCTGATTTAATCTGTCTCTATAGTTTTAATACTCCACTAGTCATTAACTGGAGCTGTGAGCTGTTAGTTGTTGGCCCAGGAAATATTTTTTTGTTGTAAATGTCAGCCAGGTGCAGCTGGCAACAAAGCTGATAGACTGACAAAAAACTGTAAAGCTGTAAAACCAAAACACTGACAGAGCTGACGGAATCCTCAGCATTGACTGATTTAGAAGATATAATTTGTACCACATACAGCATCTGGTGGGAGGAGCTAGGTCAGGAGACACCCCAGTGCCCATACAAAACCAAAAGTCAAGGATCATACCATGACTCCCTTCATACCATAAGTCCCAGTGGGACTTTGGCCACTGGTAGAGCCGAGATTGGGAAACATGTGAGACCTTTCTATGGTAAAACCTAAGCCATTGTAGGAGGAGGTTTGCGCGGAGATGGAGGAACCTCACTACAACCGAATAGAGAGTATGTGTAGAAGGCCTGGACCAAGTGGGAGAGTAAAACTGATTAAAAGATCACCTGGGCAGAACTCTGGAAGGCAGAAGGAGACCAATTTTGTCCAGATGGAGTTTGCTGCCAACCTGAGCCCTTGTTGACCGATGTCCTGGTTGACTCAACGTCTTTGGGATATCTGCCAGAAACGTAGCTTAGAATATATAACAAGCTGCTACTCAAAGGACTTTTGTGGTGTAATTTGTACTTGTCAATGGGCAGTAGCAGACCACATCATCACTGACACCAAATAGACTGAACCCAGCAAAGAGTGACAGTTTTTGTCCACATAGGGAGACAACTAAGGTTACTGAGCACGTTTGTAGCTGCTGCACTTTTGCTAGACATGGTCTTGATGTACATGAAACCAAGCAACTAGTTTTGCTACAACTTACTGTTCACCGAAATAGCAGGAGTAAGAGATGCATTTAAGGAATATAGCCAAATATGAAGATCTGTGTGGCTGAGTGTCAAAGGAATTGTTGGAAGGCCCATTCCGAGGAAGCTGAAGTGAGCTGCAGAAGCTTCCCATGCAGACCAAACACGCTTACTGGTCACAAGATGGGACCTGATCACCCTGGCTGGGTCGCCCTGGCTCGTGTGTGTGATCTTTAGACCTGAAGCAGCTGAGGAACCTGGTTTCTTCACTGAAGATGTAACCCCTTTGCACCACAAGGTATATCAAAGTACTTTTTCTCGAGTCTTGCCTGTGTACAGTGAGATCCTAAATATAGCTATAAAAAGTGAAATAATGCTCTATTCATTATGAAAGGATATTGTGTGGCAAGATTTGAGAATTTTGCAAAAAACAAATACATTGTCTGTGAACACTCAACTGATACAATCCATATTGATATTGACTTGCCAAATACATAAATTAACAACATATCTTCATTACATAAGTAAAAAACATAATCTGGTTGCAATTACTCTTCCTCCAAAAACATATTGCGATTTCTAAAAGGGATTGAGCAAGATGTCGGAACATTTCCCATTGCTGGTTTATTTAGAACATATCCAATACTTAATACAATGTGAAACAACTCAATTGACAAACATTGTTTCAGTTTTGAGAACATGTGTTGTGTTACTCGAAAAAGACCAAACCCATAAAAGTGGATAGAATGGCATACTCATGCACAACTTTTACTTGACTTTGACAAGTAAAAATATTTTTGGGAAGTTTAAATCATTAAAATAACAGAATGTTTTGGACAGAATGAATAACATGTTTTGACAATAACAGATAGCTGGCACATGCCTACCCATGTGACCATAAATTCCATATAGTCTGCCACATCCTAGCATTTGACTAACTAATTCTGTAACTAGAGGAGAGCAGTGATCATTTTTAATTTGCTTGCCAGCAGCTGTGTCTTCAGATTCAAAATTAAATTAGGTACTTAAAATAAAATAGAAAAACTTCCATCAAGTCCTGATTCCTGCTATAACCGGTTGCAAGAAGAACGTTTCCAAGGGTATGGGCAGGTCACAAATAACGTAAGCTGAAGGGGAAAGGCTGTAGGCTATAGAGAAAAATAAAAGTTTCCCTGTTTCTCTTCGTGTCCTTTAAAGCCATCTGCACATATGAAAAAACAATCAAGTGACATCTTCTCTGGGATCAGGCCACTTGGTGTGAACAGGAGTCTGTTTCAGCTACTGTGCCTCCTGAAACACAAACAATGCATCTAATCGCAAATGAATGTGAATCATTGTTTCCCCTAAGGGATACAGGTGGCAATGAGTCAGCTCTTTCCTAACCCCAACCAGCTACAGTAGGTTTTGTGTCTGTAGGTGGTAAATCAGAAAATTCTCATTTGCCAACAGTGGCAGTGAAAATCTAAATCCTGAGCATAGTAGAACCTTTAGATGACATAAAAGCATTAGTATAAATTATCTGGCGCAAAAAATGTAAAATGTATTTATAAACTGTCTGGTCGTCTGAGATCATACAGAGTTGAGTGAGATAATGTAATTGATAGAAATAATTGCCAAATAACACATTTGATGAAATGAGCTGGAATGATCATTGGATGATCCAATGTGTTCTAAGAATATGTGTCATTATTAATTTATTCAGTCATCATGGGGCCCAGTTCTCTAAAAGCAGCTGCAGCTGTTAGCTCTGTCAGTCAACATCTTTTGGCTGCACTGTCACAACCGGCTGAAGACTGGACGAGGTAGAGAAATATGAGTTTAAACTAAAATATAAGTGTATTTGAAGAAATCAAAAGAAAACGTAAATGTGGAAATCAAATTAAAACACCAAATGCTTTAAAATCAACAGGGGGAGTGGGAGACAGGCTGAATGCCACCAGCATCTCAAACTCCTCCCACCAGGCTCCTATAAGGGGAGGAATGCCCGTAGAGGCTGGTCACATGACTGACTGATTATGAAGTCATACCATTGGTCAGAGCTGAGGGTTGGAGTTTCCCGGTTGGCCATTGGTCTTCTAAAGTGAACCCATTTCATCACATCGGTCATTGCTCTTTTTACTACATCATTTACTACTATATATTTTTACTTAGACCTTGTTAGTTGACTTACCGTCTTTCCAGACTTCAAAACTGCACCTTGCTTCATGTTTAGCGAGTTTAGAAACATTGTTTAGTAATTCTTCTTTATAAATCCTCACTTTCTGACTCTAAGATGGCATAGGTAACAATATAAATGTAAAAAAAAATGGTATAAAAAGTAATATATAAAATGTGTTTCATGTTTCAGGGTTGTGTGGAAGTGTCATATGTCTGGTATTTTTCATGATCCTTCTTTTTTGTACAAAAACCGGGGATGAGTTGACCATGAAGTCATAGGCAGTTAGCTTTTATTAAAGTTACAGTAATTGGTCACAGAGCAATCTTTCCAAAACAAAATTAAAAGTAATAAACGAACAAACAAAAAAAGTCCTTAATAGTCTTTTTCACTAGAGTGGAAGCTGTTAGCATTTTTCTGATCAGCAGAGGTTTCCAGTGCTGGGGGGTTGGGTGGGGGGGGGGTGAACTGATGACTCACAACTGAGCTATTTCAAGTAATTTCCAAGAATGTGTTATTCTTGTACAAATACTGGGATGAGGTCCTTGGCTGCCCGGCTCCAAAAACTGTATTTGTGATCTGTTGTTTTCGGCTGTTGCTAAGGACACTATCTCTGCTTCACAGGGACTCTGACGTCAAACAATGGTCTCATCTTCCCAGATAACCTTAGCAGAGATCTCACAGGTAGTGCCTGGATAGTTTATCCAGCAGAGGTATGACTAAGTGTGGGTCTGTTTTTTCACTCTGTGGCATCATCATTTCATTCACATTCTGTGACGTCTTTACCTACCCAAGCTGCGAGTGGTTCAACCAGTTCACATCTGCGTTGAAAGCAGGCTCCTAGGGATGACAGATTTGTGACATTAGGCACGTGCTGCAGATATTAAAAGTATGCTTTCACTTTTTCCCTCATTAGTGCACAGCCATTGTCTGCACCGGCTGTGTTTCATAGGACCAATATTTGGAGCATATAAGGGATTTCTTTAAGCGATGCAGCGATTTCCAATCCACCAACCAACTGTCAGGAAAGGGTCTGGAGAATTTTCTTTCCATTCCTTAATGGCAAAGTGTTTCCATTGCAATTCTGGGAAGTCGTGGACCTGACAGCGGGGACAGTAAAACCCCTCTGACACCTGTGACATTTTCCAGTAGTCCTGGTGTCAGCCAGCACATGTGGACAATTTATGGAGGCTAGGAACTCCATATGAGTTTCAGGGAACATGGCAGGGCCTTTTTCATCATGATAGCACAGTCAGTGTTAAGTATTAAAACTTGCCACACAGTGTGAGAATGTAACAAAACCTAAAGTAAACATGACGATCTTTCATTTTGTAAATCATTTTTTATAATCTCCAAATATCCTCTGAAACTCTCTTGGGTAACACATCCATATGCAGTTAACTGCATATATATGTAGGAATTTTGTTTTTTTTATCAATAAAATAATAATAACAATGACAGGGATTCCTTTTTGTTTGTCAATGACTCATCAATACTTTCCAGTCAGATAAAACATATACCATTCAACCATAACATTCACCAAATCAAATGTAAGACTTTTATTGACTGTGTTCATATTCCCACAAGCTAATTATAATCACATAATCAGTTCCTGGACCTGGAGGTAGGATGGCAGGATTGACAAATGAAAAATGATGACTTGAAGTGATTGATCAATCGAAAGTGATTTACAGTTACACTATTCAAGTGCTTTATTTTCATGCTAAAACTAGAATAATTTATTAAACTCAGTTTCAGTGATTCAGCTTCAGCATAATCTCAAATGCCTACCATTATTATTTTTAGATGTTCTGACCCCTTATGTGATTGCAAATGTAATTTTCAGTATAAGAGCATGATTCAATTGTCTTCAGACAATCAGAAGCAAAGTCTTAAAATGTGAGGCCTATAGGTCACAGATTTGACATTTTTTAGGATTATTTCATATTCTTTCTCACTTTACATCCGGCAATGACGACATTAAATTAAATTGGAAATTAGGCTCACAGAGATAGTGAAGCTATGTTGAAAGAATAAGCAGATTAACTGATCCTGTACAGAGCACGATGTAGGTTCATGTTCCTGAAAGCAGTAATGTCCATGTTCAAGGGAATTACAGTCACATAACATTATTTGAATGTTTTTATTTTATCAGACAACATTGAGGTTTTGCTCTCGGTAAATGCACCACTGCTTCCCAGTGATTTGTGGAAGACAGAAAAAAACTAAAGATGGTTGAGTAACAGCTACAATATATCAAAGATAAAAACTGTTAGAGAAGAATGAAAAGACGATTTCTTTTGTGGAACAAAGGTCTCTTCTTGCCAAGACAGCTGTCTGGAGTACACACATTTCCATATATTACAAACTGTATTCCACACACACTGACATTCAAGCATGTTTGTACCTAGGTGTCTGGGATCAGCACAGCAGAAGCACCCCATAAATATTAAATGTGTTTTCCCTCCACATGTTTAGATCACTCCGCCCTGGCTGCTCAACAATAAACTCACATGCTTGTGTTTCATAAAATGTGCGACTGTGTCATTTTTTGGCAGTGTGGAGTGACGTGAAGCCTAGCTCAAATTGATCTATCCATCAGGCTGTCTGCAGAGAGCTCTGCTTGTTGTCCTGGCCGAAGTGCAGTGCGGGGGGAGGTGGAGGAGGGGTAATGAGCCTGCGTCTGGATCCCTCCTCATCTCAGGAATGCGTGCAGGTTCCTCTCCAAAAGTGCTGACGTCAGGAGTGGCCTTGGATTAAAAACAGCCAGTTTATAATAGAGATGATGAGAGGATAGGCTGTGTGTACAGCTGATCTGCTTAAAGGCTCAGCTCAGGTATGTCCACTGCACCAAAGTCATTTCCATGGTTTGAGAACAACCTTTACCTTTTAATCGACTCCTTGTGTAATCTGTCCTTCTCTGTGGGTTTATATGATTACTTATTTGTAGGTCTGAACAATGGCTTTGAATGTCAATGTGTTTTATATCTCTAGAGCAAGATTAGCAACGTGGGAGCAGACACAGTCAACTCTGATAATTGTATTATATTGCATTGTGAGTTTAGAAAATCACTGACATTTGTTTTTATTGTTTGAGATAATTGAATCAGTCATGTCCATTGCATTTCAGCATGTAAGTGCCTTCTTCCCTTAAAACCACAGAAACAACCTGGGTTCAGATTCCAGTTTTTATTTAGAACAATATATCATTATGATCAAATCCAACAATGGACTGATCCTATTAATGTGTGTGTGTTCATCCAAAGCCTCTTATAATCATATATTTATAATTTATAAATGAATGGGAACCAGTGGCTTGAGTGGCATCAATAGAGTGAAGATAAATGATGTTGAGACAGGAACAGATTGTTGGTTTCACACTTTTCATGTGATTTGTTAATAAAACTTTGACCTCGTCTTTAAATTTGATTGCTAACTGGCCCTCATCTTATACAAAGTCACAGATCAGGGTATTTCTCAATGAAAACTTGATTTATTGCATAGTCGATCAGTGTCCTCAACAGAAACAAAGCATTTTAAAAGTTTTAGGAATAACATTGCAGCCTATATGTGTGGTCCTTATCAAAATGACTGGCTAGTTTATTGCCATGGTAATACTTAAATGTCCTGAAATGTTTTAATCAAATATAGTAGGATAAAGGAAGGGAAGTAAAAGTTAAAACATTAAAAAGTGAGAAATGTACAAAAAAGGATGAGTGTGTCTTTGTCATTCCTCTGACTAAGTACTCATACTCTGATGTGACATTTACGCCTGCTAGTTGGCCCTCGCTTCATCTCACAATGCAGCACAATTCAAAACTGTGGGCCTTACCAATACCAACACCTGCGCTAGTTGTTGGTCGACTAGTGATTGCTTGTGTGAAGTATTTCCAGTAGCTGCAGAAGTTCCCTGGACTCATTTGGGGTAACAGAATGGAATCTGATCCATTTGATATTTCCAATTGTGTGATGTCTGCAACCACTACCATAGGTGTACAATTGCCTTACCCAATCTGTAGTCAAAGACCAGGGAAGAGTCACTAAACACAAACAGTCTCTAACTGAAAAATATAGCCTTGTTCCTTTACTGTGCAGCTTGATCATAGTCATCATAGATCATATTCAGTGACTGGGGCCACACTTAGTCTAAGACAGTTGAGTCTACAGTGGAGAAAGCATGGTATGCATTGTAATTTTGAAATGCTACTTTTGCTGAGTATCGAAAATATCTGCTGCGCTGTGGTAGATTCCTCGAATGCTTTCAAGAAGTTCTCTGCAGGACCTTTCTTGGCTTGATGTCATGGGGCTCATGTTTCAGTCCATTCACTTTGAGAAATGCCTCAAATTCATATTGTGTGAAAACTTTTCTTGCCAGATGTTGATGTAACCTGTGTTTAAACTCTTCCAAGTATGGTCATTTCCATCGCTTGGGAGAGCCCTTGAGAGTAGCTTTCTCCAAATGACTTTGGGCCACCTCCACGGCCACAGTATGTCTCCCCTCTCCACTCTTATTTTGGACAAGTTGGAAGAGGCTAGGCTGCAGTAATAAATCAATACATATTTATAATGGAGCAAATAACTGTTATATGTGTAACCATGTGTAATGTGAAAGGAAACGTCTTTTCATGAACCATGATTTCATCACAGCTCAAGAGATCCTTTTTGATTTCAGTGTTTGCTTGATTCTGTACCGGTATTAGCAACCCCACCTCACAGCAAGAATGGTAAATGGTCTGTATTTGATCTTTTTCTAGTCTTGATGACCTCTCAAAGTGCTTTACAGTACAGTTTGCCATTCACCCATTCACATAATGCATCTATGGGCAGCACTCTTTCTATGATGGGCGTTTCAGGGTTTCTTGGGATTGAACCGCCAACCTTCTGTTTAAAGAATGACCGCTCTAACCCCTCAGCTTCAGACGCCAGTTCTCCCAGCTCCCCCATTGACCCTAAAAGTATAAGCAGTATAGATAATTGATGGATGATTCAGTATCATCATCCTCATTTCTATCGGAAGCAGGCAGCTGCAGATAAATGGATGATTACGTTCCTCTGCCCTACTGCTATTTAAAGGGAAACACCTTGATGATGGATATAGTGAAGTGTTCAGAGATGACGGAAACCCCAAAGATAGCTGAAATGAGAGAGGGATTATTTGAATAATGTTCTTCTGTAGGCCAAAAACACAACTCCTACTGAATTCTAACGTTACTCATTGTGTAAATATGCAACTCTTTTCCAACATCCTCACAATGTTGACTTAAAAGGTGATTAGTTCAGTGTTGGGTTTACAGATTGTCTCCACTGCCCTCATGTGGCAAAAAATATTTGTTTTTGCAGGTTTGAGGAGTACTTTTAATTTAACAAAATCCTTCTATTTTTAATCTATAAGTCTTGAAGTTTTTATTGGATTTGTAAAAAAAAATGTGTATAAAAAAACAACTTGGGATACACCACCTCTCTCTGGTCAATATGTTGTAAAAAGCTTGCATCAAACAGTGCAACTTGAATTATAAGACTTTTTTAAATGTTCACATTTTCACTTAATTAAGTTTGGTTATAATAATACTAGAGTTCAGCATTGGTAACATTTCAAACGATGCCGCAGCTGCGTCACTCCTAACAACAAAAGCAGTACAAACTAACACACACACACACACACACACACACACACACACACACACACACACACACACACACACACACACACACACACACACCATGATGACCTAATGCATTCGCTAGCCTGTTACCCTTAAGTTAACCTAGTTGTAACCTGAGCCTCAGAAAGCAGTCTTTGTGGACCTTAGTTTTGTCCCCCGATTTGACTTAAGTCAGGTTCCAACTGGGATATATGAGCAAAATTACACACACACACACCGCTTTGTTTGTTAAGTAAACAGCT
Source organism: Pseudopleuronectes americanus (assembly GCA_038501795.1). Lineage (NCBI taxonomy): Eukaryota > Metazoa > Chordata > Actinopteri > Pleuronectiformes > Pleuronectidae > Pseudopleuronectes > Pseudopleuronectes americanus. Next base: position 18,620,360 of record CM076719.1, read on the forward strand.
TTACGCACACACTGTGCCCTGGCCACAGAAGCACCTGCTGAGCACCACTTGCAGGTCCACACAGGTGAGTAAACCAAACACACACACTGTATCTGAGTGAAGACAGGGAACATAAAGGAATGATTTAAGCAAACTTTGTGTTCTGTTTCTTTTTAAACCTTCGTGTCAGCTCACGCAGAGAGAAAGGCAGAGTGACAGGCCCACCTTTCTGTGCTTTTGCACGACAAATGAATTGAAGTTGTCAGGCCATGCTTCTGTCAGCCAAAAAACGTTATGAAATACACTCCTGGTGGGCCTTTATGTTTTCATTCATGAGGTTGGTTTGGAAAGCAAACATCCAAGCCCCTGCACAAGAGGATAGAATACGGAGAGGGTTAATGATGCCTGCTACAGTGAAAAGAGAAATGCTTAGTGTACTGAGACTGAATCAACATTTGAACTTCTTCAATCAAGGGAGCAGACAGCCACTGCCTGCCCCCACTGTGCAGACTCCTTACCTTACATAAGACAGGGCCTGGAGACACATCTGGAAATCAGCACCAGGCCTCCGAGCGCCCATGGCAAAAGGTTCCTCAAATGGACCACACGTTGTACATCAGTTTGGTTTGGACTTGCTCTGTTTTAATCTTCCAGGCCTCACATCAGGTGCCACTGCTTTCCACATTTTATTCTTCTCCTGGCCAGCTGTTCTGCATAGAATCAAATGAGCAAAACCTCATTTACAGACGCGACACTGCTGACGACAGACTATCAATTTGAATATTGCCTCAGGTGTTATGGCACTCTCATACAATCTATATATTACACATAAGGACCTAAGCACAATAAGTTCAAAATAGTTCAACAATATCCGTAGTTATAAACAGAAAGACATTGATTTCAATTTTTTGCCAATAACTTTTGCCATTATTCCAAAGAATTAATTATTCAGTGTTCAAACAAACATATCCTGATTAGTATCTATTCACTTGAAGATGTATCCTGCGACAGGGCACTTTGGCAAGAAAATGGGGCAGACTGCGAATATACCGTTGAGTATCGGGTTAGTGGACAACCCACTCTACCCTTCGAGCCACAGCCATCGATTGCTCTGTAACAAGCAGATACAGACATTCATACATACATATATAACTATTTGGCGCTGCGAGGGGAGAATACTTTAGGTTTATCAGACACTGCTGCACTTGTTATCATGTTCAACTGAGACAACACAAGAGCGAAACCAAATCATGAGCTGAAAGTATAAACCTGAGGGGAACTGCAGACTTTGGAGCTACTTTTCACAACTAAGGACACCTTTCATATACTTCACAGAGCCAGAATGTGTAGAATTTGAAAACCTCTGACTTTGATGCCCCCCGGTGGTATTATTAAAAGAGATCCTGTGGCAGAGAGCAAGACACACACTGAACCAACGTTCACTGGGACCTTGTGATCAACTCACTGAGACTTCTTTAGTGGCCCTTCACTTCTTTTCCACTGAGTGGAAACAAGACCTGGTTAACCGATCAGGGTTGGCTTTTATGTCAGGCTCTACTAAAACAGTGGACAGTGGGTGGCCTGACGGATTAATGCACCCGCTATTCATGCTACTGTGTGACCTCATTGCACTGTGTGTGTGCGTGTGTGTGTGTGTCTGTGTGTGTGTGTGTGTGTTTGTGTAAGTGATAGTGTTCCTGTACAGAGTGACCTGACAGAGTGAGGACATTTTGAGAAAGTGAGGGCATTTTGACCTGTCCTCACTTTTAATGGGCTTTTTGAGGATTAAGACGTGGTTTTTAAAGTGAGGGTTAGAACTAGGTTTAGGTTAGGTTAAGGGTAAGGCATTTAGTTTGGATGGTTAAGGTAAGGGTAAGGGTCTAGGGAATGTATCATGTCAATGAGGGTCCTCACTAAGACAGAGGTACAAACTTCAGTGTGTGTGTGTGTGGCCCAGGTATTCTCCAGATATTATCATGTTGTCACACTATGGGGACTTGTCTTCCTTAAGGGGACAAAAAGCAACTCCCCATAATGTAAATGATTAAATTATAAGGTGAAGACTTGTTTATAGGTTAGAGTTAGGTTAAGGTTAGGTTTAGGCAAGTAGTCAGTATGGTTTAGGTTAAATTAAGTCTACAGTAAATAAATGTAAGTCAATATAATGTCCTCTGAAGTCATGGGGATGTGTGTGTGTGTGTGTGTGTGTGTGTTTGTGTGTGTCAGAACTTCAAAGTTTAATTCCATTCAAGGAGAGTGAAGCTGTGAAAACTGTGAAAAAGGAAATATTTGTAGTGTGTGAGTGTTCTGCTTACTGCGCTTTCTGCTTCTCCATGTCTACACCCAACACAATACACACAACCTCTCGCTCTTACACATTCCTACAGGTCTTACATTAATTCTGCTTACGTCGCTCTGATGGACCTGCAGCATCTGCTGATGTCTAGCCGCACCACATGCCGACCTCTGGGCCCGACAGCACGTTGGCCTGTCTGTGAACTGAGGGCACCTTCTGTCTGTGAGCTGGACCTGGCTGGTGCTGTACAGTAGGAACCCAACAAGACGAGTCACGGGGTGAATATAAACATTTCTGCTTTTAATCCCCTAATTAGGATAAACTGTGTGTTTGAGAACTGGATGATCCAGTCTGGCCACATGGAATTTCATGGGATGAGTAGAGTGCTGTAACATACAAGTGAAAGAGTTCACTCCAGTAGACCAAATAACACAAGAGTCCAAACTGTGATGGGATCACACCTGCTGTGATACGTGTCAACATGTTCTGACCCACGAGCACAATATTACATAAGTACTCATTACTCACTGGTCGAACCACGCCCATCTTCTGCGTTCATTCTGATGTCAAGTACCAATTCATCATGACTGCATCTCACACGACTGTGATGCCACCATGGTGACAGACTATGTCCACAGACAGGCAGACATAAATATAAACACCTGCCAAAGTACTGACAACCACCTCTGACACACACATGCAGCTCAGACACGGGACCAGCATGTAGGAACGTCCCACAGATCAAATGGGAATAACCCTCTCAAATTATTTACCAATTTGATGTCAAGAAGTCGGCAAGTCCAGATGTTCAATGGGTCATAGGGAGGACATGTGATGGGCGCCCAAGCTCTTTGGTTATGTAGTCATGTCTGTTCTGTTCACGAGAGGCTTTGGATCATCAAACTTGATCCTCATCAAACTTGAGCTGCTCTCAGACATGCACTGAACTCCACAGACAGACAGCTTTTTCCTACCGTTCCCTTAGTAAAAGCTCTGGAGAATGTCTGAATGAGAATACAGCAGGAGGATTCACCGCAAGCAAGTGGCTGCATTGGTGACTTTTCTAAAATGCAAAACTAAAAGAAAAAAACCTCCAGAAGAACACAAATATCCAAGGATGAAAAATCTGTGCCATGCAAGTCTGATTAGATTAGATTAGATTCTACTTTATTGTTATTGCACAGTACAAGTACTTATACAACGAAATGCAGTTTAGCATCTAACCAGAAGTACAAAAAAGTAAAAGTGCTGAGTATTGTGCATATATAAAGTGGAATATGAAAATAAATAAGAAGTACAGTAAGAAATATATATGGAATATGAACAGTATTAAGAGGTATTGTATGATATAAGAACGATGAATACACACTTCTGACCTCTAAGGCAGAAGTAACACTTTATGTCCATCCTCCGGCTGCTGCCTGCTGCCCCTCCCCTCACCTGAATGCTCCTCAGATATCTGTCTAGTTGTGAATTGGAGACCCTCCTGTTGTGTTGTTCATTTGTGAAAGGGAAACTCCTGAGAAGGTCTGAAAATGGCTGTGCATGCAGGAAATTAAACTTGTCAGTCCTTCACTAACTCTGGTGCTACTGTGTTGATTTAACTGCTTGTATTCCTTTTTATTTTACTTTACCTTTATTTTATGTAGTATCTTAAATGGGAGAGCTTTTGACTTTGACTGCTGCCTATGACAGTAGGTGTTTAGTTTAAAAAGACATAGATGTAAAGATCTACTAAGGGCGCCACATGGCTTTCATAGAACTGCCATACAAGCCAGTAGCCAGTCAGATTTACCTTTAGCCTCAGTGAACCCTCAGGTAACATTATTATTATATTACAGACTGGTTGTTATAATATATCTATTATAACAACCAGTCTGACAGAGCTAAAAAGTGATTGCCACACAACTGTTTACGGTCTCTCTCCCCTTCTCCTCCACTCTCTTCTCTCCCCTCTTTTCCACCCACCTCTCCGCTCTTCCTCATTTTTCTCAGATGGCCGCCCACGCTGAGTCTGGTTCTGGAGGTTTCTTCCAGTTAGTGAGGGAGTTTTTTCTCTCCACAGTCGCCACAGAGCTGCTCAATGTGGGAACTGTTGGGTTTCTCTATACATTTTCAGGTCTTGACCTTAATATGTTATGATTGGCAATTAAGACGTAACTGAGCTGAATACCTTTTACTTTCATTCATTCTTTGCCATGGATTTTGTGAGGTACTTTGTAACTTTCTTTAAATAAATGCTACATAAAAGTTAGTATTATTATTATTATTCGTTTCTGTCAAATCAGTAGGTTCAAGGGCACAAACTCAAATGTGCATCCCAATCCAGAATTCATCTTCAGTTTCTCTCCTTACTGGACATGTTTTCTTGACATTGAAAACAATGAATAAAATTAACGACCGGCCTGCGGCAACTCCCTCCCTCACAACATTGGCATTGCGGGCAAAGTTTCCACGCCTTCAAAGACGGTTCAAATTGTTGCGTCTGTCTTTTGAATTCTTTTGATATTGAAATGTTACGGCTGCTTCTTCTATGTTATCATGCACAGCTTCCAATTTTTTGATGTGGGCTGGAGGCAAAAGAGACAAAAGTTCCTCTTCTTATACTCCACGAATTGTAGGGAGACAATACTTTTTGATTGACCCTTAAACCTTTTTGCTTTAGAAGGTATGAGTTAATCTTTACCCGTCTGGAGGATGAAATCTTTCATTTTGCTGGAAATAAAAGGAGATGTCACAGAGAGGGCAGAAATACTTTTGTCTCAATTATTAGATACATGAGGGGATGTTGTGGCCTTGTGGTGAAAAAACTTATTGCAAGGCCATCCTTATTATGTAATGCACTTTGGTGATGTGTCAAAATCAGCGATGTAAAATGTGTTGGGGTGTAAATATGATCTAATTATAATAATATTTATGATAAGGAGTCTGGGAATTAAAAAAAACAAAAACTATGTGAGAGAATATTTTTGAAGAGCATCATGTAAATGAATGGCGTGACGATGGATTAATTACTGATATTATCCACAATTTACTTCCACTGCTGACAAAGACATGCACGCAATTCTTCAAATGCAATCACTCATGAAGTGGTTCCTGTGTTTTTGCTGCTGGCTCTCCTTCGTCAGATGGATCCCTGGTCACTGGCGATTCATGAGTGATGAGGCATCTGATATGATGATTGACTAAAAGTTCAAACCAAGTATATGTACAATATTCAAATCCATTTGGCATTTACCATGTCAATAAACTGCAACCCTACTATTGTTATGATAGCACATAATGGAGACAGAGCATGCCACTGATGATGGACAATTACAGTACCTTCCCTTTCTCCTGTGCCCCTGAAGCTGTAAACACTGACTGTCCTCTGTGAAGACTGCATCTTAAAGCCATTGTCCAGTGGGGATTGTTACAGCTGAGGAAAACGGAAAACATCCATCTCAAAAGCTGAGAAAGCGATTAAAGGAAACATGATATCTGGCTCGAGCACAAGAACAAAACTTACAGTCACAGTAGACCAGAGGTCATCAGGAATAAAGAAAAATGTACTACTCATCTTTGCCATACCCATCCACTAAAGCTGGTAATAGAACAAACATCCTCAATTTGCAATTTCCTGTCTGCAGAGTAGTTTTTCTAAAGGAGCTAAGTAACTTGTAATAAGTGTGCAGCAACCCTGAAATTAAACAGCAAGAAAATGTTTTAAAAGTCCCAAGCAAAGAAATCTATTAAAACTTGAAATATTAAAAAGATCTAAATGTTACCAGTTGAGACTTTCAAATTCACATTATTTTAAGTACAGAAGAAAACCATTATTTATTGTCACATGCTTAAATCGAAGTGAGAGAATAGATCTTATATACAGTACATGCAAAGAGCAAAGAGACACAATGCATATGTTTTGCAAATAGTTCTTATCAGTTGTCATATTACAGGGATTGAGACTGATGGATTAGAACATAAAACATATAGGACACTTTAATTAATCATTTATACAAAAGTTAGACTCTATAGTGGGTTTGTGACGTTTACTCCTCTGTATAGAATCAAGAGACCAGTGAAAGGACAGTGACACTTCAGGAGCCAATCTGACCTGGGTCAGTTACGAGCTGCTTTTTATTGGCAGGAAGGATAACAAGCATTGGACCTTTATGCCTTGTTGATACAGTATACGTCCACGTTGATGATTGAGATGGGAATGGGCTAAACATCTCCCATTGAGGACAGTTGGAGGAAAACACCTACTACAACGGCAACTGTGATAAACCTGTGGTAATTAGAATGCAAGGGTAAAGACTCTGGGCTCTATTGACACTATCAACTGAGCAACTGCATTCAGGACGTGTCCAAATCCACTTCGGCCAGTTCAACAGCAGAAAGAGAAAATGCTGCGTCGAGCATATGGCTCAAAACTTTGCCTCTTGATTGATCATAGGTGTGTTTTGAGTGTAAAGCCATTTCCAATTCTCTTTAAAAGCCAGGTGTGCTTGCAACTTGGTTTATTGCTATTAGAATGTGGATTTCCCCCGGTGGTGGGAGAGAACACTTCTCTGTAGAGGAAATGGTTTCCCTTCAGAGCACCTGTGAGTGTAAAAAGCAGAGTGTGTGTTTGCATAATACTATCTCAATAATAAGCCCATAAAGTAATAATACTAACTGACCAACTGACTTCAGACCAGGTTTTTGTTGGTATCGGTCTTTCTGGTGCCTCATGGCAGCAATGAGCCAACCATGCAATGGACCACAGCTAATTTTAAGACCATCATGTGGATGCAAATGTACTTGAGCTGGAGGGGAAAGAACAAATATTTGCGCTGTGATAAAGGGCCCAAGAGTTGCTTGGCAAACACGGGTCTGGTTAACTTTCTCACCTCCAGTAAATTTAGCGGAGCACACAGCCACTTCCGGTAACTAAAGGAGACTGGGCTCAAGCAACGTCTGAGAAAACCCCACTGGAGGGTCGTAACTGTGGAGCAACTCCATCCCTTTGCCTGCTGCAAAGCTGGGGTTATTTTAGGTTGAACAGCACTCAGTTCCATATTGTCTATGTTGTGGTCCAGACACATGAAATCTTTGTGCAATGTTATTTCCACCCTTTTTTCTCTTTACTGTTGCACCTGCACTTGGAGCACAGAAGCTTTTACCTCACTGGACATCTGTTCACTGCCTCAGGTAGCTGACTTGCTGGTGATTGCTTCAATTCCTTTTCCATGGAGAGTTTATATTGCTCCACCTGCACATCTTGTCCACATGAAGACTTCCATGAAGGAAATAAAGTAGCTTGTCATTGTGTGTACTAATCCTCCACTCTCTAATTTATGTCCTCATCCTGTAGAGTCGTAGACCCACTTAATCCAATGGTAGCCTACTGCACAGGCTAATCAGTATCCCCAGTGTTACCCTGCAGGCTGATAAACATTTCTGCAGTTGTCTGGTTTAACTCAGATTTCCATCTCTTGCTCACTCCAGCACATTTAAATCGAGAAACTGTTCATAAAATGCTGAAGAAATGGATATCATAGGAATCCAATTATAATGGGACATTCATGTGAGTCATCCTCCTTGTATCTGAGTGGATATTTGGTGCAGGCCGAACCTGAATAAACATTTATATTACCCCACTCAGAAAACACGTCGTCCAGACTCTCCGAAGAATTTATAGTATTTGTCCAGAGTGTGACGAAGCACTGTAATTTCCAAGAAAAGGCAGGTGGCTGCATGGGGCTGAGAGATGTACCAAAGTTTTACAAGATGGAATTTAGTTTTATGAGAATAATCCCTATATGTGCATGATACGCACAGGAGCCCCGAAGAAGAATCCTCTCCACAACAGCTTCCTCCGCTGTCTGAGACCGAATACTCTGTCCACTGGAAAATTCCACTCAGCGCTCCAAGCCCATGTCCTGAGTTAAGAAAGGTTTTATTGTTGATGGCGACAGAAAAAATAAGGATAAATCATATTTTTATAAGCGTTTGTAAATCCAATATGAATTATTACATTGACAAGTTTCTGTTAGTTTTATAATACAAATTTATAAAGAAATTTATTGTCGCAGTATTTCAAAAAAATAGACTGAGAGATCAGACTCCAGGAGACAGAAGTTTGTTGCTCCTCAGCACCAACTCACTGTTATGTAAAAGGTGGCAGTGGAAAAGGGAGGACACCCTTCAGAGCGTCTGTGTCTCACAAGAGAGTAAAGAATGTAAACAGTCTAGTGCTCAAATGACATGGATTACTGAAGGTGGTGTGGATAGTTTTGCATACAAAAAGTCTTATGAATCAAAACAATGCTGTGGCTCAGATGAGTTTTCTATCCACAAGGATACAGAGCAACAAGCCATCGGTGAAAAACCAACCAGCTTTTTCTCAAGGGAGAAAAAAAGAATTGGCCTGAAAACCCAGATTTGGTGACTTTGGTACATTATAATGGCATTATTCCTTCATACACTACTATTAGTTAGTGCATATTCTAATTTTTTTTGTACACCATGTAGTGAAATATGTAAAAGGAAAATTAGGAATTGGAAAAATTAAGAATAAACATTCACTTTGTTTCAAACAAAGAAGGTGAAAATTATTCAGTGACAAAATATACCACAAATGTAATGTTTATATATATATATATATATATATATATATATATCTGTGTGTATGTCTGTTGCGCAGTAGTCATTGTTAATGTACAAATATCAGATTGATATCAGTATTTTCATCTAAGTATCCCCAACAAATCAAATAACCATTTTACCAATATTTTAACCCAATTTCTTTGTATTTGCTACTGCTGGGTTTCGTTTAATCTATAACAGTGAATGTTGATATTTCAAAAGTTATTAACATCAATTGTATGAAGCTGAAATACAATATATCTGCAGAGTACATAACTACCCAAGCTGTCAGGCAATTGGATAAAGTTCATTATTTCCCTCCAACATGACATCAACGCATCAACATTATCGCTAGAACACATGATGTACTCTGCTGCTTTAGGTACATGTGTAAACGTGTTTATTTAATAATGCTGCTGATAAGTTGTCTGGAATTCTCTAAAATCATTGTGTGGACCAAAGACAGTGCTTTTTATTGTTATTAGTTGTAAAGTTAGCATGGACCTTATAATAATGACACTAATGTTAGTAGAAGCTGCAGCAGTCATAGAGTTATACAATAGTAGTAGTAGTAGTGGTATAGCAGTAGCAGCAGGAATAGTAGTGGAATATAGGTAGCAGCAGGAGTAGTAGTAGCATACTAGTAGTACTAGTACTAGTAGTATAGTAGTAGTAGTATTAGTAGTAGTAGAACTAGTAGTCGTAGTAGTAGTGGTAGTAGTAGTAGTAGTAGTATAGCAATAGCAGCGGTAGTGGGGAATAGGTAGCAGCAGCAGTAGTACTGGCATATTTAGTAGTAGTAGCTGTAGTAGTGGTATAGTAGGAGTAGTAGCTGTAGTGGTGGTATAGTAGTAGTAGTAGCAGCTGTAGTAATTGTATAGTAGTAGTAGTAGCAGCTGTAGTAGTGGTATAGTAGTAGTAGTAGCAGCTGTAGTAATGGTATACTAGTAGTAGTAGCTGTAGTAGTTGTATAGTAGCAGTTGTAGCTGTAGTAGTGTAGTAGAGCATTTGTTTGAGTGACTGGTTGATATACAGGTTCAATAAAAAGCTGAGGCTGATAAATCATCCTGACCTGAGCACAGTGTGTTCTTGTAGTGGAGATGTGTGATCAGACCAACCCAGTGATAAATCATGACTCAGCAGCAGAGCATGATAAGTAAAAGCTGTTTGAACAAGCCCGCATGACACGGCGATGAGAGACAATGTATTTGTGCTCACCGTATGATGTAATGTGTGTGTTGACTGTATATGTCCGTGTACGGATACATTTCTGTCTTCTCCACGTACAATAGCTGTTGTTGGTCTGATCTCTCTGAACTGTGCTCACTAGTGACATGTCAGTTTGTTTTCAGCCCCTCTCTTCATCCGTGCCGTGTCAGTGTCCCGCCTCATTTGGCCTGTCTCTTACTGCCCTCAAGTGGATACAGAGCAAAGTCATTCAGCTGTCATGACTCATCGTTTCCACTGGAGGTCAGCTTACATTTGTTCATGGACCCTCAAGTCACGATTCTGAACCACAACAAACTTTTTCTTCCGTTCCTTCTTTTCAATGACTATTAATTGATTTTCAGTTTGGAAATAATGCAGGGAAACCCATGCACAAGTCATATTAATGTGTTAAACCAAGCGCCACACTGTTAAAAAATAAACACACAACTGAAAGCTACACATTCACAGACTGAACCCCAAATAATGATTAAAGTGAGTGTCTGATAACTCTACTTGTTATTTAGTGTCCGCTGTCTGTATCTCTATCTGTATTTATTGTCAGTGAACGACAAGAAAAGTTCCTTAAATGTCAAATTGAAATAAGTTCACCCCCTTTGAGAAGTTGCACCAAAGTCAGTATTGGTGCACCAAACTGGTTTAGAAGTCACATATGACAATTTTTAAACTGGCACTAATTTAGGGTTTAAGTCATTTATACAGAGACACAGCAATGAAATTACTACCTGCACGACAGAGGTTATGTTTTCTTTCGTGATTGTTTGATAGTTAGTAGGATAATGCCAAAAGTACAGGATGGATTACAATGCAACTTAGTGCAAGGATGTGGATGATTCTGTTCTGATTCTGTTAGAGACATTGAGTGGATGAACACAGCAGTCAGATCGAGGCCCAGCAGCTGCACTGGGAACATTCATCTTCTGATGCGATTGATTTCTTTACTGTCAATTTCGAATATGTGATAAACTTCAAGATTCAACTGCTTTGGTCCAAAGCGCAACATTTTACGATCTGCCGCCAGGGGTCTCTCTCTCTCTCTCTCTCTCTCTCTCTCTCTCTCTCTCTCTCTCTCTCTCTCTCTCTCCTCTCTCTCTCTCTCTCTCGCTCTCTCTCTCACATTTGGGAAGTAGCGTGGAATTGTGGGAGTTGTAGTCTTCATCAACACTGTGGTCGTTGCTGTCAGCTTCTCCTAGTTAGTATTTCTTGAGTGTTTATCATTATTTTACTTGGAGCCGAATTCACCGAACAGTTTTCCTCCTCTCCACCAGAAATAAGAACAAAACCGGTAAAAAATACAGAATAGAGCTGAATAGTATCAGCTTAGAAGTAAGTGTTTCCCTAAAGCGGTTTGGAGAAAACAAGACGTCTCACCCCCTGCGCGACAAAGTGACGCTACTGTTTGCTCTAATTGTTTCTCTGATAACTTAACGTCCTGAAGAGTTTTATTTAAGCGGAATTGTCCATATTGGCTACTTGTTTATCAGAATAAATGCATCATGTTATTTAACCCAGTAAAACACCAGATAAAGCAGACTTATCCAGACCTCCGATGACTCAAATAATTTATCTGGTTTAAAAACATATAAAGTGCAATGTTAAAAGCTTAAACTTGATATTAATTAAGTTTTCACCACGTAAGGCAGAAAACTGCGGTAATGGCGCATGCCCAGATTTACCGTTTTTATATATTTTACATGGGAATATTTCCTTTCATAGGCTTGTCTACTGAATTAATCTAAATGGTAATGAAGGATTCAAATTGTCCAGATTCAGCCTTGTGGGTTGGATCAATAATATATATTGTGTATATATTTTATTTCATAAAGTAAACCATTTGTGGCTATAGTGGATGTTTCAATCAGTGTTTTTAATACTGTGGCCATTACAGCTATAGATCTTGATTATATAGCCAAAACTGTAAAATGAATTATAACTATTATTAGAATTATCACGTCAATGGTCACAATATCATTTTTTTAAAGTTAAAAGACAATTTTTTTCTCCTGAGTGAAGGTTGTGGTAATAAACTCTTAATTGGCAGAGAATGATAAACACGTTATTTTACAGTAGATCAATTATGTGTTTATACCTTCTCCCCACATGAGCAATAGTGGCTTTTTAATTTTGATGAAAATTATATTGCAATAATTATGAATATTGCCCAGCCCCTATTAAATCCCTCACCATATTTTTGGAAATGCTGCCTACAGTGCAGTCAGAGGTTCTGTTTGTCGTTTCACAAGATGAAACAGCAAGCAGAGATTTTGAAGCTTATTTACATGATCCTATGGGAAAGCTTCCATGGTGGTGTAATATATTCACCAGACATGGAGCGGACATTGAAACTACAGACACAGGAGCCCGTCTAGAGGGTCAACCTGTCACTGTCATGCCGTGCTGCACAGTTGGATCTTTTCCTTCCTCTTCTATCCTGTCCGTTGCTGAAGGGGGGGTGCTCCCTCTTATCTCCGGAGTCATTAACTGATTAAAACAAACTCCACACTGTTGTCTGCACAGCACACATTAAATTATTCCATTACAAAAGTGCCGGGAACCACAATGATGCTATCATCACGGAAGTCAGCTCTCGTAATTCACTGGAAACCTCACGTTTATTTGGAAACACTGTGGTGGATGAAGTGTTTATTGTGACTTTTCTCGTGGAAATCCCCTTCACTTTCCAAAATGAATCCAACTTGATGAGTGTAATGCGGCAAAAAAAACATAAATCTGTCTTTTCTCCTCTTGTAAAACATTTTAAACTATTTGATGACTCATTCAGGGTGATTAACTCATTCTGCGCCCAATTCTAAAGCTTTCTGGTACTTCCTCCTTGTGAACATGTTGAGTTGGGAGCTTAATTCAATTGGCTACTGTAAATACCAAACAATAACCTATACAAAGCCATGAATGTGATCATACTGTCCACATTATTTTACAACTTTTTTGTGAATTTCTTCCAACACACTCGAGTTGCATTGTGCATAATGCAGATTGTAGTTATCAACATTACAGTAGTACTTGAACTATGGTGACTTGTATGGCCTTATAAAGATCCACGGCCAGATGGTAAAGTGTCCAGCATCTCCTGGGTTCTTATGACATGAAGGTGCAAGCTTCCCCTCAAAATGGTAGAGGGGTTTGTGTGCCTCTGTGATTCTGGAAGCTGAGTTGTTGGGAACATTAGTCCCCTGGAAAAGTTGTTCCAGGGAAGAGGCCAGACTAAGAGCGACTCATACCCTTTGGACCTGTGTCGCCTCGCCACAGCACTGTCCTGGAGCCGAACCTGGGAGGGGAGCTAACTGGTGAGTGTCTAGTGACCGAGCCTTAGTCTATGTTTCCCAGTAGGAACATACAGGTTGGAGTGCAATGTAAGTTGACAGGCTGGATCAGGGGCATGGGCGAGCTGCAAGCCCTGGCATCATAGACTATCTCTATATGAGATATATATATGACCCGCTGTGCGATGTAGAGTCCTAGAGAGATGCTGCTTGAACAGTGACTCAGAACCCAAGTCTTGCTAAAATGTTGGGGGAGCAGCTGTCACCTGAAAAACTGTACTGGAGTAAAACACTGGACTGTACTCTCTATACACCCTGTGGACGAAGAGAACATAAAACAAACATTGCACAACAATCAACTGGTTGGATTTAAGTTGCATTTACAAATATTAATCATTAACCTTTGAAAATGATGGTTTTTGGTTAAATATTAAATGATTTTCGCTCTCAGTGCTTTTTAATGTATTAGACTGTAGCCTACAGAGAAGGTGCAGCGAGCACAGAGCAGCAGTCTACTTTCTGTTCCTGCAGTGTACTGCTGCACCCTCATCTATTAACACTGTCACACAGGGAGCTGAGTGTACTCAACATTTAGTCATGTGGACAATCTTCAGTCCAGTGTGTGTGTGTGTGTGTGTGTGTGTGTGTGTGTGTGTCAGCCCCTGAGCTAGGTGGAGCTGTTGTGCACTTCTAGTCTGTGGCTGCAGTTGGTCACTATTTACCTTAACAGTCATTGGTGTCAGTTTACCAGTGGAAGCATTTCTGTACTGATGAATTACCTGGGCTCCGCTTTATGATTGGTTCCAAGCTAAGCACAATTTTGTCTGATTGGTACGGTGGCCCTGAAAGCTCAACGAACAGCAACTTAAGAAAACACATGCAAGTTGACAAAACACCAGCAAAGTAAAAAAAACATCTTCATCAATTTCACAACACAACACAACACATTACAAAACCGCGCTGCAAATAGAGAAAGGCGCAGCAAATACCGTAACGCGCTGCCAATAGAGAAACGCGCAGCAAATACCGTAACGCTCTGCAAATAGAGAAACGCGCAGCAAATACCGTAACGCGCTGCAAATAGAGCAAGGCGCAGCAAATACCGTAACGCGCTGCCAATAGAGAAACGCGCAGCAAATACCGGAGCGCGCAGCAAATACCGGAACGCGCAGCAAAAAGCCAAAAGCGCTACAAGAAGAGGCGACAACACAACGGAAGTGTTTCCAGGGGACACCTAAAAGTGATGGACACGCCCGGATGTTGTTGCTGCAGCTGTTTGGAGTTTCTAAAGCCGGTGTCCGTCTACTACGTGAACGTTAACTAAACTGTAAGTTTTTTTTGGTTTATTTTCATAAATAATTAACGAATAGTTTTCGTTATCGTTTTCGTCAACGAAATTAACACTGCTCCACAGCGATGTGAGAGACTCATTGGCAGTTATCGCAAACATCTGATTGCAGTTGTTGCCGCCAAGGGTGGCACAACCAGTTATTAGGTTTAGGGGGCAAATACTTTTTCACAGAGGGCCAAGTAGGTTTGGATAGACTTTTTCACTTAATAAATGAATTCATCATTTAAAAACTGCATTTTGTATTTACTCTGGTTATCTTTGTCTAATATACAAATTTGTGTGATGATCTGAATCATTTAAGTGTGACAAAAATGCAAAAAAATAAAAATCAGGAAGGGGGCAAATACTTTTTCACAGCACTGTATGTAATGCTGCTATGTAGTCAGTTTTGTGTTTTATGTGTTTTCACATGCCAGAGGTTTTCAGCTGTGTCAACAATCTACATTATAAAAGAATAACAACACTACAAAGACATTGTCATTCCACCATTAGGACTCAGTTCTGGATTGATGTCTTCAGTGACCTGAGAGAGAGGCACCTTTTCAACGGCAGCCATGAGCACAAGTGCCTCATACGGTATGTCTTCCTGGCCGTCTTGCAGAAAGAGCTTGATGAGTACAGACAACTTTGGAACAACCACACCATCCGACCTGTTCGTCAATCTCGTTGTCCATCGGGTAAACCAGAAGCCATGTACCACCTGCCTGACAGGTTTGTATTTACAGTATGTGCTATGTGACCATGTTGTATAAATATATGATTGCATTTTCACTTGTGTTAATTTGAACACAATATGTGTGATGCCTAAAGCAGATCAAGTGTATAGTTAGATGCTCTGCAACTTCTACAGGGTCCTGCACTGAGACTTTGCTTACACCCTTGGTATACTGGCCCAATATGACAAATTCATCAAGTGACAAATTCCAAAGTATGAAAACTATTTCATTCTTTCCAAAGGGAACTCAGATACTGATACACAAAAACTAAAAATTACCCTTCCACACCAAACCTACATTTAAAATGTACAAAGCAAAAAGGGGAATTTATCTTATAAATACCAAAAGTGCCTTGTGGTAGAAGCAAATATGACTATTTGTCTGAAAGAGCTTCTGTCAACCTATAAATTAACTTGTGGCTCATTTCTGTCAACAGAAATTTTGTTTACATTTTATGACCGCTGAAAAGCAGACTTAGTTTGAATTAAAATTCTTATTTTGCATTTTTGCCTACCTTTTTGGGGGTTAAATGATCAATTTATAATGACTTGACTTATAGCTTTTTGATTTCTGACTGGCCTTAGGTTTGACGGAAGGGAATGTGGATTCCCAGTGTCCCAGGAAGCCCTACACCAGTTTGATGACTTACTGCCAGCTCCGCGCAGTCTGTGTGGTGATGTTGATCTCCAAAGTCATTTTGCAGATTTGGAGAGACAGAGTGGTCTTGCTCTACCAGTCAACTGGACAACTGCTGTTGTGAATTACATATCACTCAAGAATATGTCTGGACTTTAGAATCTTCAGCTCCTGGTTCTGCAACATAATTTGACTGGTAGACATACGTGTTATGTAAATAAATTATTGTAAAAATAACTAACATCCATCAGCCTTGTGTATTTGTTGATTTATTTGTTCTGTTACATCAGTTTCTTTTGTAAATATTAGATTTTGTCAACACAATGAATATACCACACATGGAAAACCCTGTGGTCTTTAATGAAAACTGTAACATGTAAAAAATAAAACAGCTTCAAGATGTTGAACAGTGTAACAGTACAATCAAAATGTTTAAACTGAATGTGCCTCGTTTTAATAAAATAGCTTGAAACTTTAACTAACAAATTGCAGGCTGTGAAACTGTGAAATACAGTTTATCTAGTCTGTGTCTAGTATTGTATAAAACAATTACAAACTATGTCGGTGTCCTAATAATTGTTACCACACTGAACATGTCAGAATAAAAAAAATGTAAGTTATGACTGACTTGTAGCATTCACTTGATGTGCTGGGCTGATCTACTGAGGTGGTCATCTGCTGGGGCCTTGACGCACTCTTGGTCTGTAGCATTGATAAGACCACACATCACAGCACAATCAAAATAATGACAATTGCAGGTTTACTATAGTAAAGAATATTACATACTTGTCCACTGAATGACTGGGATGTTGTCGATGACCTAAAAAGTACAAATAATTCAAAACAATTTAACAGAAATAGTGACTGTTTTGTAAAGGACATGAAACTCTTTCTGAAACATATTATTTATATGGCTGGTACAGGGACCAAAACAATGTGTCAACAGATATTTTACTTACAAATCCGGTGTGCTGCTTTCAAGGCTTTCCCATAGCTGCGGAGTATAAACATCAAACCCTAAACTTATTCATAGCAATAACACCGAATCAAACCAATGTATATGCCTCACCTGTTGTCTAGGATAGTTTAATGGATTACAACTGTAGTGTAAGCACAAACATCTTGAACAAATAAATCCCTGAGATGTACCTACCACTGTGTCTGAAAGAGGCGACATATTGGGTGGCACCCTCACCACAACTTCATCATCTGCCTCGTCTTCTGAATCTGAGTCATCTCTGTGACCTTGCAGAAGATTTTTATCATTAGATCGTTCTCTATTGCAAATTACATGTTAAATATTTAGGCTACTAATTACTTAACTGTTGCTTGAATCCCACAAACTCAAAACAATAATCACAAAAAGTATTTTGATTTGTTTTACATGTGCATACACTGTATTTCAATACTTACTCATGACCTCAAGGGTGCAGATGTAAAGTGTGAGCCTTTGGTACGCCTTTCCAATAGCCTCTTTGTATTTTTCGAGTGTAAAGGGTGTGTCCATCCCTGGTATATTCTTAACCTGAGAGCCATCCGGATATAGCAAGACATATTCTCCATCTTCCATATCTTGGTTGAAATCTTTCAGCTTCTTCATGGCAACCGCCAAAAGTTGCTCCGCCGTCCACTGAGGTTCCACATTTACGGGAAGTGTTTTCCCTCTTACCGGCTTGAGGCCATGTTTTGTCTGGTTCATGACCCCAACCGAAATCTAGATCAAAAATCATAAAAGATGGAGGGCAAAAGGTTAAGAAGGTTTAAACTGCAACTTTACAATGTCAAACATAAATATTAACTTACCTTGACTGCTTTTGGTGCTTTCTTTGGGCATTAAGAAAACGTCTTTCTCTCGTTTTCTTTCTGTGCCCTGTACCTCATGAACTGGTTTAGCACATGCCTTTTGTTGACTGGTACCAGCAACAGTCACTGATACAGAGAGAGAGAGAGAGAGAGAGAGAGAGAGAGAGAGAGAGAGAGAGAGAGAGAGAGAGAGAGAACAATACAAATTACTAATGACAATGCAGTACAGTAGATAATATACAAGCAGCTTTGTAGGACAATGTCACCTTTGGACACAATTTTACATGAACTATGGTCTTCACCTGCACTTGTTGATGCTGTAGAAGCGTGGATGAAACTAACATCTCGCCCACAGGAGCAGCAATATCTTGGGCTCTGGATTGAGTCCAATAATAAGCCACAAAAAGGACAAAACATTTTTATCTGAAAAATAAATGGGTTAAAGTTAGCATGTTACATTGTATTCTGCTGTTCTGTATTAATTTTAAAATATTAACGCTGTCAACTGCATCTTAATTTGCTTACTTCTTGGTTTAACCATTAATTAAACAATTTATAATTTATTTTTGTCCTCAAACATTACTTGATGACGGTTCTGAAAGTAATACAAATGTTAAAGCAAGCTAGCGTTTTTCACAATTAAGTGTGTATTTCGTATTTTTAAATTGGAATTCTAATAATAAGCAAAATGTCAATGCTCGGTTAACAGTATACATCTGCAGTAATAAAGTGATTATTTATGAAAATAAACCAAAGAAACTTACAGTTTAGTTAACTTTCAAGTAGAAGACGGACAACGGCTTAAGAAACTCCAAACACCTGCGGCAACACCTTCCGGGCGTGTCCATCAATTTTAGGTGTCCCTTGGAAACACTTCCGTTGTGTTGTCCATAGATATATATATAAAGGCTAGATGTCTCGGCCAATGGAGTCGAACGTCCGCACATGGCGGCCATCTTGCCACAGGCAGCTCGCTCACCCATAACATTGTGTTGTAGTGATACGTACTTTTTAAATAACCATAACTTGCTAAATTCTCAACCGATTTTTAAACGGTTCAGTTTGTTACAAACATCAAAGATGTAGTTATGACACTGCATACTTATGAATAATTATGTTATTTTTCTAAAAAATAGAATAATGTTCTATGTAGGTACAAGATTTCCCTTTACAAATATACATCAAGAACCCTTTTTAACCCTAACCCTTTTTTTTTATTTAAAAAGTACATGTACCACTACCATCACAATGTTATGGGTGGGCAAGCTGCCTGTGGCAAGATGGCCGCCATGTGCGGACGTTCGTCTCCGTTGGCCGGAAACGCGGACGAGACATCTAGCCTTTATATATATCTATGGTGTTGTCGCCTCTTCTTGCTGCGCGTTTGGCTTTTTGCTGCACGTTCCGGTATTTGCTGCGCGTTCCGGTATTTGCTGCGCGTTTCTCTATTTGCAGAGCGTTACGGTATTTGCTGCGCGTTTCTCTATTTGCAGCGCGTTACGGTATTTGCTGCGCCTTTCTCTATTTGCAGCGCGTTACGGTATTTGCTGCGCGTTACGGTATTTGCTGCGCCTTTCTCTATTTGCAGCGCGGTTTTGTAATGTGTTGTGTGTTGTGAAATTGATGAAGATGTTTTTTTTACTTTGCTGGTGTTTTGTCAACTTGCATGTGTTTTCTTAAGTTGCTGTTCATTGAGCTTTCAGGGCCACCGTAGTGATTGGGTATTGAGTTCCTTCTCGCGAAATATCCACTAAGGAACTTGTTATTTTTTTATGAAATTAAAACAATAAAAGCAAATTTTGATAACCCTGTCATACGGTGGGTTAAAAAATGGCATCGTTAGACAGAAGGACTAAATCGCTGATTATATGATATTTGAACATATGATTGTTAAATTAAGTATCCCTCTACAAGATTTATTTTTTCATGACACAACAATAACTGACAACTCTAAAGTATGCCCTATTGAGAAATTGATATTGAAAACAGGAGGTAGGATTTCTGTCAGTTTATTTTTTAAGGCTTTGACTACTGCATCCCTTGCTGATCTGCACCTGGGAGAAGGAACTTTCAGTCACAATTGACAGTGAGATATATTTGGAGATATACCAAATAAATTCCAGTTTGTAATAGTTCCAAACAAATGACCCATTGTTCCTCATTCTGGATCTTCCAGGTAGATTGGTAATATCAAAAAGCAGCAAGAGATTGTATTGCATCCTTACCCATTATTGAAAAGGTGCCAACTGTTAGATCCTCGGGTTTCTGCAATCATGTTTCAGGGTTTTTCTTTATGAATATTATTCTTGTTTTTATTTACTTATTTATGTTCATTCCTTTTTTTTTGCCCTGTTTATCTGGGTCTTCCACGTAATCATCAATGAATCTGAGACACAATTTGTTGTTTGTTTGTTAATGGGGGTTTATTTTTTCCTTTTTGTGTATCCTTTAATGTAGCCAGCTTTTATTTTAAATAAATGTGTAAAAAACAAAATAACCTAGTGTGGCACCACTTTGATTCAGCTCACTATTGGACTATAGTGTTTGGATCACTATTTAAAAGTATCAACTCAAACTATATGTAAATCAAAGCAGGCTTTAATTGTGCCCTTATTATTTTAATATGGTGTGAAAATGTAAATTATGTAAGTATTGGAAACTCATGTGAATTTTCATCGATGCTGGTATTGGAGGAGTCGCATTCTGAGGGAGAAAACACAGTGAGATTCTGCCAGGATACATTTAACATGTCAGATGGGAGTTTTGCTATAATGCCAGTTTAGAAAAGGCTCCAGCTCATATCCTCCACCAAGGAGATTGTGTTTCCACCTCTCTTTATTGTTTTTTTTTAACAATATTACACACACCTGAACAGATTACCAAGAAACTTGGTGGAATGATGTGGTGTGGGTCAGGAAAGAACTCTTGAGAATTAGGTCTAGATCCAGTTTAGGGGGCAAATCCAGGATTTTTCTTTTTTATTTCCCTAATATTGTGAAATATAATTTTATTGACATTTTCTCAGGAAGTAATTATTTGCAATCTGCCATATTGAGGGGACTGATGAGTATATGGAATTTGCTCCAGCCTGACTGGAGGTATGTGCTCTACTGAGTGCCATTCTAGTTTGTTTTAAGATTACTTATAGTGTATAATACACATTTCAGCCCAACAATTTCGAAAGAAAACTACTCAATAATGTCCTTATAATTTTGTTTTCAATTGTCAGATTTAGACTTCGGGCTTTGGTATTTTCTTTTTGAGGTTATATTTATTCCAAAGATGCCACAGCTCAAACTGAAACAGACTCTATCCCATAAACCAGCAGTGAGAAAAAACTGCTGTTACAATTAAATCTTGGAAATACTATGTCCTCTTAACTTTGGGTGACTAGTGGGCTCGGGCAGGAGTGAAATGCTGCTGCCCAGTGCATGTTATACGCTCCTGATGCTTCCATCCCCTAATCTTGACTGCAGATGCAAATAGACAAAAAAACGTCCATGCCAAACATTTGCATTTAAACAAATAGATAAAGGTCATTTTGAAAAGCTGCCTCCTCATGACTGCAGTGTGAGGTGGCATGTTCCATGTGTCCCTGCCCTCCTGACAGCGTGGTTAAAGCTCCCAGCATGGCACGCCACACCACTCAGTATGGTGCTGCACGCAGGGATGCAACTACTGTAGGCAAATAGAGCAGAGGGACAACAGAGAGGCCGGCCTGTGTGTTTGTGTGTGTGCATATATGTGTGTACTTGTGTGAGTGGGTGTGTGTATCAGACTGCTCTACAGCATCATGGACACAGGTGAGACTCACTTGTTCGTATATACTGCTGTCACTCTGGTTGTTGCTGAATATATATATATATATATATATTCATTAAGCATCTGTATTTATTTTTATATTTATGAATTAAGTGCATGTAAAAAAATTATAGGAACAGCTTAAAGTGTATTTTGACAATTATTTGATGACATCTGTGCGAATGAACAGTCTCCTTTGCTGATGCTAATATCTTATAATAAGTTGGTCAGTTTAGTTTCAATAGAACAATAAATGTATGAACAAGGACAAAAGTAATTTTTGTTTAACTTCTTACATGTATCTTTGTTTGATATTTGAACATTTTTATACTAATTGATATCATTCATAACTAATATTTGAATATGCCATCACTTTTTACAGGATGCTATTTAGTTTCACTTTTTTTATATTTTGTCAGTAAGGTCAGAGTAATCTGGGATCTCAGATTTTTTTCTGCATGCAATATCCATCTACATGTTACATTTTGCGTTATCATTAATGCTTTTCTTCCTAGGAATGTCCCCAAATCAAACCAGTTTCAGATCTGTGTCAAGCAATGTAATACCAAATGATCTGCTGTTATGATGCAAAGCCACAATTACCCCTCCGGTCTTCTTTCAGTTTGTGAGCGAGTGTTTGTTGTAAATTGCATCTTTTTTTGTCCATTTGCATCGACCAAACCAAAGTTAATTTCCATGACATTTACACACCAATCCCAAAGACTCATTCGCCTCTATGCATAAAACTGTGAAACATTCAAATGAACACCCATTTGTGGGGATGGATGAAAATTTGTGTGAAGTTGTCTTGCAGGCCAAACTGTTTCTGGATTTGGTTCAAATGTGTGTTCACTCTTCGTTGTTTCTCTGTTCTGTCCAGACTATTCCAAGCGAGTGTACCAAGGCGTCAGAGTCAAGCATACAGTCAAAGACCTGCTGGCAGAGAAGAGATCCCGACAGACAAATGGCCCCAGATACAGTGTAAGCACAATCTCCTCTAAACTGCTCTGCTTTTGTTCCGTCTTGTCTCTTCCCACTTCATTTGTCTCCCAAACCAAACAGCGCAGCCACAGTTGACATTCTGTTGGGCAACACAATTAAGAGGTCGCTTTTTAAAGAATCTCTTCTCCTTGTTTACATTTCGTCTTGTTTTGTGGACCAACGATCCATGGTGGATCCATTGACCGCCTGTACCTCCCCCCTCTGTCCCCGCTCCCCTCAAGTGCCTGCAAAGCCAATCTGTAAATAGCAGAACGTGGTGTGTGTAGAGAGAGACACAAAGCGCCAGGGCCCATCCTGACCTCACAAAAGAACACTGACACAATGATCGCAACGGCGACAGCCGTGATCTCCCAGAAGCCGTCCCGAGGTGGAGGCAGGGGTGTGGTGGGAGGATTGAGGTGGACCAGGAGCATAGAGAGACAGAAAGAGGGCAATGCAGGAGGCTGTCTATGCAAAGTTTGATCCATGCACACCTGCCAGCTGACATTGTCCTCTGCCGTGTTCAGGCCGCAGACAAACCTCCTATTGTTGCCTCAGGAACACAAACATATGCAGTCAGAGAAATAGACGTCTGCATGCACAAGCAGGACGGGCTTTTCGTTTCCCACAAACTCCCTGTCAAAAGGCTTTCACACAACAGTGTTCACTGTTTGGTTTCTGTTTAGCATCGGCATGTCCACTCTATAGATATGCAGCCCGCTAACCACCCGGGTAATGAGGGGACCGTGTGAAAGACACAAGAGGAAATACAATTGGATTTAACAAAGAGAAAGTTCCAAAATGACCCCTCTCTAATACAGTGTATGTAATAGTAATATCAATGTAGAGGTTTGTAACTTGAGTGCATGTAGAAAAAATATATCATCCACCAGGTCGATGCACTGTGATGTGGCAGAGGTCCGAGTGAGAAGAGATTCTGTAGAGGTAGAGATGAAACACAGGGAGACAATTTACTGTTGACTTGTAAATGTCTTCAAATTAGACCCAGGCACAGAACAAAACAAAAAATGTAAGCTCTGGCTAGTTTCTACTCTGAAATAATCGAAGCCGAGTATCTTTACTGTGTTCTCTTTTGGAACATGATGAGCTCCATCTTGAAATAATATCTTCATTCATGTGGAGGCAGCAGTGGGTTGGACAGGAAAGAATTGTCTCTGTCAGGGGTCAATGAGTCCACAGACGAGACAACAGCTTCTGCCTATGAGTCTCGAAAAGAGAGAAATGATAACTCTCTAACCACTTAACAGATGTCAAAATACTTAAAAGCCCCTCAAATTATTATAAAATTCAAATACTTCAGTTTTTATTACTATGAAGCAGCATCTTTAGATAAAAAATCAGCATTAGAGTGAACTCTTTGTAATTTTGTGACAAGTTAAAATTTGAGTTAATAAGCAATAAAACACACCCTTTGATACTCTAAGAAATTCAGGAGCTGTGCTGCCACAGTGTCAGTCTAATATGATAAGTAGCTTATGGTGGATAACTTTAGATATTTACAGGCATGTATGACTGTTCCCTACTTCTTCTACTTTTACTCTATGTTTTAATGTTCACTGTTACAGTCAGAGTCTTACATTAAGGCAGTTAGACATGGACTGATCCAAAAGACAACTTGAATTAATCTGATGCTCTTATCTGGGGTTAAATATACACAATAAAGTATTTTTATGATAAAGTAATTTTACATTGTCCATAAGGAATCTAATCAAACGGTCACAGACAAAATACTTATGTAGTCCATTGTTCACCATAGTGGGTTGTAATTCAGGTAGAAATGGGTGACAAAGAAAAGAAAATGTCAGCATAAATATCAAAGTAAGCAGCTTCAGTGCTCTGAACTGCAATAGACGTTTCTTCCAATAGATATTTCCTCATTGGGTGTTTTGATGATGATGGCGGAGAGAGCTGTATAACGCGGGGGTCAGACTCAATGACATCAGGTCCATAGCTGCTGGACCTGTAGGGAATCGGTTGGGCACCAGACTCATGGTAGAGAAATCTGCTTCACTGGGTTTCATCACCTATGTGACGTAGACCAATAGGAGCATAGCTGACAGCGCTCTGCCGGAACAGATGAAGCCACGCACACTTATATGTAGACTTGGCGAAGCGAAAGAGGAATGACGTTGTTGGTGTCGCATGTTGTTACTGTGAAACAGAGGGAAGGCTTGTCACAGCAAAAGACAGCCAATATCATACACCTCACTTAGTACTCCATGTTTGTTTTTTACATTCTTTGAACTATGTAGCGGTCATTTTTTTCCCGAGAAAGCAAATGGTGATTGGTCAGGGAGCAATGCATATGCTGTCATTTTTCTAGGACAAAACACAGCAAGAACTTTCCTACCAGTCGAACCATTTATTCCTTGTGGTGTATGGAAATGCTTACAGTGTCATTAGTACATGGACATGACGCAGAGAGCTTCCCAGAATTAACTGAGCTGATTGGGAGATAAACAAGTTTTTTTGAATGTGTGAAACAGAAGGAAAATATGCATGAATGGAAAATATTTGTTATCCAAGAAAGGAAATGTGTCTGTTAGCTCAGAGAGTAGAATAAGCTGTTAGATCCAGTGCTCTGGTTACAGGAGTTTATGAAGGTTTTAACACGCAGGAATAAACAGCAGCTCAAACTGTTACAGTGTATTTAAGGCTGTTGAATGATTATTTTGTGTTAGACGTGTTTGGAGCTCCAGCATGGGAACGGAGCAGACTGATGGCTGCGGGTGGTATTACAGTCTCTTTTCATGGTCCTTTGTGGCTCATGTATTAGCTCTGCCTGCATACACTGAAGTCATCTCCAATGGGAGGTTTTGCATTAATGTATTACAGCTAGTGCCCGGCATATTGTAATGCATGAGCAGGAACTTCACACAAGCTAAGGACAAAATATGAGACAATAACCACAGTGAACTTACCACTGGTCCAGCAGAATAGGGTTGACACCATTAGACTTTTGAATGCTAACGCCTTTAAAGCAACACTATGCACATTTTCCCCCCTGAAAGTAGCAGCTTTAATATTATTTTTAAGTTAAATTGATAAGATTTGTGCTGTTTTCATTTAAACTCCTCACCCTGAACGTCTGTTCCTGCTTTACGTAACTCTGGTGAGCAGGTACGAGTCAGGCCCGGCAAGTTTGCAAGTTCAGCAGGTTTAATATGTTTGACAACAAGAAAGGATAATTAGATATTAGCCTATAACGGCAAAGCACAGAGTGGAAGAACTGAGCTTGGAAATTACATTTACCATTGTAAAGGGAGTATGCTCCATTATCTGAAAGAGACAGGATATGACAAAATTATTTGTTATGGCCTAAATAACTAAATGCACCTAGATTCACAAAATGCACCTCGACGTTGGTTTCCAACCGCCAATAAACCGGAAGAAGAAGAAGTTCAGAAATAATGTACAGCTGTAGATCCGTTAAAAAGACATAGATGCCATTAAACCTGTAAGTAACGGTTACATAGTGCTGCTTTAAGTTAAACCTATGTGGTCCGTTGATGTTTTTGGAGACACACAGATGATGTCACTCGGGAGCCGACCTAGTGACTCTGCCTTATGTAACATTGTTAGTGCCACTAGCTCCTGTTTGTCACAATTATGTGGCTCCCAAAGTCGACAGATGTTTGTCAAAGGGGTTGGGGGGGAAAAGGAGATTCCATGATACGGGCAGCATACAACCAATAATACATCAAGTGTCAATTTGTCAATTGTTTGTAGGTCTGTCCACATTATTGTCAAATTTTGCATAATATTGTATGAACAGGCAAAAGAAGGACAAAGAAGTAGTTCCAACTCTGAAATGTTCTGTTTCTATCTGATCTGCAATTTAGAATATTTTCAGTGCAACGTTCACTCGTATGATTATAAATGATGCATGGAGACCTAATGATGCACAGAGGCACAGAGTAACATCCATCCACGTCTTTCTGTTAGTTAATGCTTCTCTTTCATCCCTGGGTATAAAAGGCCTTTGAGAAAGAAGAGCAAACTCGGACCACAGAGAGAGTGTCCTCATGTTGGAACACGGAGATTCTCAGTGATAATATAAAGATCTTAAATCATTTCTCTTTACTCAGAGCATCTTTATTAAAGTGGACTGCCCACACATGCTGATATTACATAAATGATCCACGACAGTGACAAAGTCATTTGTGTGTGATGTAGAAGCCTCTTCAAGGCTTATATTTGTGATGTTTCTTTAGCTAAAAGTTCACCAAATGGCAAAACTCTGAACTCAAGGTGCTATGTAAGCTTTTGCTACATTGCCAATGAACAGCACTTTGCAACTTTTTTTACTTTTACTCGCTAAGAGCTCCCTTCAGTGGTACAAAGCAAACACCAGTGTTAATTCTTATCATCTAGAAATGAATTATTCCTGCATGGAAGCGTGTCAGATAAAGTACAACAAAATGGAATAGAACCAAAACTATAAAAAAATTATTTTCTAAAATAAAGTTGTGAAAAACTGAGAACTTGGTGGAACCGTATGTTTCATGTAAGAATATTCTTTACAATGATGCTTGTTTTATAACTAGTATAAAATACATTTAGAAATTACATTGGTGTAGGAATAGTGCTTCTGTGATATAAGGTGAGGTAGAGCCATCATCATCAGCCCCACCCCCACAAACATACACACATTGTCTGACTGTCGGAGCTTGAGTGTGCTGATTTCCATACGCAGCCTTCAGAGATGCACTGAGCCGTACCTGGGCCCCATGAGGAAGTCTTGGCACTGGCAAATCACATTCAAATTCTGCCCTCAAAATTTGCTTGCCTCCTGGCCAACGCAGGCTTAATATCAACTCTTTCATGCTGGCAATATGCAAACGAGCCTGTGCTGGCCAACCTTGTCCTTATTTTTAAGAGCCTACAGTGAGATTAAAAATGTTGGATAAAATATTGGATATGTCAGAGTAACATTTAAGAGCAGCTTTAAATGATCACATGATTATTGACATGAATCATCTGAGCAGGAGATGATTAATCTTACCTCTACTGTTCAAGAAAGACCTGGAAAGATACTTAATAATAATAATAATAATAATAATACGAACATGATTTTACTTCAATACTTTAAGACTTAATTTGTTTGAAACCCTTTCAATGACGATCAACATGGCAAGTAACAACAATTTAATATTTTGTATTTATAATATATATATATATATATCTCAATACAGTATATAGATAAATATTAGATAAAAGGAAATAGTTTAAATGGAATGGAACATGTTATTCTGGTTAAAACGTATACAAAATTGTTTTGAATGAAATCCACAAATTTAGACCAGATGGCTGGAACCTCACCCCTGTCTTGTACTTTTAAATGTGATCTCACTTTACTTGTTACTGTTCACACACGTGTTTGTTGACCTCTGGTGAGAGGACAACATGTGTCATTTTGTGTGTCCCTGTTTGAATTACCCTGTGCTGTCGCTACTTTTCTATATTTTCTTTCTTCATTTTATAACGATGATGATAATATTAAACAATTATAAACATAATTAAAATACCAATTGAATTATCCCACCTATATTATTTATTCTGTATTATTAGGATTGTGCTGATTCCTGGGCCTGTACACTTACTGTATGTCTATGTACATACTGCACTGTCCTCATCCATCCACATGCATAGACAAAGATACTGAACCACAAAACTAGCCCTTCTCATAGAGAACGTGCTGCAGACACAGTAGATGCCCTGTATGAATGTGTGTGTGTGTGTGAACAGGTGAATGGCAACAACTATGCTGTAAAGATAGTTAGTTGTCATCAGGACTAGATAAGTGCAGAATAAATACAGACCATTTACTTTTATACATATCTCTGTATCATGTTGAATTAAAGTCCAGAGTGTTTTTTGTATTATTTGTGTATGAATGGAGGTGTCCTTATACTTATTACATATAACATCCTGGACTTGAGTTTATGTTGTCCAAGCATCTGGATTAAATGTAAATATACTATATGTTAATGCGGTATTCAAAATTATAGCAGTTGGGTATATGGGTGCTTGATAGTAAATAAATGAATAAGAAATTATTATATAAATAGCCACATAAATAAAGTATGTGAAACATATAAATGAATAAAGGAAATTTGTGGAAATCCACAAATTGAGTAAAACAACAACAACAAAAAAAAGGATATTTAAAAAATATTTGCTAAATTAGAAATAAAAGCAAACCAAATAAATAAAAAAAAATATATATTAATAATGATTTTCTATGTCTCCACATGACCCCTGAGGTGATTTTGAAAGATTAATGACAGCATCAGTTGCAGCAAATTTGGTAACAGTTGTTTAGCCGACATCTTAATGAATAGTGGTACTACTTTATTAAAAAAGCGAAATTGTGAAATAAAATATGACTAAGAACAATAAAAGCTCATGTGAGAAAGAAATTAACCTTTCTCTCCTCTCTCGTAATGTTGCTGTCCCTCCACTGTATCTCGACCTTCACACACCAGGTTATGATAACATTATAGTTACCACCCAGGTTGCGTGTCTGACATGAACTCTCTTTTCTTTTGCCACAGGGGGGATCGACCACTCCACCTTCATTTGTCCAGATGCCAGGTGAGACTCTACTGATCAAGTAGAACATAGATCTTCATCATTCACACTTCACTGCCTGCAAAATAAATCTGCCAACACAGTCTCAATCTGCACTGTCATTATGACCCTGAGTAATACTCGGCTGACTCCAGTTAACATTCTGCCTCAGGTGTCTGCACATACTAAGAATCACAACTTAAGTGTGTCAGATCTGTACTGCTGCCGTGATGAAGATCAGATGTGTATTGTTCTCTGCAGGGTCTCACATGTTGCCCAGCTACTACGGCGTGAGGCGTCCCTTCATCTCCGACTCCGACTTCTGTCCATCCACCAAGCTGTTCTCCCCTGACGTCTACTCCTCCAGCCTTGGGGGGAAACCTCTGGGCTGCGACCCGTCTACGATGTCTGGCTACTCCTCCCTTATCGACAGCTACTACCCAGAGGCCTTTGGTGATTATCGCAGCGCCGCCGCCTTCTCCAGCTCTGGAGGATCCTTCCTGCCCTCCTCAGCCCTCTCTTCCCTGCCACCTCCCTTCAATGGAGAGTCCTCGCATCTGTTTCTGGTAGGATCAGGGTTTGTGCATGTTTGTGTCATAGAGCAGTTAGATAATAATTATATAATAATAATTTTATTTGTATAGCACCTATCTAAACAAGGTCACAAAGTGCATTACAAAATCCCTGGCATAAAATGAATGAAGTAAAATTAAAGTTATTCGGTTCAGTTCAATTGTAAGCGCCAAATTATAACATATTAAGGCCGAGACCTTAAGATTTAAAGATAATCCCAACAGCTCCCACTCAGTGAAGATGGAATGAACAGGTTTAGTTTAAAGCAATTAGTAAATATGTATTCCCCATGAAGATACATTTATTGGCCACATCATTGGGGCATAGAGTGAGGAATGTGTGTGCCAAGTGGGCGGTGTGGCCTAGGGGGTAGAATGGGTGTTCTCTAACAAGAAGGTTGCCGGTTCAATCCCCACTCTTCCCCATTTGCATGCCGAAGTGTCCTTGGCAAGATACTGAACCCCTAAAATGGCCCCTCATAAATGTTGAGTGTACTAAAAATGTAAGTCGCTTTGGACAAAAGCGTCAGCTAAATGACATGTAATGTAATGTAAAAGTGAGAGCCTACGTGAAGAGGAGGGGCCTCTTCAGCAAGAATACAGTTTCGATGTTCATATGGGAACCTATATTTGAGAATGATGAACCCATCTGGGAAAAGAAATAACTGACTATTCGTTTTGATAAAGAGTTCAGGTTTCCTTATTCTGAAATGAAATCTGCCTTCATTTGACTGCAGCTCAACTCTGTAGTGTTAAGTTACAAACAGCTCCAGTTTGTGTGATGTGCTTTGCCACATGTCTTGGTCCATTTGGTTCCATGTGTACCTTCTTACTCACTTGTATGTGTCATTTTACATTTGTTAGATTGCGACAGAGTAGACGTGCAGCGAGGATCACTTGTCAGAATCAATGGGAACTTTGCATTACAGCCTGGAGGTTTGCAGCTAAACAGATGTGGGCATATACAAAGGAAATAGGACAGTTGAATGAAAGACTGTTGAGTTTTGGATTGGAAAATGTAGGATTCATCACTTTCTTCTGTCCTTTCTTTTATAAAAACTGTTTTAATTGATATATATTTTACCACTTGGGGGCAGTATAAACAAGTTGTTAACATATCGTTGATGGTGTTCGAGCATGTGTTGGCAAACCGTCTCCCCCCTTCATTTATATATTCAACCGATTTAATTTGATTCATTGCTATTATAATTAATCTTATTTAAATCTGTCTCACGTTGCTTTATGGAAGTCCAGTGTTTGATTAACATTCAAGTTAAACTGGAACTTTATACCTTTGACAGATGGTTCTTCTAATACTGTAAATGTTTGTAAGCACCACTAGCAGAATTGTAAAAATAAAACCCAATCGTATATCACAATGAGTGAGTCAGAAAAGGTTTTTATTTGTTGTTGAAATGGATTGAACTGTCACTTTAAAATCCAAAGCATAAATGGCCTTTTCATTGGCATCAGTGAATCAGGGAAAATATAAATGAGATCACACTAATACACAAGAACCGCTGTTCTCATGAGCCCGACAGTGTTACAGTATCTGATGGTGGACATTTCCTTTAGGCAGTAGAGGAAATACATGGTTCAATGATTCATCTTCTCCTCTCTTGTCTTTCCACTTCAGAGAGACTCATGGGAGCAGGCGGTTCCAGAGCCAGTATCCCAGGTGGAGGCTCTATGTCCTGACGGCCTGGCCTCTGTCAGCATCCCGCCCTCCATGCCCAGTCCGGAGCCCCCAGGTAGCCCCTCCCAGTACCGGTCCACCAGCCGAGGCTCCTCAATGTGCTCCGTCCCAGGCAGCCAGCCCTACACCCTGCACTCTCTGGAGGAAGCCCACTACCACTCTTTAACCAGCAGCTCCTATACCACCCCCTCCTCCTCCTTCGCCTGCCCTCCGTATTTGAGCAGCCCTGCCAACGATCTGGTGTCCAAGATGGTTACGGAGGAGGCCAACGGCCACGGCAGCCTCCCAAACAATGTTGAGGCTCAAGCCTCCTGGGCAAAAGAAGATGGGGTGAGCCCCTGGTCGCCCTATGAGATCAGGAGGGCCTTCTGACTGGATGACAGGCTACTGGCTCAGAATAAAGAGGAAGATGGAAGTTTCACAGACAGTTAAACAGACAGGACAGAGACAATTCTGGGACCTGATTTGTAAATAGGACAATTTCTTTCAATCCATAGCATCAAGGTGTCCATATGTTCATATTACAGCCTGATGTCATGGCAACGTTCCTATTTATTGTTTGATTCATATGATACAGAGTGGCGGAATAACTTGTGACATGCCATAAAATGAAAAAATTACAAACCTTTAGCGGTGTAAACTGAATGAATAGGATTTTCACTTTGATGATGTATCACACTAGGGTTTGTGTTTGTTTTAAAAAGCCATGTTACATGTTTAAACTCTTTTATGATGTACAAGGTTTCTATAGCAAAGGGGGAACTTCTGCAGTGGGTACGGGGAAATGTTGTAGAGTTGCTCAGCTAATTTGAAAAAATATATAAACAATTTAGTCAAATGTACAGTATACATGTAATGTATTTGTGTTTAGGTGAAAATACAAGTTGGATTTCAGATTGGTGTGAGGCTCATCTTTATACTCCAAACTGCAGCTGCTGCACCATGAGCACCAGACACCACCTTGAGTCAATATTTTCGCGGCACTAACTGTTACTGGGAATTTCTGAAAAGTGAGCAGATGGATAAATGGTTAAAATGACCAGTATCAGAAAAAACACACACGTGGGAATCAGTGGTCTAGCATGCAGGTCCCTGTTCAAGATGATCATGGCCCTTTTAAAAG
This sequence comes from Pseudopleuronectes americanus, assembly GCA_038501795.1. Lineage (NCBI taxonomy): Eukaryota > Metazoa > Chordata > Actinopteri > Pleuronectiformes > Pleuronectidae > Pseudopleuronectes > Pseudopleuronectes americanus. Next base: position 18,653,028 of record CM076719.1, read on the forward strand.
AGATTGGTGGATTCACAATAATACAGAACTCCATTTGTTTAGCCTATAACATTTAGGTGGAGAACTAAATCTATTAAAAGCCTGAGAGTTTGCTGATCTGTTTTATTAATACAAGATGCCTGGTTATGGAGTGACCAAACTATTCTGATTTCATCACCACTTTAATCCTGTCTCTATAGCATTCAAAAAGTGAGGGGTAATGTATCACTTACATGAGCTATTGGTATGTTCAAATGTCAATGAATCACTCAAAATCCCTTTGATGAACATAAAATAATATTAGCATTTAATATGCAGAAAACTACAGTTTTAATGTGAGTAATAAAGCATTAAAGACATTTTTGGAAATAGTCTTAGCATCCTGATGAGGGTAATTATATTTGGAGACAAAATTCCAATTTGACTATATTCACATATTCACTCAATTTCAGATGAGTTAGCAAACCTTTATTATGTACACGTGTACAGATTATTCACAGGCCTGTTTGAAGTATGTATGTGTGAAACTACTAATGACATGATTTGATAAAACAAATGATATCAAACATTCGTCAAATCTTATACATCTGTTATAGATGCTACATAGACATAAACACAAAATTATACTATACTTGTTTTACATGTTAAGACATTGTCTTTCCAGGAACTTTTCGAATCAGGTAACTTACAAATGTACATCGGACATGTTCAAGCTTATGTCTTAACAATCACTTTTGACTTATTTGACCGGATTTATTTGTCTGTGACCTCAATGTTTTTCCTTTTCAGAAACATCTGTAGTCACAGTAAAAATCAAACAATCCTTAAACTATATATTTCTGCTCAGTCTCTCTGTATATATATGTATGTGTGTGTGTGTGTGTATCTATATCATTCTCATCAGTTGCAGTAAACATGTCATTAGGCATCAGAGCTGGACGGACTGTTGGCTTCATGTCCACAGGGGTAGAGGACGTGGTGCAGTTTGAGCACTAGGTGGCGCCTGAGCACCGCGGCTGCAGGAGGAGAGGAGCCGCAGAGCTGCAGACAGAGGGAGAGAAACGTGGCTGTAATGGAGAGGAGTGAAGAAGACACACGTGTGTGTGTGTGTGTGTGTGTGTGATGCAGTGAGCGGCAAACTATGTTAAAAGTGCCTCAGGTAAACAAAGAGAAAAACTTGCGGAGCACCAACATTTTACATCGGTCACAATTATTGAATTGTTTTGTTGGAGTGGGGAAATCATCACCACCACTTCTGTCACCACTGCAACTAAATATAACAATGATAATAATGTAGATGTGGACATAAATAATTTAAGTAGTAAAATAAAATAAAATAACGATTTGATAATAACCCTTAACCAGCTTGAGAGGCTAAATTGCTAACTATTAGTATAGTTTCTAATCATTTTGTCACATCTCATGTGCGACCAACACAAAAAATAAGATACTTCTAAATAATATAATAAATCTTTTTACTTTTACCAATATCACATTTACATGTTACAGCATCATATTCATGTCAATGTGACTATTATCAATTGTTGCATGCTGTTGCGCAAAATTACGCAAAAAATCCTTAAAATAGCCGTTAATAAATTATTATAACATTATATATGTTTTACTTTGGATTAACTGTAAGACACTAAAGGCGAACGGGATTTGGTGCTGAATTAAGGAGCTGTTTTTATTCATCAAGGGGGCTTCTCACAAATTCGGGGAAATCTGCACAAATGTGAATTAAATCATTTTATATAGATATTAACAGATATTAGAAGCGGAGGCTGGAGACGCACCGAGCCGCAGACTTGTCCCCCCGCTGCCCTCAACAGGTGAATGCGCACAGAGCACTTGCTGCAGTGGAGCTGAGGGCCTGCTCTGCCAAAGATGGCTACTGCCCTTTGCCACGCCCACTTTTCCTCCACTTTTATGCGTTTTTCTCTTAAATAAAGTTTAAAATTACGTTTCAAAATATTCTCGCCTCGTAAGGTGGCCTAAATAAGCGTATGGTCGCGGATAGAAGTGCGTTTGCGGTCCTAAAGCTGCCCAAGTGCACCCAGTGCTGTAGTGCTTAATGAGGGGGTGTGATGCACTGTTATGGCAAAAGGAGGATAAAATGAATAAAAGTATGGTTTCTTTTCGATCAAAGTGTGTAAATCTGATATATTACATTAAAGTAGGGCTTATACAATGTCCATGCGTAGTGATTTTTAGTGAAAAATCGCTAAAACTACGTTGCCTCTGAATATTCAAATTGAAAGTAACGCGCAATCAAATCATTGTCAAATCAATGAGTTCTAGGGGTTTTAAATAGTAGGCATGGAGGGAGAAAATCACAAACTAATATGTCCACAGCTATATTACAATATTGTTGTATGCTCTGGGTGTGTTATAAGACATTTGTGTCGAGATTTTTTAATACTTTTGTACAAATTTCGTTCTTGGCCATTTTGCTGAGGCAGAAAAGGACGTTGTGGAGCCCCATAGGTCTTTTCCAGAGAGTTTCTCCTCATCTCTTACATCATGTCTGGTGAGTTTTCAAGTCGGATTTTCATCTGGATATATCACTTTTTAGTTGCTTTTACTCCTGTATGGGGCAGAAAAGACAAATGAGAACAATTTAATGTTTAGTGGCAAAATTAAAAGCAAGGCAGAGTCGCAGGGGAAGATGAGTGGGGTTTATTTTGTAATTGCAGAAGTGGATTTAATGGCAAATTGGCGTTATTTATAAAGAATGTGCAGCAGATAAATAAACTTCCGTGGATTAAAGTTTGCAGTTTAATGCCACATGTCTCCTGCTTGCTTTGGGCGGATCAGGAGCGTCCGCTATTCTCACTCAAACACTCCTCTACTGCTTAACCAACTTTTATAGATCCGTGTATGTTTCATTCTCACTATCGACGTCTAATAGCACACGTCAGGGCATGTGCATGATCTTTTCAGCGGGTTCGTTTTTAATTAAACATTAGTTACTGGTGGAACTGACATTTCAGCCGTTTATACCTGAGTCGCTTCTGCGTAACAGGACGTTATAAGTAACCGCGTTGAAGTGGGATGTGTCTGCACCGTAAATTTGGCCCTACTATTTGCCACATTTAAGACAAACCATGAAGTAGCCTTTTTCAAAACGGCTCGCCACTCCTGGGCGCTTTAAATGACGCCTTTGGGTCTAAATTACGCGCACCTATGCGAGGCGTTCTCTATGTTTCCTTAATTAAGATTCGCCTATAGGAATAAATAAGGTCAATTGCCTGTATAAGAAGCACAGTATTTTAGTCAAATATCCAGAGTGGGAGGCAGGGGTGATTTGAATAAAGTTACAGAGAATTAGGGTAAGAGTTTAAGTTTCTGATTTATAAACAACTTACGGCTGGAATCGTTCTCCCAATTTCCCCCCCGCCACAAAACCACAACAACGTGATCGATGCGAAGCACAAAGTAATCATTTTAACCAAACGACTCCACACGGGGTGACATGCGCTATGCGTAAAGAGCAGGACTTTCTTTTTCAATGGATCGCCGCGGCACCGGGTTTAAACGCTTCCAACTTTACTTCGGAATCGACTCTTGCGCACAACTTTGCCCCAGATGCAGCTTCGATTTGTTAACCGAGACAAGTTTAACGTTTTAGCCTCCGATCGCTTTACTCCGGACTCGCCCTGTCTTTGTGCGTTCTTACTTTGGCTGCGCCTTTGTCCAAAGTTTAACCAACGTTCCCACACACATTTCCCCCCCGAGATCGATCCAGGTTTCACAAGCTCGAAATTCAAATCTCTCAGATCTGCGTTTATGCTCAGGAAGGTACACTTACGGTTTCGCATTTTGTGCCGTTTTTCCTTTGTCCCTTGTCTGGACCGGGTGGCTCGTGAACACACTCAGGGCGCAGCAGACTACTCGGCTGCCGGCGTAATAGGACACGCCAAGCCCTGCCGTAAAGAGCGAGCCGTGGCCGGGAGCAGCAGGGGGGCTCAAGCAGAGACAAGCGGTCAAAAAGTAGCCGGAGCCACCGCGCGCACTGGGCACTAACAATGCGCTTTTACCCTCCAAATAATCGGACACGAACTTAGACATCGAAGCGCCACATATGGTTTTAACAATATATTATTTATTGTAACATGCTGTGTGTCTGTTATCAACATTTCCCCACAAAGTCTGTTTATTAGGAGGAAAAATAGAGCAACAAAGTCATGACTGCAAGTAGAGGAGGGAGAAAAGTTAAAGGTGAACGTGTTGGTGACATATAGAGGGATACATAGACCGGATTTTATTTTCATGTTTTCAGTTTGAGGGAGAGAAAAGACAGATTGTGTGCTTCAGGGGGAGGAGGGGCTGCTCAATGGAGGAGAGGAGCCCGTGTCTGTTATCGTCTGCTGCTTAGTAAACATGAGCGGCATGCTGTTGTTCCCTTCATCCAGATCAGCAGAGGGTGTACCAGGGCGTCCGCGTGAAGACCACGGTCAAAGAGCTGCTGCAGAGGCACAGAGCCCGGGAGGCCAACGGCAAAAAGCTGAGACCGGTAATTCCCCCCCACCCCCCCCTCTCCCCCCCACCACACCGTCTCTCTCTCTCTCTCTCTCTCTCTCTCTCTCTCTCTCTCTCTCTCTCTCTCTCTCTCTCTCTCTCTCTCTCTCTCTTCTTTTTTTTTATACCAAGCAGGAGATAAGACAATAAACTGTCCCTGTAAATTACTGACATATAATCACGCACATTCTGACAAACACACTGAGTCTAAGTCATCCAAGGCCAATTGTCCTGTCAAAATATCTAATCATGTTGTCTCCCTCCTCTTCCTCCTGATGGACAGACTGGACAGATATCACAGGGCTGCTTTGACCTCCAGGACCTTTGCGCTACCACTTTTGCAAGTAAGTTCCCTTCGTGGCAGCAAAACTAAAAGTGCAGTGCTGAAAAAAAAAGGCCATTTAAGTTACAGATCGGCAGCAGCACGTGGCTCCACCCTGACCTACTGCAGGCACATGCGCCCATATTTAGAATGTAGCCAACAAATTGGAAAGTCCAAATTTGCATGAAGCCATGTACCTCTCCAAATGCATTGGCTGCTGGAGCCATGGCGTTCTCTCTGGTCTTTAAGCTATATTTAAAAGTCTTCCCGTGGTCTCATTCCACATAGAGACTCGTGCAGCTTATTCGAATGCACTCGTGGAAATTTCTTCTACAAAAAATATAACATTTTATTTTGAAATGCACCTCCTCAAACTTGGGAACGCATCTGTATGTCTGCCAGATGTGTAGATTGGGATATATGCCATGGATGTTGTACTGAACCCGCAGTCCATCATACAGGCCATGCACCTCGACGTTTTGTTTACCCTTTGGATATTTACGCACAATTTTCCTTTCAGACGTAAACCCGTCAGCTCGCTATGCGGACCCCCCTCCGTCCATCCCTCCAGCTGAGCCGAGCAGCTGTGGCGCACGAGCTCTCCAGCTGCGCACCGCCCAGTTCCAGGTTCCTGACAGCTCGTGCAGCCTCCAGAGCATCCAGGGCGACGCGTTTAACCAAATCCAGAAGCAGGTTGGGGACATGGCGTACCCCAGCACCTGCTACAGTGACAGCAGCAGCATCATGAACAACAACAGCAGCTACAGCAACTGCAACAACATCGGTGGCGGTGGCTTCAACTCCTGCCTGCCTCCCTCTCACTCCCTTTCGCTGCAGTGGCATTATGGACTCACCCCAGAGGCCGACTATTATGGGCATGGGATGGTACGTTTCTCCCACAGACACTGACAAAACTCCACGAATAACTGTGTTTATAAGGAGTAGTATCAGTTATTAATCAGATGTTAACTGCAGTTACTTATCTCTGGGGTCTTACCTGAGCAGCTAAACAAACAATCATGACTAATGGTAGCAATTACATCTCACTGTGTGGGGGACAGCAATTAAGGGCTGTGATTGAAACTGCAAAAAAGAGAAAGACAAACACATTTTAAAAACACAGAAATACACTAATTGAAGTGGTAAACATCTTACAATGATACATCTCAAAAAATTTCAAATTGTGTCACTCTGTAATGAAGGCCTCGAATAGAATTTTGTTATTAGCAAAGTTATTACTTTTGTTTTGCTTCTAATCAGATCTATCACTAATCAAATGCATCTTAAATGTAACAAAATACTTACAGACACCTGAATTGAGTAATTTTAGATATGTACATCTCACCTGAGGATCATAATTATTTCAGTATATTTAATAAAGGAATAATTGTTAAAAGAAAAACCCCACTCACAGGCGTCCCTGCTTGAGCCTGTGGCCTCTACTGTCAGTTTTTTTTTCCCATCACATGACATGCATGACATTGCAAACTGGTGCAAAATATAATCCTCACCATCCTGCACGTCTTCTCCTCTTTCAGGCTCCCGGCTCCCCGCCAGAGTCACGGAAGCTCTGCAGCCCCGTAGATCACAACAGCTACTCGCCGCAGGACTCTTTCTCCTCCTCCTCCTCCTCCTGCTACGACTCGCCCACCAGGATGGAGTCCAGCCACCACGGCTTCTCCTCAGAGCACTACCAGCACTGCAACCTCCAGGACTGTTACTGCCTGCCCCACTGTTGGCCAGGTCAGCAGGAGAGCTTCTCTGCCCCCGAATACATGCCTTACTACAACCCCACAGACTATCCATACACTTGCACCGTGGAGGAGAACTATTTAATGAGGGATTTGCAGATCCCTGAGATGTGCTACAATGTCCTATGATGAGAGCGTCTGCAGTATTGTTTTGTCTTCCTGCTGTAAATATGATTCTCTTCAGCGTGCTCTTTCGGGCTTGTGCTGTGATGGAGTGAATATGATGAATGCTGAATAGATTGAAAGGCTGATATTTTTGTATCAAATACTGTTTTTTACTACGCTTCGATTTATTTTTATACACACAACTTTTTGCTGTACTAAATAAAAAAAATCGTGTTGAACTCACCAACGTGCTCATGTTTACTTGTTAAGCATTCACACTTAAAATAAAGGATAAAGTCAAAAGCAGATTATGCTGTGTCAGGGTCAGTTCACTGGTACCTGTTTACGAGGGGAACAGACTGACATGATGTAGTCAGCAACAAGTCAGTATAAGCATCACAAGTCATTTTGGAAGAATGCTCAAAAAGATTAATTTGGTGTATTTCCATGAACAGTGTCGAAGCCAAGAACAAGAGGCTATATAACCGAAATCCCAGAGCAGGGCATGAACACATACAACACGTAGGACATTCACCACAGAGAGCTGCAGCACTTCTCTTCAGCTTATGTTACGAGCACATGTCCGTCACGTGTCTCGGCAGATTGAGCTACAGGGGCCATTTATGTTAATTGTAGGAGCCGTTGGGCTTCTCTCTAAATTTAAAGATCTACACCTTATTATGTAAAGTGCCTCGAGAGTCTGTATGTTATGATTTAGCACTATGCAAATACAATTTTATCACTGACCTGAGCTGTGATCATGTGACTTGAAAGTGTCTTGGATTTTTCAAGTAAAATGTAAGCTGTAATGAGTAAACTGGCTCCCACAGGCAGCTCTCTGTTTTCTGTAATGGTTCCAAATGCACCTATATGACAACTGACTCGTAAACAGTGGAAACTTTACTCTGATAAAAAGAAGAAAGCTGTTTAATGAGATTTAAAATGCTCAATATGGGAAGATGATGTGAACTCATTGGTTTGTGATGTTTTTAAAGCAATTTAACGACCCAAAGAATAGATTTGGAGCTGTTTCTGTACTTTCTTAATGACAATAAAATGTGCTATTTTTCAGCAAAAGTAATTAAACATAATAAAACTGTTAAAAGTCTGAGAACAAACCATTTAGAGTGATACATAAAGAAAATATAACTGAACAGTTCTATAAATAAATACATATTTTAAAGCTTGGTTGGTGACTTGTCAGCCAAATCTAAACTGGATGGGATTGTGCTGGGATCTTTTAATATTAAAGAATTATCGTATCGATTTATGAGAGAACCTCAAGCCCCTGCTACTTTCCTCATTTGAGGATAAGACAAATCCATGGCACTGATGTCTTTCAGATCTTCATCCTGCTTTCTGACATTACCCTGGATTCAGGGATCTGTGTCAATCATACTGTAAATGTCCTATAGGCAATACTTATCAGTGAGAGGGGCAAGTCTCAATATGTCCTTTTCCATCAATGACAAACTGAAACACGGTTTCACGTACAAACGAGGATCATATTTGAGCCCTGTCAGCAGGTTTTAATCCTATTTAACAATCTTTTGTGAGAACGAATAAACACATATGCCTCACACACTGAGCTGCTATTAGAAATATATTAGTTACTTCAGTATTCAATAACTGTTACATGAAAATGTTTCACTCCTTTATTTCCATGTTAATTGTACTTTCTTGATTCTTGTTTTCTGGGTTTTATACCCTCATGGTTGAATGCACCTCTTGTAAGTGGCTTTGGATAAAAGCGTCAGCTAAAGGAAATGTAATGTAATATTAAGGAATTGACTAATAATTATCAGTTTGTTAAATAATGCCGGCTACTATCTTTAAATAACTGTTGAATATTTTGTCAGTTATGCATGTTGGCTCATTTGTATATTAATTATTTGATTTGATTTTCATTTGCAACTTAATTTTATTTGTTGTATAGTATACAGGGCACAGTTGTCTCTGTACCCTCACATTATTTTTATTCACTTCTTTTTGTGAAGTCATTATGGATGTCTGTTCATCCTTCCATCCGTTCATCCATCCATCCATTTATCCATCCATCCATCACATATCTTCCGAGGGACAACGAATGCTTTCTCTTAAACAAAGACAAACAAAAAAAAGAGACACTAGAAAATCTGCATCAGACTGTCATTGCTGTTGTGATTGAAAGAAAAACACATGTGAATTTATTCTCTTTTAACGGTTGGGTGTTTTTAATGAAACATTTTACAGAAGTTACATAAACATTTTTTCTGTACACTATCAAAAAATCACCTTGTAGGAAAAAGACATTGATGAATGAAGTCACACTGTCATATCTCTAAGCCATATACAAATATCAGATGTCAATGCAACAGGCTTCTGCATACCTCCCCTTTAACTACCATAATTAACCATAGACAATGATGTTAATGATTATCATTATTAATTAGCTTGTTTATTGTTATAAAGGCAGCATAGTGAAAATAGGTTTTAGCTCTGTGGATCTCTGGTGTCCCCACACTGCAGACTCAGTGGTGTGGTCAGGGTGGGGGGCAGACGGAGGGCATGGAGACTCCAGCCCCCTCCCTTACAGTGGAGGCTGCTGTTGGTGATGATGCTGCTGCTGCCAGGGGGCAGAAATCTGACAAAGGGTCCCCTGGGGTCAGAGCCCATCTTGCATGAAAAGGTAGAATACTGAGTAATTAGAGTGTGATGAATACAATGAGTGTATTCGCTCTCTTTGCTATTGTTGAATGGATTAAGGTCAGTTTTGTCTCCCAATTTGTGCCAATTAAAGCTGAGTCTTCTATGCGCACCAAAGGGAACCAAGGTGCTCCACAAGGTTCTGTGCTCGGCCCAATTTTATTCTCATTGTATATGCTTCCACTATGGGAAACATTATCAGGAGACACTCTGTAAATTTCCACCGGTATGCGGATGACCCCCAGTTTTACTCGTCAATAAAACCAGAACAGTGTTATCAATTAACTAACTTCAAGAATACTTTAACGAAACAAAAACCTGGATGACCTGCAATTTTATCTTATTAAACTCAGATAAACAGAAGTTCTAATACTTGGCCTTAAACACCTTAGAGATACATTATCTAATGATATAGCTGCGCTAGACGACATTGCCCTTGCTTCCAATGAAACAGTCAGGAACTTGGGAGTGATCTTCGATCCCATTTTTGCCCCTTTAATTCTCACTTAAAACTAATCTCTAGGACCGCCTTCTTCCACTTGCGTAACATATCAAGAATCAGACATGTCCTTTCACAAAAAGATGCAGAAAAATGTGTCAACGCCACGTTACATCCAGATTTGATTATTGTAATTCCTTATTTTCAGGCTCCAGCAGTAAGACGATAAAGACTCTGTAGCTTGTTCAAAATGCTGCAGCACGTGTCCGGACAAGAACCAGGAAAAGAGACCACGTTTCTCCTGTATGAACTTCACTACACTGGCTTGCAGTTAAATCTAGATTAAAACTTAAAATTCTCCACCTCACCTACAAGACCCTTAATAATGTGGCACTATTATACATTAAAGAGCTGATAGTACCACATCACTCCACTAGAGCACTGCACACCCAGAACTCAGACTTACTTGTTTTCACTAAAGTCTCTAAAAGTAGAATAGGAGCCAGAGCTTTCAGCTATCAAGCTCCTCTACTGTGGAATCATCTCCCAGGTTCAGTTTAGCAGGCTGATCAATCTGTACGTTTAAGAGTAGTCTTAAACCTTCCTTTACGATAAAGCTTATATTTGGAGCCGGTCTAGGCTTGTCTTAGACCTGCTCTTAGTTATGCAGCATCTCTTTCCTCTTTTCCCTCCTTATCACATCAAGGAAATTCTCATCTCTCATCCATACATGTTACTGACTTGATTTCTTCCCCGGCGTTTTCAATGAAACATTTTACAGAAGTTATATACAAAGTGTTTCTTTACACTATAGAAAAATCACCTTGTGTGAAAAAGACACTGATGAATGAAGTCACACTGTCATATCTCTAAACTATTAACAAATATCAGATGTCAATGTAACAGGCTTTTGCATCCCTCCCCTTTAACTACCATAATTAATCACCATAATTAACCATAGAAGATGATGTTGATGATTATCATTATTAATTAGCCTGTTTATTGTTATAACAGAAGCATTGTGAAAAGTTTTTAGGCTTTGTGGATCTCTGGTGTCCCCACGCTGCAGACTCAGCGGTGTGGTTAGGGTGGGGGGGGCAGACGGAGGGCATGGAGACACCAGCCCCCTCCCTTACAGTGGAGGCTGTTTTGTTGGTGTTTCTGCTGCTGCTGCCAGGGGCACAAATCGGGCAGACGTTCCCCTGGGGTCAAAGCCCATCTTGCATGAAAGGAGCACATCATAGGCCAGTCGTTAATCTGCATGTTTGTACTCAGGTAGAATACAGAGTAATTAGATTGTGATGAATACAGTGAGTGTATTAGCTCTCAATTTTCACCCCAAATGTGCTCTCACATTGGTTGGATATTCCACGCAACACTGAATTCATAAAGGCAACTTTTGACCCAGAAAGTGGTAGCATAACTTGAGTTGACAACATAATCGTTTTCAGTCTAATCCTAATGGAGTGCTGCTGTAAGTGGCCCTTTAACTTCATAAAACGCTGACAACAGCATCTTTCTGCAAAATTGTAGTTTTTCACCCCTGAGCCTAACCGAAAGCTGAATGTGAGAGCCGTAATCCCCTTTAGAGAGAGGCACACAGCGAGCTGCTGCAGACAGGGCTGAGTTCAGGCCTCTCGGGCATTCAAGTTAAAAGCCATGGGGAATGTGGGGCTCCTAACTGACACCAGGAGAGTTCAAACAGATCAAGATATGATCCACCCAAACCTGATCTGTCTGCAGCTTCTCACTCTGATCTCGTACTGTAAACAAGCCACGTTCACTCCTGCAGCTTTGTCGAGACTGGACCAGAGCTCTGTGTGTTGGAAATAACTGACTGGTGTTCTTGGGAATGATACATCCATTGTAATTTTTAGTGCCTTCAGCTAAACTGTTTTAAAAGGTCAAGCTATCATTGTTTTTTAATCAATTTTTTTTATATTATTATTTTATACAGTCCTATCTACTTCACTTGTTTTTATTTATGTTTTTTTTTAATCTAGCACCTTCAATCTACATCTGTGTATGAAATGTCCTTATAAATGTCCCCCCAAAAAATTGCCTTGCCTTGTGTGTTTGTGTTTGTGTGTGTGTGTGTGTGTGTGTGTGTGTGTGTGTGTGTGTGTGTGTGTGTGTGTGTGTGTGTGTGTGTGTGTGTGTGTGTCTGTGTGTGTGTCTGTGTGTGTGTGTGTGTGTGTGTGTGTATGTGTGTACGTGTGTGTTGTTGTTAACATGTTTCATCCCCTCAGGTGTTTGAGAGGACTCTGATAGAGTCTTATGAGAAAGCAGGGAATTAGTGTCTCACGCCGTCTAGCCTATTGTGAAGTTTAAGTCAACGTATCAAAACACCATCTCCTTATCAGTTCGCCTTTAAGGCTGTAGGGCAAAGATAGGCCCTGATTTCAGTGGAGGGTGATCACTGATCCAGAAACCAGAACAGACTTCATGCATGTGTCTTGGCCAGATGTTGCTTTTAAACCTACCTGGATTAACATAACTCAGTTTGCCAAAGCCTCCAAATAACTTCAGATCAGAAGGGGTTTTATCTATCACAAAAGAAGGAAGTTTTGCATCATCAGATACACTGAACGGGCAGTAATGGACTTATAAATAGTATGATTTAACACAGCAAGTAAATACAATTAGAAAGTGCATACACCTGACTATTCCCAGTCATCTAGTGTCTATACCTTTATGGCCACAAACTGATTGAAGCATGATGGCCCTTCAGCGTTTGGTCGCCTGAGGGTCCCGGGTCCCCGGGAAAGATGCCTGCTTTGCATGAAATGTCATGACAAGATAACAGTTGTAACCAAATTATTTGAACCACTATCGTTGGCAGTAAAAGTGAAAGTCGGAGCAGCTTCTCTTTCTGCAGAAAATAATGTCTGCACATCTGCAACAGTTTAAATCGTTGTAGTAGTCACGTCATGCTCATGCTAATAAACAGTGCTAACTATTATATCCTCATTCTTCTGACTGCCGATGTGCTTCAAGCTTCAGGTTGTGTGTGCAGCAGATTCCTTCTCCGCTCCAGCCTCCTCCTCAGATCTATTGGCTTTGAGTCACTCAGACTCTCACACATTTATCCTGAAGTCACTTGAGCTTTGTCTTGGCAGTTTTCTTCAGGTCATTGTTTTCGGCATCACTTCAGTCCCAGGTCAGAGCAGCTTTGGTCCTCTCGGCACTCATACTTGCCACAGCACTAAACAGTCCCCTATATCATGATGCTGCTATCTCCATGCTTGACCATTGGGATGGTATTGACCAAATGATGCATATAGGTTTCAATTTGTATCTAATTAAGATCCTTTAAATGCTATTTAACAAACTCTAAGCAGGCTGTCATTGCTGTTTTATAATAAGGGCATTAAGTCTTGATTGATGTGATGCAGGGAAGGTCGTCCTTATGGCAGGTTTTTCCTTCTCCATAGAGGAATTCTGACGCTCTGTTAAAGTAAATCAATGTGGAACTTTTCGGTTAAATTTAGATTTCCAAGGATGCGTATTTAACCATCTCAGACTAAAATGCCTCCAGACGCAGGTTAGTTAGGCTGAAACAATCGGAGCAATGACCAATGAGATGTAACATCTGTGTGCACAGTTTTTATTTCTTTTTAGATAGAATCCTGCGTGAAGTTCTTTAAATTCCAAAGACCAAATTTGGTATTGCACCTCCCAAATACAGACATACAGACTGACAGACACACTGGCAGTTGTTTGTGGAATAACTAGGTAGATGAGTTATTGAGTGTAGACAGTATTATAGATAAAAAAAAATCTACAACTATGAATACTTCCTCAAACCACTGTATCTGAACAAATCTCGCTTTAACCAACAGGAAGCTCTCTCCAATATGTATTCGTACCAACTCCTTTCTCTCACATTGGACTATTGATAGTGTTTTGAGGCTGTAGATAACTTTTATGACAGTTAAGGGTCACATCATTTGAATACAGCAGCTATTTGGACATGAAAAAGTGGGGTAGGTAAACACAGGTGTTGTCTATGTTTAATAGAGGGTTTTTTCTATTTTGGTACACTGCATTATGGTGAATGTGATTAGTAGCCCACTGCTATTTCCTATCAAAGTGGACGATATGAACATTTCCAAAACCAGTCATACCCAAAACATCAAAATGAACTCCGAGATACCTTTTAGAATCAAGTTTTTTTTTCTTTCTGGGCATGTTTCACTCTGAAACTTGGCCCGTTAGGCTTTCGCTCAGTGTCATGACTTGTAATCAGATTGATGAAGCAACAGGAAAAATTTGTCAAAAATGTTTTCTGCTGGTTTTGCATATCATTAAGATGGCAAGTTGTATCCAGTTATGATAAACTGAACCATGAAGAGTTTCTGAAACAATTTGTCCTTCACCTCTGGAGCCTGATGGGCTCGGTGCACTGTAAAGACTGACTGAGTGTTTGACGCTTGCCAAGTCTAAACAAAACACACAAAAATGAAAACCAGAAACTTGAACTGGGCTTTGTGTTTTCCTTCCCGGCAGGATTTCACAACTTACTCTCACTCCTATCTGTGAGTGTGCGTATGTGTGTGTGTGTGTGTGTGTGTGTGTGTGTGTGTGTGTGTGTGTGTGTGTGTGTGTGTGGGTTCACAGATCCTGTTGGCGAGCTCCCCATAATGCGCCTACTGAACCAGTGCTTGTGGAAATCCCCCAGATCAGATCAGTGGGAGGAAACTCCCCCATTCAGGCGTCAGGAGCGTTCCAATCAGCCTTTATTTGCTGATTTCAATGTTTGAGCGTGCCGACAATGAAAACAATCTTTTTCTTCATGGCAGTTTTTCATCTCTATAAAAACAGTGTTCACTCATTTATAGGCAACATTACAACAGAGCACTGTTCACTTAGTTATTGATCTGCAAAGTGTCTGTGTGAGTATATAGTGTTGTATTGTGTAACATAGGGCCAATGAAGACACAGTGATAACTGTTATAAAAATACAAGTGAATGACTCAAAAACACACTAAGATTCTTGAAACAGGATTACAAGGCTTAAATATGTCATGGATGAAACCATAACAAAAGATAAAAAAGATGTGGGGTGTGGAGTGAGACAGAGGTGAGCGTACTGCAGGTGGGGATCAAGATGCTTTGGCTTCACTTTTGGAAAGCATTGGCCAATCGTCACAGATACCTTCATTCTGAATGTAACAGTGAAACTTCGGATGTCTGTGAAATTGTCCGATGGTGCAGAACAATATCGGAGTGACGTCAGCGTTATTAATGCAGAAAAAGTTAACACAGAATTCAGACACTGGAGGTTTACATACGTTTAACCAAAGAGTCGAAATCTGTCCTTAACCCGAACCACTTCTGTTGCGCAAACCTAAATGGGAAATGGTTTGATTGTATATAGAGCTATTCTACCCTTGATGACCACTCAAAATGCTTTACTGTACAATTTCACCATTCACACTCACCCTTTGAAGTTTTATCATTAGATTAATGGCGGCGATTCCTTTGTGTCTAGACACAGTGCTTCTTTCATCCTTGTTAATATTTAGGCAACAGAATCTGAACTTTCCCACTGAATCTCAACAATGGGTGCCAGGTAACAACAGAAAGATAAGAAAACATTTCCAGTCAGACTTTGACAGTGTTTCGAACGGAGCCTCATCACGGATGAAGACAAAGTCGATGGTGTACAGTGTAAATAACATCACAATGTATTTCGCAACATCTGATAAGTGAGCCCTTTACTTGTGTGTACTCATATCAGAAGGGTTTTTCTTTATGGAGTAAATCAAGGGTTGTACAAGTATTCTGCATGTAACAGCGAACCACACCTAGGCCTGATAAGAGTAAGCGTGTGTCGACAGGAAACACACTGTACAGCTGCACTGACAAAGTGACAGAAAAGTTCTATTTACACATCAAACAGGCGGGAAGTGGAGGGTGAACACACCTGAGACGGGGCTGTTTTCTGTTTGGGAAGTACGATAGTCAACATTGGTAAAGTCATAGATTCCATCTTAATCAAATACTTTATTAATAATACTAAAGAGCTTGAATCGACCTGGGCTCTGTTAAACAAAACTCCTTTGTGTTTTCTGTTTGGTGTCTAGTAGCACTTTCTAAAGTAAGTGATATTTATTCACGTGATAGCTGCTGGCACAGACAGAGGTAGGCGGACCAGCTGGACACGTTTATATGAAAATTCCCAGTAAAATTCTTTGGAAGGTCTGTGGGCAAAGTTAGACCTCCCAGGTGTTTCCAAATGAACAGAGGTCTAATTCAAAAACAGCAGAGGCAGATCATGGTTAAGCCTTTCTTTATTTAACCACAACATTCCTTGCTTTGAGGGGCTGCCAGCGTTGCCCTTTACCATTAGATAACCGTACAGATATCTGTACACAAGAACAGGTGAGAAAACGACAAAATGTCAGAAAGCATAACATGCATTACATGCTTATTTGTAACTCGCTATCTTGATCTTGTGCTGCTGAAGAAAAACCTTCCCACTCAGCGTGTCTGAAAGCTGAGCAGGATAAACGGGCCTTGGCATGACTGTGCTGGTTCCAGTATCACTCCTGTTGGTGTTGTGCCTCCTCCCAAGAGCTGTGTTTCTTCAAAGATCAAAACCAAGATAAATCTGATATGTGAGCAGCCACGATGGCAGATGTTGCACATTTTACTCAACTTAGAATTCCTGTGAGCTCTTATTTTCCAAAAGGCCAAACTACTGCCAATTTCCTTGAGACTAACAATATACCTAAGCATAAACCTTACCTTAACATGAAAACAACTTGAAATGTATAATTCTTTATATCCCAGACCTGACACACACACACAGTGGGTATCCAGTTTGAAGTCCTCAGAAAGATATAAAAAGGAGCTCCACCACCTCCACACTAACACACATCTCTGTGGGCAAATGCCTCCAAAACTCTCTGTTGTTCAAATGGTAAAATCCTCATTTTGATTTATGCATATTTTCTTATATATATATATATATATATATATATATATATATATATATATATATATATTATATTCATATATTTGAAGGTTTATAGAATAACGAAACCTAATTCGATTCTTATGGGGATCAGGAATTGTTGCTACAGGAGACAGGAGACTCGACATTTAAAAAAAAAGAATTATGAAAGTGAACTAGTTAATTATCCTCTGCATGAATTGAACTTTGAACCAGTTCCTGTTAAGTGTGAACTGGCACAACACTGGGTGATGCTATGTGAGGTGACCAGGAAAAAACAACATTTATGCAAATGAACGTAATGCAAGGAGACAAATGTCTGCTGACTTGAGTTTATTTACCCATTAAACAGGTAACTTTAGCCAGCATTGCAACAATTGCCCCGGCCTGAGAAATTTGGCAGGAGCCACCACTGGTGGAGCGAGGTATGTCACATGATTGGAGCAGCCCAGCTCGAGTTGGCTGCATGAACTAGCTTGCAAACGCCACTCCATTTATCATATGTGTAGTTTTGATCAAGAGACGCTGCCAGGAGGTGACAGCAGAGTAAAAGGGGAAGATTGTGAAATGTGCATGTGGCCGTGGAGTTACCCAAGAGAGCTTTAAAGGGCAGCAGAGAAAGCTGCCACAGAGGGAGAGATTTAGGGCTGAGCGGAGATTCTAATCAGGAAATGTATGTTTAGTTTGATCAAATTTACTAGTTTTGAATTTATGGTTAATAAGGTATGTTGGGAAGTGAATGGTTCGTCTGGGAGACCCCACAGGCAAAGTCTCGTATCACAGTATATTTTTAACCCTCCTGGGTGCAAGATTTGTGGCATCCTGGTGCAAAGGCTGTTATCTCAGACATCTTTCAGTTCCAGTTCACTTTCACACACATTCATTCTGTCCATGAACTCAGAAGGTTGCACTCCTAGTATTCGTGCTGTCCATCCCAGTATTATTTCAGAAAGTAATTACTGTAAGCATTTGTTTTGTTGTTTTCATAATTTGTAGCTCTGCACGGAAAAAAGGAACGAAACCCAACTTCTTGTCATACAGTAGAATACTTTATCTCCTGTGATACAATCTCAGGTATTTCCAGAGGGTCGAATTTGACAGATGGTTTGCAGCCCCAATCAACATGTCAGTTTTCTCTTGGTTGGAAGAAAACTCCAGAGGCCTTAACTGCCACGAGAAAGCACCTGAGGGAAGATCCTCTCCTCAGGTTCACTGGGCTCCTCTGTGTGATAAAAATGGCCATAAGGAGGTTTACTTGGAACAACAAGATTAATTTAAGCAGAAACAATTCCCAAAGTTTAAAGCTGCACCAAGCAGGTTAGTGTTGAGCAGCTTGAAACAGCAGAGAAATGTATCTGCAGTTGAGCAATATGATGTTCAGTGCCATGGCAACATGCAGCACAATGTTTTACACAGAACAACACGAAGAATATGAGCGTATTTGTTGATCTTTTTAGGTATTATTTTTCTCTATAACTTTTTATTTCTCAGGGGTAACTTATCTTTGCTTCACTGAACCCGTCTCCACCAGTGACAGTGCCGCTGCATCTATTCTTATGTAAATGTAATACATTACTTTTTATTTTTAATTTGTTATTTATTAATATTGTATTATCTGTTTGCCCTCCTCCCTTCTGGGAGGCGCTACAGGGTCCTCCGTTCCCGGACCAGCAGGTTCAGGAACAGCTTCATCTCTGCGGCAGTCACCCTGCTGAACTCTGCACCGCAGTGATAGCAGCAGCCCCCCCCGGCCACACACCCTCCTCCAACCACTGAACATTTGAACATTTGCCCTACACTGTTACTTTTTTTTACTACTGTATTATCCTGCCTATAGTATATTCATATTTATATATTTTTATACATTTATCTTGCTCAGAGTTCTTATATCATACAATACCTAAAACTGTACAATTCCATATATATTTTTAACTGTACATATCTTATTTATTTACATTCCATATTAAATACGCACAATACACAATTTGTTGTTTAAGTACTTGTACTGTGCAATGACAATAAAGATGAATCTAATCTAATCTAATCTTACAATATTTAATGAATTTAGTATGAATTTAATTTTTGGAATATTAGTTATTGTATAAAGTCTTCACTTTCAGCATATGACCTTTTGTTCAAAACATTTCTACTGGACTAACATAGCATCACCAAATCCATAATCTGAAAAAAATATCATGGCGGTCCCCTAGAGAGGCCGCTCCCAATATAAATGTAAAGTATTTAAATATAAAGGGCCCATTCTAGGGTAAAGAAAACCACAATTAGTACAATTTAGATTAAACAAATTTCTGCCAATAGATCCCTTTCACCCTAAATCTTTTTATTTGATTCATATCATCAGCTCAGTCTTGTGAACTGACAGTAGTGATGACAGATGGATTAACCATAGCAAGCACCTCAAGGCTATGAAGGCAGCACTAATATTATCAGATCCCCAGTCTTTGACATCATTTCTATTTATCAGGAACACAGCAACTTCTTCTTCTTCAAGTGAATAAATTGAATGAAGCTTAAGAAAAGCAACAGCAAGATAGAATTAGAGCCGGTCTTAGTCTACATATGTTTTCCAGACTCAAAAGGTCACTCTAATCAGTTAATCTTTTGGAACATCTTGAAGGCTGACTTGAGATATCATGTCAGCCATGTCAACATGTTTTGTGAAGCCTAACTTGACCTTTGAACTTAGACCACCCAAATATAATCAATAAATCCATGAGTCTAAGTGAAGGTCTGTACTTAATGTAATGACCTTCACTTAGTCAATATGGGTGTTCGTGATAATCACCTTCACAAGAACCAGAGGTCCCTGACATTGACCTTCAACCCACCAAATCTATGCCATTCTTCTTCAATCCAAGTTAACATTTATACTAAATTTGAATAACTCGCATTCACAGGGATGTGATTTGTGAGCTAACAGTGACCTTGACCTTTGACCACCAACATCTGATCAGTAAATCCTGATGTCTAAGTGAACATTTTTACTAACTATTAAAACATTCTCCCGAGGCAAAAGTGGGACAGATGGATGGACAAGGCGACAAGTTAAATTAAAAAAACGTAAAAATGGTTTGATCATTCAATGGGAACAATCACTTAACTAGATCATGAGACCTGTTTTGGAAACAGATGGTCAACCAGAAAATTAAGTTCATTTATTAATCATTACCCCCTTATAAACTGCCAGCATTCTTTGTAGAGTGACTTTTAGGTTAAACTTTGAACTACCTCTTGGCATATTTAGAACAGTTTCCCTGTGAAATGCTTATCACCCACTTATTTCTGTGTTTAATTTAAATTTAATTTATTTATTTTTAGGGTTAGGGTTAGGGCAAACTGTCTCTACACAGGTTTCCTAGGAGGTATTGTCCACTGAAGATCACAACGACATATCTCAAAGGGCTTCTTCCTGTTAGCTTTCACACTGCCAATAGTAAAACTCAAGGGAAATTAGATGGTCGACGGGTGAAATTCTACAGTTTTATTTCTATCCCAGTTGTTTTAAGACCTGCACCTAAAGTTTGATGAGGTTTAGACATGAAGAGTGATTATTGGTTAGGGTTCCGCTAAAAATATCAGAGTAAGCCAATCAGAGGCAGGGTTGGGAAGGGTCTTCACACACCTCAGATGGAAGAACATTGGCTGTTGTCTGACCTAGGTTTCTTGCTAGAAAATTCTAGTGTTTGGTTTCTGGTAGGAAATTCTAGCCTCACAAGTCGCAACTCGGAAAGTTGGCTTAAGATTTGGGAAAAGTTGTTGACGTAGTTTACGCAAAAACATACTGAATGGAAATAAATGTTATGAATGGATCTGAAAACACCTATAGTAGACATGTTGCCCTGTTCCCAAATCTGTGCCAGGGCCAAACTAAGCTGCTTCGGGAGAGCTGAACTGAGGGAACCTGTGGACTTCGCTCCTACATGCATCTTCCCCAACCAGGAACCAACCAGTATTACTGCTCCCACATAAACATATCCCAGGTCAATTAAGCCCCTTTTCCACTAGTCAAAAAACCCATAAACGCTCCCGAACATCTGGCTTTCTTCTGCACTCTGTTAGAAAGGATGAACACATTAATTTGGCCAAACAGCGAGCTGAGTGAGCTCCCAGTTTTCAGTGCGTTTGTGACATCCAACATGACGCACCAGAGGATTGCCAGAAAAGTCAATAGATTAAGTCTAGATTGTTAGATTGGTCTCCATTAAAAGACAGGACCTCAAGTTTCTCTTTTTTTATTCTACTGTGGCGGCATCTTAAAATCAAATTAATCTATAATAAACCAAATTACTACAAAGGAAGTTTCACATACAGCAGGGGGCTATGGGTGTTTTGCCCAACTTGTCCATTTGGTATTTCAGCATTGATTTTGTAAATTACTTTGGCCACAGCTACAACATCAAGATCAAAGTTGAAATAAACTAAAATGAGAATGACACTAGCACTGGAATGCTGAAAGGAATTGCATCCATTATTAAGATCAGAATTCACCTTAATAAAAAAAAAGATTATGTAAGGAATTAATAAAGAAACACAGAGAGCAGAAATACAGCCCTCCACACACAAAATGTACACAACGTTTTTTAGACATTGGGTATGAAGATTGAATTGCTGTATGAGTCTTTGTCGTCCACTTCACCATCCTCCTTGGGATCCTCTAGAAGTTTATCCAGTAGGTTTGGTGATCCCGGCTCCATCCCCGGATCTTCATCCAGAGACTGGCCTTGATGTTCAGGGCTCAGCTCTGCACGCTGAGGGAGGTCAAGGATCTGGAGCTGGGGGTCTGCACCATGCGCCTCCAGCTGAGGGATCATGGTGGTCACAGACATGGACAAGGGCATGTGCACCAGAGGTGGGCCGGACAGGGCTGCTGAGCATGGAGCGAACTGGACCCCTGGGTTGGACATGGTAGATATGGTGGTGAGGGGCTGGGTCCAGGGGAGGTAGGTCAACCCTGAATCTGGGAGTTCCATCTGAGGGAAGGAGCCTGGTGCTTGGGCCACTGGTATGGTCTGCAGACAGATCAGATGCAAACATGCTTAAAACTTTATATATACATTGTTGTGTGACTCTACTGTGCAACCAACAAGATAACCATAGGTTGCATACAAACAGGGACGACGTGTCTCCAATTCCTCAAACTTTCCAGAAATGAAGCCAAAATATCACAGATCCAAACACTATCTTGCACATTTGGAGCTAGAGTCTGTGCAGCAGCGATTGGAGGAGGAAGCTGTTGTCCCAGCGATGAAAAGCACTTGACCAATCATGAGTTAGTCTCAGCGGTCAATCATGATGTTCCGCGCTGTTTTTGTAGCATGAATTAACTAATTAAAACCAAACTTACAAGAAAAATGAGAACCTGAACAATCACCAGTGTGATAATAAATACCAAAAATAACAGAAACCATCTATAAGAAAAATTTATTTGATGAGTAACTATGACTTTTTATTTTGGTCAATGTCCCACAACTAACATAAAGGAGGCGGGGATTATGACCTATACTGCAATCAGCCACTAGGGGGTAAATTAGACATTTTGTGCCAAGTTATCATTTACGTGAAAGGTGTCACGAAGGTCCCAAAGGAAACTGAACATACAAAGTGTTTGTAGCTGTTGACTTTCAACGTTGTCTCCTTGAAATAACATTTCTGTACAACTCAACTACAACAGCAAAGGCATTTTGCAGGAAACATGATTGCACCCGGATGATGTTATTCTCAAAACATAATGAGGATATGTTGTTAACGTGCATGCACATGTTTTCCAAGTCCCCAATTTGTTGATTCTGGTTCACAGAACCCCTGGATGAGTTCCGTAGATCTACAGAGGTGCAGACCCCCATTTCAAAACACCATTTTAGGAGACAGGGCTGCTCCTCACTTTCAAAATTGAACCTACTCACCCCAAAGTTAGTGAGCAGCGGTGTGTGTGTGTAGGTCAGCATGGTGTAGCTGGGGCACAGAGTCTGCATGTACAGGTCAGCCGTCAGTGTGGTGGCTGGGTAGGCCAGAGTCTGAGCTGAGAGTTCCTGCTGGCTGTATTCAGGTGAGGACCACGGTGCTATGGCAGGCTGCAGGCCAGCGCCACTGGCCAGGAATGAAGGTTTCCCTCCTGTGCACTGCGGCCGACCATCTCCAGCTGGTACTGACGGCTCAGCAGTGGTGCCACTGGTGCTGTCAGAGCCAAAGGTGACTGGATTACAAACAGAGGCTGAGTGTGAGTCTTTGAGAAACATGCACATGCTTCACTTACAGGAATCAGTTCAGGTACATTTGTGATCAAATACCTTGTGTGTATGTTGTCGGGTTGTTGCGTGCGACTTCATCCTAAAAAAGAAAATATGATATCAATTTTAAAAAAGTGTGTTGAGCATGTCAATAACTGCAGGGGAACAATTATCACATGTTGCTGCTGCAGAGTGCATGTTGATATGTAAATATGCACTATTTACACTGATCGAGTCCAGGTGTGAGCAGCAGAAGAGATTACAACTGGTGTCAGTGTGTGAGTGGGCTGAGTGGGGAAATAATTGTATATACTGCAGGGCTGGTTATATTATTGGAGGTGTGATTATAGGATTCGTTGTACATTGCTGCAGGTAGTGTACTGTATATTGCGTTTTGTATATGATTTATGTTTTTAAGTGTCTTTGTCGACCTGCAGGTGGGAAGAAAAGCTTATAAACAAAAGTTCATGTTGACTCCATCAACCCTGAAAGATATATTTAATATAAATAAAATCTTGCATTTTGCAAACTTACTCACTTATTTTGATTGAGACCACGTGGTGTAGTTAAAAGCTCAGAAAAAAAGTAGCAAGAGAACCTTCAGTTTAGTTTCTATTTTGCCACAACATAGTTTTTGATGAGTTGCATTATGGTCTGTTGAGGAGAAGATTAGGCAGAGTTCTGTCTGTCTTATAAAGCTTCTAAAGCTTATGAAATATCACTGTGCAAAATGGTTCATATCCCATATTGGGACTAATAAAAGATTGTGGTTGGTTCATATCACACAATTGTCTACAGTAATGGTTGGACAAGTGATCCCAGATACTAAGGGTTTTCAACAACAACCATCCCATGACAACTGGGCAAACTCTTACAGGGGTGCAACACCAAAGCTGACAGATTTGGTTCGATGCCAGGCCCCTGATGGTCCGTTTTGCCTGGGGCCCCTAAAGTCTCTTGGTGGTTTTAAATGGACATTTTTACCTCACTCTTGTTGAAGTATAAGATCAGAAGATAACACACCCTACCAAGCCATATCAGGCCAATTGTGATTTGTGAAAATAGGATATACAAATATAATTTGGTTGGTTGGTTGGTTGGTTGACATACCACATAGAAATAATAAATCATTAATAACCAGAATCAGCCAACATGCTATTTTTACTATCCGTTGTCTCTGAACTACAAATTACACTTGTAGTCACTGTTTTTAATCATTTTGACCGAATGCACCAGATTGTTCTACTCTGTGAGAATGCTATTTACATTTTGTGACCCATACATGTAATCTTCATTCATCATGCAACTGTGTTCCCATTTACATGCCGTTCACTGGCCGGAGCAAGATTATTTAATTTTTTCTTAATGCTTCTCTGACATTTTGGCAGCTTTAACAATTTAACCTCAAGCTCAATGACTCTGTGCTGTCAATCCCTCTCTTTCTGCGTTTCCTCACTGTGCTGAACATGCCCACCAGGAGGTTAGTCATGCAGAGCCACGTGCAGATAATCTCTTTCTGAAAGACACGTGTGTGTATAATGGTGAGTGAATAACAGGTGGCGGTTCAGTGAAATACAGAATCTTTAGTGAGAAAACTGTAGGAAGTAATGCGGGAGGGCAGTGGCATCAGTGACAGTACTGACAGCTTGTGTCAGTGTTCAGGCGGTGCTTTACATGAGCTGCAGTGAAAGACTGCATCAAGCCACCTGCAGCCATCCAGCAGGGGCATGTGCTGTCAGGTGCCTGCAGGGCTACAGAGGTACAGGGGAGCTGGATAGTGTGACAGCTTTGACAGCAGGCGGAAACTCCTTCATTACTAGTGTCCTCTGCAAAGGAGGTTAGGTTTTCTTCGGCATTAGAACTCAGTTTGTTATTTTGCAGGATTATGCAAAACAAATTTATGGATCTCCCATAAATTTGGTTGAAGGGTATGGTCATGGCAAAAGAACTATACATTCACTTTTGTATTGTTTGTTTTTATAAGCTGTTTTCTTTTAACCTTCCCCCAGACGTTTCTTGTTTTCATTGCCCTTTATCTGTCTGTCAGCGGGATTATAACTACCTGCAGCATCCATTTCCATAAAATTCTGTGGAAGGCTGGAGCACGAGCCAGGGAAGAAGCCATTAAATTATTAAGTAGATGCAGATGCATTTTATTTATCCCACACACACGCACAGACATGCAAACGCACACTCATGCAGGTAGGGAAATGTAATCTCTGCTTTTGACCCATCTGTGAGCAGTGAGCGACTATGTACAGCGCTCGGGGAGCAGATGTTGGGGGAGTAAGGTGCCTTGCTCAGGGGCACTAGACAGGGTCTAGAGAGACTCTTGGATTTTTGGGCAGATCAATCCAGTTCGTCTTTTTGTTGTCTTTCCGTGGAATCGAACCAGAGACGAACCAGAGACCTTCTCTGCCCATAGTCCAAGTTTCTGCCACTAGACCACCGCCTCTCCTGATTACATTTTCGAGTAGCGCTGGATAAAAGGGTGCCTCCAGGATTTTCTTTTCTTTATTATGGTGAGTATTACAGTTACTTGTGTCTCACCCAATGTCAGCTGGGATTGGACTCTGTCTCAAGAAATCAAGTAGCCAACCAGCCTTGGCAGACATATGCACTTGTTATAAGAGGGCTGTTTGTCTTCTGGTACAACAGATACTACCACAGAGGGCCCAAGCCACAGAACTGTTAAACTTCAGAGATGAAAAGTAAATAACTGAGCCATGTGTGACTGGACAATCCTATGATGAAGGTTTCAAGAACAAAAACAACGTGTTAAGGCTCAGAAAAGAAAATGCCTGCAGGCACCTTAAAGCTCTTCAATTAAGTAGTTATATTTCATACATTATTTGTTTGAGTGTAGGTGTTAAAAAACAACAACCTGCAGATTAACAGAGGGTTATGTGCTGCAGCTATTGTTTTTCTTGGCTGGGCTCAGTGAATTCCCGGACTTTCTGCCACTTGCCTCACAGCGACATGTACAATAAGACATAAAACAATATATTTTTTGCAGGGTGGCGTTAAGCTTCTCATCTACCTCTTCACAAGATGGAAAAAAATGGCAGAGATATAATAATACTATTCTGCTCACATGCTGAAGTTAAGGAGCCTTTTGACTGATGTCAAGGTATTTTCATGCTCCACAGAAATGCACTCAAAGTGAAATTTTAGTGTTATCCATTACATTTTGGAACCTATTCGAACATTTCATACTTCAGGCGTAGCATCAAGTCCCGTTTCATGTTTTTCTCTCTCTCTCTCTCTCTCTCTCTCTCTCTCTCTCTCTCTCTCTCTCTCTCTCTCATGGCAGGGTGTGTATGAGAGCAGTTTGTGCATGACCGTGTTTGTGTGAACGTGTCGTGTCGGTCCTCTACCGGTGTGGAAGAGTAACACATAGCATGTGGGAGGGCTCTCTGGCATGACTGCAAGTTATTTTGCATAGGGCTGTGTGCCCAGCCCTGGAGTCATACAGGGAATGGTTGTAACTGTCATGGAAAAACACCTGGATTATATAAGGTTAAAATCCCCCCCCTCCCAGCTCTGGGACAATCATGGGGTCCTGACTGCTCCTCTTCGGAGGCAGACCCATTTCCCAGTTATTCAGAATGCCACCACACAACAACTCTGCAACATCACCTCAACAGAGACACAACCAACAACCTGCGTCTGGTGCAGATCTTTAGATGTCTGCGAGACAGAGAGCGTAAAGATCATCGGGTTCATTTATATTGGTCATGGCGGTTCAGATGAGGGCAGAATGTCAACCTGGAGAATGAGGTCGCTAAATCATCACAACATAATCAAGGAAAACGTTATTAAAAGTGAAGCATTGTTAGACAATATCCAGGGGGCACGTTGAACAGAAAATTGGCACAGATGTTGATTGCCATGGAGACTGTTTTAACAATCCCTCCCCTCCCCTCTCGAGGAAAAAGTCAAGACAAACCTTTCCCAGACAGAAGCCTGCACCTTTGCTTAACTTGGAAGCATAACTCTTCTTATTGATTTCATAAACCGCTTGTTCTCTGTCTATTTTCTGTATCCTCTGCCCTTTCCAAACACAGTAAATCTCACACAGCAGTGATTTGCACTGTCAGATTAGTCCATCAGTGCATGACCCTAAGTTACCATTGCTCTATATTCAAATAGTTACAATAAACCACCCACTGCAAATTTGTTTAGTGACTCATCAAATTGCAGGGGGCAACGTGGTCCAGGTTTCTTTGGAAAAGGTGGAGGTGCTGTTGCATAAAAGTGTCAGTAGGTAAATGAATGAGGAACAAAACATCAATCATTCATTTTTACTTGAACTACACTTTAAATGTTATTGTGTGATAATAACAGGTTCTCTAAAGGCTTCTATAAGGTAAATTTAAGAAAATTATGAATTAATTGTAGGCCTGTGTTCGAGTCCTTACAGGCCCAAAAACACTGAATATTGAAATATTGAAAATTGGAAAAAGGATATGGAGGAAATAAACACTCACAGATTTACCTCCAAAATATATTAATTGAATTCCATTTAACATGTCATTTAATTGATCATCCAAGGCTGTGGCAAGACAGATTGTGACTTGAACGAATTTAGAATAGACGAAATAGAAATAATGAATTTACTCCTATATTTACTCCTTTTTTGTGAGAGGAGACACCACATTAGGTCTCACAGCTACAACACTTCCTGAGTTTGCTCCATTTCAGACCGGGTTTCACAGTCAGTGGTTCCTGTTTTGTTGCTGTGTGATCAATACAATATTTCTGATCTAAAAGTGAGGCTGAAGTCAATATCACTTCACAAAAGCAACATTACCTTGTCAAAATCTAATTGAGGCTTAACATTTTGATGACTGTTTAGACTTTTTAAGAAACTCTGTGTGATGTCATGTGTCACAGTGGCCTCACCACAGCAGAGAGGGCTGTCTTGGTGCCGTGCGACTCCAGACTCCTCTTCCTCCTCAGCAGCTCTTTGACCGGGTCCCTTACTCTCACACCTTGATATGGTCTGGACCTGGTCAGTGCTGGTGTTGGTGCTGGAGAAAGAACAGAAAGAGACACTGTGGAATTACAATGTCGCTTCATGGCTCCAATTATCTTCTGCTGTCTTGAGCCAACCTGAAAACCTTAACAAGCACAATTTCATCATAACTCTTTTGACTAATGGAGATAAAACAATACAGTCATCAGCTTCTAATAGACATCATTGTGGGGCTATGTCAAAATACATATATACATATATATATATATATATGTATATATGTATCGCAAAAGTGTTCCAAGTACAAAAGGCTCTTACAATAGGAACTTAAAACAATATAGAGGGAACCCTACAGTTCCCACAACGAGCACTTGGTGACAGAAGAGACAAAAACATTACTCCGAGTCACTTTCATCAGACTCAGCTAAATATTTAGATAATATTGTGTTGGCTGTATTCTAGTGTCTGTGGAGGAATCGGCTGTGGTTGTTGTTTATTTGTGAACCCTGCGGTTGTTAGAGCTGACAGTTTCTTTTCCAGGAAATACCACCAGTTGCCGGTGGAGCCACACTGACAGAGACCTGAGGCTAAATGGTCTCCCTGCACCAGAACACACAAAGCCTACAACCTGTTAGTTCCTGCAAGTATAAGCATCAGGGGAAATCAGATCCGGCACTGAGGCTGGGAACCTGCAGACAATGTCACCGGTCAGTACGACCCAGGGAAATATCATCATTTGATTGAGAGAGAGAGAGAGATTGTATCCCAGCTTAATTTAAGTTGAACCCAAAAGAAACATAATTCATAAGCAGTCATATGCAAATCCTCGGCTATCCAAGCATCTATAAGTCAACTATGAGCCCTGTGGCTCGGTTTCTCTGAGGCTGAGCTGCAAAAAAAAGACTGAACTTTCCATATTACAGCCTACTGCCTTGTTTAGATTTACCTTGGTATTTTCTTTGATCGCTGATGTGAGCTCACTCCCAGCAAGAAAAGTAAAGATTGATAAAACATCCTGTGGAAATTACATAAAAATTTGATTTAATTCTAAATATGTAAATACAAACACATAAGCCATTGTTGTGGTGTGTACACACAGGAATATGGTTGTTTTATGATTAATATCTGTCATCCAACTTTTAGGTTTGATTATAGAATATAGTGAGACACCGGCCAAGATGCACCAATTACAACCAGTGTAGAACGAAGTTGGTTTTCCTGTGTTCTCCCGTTGTCCCCTCCTCCCCTGTGTGTTCCCTGTGTGTGTGTGTGTGTGTGTGTGTCTGTGTGTGTGTGTGTGTGTGTGTGTTTGTGTCTAGTGGGCACGGCCTGCTGCTGCACCTGGTCAGTCTGCACACCTTCCATCTGCTCATCAACCCTGCAATGCAAATACCCTGGTCTCCTGCCATTCCTTGCCAGACTATACCAGCTCAGGTGGTATAAGCGGCGAATGTTGATTTGGTAACTGACGAGCGGAGCTGCAGCTCAACAAGCAGGTGTTTGGTTGCACGAGAAAACGAATCAAAAGCCCAAATGAAAAACACAATGCACTGTAGGCCATCACTGACTTATTCTCCATTGTGTCCCTGAAACCTCAAAGTTCTTGAGAAAATTATTTGAAAGTTATTTCCAGTTATTTCAGTACAGTAAGTCGAAACTGCTGAAGGAAATGCTAAATATTAGAAAAAATTCAGGATCATGGATGCTGTCGGATTGAACAAACTGTAAAGTCAGGCATTATTTCAATTTGAAAAGATAAATGTGGTATTTTTGTTAAAATGCATTGCCCCCAAAAATGGCAAATGTCAAGAATACAGATAGCTATTGTACTACTACATACTACAGTACAAATAATAGGGTACTCAACCGTAATAAGTAACCAGGCCGTTCCCCTTGGCATATTTACAATTGTACTGATCTAGTCTAGCATCTGTTTTAAACCTGCCTCTTTGGACCTCATAACCTGCTCCAGAGCTTCATAACATGAAACAGAATTTGCTTTATTACTGTTCACAAGTTTGTTTTTTATATAAGTTGACAGGAGTCCTCTTTTGACATCACATGTTGGCTATTACAGAGTTTAGCAATCAATTCAATCTTCAGACCCATATTCAAAAAGCTATGGTGAAATAAAATAGTTAAATCATCCAAATGATCTATAGCTGCGATTTAGACCCACAGTTTGACACAGTTTCGGATCAATGCTGTTTTCTGAAGCCGAGAAGAGCCACACTGCCCCGCCTACAGCACGTTGGTAGCCTGTATTTTCAAATTGGACCCATGTGGAAAGTAGCATGTGTCCAAATCGCACCAAACACTTTTCCTGGTTTACTAAATAATAGACATGCAAATATGAAGCTGATAAAATGCTTTCAATATATAGCTGGACAAACAGAAAGACTAACAGCTAACAGCCAGACAGACAGACGTTTGTGGAATTAATTGTTTTGTCATATTTGTTGCTGAATTGATCAAATGTTATTCAACCCTTTTTTTGTCTCTGTTTCAGTGATTGCACCGGTATGGCCGACAATCATTAGCACAGAATGAATTCCAGAGTGTTTTGTTAACTTTCACCGAAAGGCGGTTCCCTGCCTGCTCCTCTGACCTTCATCCTGTTCCTGTTGTTTCCATCTCTCCCTGTGACAGAGCGGGAGACTTGTGATGATCTACAATGAAATTGATCACGCAGAAATTTGGATGTATTTAATACGTCAATTAATTCCAAATATTCTCCTTTTTTATGAATGATAAACTTGGGTAACCCTAATTAAAATTTAAAACAGTTTGAATGAAATATAAAATGAAAGAGATCGGCGAGATTGGCATCCCATTAAAGAACAAAACATGAGAAACAATATAGAATGCAAGCTCAGGTTTGATCTTGAGGGACTGAAGTGTTTGACAGCTGTCAATACAAGTTTGTGGAACACATTGAAGGTATATTTCAGCTGCCTAGGATATAGAGGTTCAATGCATAGGTCAAGCCAAATAAGTCAGAGTAAGCCCGAGTTTTTCGATGATGTCTACATGTCCGTCCAAAGTCTTCCATAGGTGTAAACCGGGTTGAGATCAGGTGAGTCATCACTTTTTCAACATCCCTGTAGACCCACGCTGGTTTTACATCACTCAACTGCAAAATTTACTTTTGTCTTTATGCATCGATCCCCACAATAATAACTGTCAATATGTACAATATCTTCTAGAAGAATGGTGTTCATCCAAAAGAGTTCAGAGGCCTGTTCAGACGTGGTATTAACATCCATCCTGAGAAATCAGGGAGCCATGAGAGAAAAAGGTTTTCTGGTGAAAACAAAATAGGTTTCCTTACCCTGGTGAAGCAGCCAATGAAAGAACCTGTG
Source organism: Pseudopleuronectes americanus (assembly GCA_038501795.1). Lineage (NCBI taxonomy): Eukaryota > Metazoa > Chordata > Actinopteri > Pleuronectiformes > Pleuronectidae > Pseudopleuronectes > Pseudopleuronectes americanus. The sequence goes on from CM076719.1 coordinate 18,684,379, forward strand.
AGGTGAGCAACATGCTACAAGAAGGGTTCTCTGCACTCTCCCCAGTTGTCTTGAGGATAGATGATAGTCTGCTACATCTTAAGGAAGAGCTTTTCATTAAAAGATTACATGGTTATTACGTTTGGTTTACTCTGTCTGGTGCTGACTGTCAGTTTAGCTGATTAATCATCTTTAGCAAGCTACCTTACAGTGGTTGGATGTAACAAAGTACATTTACTTTATACTGTACTTAAGCATGTTTAACATGTATCTGTACCTTACTTCAGTAGATTTATTTTCAGGTACTTTTCTATTTAACTCCACTATATATGACAGCAAATATTTGTACTTTCTACTCCACTACATTTTTACAATGTACTGCACTGAAGAAGAAACACTTTTAATGGATTCAAAAGAGACTCAGCCCTACTGATGGTATAAAACCATTGTATCAGGGAATAGGCCACAATCAGAAAGTACTGTAACTGTTAATACTAAAAGTATATTTAAAAGTAAATACTAACTTTATCAAGTGAAAAGTAGAAACTGTACATGATACTTTTACTTGTGTAAATTTGTGTTGGTTTATTTATACTGATATGCACGCCCCTTTTCAATAGAAGGTTAAAATGCCTTGAACAAGCACTTGAATGCTTCATACTGCACATGACACTTTGTATGAGACTAAGGCCAGGAGAGAAGGTCAGTCGATGATTCCTTAATCATTAGACATTTGTTGACATGGTGAAAACATATGTTTTGTAGACCCATTCGTCCAAACCAACCTCCCCCTAATGCAGACTTTGTTACTGTATATAATAGGTCACCAGACTTCCCCCCTGACATAATTATGACCCCTTGAGGTTACCTAACAATAAGATGTTTGTAATAAGCGGCTGCACAAATCCCCTGTGGTGTTGCTTTTCACAGGAGAACAGTCTTGACCAAGTTAGGACTGGTACAGAGGGATAAGTGGTGTGGGATTTTAAAAATTGCTCACTGTGGAGGTTCATCACCAACTCTCTTGAGCTCAGGAAATAAGGCTGTCACACAGCCAATGTTAACAACAGATTTGTAAAGATTTGTGGCGAAGCACTGAAGGAGTGTGCTGCAAACAGGGGTGTGGTTTTTATCATGACAAGTGATTTATATGAACAAAAGTACAACCCCTCCCCTTAGATAAATGGTAAAAGTAAGGTACTGTGTATATGAAATTTAACTTTTAACAGAAGCTGTTGTTGTCGTTCATACCCCTCCATTTTAAGTCAAACTTACACATGAGCACACACAGACAATATCCCCATGGCACATGCACGGGAACAACGCAAAAGAGGAAGCTCCACAGCTGTGCCGTATTTTGCTGTGGCAGATGTCTGTCAACATTTTGCATATCAAGATTACAAGCCAATAGCAGAATGGAGCCAACTTTCAAAATACCATCTTCCTCTTTCCAAAAGAGTCTGACACACTAGCTTCAAAAGTGATCCTGACACAGTTCAACACAGTCAGGATAATCGTTAGTGTTCCAGAAATCCCCAGATCATTCAGTTAGGTAGGTTATGGTGGGAGAACCACTGGTTGTGTTAACGTTATGGCTTTACAATCCCTGTTTGTGTGATGAGCAAAAACTTGTGTTAAACGAATCCGTTTCAACTGATTAAGTTATAACTATAACTATATCTATATATAATATAACTACATAACTATATATAACTATAACTATAACTCATCGCCTGTAGTAATCAACTAGATCATTATCTACGAATGATTACAAACAATTGCAGAAATGAATTTAAATTAAATGTAAGCTTCTCAAAATTACATTGAATACCATTTAGCAGAAGCTTTTATCCAATACAACTTCCAAAAACTGCATTCAACCGTGAGTATACAAACCCATATCAGCCGGAAACATAAGTTTGTGTAGACCTCAAGTGAAAACCGAATTTAACACAGTGTACAAAGGTTTAGGTGAAACATCTTTGCTTAACAAGATTTTAGAAACTTTTCTTCTTCTCTTCACATAAGTCAAAGTTGGTTTAGACACGCAAATCCTGCACTTTACATCCGGAAATGTTATATCAATGACAATTAACATTAGGGTTTGTTTATCTCATGTAAACAACAAATGATGTCATGAACTTACGTTTGTCCCAGTGCATTCTGCTTGTCGCGCTAATACGGTATAGTCAAACTGAAGAAAATCAAAGTGGCGGGTTGACTGACGTTCTTTATAACAACTGACCAACAATCCCCTTGGGATGCCACAGTTTCTTCAACCACAAATCTTCCTGTGTATCTAGTTTCACTGCTGGTGCGATTCAAGTTGAATCATAAGTACGAGAGATAAAACATTTTAAAAAGAGTAAGGGATGACAAAATGAAACAGAGCTGAATTATAATCAATTACAATATTTAATTTAAAAAGTCATAAATAAATGTGAATTTATTGTACGTATTGTTTGTGGCTATTTCCTTATTTTTGATGACTACTGACAGTCAGGGGCACTCCAGGGGCAAACTAGCTTAGTAAGTGGGCAGGGGCCAGTGCCCCACTGGGTCTATCCCTGCATGTAAGTTCATTATTCATTACCTTCATTTAAACCAATATTAATATTACGCCTATGTGTATCAAAATCTGGGGGGAAAAAAATGATAATCCTAAACCTATACTGCACAGAATAGCTGAGGGAAGAACTGTTGTTATTCAAAAAGTAACCCGCTAAAACGATAGATTTTTTTTCATGCCATTTCACGCACAGGTTCAGTCAAGCCACATATTATGAGTGTGCAAGATATGCTTCACACACTGAACGCCGTTCATGCATATCACAAACAAGCCTTTAGGGGAAACATAAACAGCATAAAGACACATAATTACCGAGCCATTTGAAATATTAATCTAAGGTTGCCACATGAAAACTCAAGATACTCCTGCTTGAAAGGCAAAAAGCGGAACTTGTCAATATAAGTTGGGGCTTGTTCAGGAATCAGTGTTCAAAATCGACACGTTTTTAAAACTACTCCTGAATTTATGAGCTCACGACTGGAGCGGAGCCAACGTGGCAGAGCTGTGAGCCCTGCAGCTAATCTACCTGGCTGTAGGAGAGTTTCCCCACACTGACAGGAATGTGAATGGAGAATGAGTCAAGCTTCTGTCTGCGTGCTGCACAATCAGTAGATCTTGATAAGAGTGTTCTCATTAAGGTTCACAACCTGTTCAAAAAGTATGCCATGAAGAAGCCAGTAAGTTTAAACCGTTCTATACTATTAGAATCAGTATGGAGTTGAGGTATAGAAACAATTGCTGTCAAAAGTCAAACTAAACTTCCTTTTCATTTAAAGTGTTTGGTTCAAGCAGTTCAAGCTCAAGTTATTGCCTGTAGGTAAATCTATATATGTGTGTATGTGTTGTAATGTCTCCTATAGACCATGGTTCACATATAACCTTAATACATGATGTGTCTATAAAAGATTATCCCCCCCCCGGAAACAAAAACTTTGATACAGCCTGTGTTTTTAGATGGCAACAGGCAGTTGTCTTTACAGTCATTAATTGTGGTCAACTTCCTCTTTCTGAGGCTTGGAAAACAGTTAGCTCAAGATCAAAGATTTCTCTGCCAAACAATTTTTTTATTGTGAATTGAATATTGAAAATTCCAGATTTATATTTAACGTTTATCACTCAAAAAAGATAATTCTGGAGGTCAAAATAATTAGAAATTATTTGTGTGAGGGCCATCATCTGAAAAACAAGCATATTTGATTATAATCTGTCCAAAATCGTACACAAACTCATTAGAGATAGACTGTCATTAGTGTCCACTGCAGTCAAAGTGTTTTCCTCGGTTCAAACTGTAAAATGTCTAACCTTTTTATCTGGAGTTAAACCAAGTCTAACAGAAAACTACGATATGTCACCTGATGAAACAAAGAAGCTAAGCAGGATCTATTTACACTCCCCTCCTCCTCCACTCGGACATGTGTTTTTTAAATATTTTACTCTGTCCTCTGGAGTTTATCTTCACTGGTCATGAATAGTTTTGTTCTTGCACACGTAAATCTGAGTTTAAATGTGAACACACAAGCGTGAGGTCACAAGTTGTTTAGAAGGCAGCGGGGACTCAGTAGGACTTACACATGTCCAGTGTGTAAACATAGAAATGTTGGATCTGGCATTTTAACATTAGAAATGAAAAATCTTTAAAAATGCATAGATGAAATTTCTGTTGTGTAATTTTAAGGATTTGTAAGTAATTATTCAAACTTTTTCCGATGTACAACATTTCTGGAGGGCATCATCATCATAAGCTGTGTGTCTTTTTTTCTGTTTTTCAAAAATTGTACTGTCACCATCGACACAGAGGACAGCTGCAAAAGTCTGGTGACTAAATTCAGTCTCGGGCTAAGGCTGGGTTCTGAAACTGGCCTGCGTGGGTTGGCCTACGTGCAGTAGCGGTGCAGGAGGGAAACACCTGCATGTTCTTCAAGGTTCACTGACCAGCAACGCTCCAAAAACACATGCAGACACTTTGATGAGAGTTGGCCTTGATACGTCTGTTTGTTTTCAGTGCCAAACTGGAGGATAAGCTCGAACTGATTTGTCAGGTTTCGAATCATATTTTGAATCGTAGGTTTTAAAAACATAGTAGATGAGACTTATTTTGTCTTTGATATACAGATGAATATGGTTTACATCTTCTACTGATCATTACAGTCATTAATGATGAGAAAGCGATGCATTACATCAGTTTGAAGATGTAAAGTAAACATTTTAATCACACAGGTTTGTGTGAGCTTATTCCTGATAATGCACGGGGGCGAAAATGACTCTGCCACATCCATAACTCTGCCTCCATCCCTTTCTGATCTTCAAAAGCTAGAGAGAAAAATAATATGAATTGCAATTTCAAGTTTAATGGCAGCAAGTCCAGCACTCCACAATGTCACTCAAACTTTTCGGGACTGATGCAGTGAGTGTGGCTGTGTGTGTACACAGCAGAGGCAAAGAGGTTTTCAAAGACGTGAGAGCTCTGCTTTGTGATAGTTCATAACTGTGATCATGTAACAGTTGTTTAGGTTTGCTTCGGCAGTGTGCGTCTGTCAGTGAGTAGATAACCGGCCTGGAGGAGTGTGTGAAAGAGAGAGTGGAGGCGCAGAAAGAGAACGACTGAAACATGAAAAGTGAGCAGTGAGAGGCCCATTTGTCAGTTTGGCCTGTGGGCTGGGTCTCAGCACTGATCGTATCTCCGCTCTCTTCAGTAGACTTTGAGGACCTGGGTCCCTATCGTCATCCACTGACCCACAGACACATGATCCCTATCTCAGCCTCATGCCAACCGCCAGCGCCCGCAACGGAACTGTGGCTCATGAATAACTCCAATACTGACTACCTGATAATTAAAAAGACATGTGAGGTGACTCCTTCATAAGTGTGACCCCCTTGTTCAAGCGCTCTGTCAGCACTGACTCATATGAAAAATGAATTACAATGGCAAAGACAAAAGACAGCTTAGCACTGTCGTGGGTAAACATAGGTCAGATCAGGTCAGATAAAATCCTGCGACGCATAAAGGAGAAGCTGCCTGAGGCCTTTTGCAGAGGACACAACAGTGCACACACATTCCTCTAGAGGTCCTACAAGAGCTGTCCTGCTGACAGGTGGTGAGTTTTTAAAAAGGAGTAGTGTATATAGAAGTGTATGATTTTTTAAAGTAGATTTTTCTCAGTTTTATATTTGAGAATTTATTTATTCAAATTAATGGCAATTATATACGGAATAAAGTATACATATGGCATTCTCCTACTCCTGTCCTACACCCAGCCCTATAGAGTGAGTTGTAGTTAAGGCTTTGAGGAATACATTATAGAACCAATAAGCATAACAGTAATAATACTATCTAATCATTCTTCAGGTAAATAGGAGTACAACTAAAGAAAGTCGATTAAAAGCTACAATCACTATTTTCATTAAATAATAATATATAATATATATATATAACACAAAGGTCAAATTATTAGGCGCAATGTTGTCTCATAGTGACAAACCTGCGCCAACTGTGAAGTTCAACTCACCACCTCAGGGGCTTAGTGTCGCTCAGTTTATGGTTTTGGCTTAAGAGAGGGAAACTTTAATGTTTTAAAAACTCCCTACCGGTGGGCACCAGTTTTTCCTGCTCAGCCCCAAACAGCAGACACACACAGTCAGCTGCCATGATGAACTCAGTGGAGGGATGATGATATAAACAAATGTAAGACAGTGGAGAATAAGGAAATCAGACGCTGATCTAGAAACAAGGTCAAGTAAGGTTATTTAATTGTGATGGTTGAGGTAAGGGCCTATGGAATGCATTAAGTACCCAGATAAGTGTCCCTCAAAGGCTCTCATGGTTGGCCTGTGTGTACATGCCATGCCTTACAGGACCTACAGACAAGGTAAACGTAGTCAGATAAAATCCTGCGACGCATAAAGGAGAAGCTGCCTGAGGCCTTTTACAGACTGACTCAACATGTGCCTTACTTTCCCTCTCTCTCTCTCTCTCTCTCTCTCTCTCTCTCTCTTCTCTCTCTCTCTCTCTCTCTCTCTCCTCTCTCTCTCTCTCTCTCTCTCTCTCTCTCTCTCTCTCTCTCTCTCTCTCTCTCTCTCTCTCTCTCTCTCTCTCTCTCTCTCTAGTGCATACAAAGTTTAGCTTTAACAATCATGTGCGAGTTGTGCAAGTCATGCTGAACCGTGAGATGACAGCGCTGGTTTGCCCTCCACCCGTGCAGACGATCCAGACTTGACCTCAGCCGTCCTGACTTGAACACTCAGAGGAGAGCAAGTGCTTGCACAGCTGCTGCTGTTAAATAACTGGTCAAACAGAGTGAAGACAAAAGAAAATCTAGCAGCTAGGGTTAGTACTCACTTGTGACACTGAGAGGCTAAGCTTGGAAGTTCATAAGTTCATTAAAATAATGAGACAATGAAATGAATAGTTAGCCCCGTTACTTACTGCTTAACAAAATGTAAAGATTTAGTCATAACAGGTGAAAGAACTTTGAAACACACCAGGAAAGTCCCCTGAGACAATTGTCTCTGTTAATGTTTATCTCACACACAATCAAATGACCTGTGCGCAGAGAGATACTAAAATCACTCATCTTCGATTGAAGGTCCTTCAATCTTTCATAAACAGTGTTTGTTTATATGTAGCACAACAAGGAGCAGAACATAGGGATGGAAAGAGAACGGAAATGAAGACAAATCAAAGAGAGATTACAATTCAGGGGAGGTGTATAGTTCACCTGCAACTAATAACTGAAAGTCCAGGAGAAACAAATGAAAGAGCATCAATCCATCTGTCTCTCTGCTCACCAGGCCAAGGTCAAGCACACTCCCTGCTGGACACTTAATTTGAGACATCTACCTTCAGATTGGATGCAGAACGATCAGGCCATTCAATGTTCAGCTTTACCTCCATTTCAACATTACCTTTGTGGATGAAGTCATAGTTATTGGTGTTTTTGTATTGGGCTGGGTCGTATTGAGCTTTGCTTAAAATGTTCTGATTCCTTCATGTTTGGGAATGGGGGGGGACACAATTACAAGCTGGACTGTGCTGTAAAAGACTATCAATACTTTCAGTGTGTAGGATCTAGTGACATCTAGTGGTAAAATTGTACATTGTGACCAGCTGTAACCCTGCTCGCCTCACCTTCCCAACCCCAGTGTGTAGGAGAATCAATGGTTGCCTTAAAATAAAGTAAAAGCAGAAATGGCTTTCTTTAGAGCCTCTAGAGCCAGTGTTTGGTTTGTCCATTCTGGGCTACTGTAGAAACATGGTGATGCATCCTGACTTACAGGATGCAGACTACTGAAAACTATATTATGAATATCATATCTGTTTTCTCTAGGATCCTCTTAAAACCAACACATCGGACCTTTATGATTAAACTGTTGTGCTGAATACGATTTTACAAGCCAACCTAATAATGATAGTAATAGTAACAAAGTGAGTAATACCCTATGCTCTGAGTCCTGGTGGAGAATAAAGGAAGAACACACTAACAGATTATTTCAGTTTTTTTCTATGTTTATTCTACAACTTCACTAAATTTGACATGGCAACGTTTTGTCCTTTTGTCCTCCCCACTCTTGATATATATATATGTAGAGTTTATACTTTTAACATTTTCTTTAGGACAATTTTGCAGTATTTTTTTTTACTGAATCAATCAAATTGCATATTCCTTACTTTATGGTCTTGGTTTGTTTCTGATCAATGATTTGGGTCCCCTGTGTCGAAACCAGCTCAAGCAGAATCTGCAGCAGCAGGTCCAACACGTGTCTTCAAGCTAAACTCATCCTTTAAGACATGCCCCAGGGTGGCAGCCATATTCAGGAAGTTATGGAACTTCCCTTTTTGGTTTCTGAGTAAGGGTATGGGTAACTGTGCCAGGTGTTTTTCACAATTTATCTTGGTTAAACATCAGCTTCCCACATAACTGCCCAGGCCAGGTTACCACATGCACAGGGCAGGGAGACAAGTTGCTCCCATGCTGCACGGACTTGTCCCACTATCCTATTATAACAGAGGAACACTGAACAAGGGCGAAAACAGATTTTAATGAAACTTCAGCATTCTACCAGCAGATGAGTCATAGGCCAGATTAGCTCAGGGGGCAACGTGAAGCTTTAGAAGTTAAAAAGCCTGAGTAGTTCATCAGAAATGTTTGTTATGCAAGTGAGAATAAGTTTGTGTGAAAGAGTGACTCATATTTTAATGGTTCATGGTTTATCGTTACTATGTGAGTGTAACAGAAGGTTAGGTCTCTACTGGACACACACTTTGAACTTTAAATGTCCTTGTGTACCAGAACAGTCTCATTAGTTATTTATTAATTGAGAACGTTAAAGGGGTTGGATAGTTAAGTCAGATATGAGGAAGCAGCGCGTTGTTGAATTGTCTTCAGTAACCGAGTAGAAAGGTGCGTTACAACCACCCGTGACTCAAAAACATTGCCCTGGGCTGCAGTGAAAGTATTCAACAGCAACACAAAAACTCATTTCATGAACACAACCTGCACCTCTCAACAAGTGAGGACTTGTAAAGTTTCTGACAAAGTAAAGCATGACTTAACACTCTACACACACGCTATACGACCTGTTTCTTATTCTATCAAGACATAGTGGTGCACACAATGTTTCGTTTGTCTATTATCAGTCAGACACTGTGTTTCATTGTGTGTATGTGTGTATAGTGGCAAACCCACTACTTAAACTGTTGCTACACCAGTTGACAGACTGTCGACATCAGCCTCGACACATTAAACGTCACAATAGAAAAGCAGACTGAATAAGAATAAAGAGTAAATAAAAGAATATCAGCAGAACTTCCATGAGTGTTCCAAACAACACAGGAACAGACACTTTTCAAAATCATATACACTACTGACCCCTGGTGGTAAAGCCTAATGACTACAGCCTGAGCCTATAACGACCTTGTAGGAATATTCAGAAGCACTTGATGGCGCCAGAGAACTTGAAAAAACCTGTTCACCACTGCCCTCAAAGCACCACACCGCACTTACAATGCAGCTTGATGGGAAGATGACGCAAGTAGGTTTGATTGTAGCAGCCATCGGAGACGTGGTTTCACGGTCCTGATCAGCCAAACTGCTTCGAGAGGATTTTATTCAAAAATCGGGGGGGTGGATTAGAAGTCAAAGTTTTTCATATTCCCCAAATAAAAGCTTTTCAGCTCCTTTGGATCAGGTTATATAACATTTTTTGTGTAGAAGGGCCGAAGAGCAGAAGGTAGAGCTGCCTTTAGGCAACACAAGGCAAGCTCTATAAATACAGTATATCTCAAACTCAGGGTAACGACTACCGAGCTCTGCGTGAAGATTAAAATGAAAAGAAGGTAGAAGGGTGAAGATAACCGGCTTACAGCACAACACATACATGAAATGACTCTTTCACAAAGGATGTACTGTACATGTGAAAGGCAGAAAGGGTGGCTGCTTTGGAAAGAAATGAAATACCGGCCCAATGAGGTTGTTCCATCATCCAAAAGCATAAATACTCAATTCAGATATCATATATATTACAAGCAGGCGAGCTGCGAAGTCTGAGTGTCTCATAGACATTTAAGAAGGACTAGCACACAGAGCTTTAGAGCAGCAGAGGAACCTGAGAGTCTGCCACAGACAGTGGTTTGAGGAGAGATATGAGGATTCTGTGGCAGACCTGAGGCCAGGCGGTCAAAGTCACCAGTGGTACAGGTTGCAAAAGCAGGACACGTGTTTCTCCCTAAGGTAGATTGTGAGGACTTGTTCACTCACATCATCTTTGGTTTAAATGTTAATAAATAAAAGAGGTTTTATATGTAAAACCTGCTCAAATCATGGTGCTGTGCTTTACTTTTTTAAATACAGTTTAGAAAGACTCTATGCTGATTTGATGTCTTTCTTGAACTGGTTGTGAAGCTTACACTCAAGTTTTGTAGTGTTGTTGTTAATAACCATATGAATGACTGTATAGGCTACTTTTGAGCTGGAATTGGCAATGGTTGGTCTTTCTAATTTCAGATTTGACAAAATGTCAATCACAGCGTATATTTAGGTAACTATAGTGTTCGTAACACGCGGTTATGATCGTACCACCCAGTTATGTTGAGTTCATGCATTTTGAAGCGTGTAGTCACTGTAACATGATGCACAGTTTAGCATGGAGTGACAGCTGTCGTGCTGTCTCTAAGGAGTCACGTTTAAAGCAACTTTGCTGTTCATTAACACTAAATATATAATACTATTACCAGAAGAGATAAAAAAGCACCATTAAATGTGGAGTATTAATAACTAGTTATTGTTGACTTATTACCTTTTCATTACGTTGATTGATTGATTTATTGTTGGCAGCAAGAAGAATAACTTAATCTAAAGAAAACAACGCTCAAATCTGTTCTACTTATAATAACACAATACAGCTGTAAGTATCGCGGTTATTATTTTCATTATGAGAACCAGTTTGTGCACGACTGACTGACAACAGTAACACAAGTGTTCCCGGTCACCCTATCGTCTCTCTCCTCACCCAAACCCCTTGAAGCAGTTGGCCGCCCACATTTAGCTCAGTTCATTAGGTTTCTTCCTGTTGTTATTTTTTCGATATTGGAAGGTCCATATGTAAAGTGCCTTGAAATTATGTATGTTGCCATTCGGAGCCACTCCAGCTTAATAATCAACCATCAAAATTTTGAATTCAATTCCTTACCGCCCTTTATTTCTGGTATATTTGTATATTTTTCAATGATTTCTATTCTATGCTATGTTATACTACAATCGAATTTCAGGTGTTGCACTTGCTGCTTATTTTATTTCTGATTTGGGTGGATTGACCAACTTGAAACTTTGAACATATTTGTGTTCAAAGTTTAATTTAGCTGACATCAAATAATAACTTCCTTTATACTTTTATTTATCTATGTCTTTGAGGTTGGCGGACTTGTCAACACTCAGCTGACTGCTATTCTAATTCTAGAACAAAGAGTACCGAAAGACGTTTATTGTTACGACATCAAATCCCTTCAGGTCTGCCTCCATTGTCACGCTATGTTACCAGGTCTATTTCTCCAGATCAAAGCAGAAATAGACAGCCCATCAAAGACAGCAGACTCAATGCTGAGCTATGTTAATCATGATAAGTGTTCTGCTTTTGTCAAAGCAACTGGTCTGACCAAGGAGTCATCTCTCCGTGCATAATTATTAAACAGGTTTCTAAGTCTTGCATTGGAGACACTCGCTGGGCCTCTGGTGCAATCCCGGAGGTGTTGAACTGGGATGTGCTACCTTGGCTCTGGTTGTAGAGTAGAAACTTGACACTTCCACTCAATTCCAGGAGAATATGAAGTTCACTTTTAATCTTTCCGTCCATTATATCAGAACTTTAGATGCTACACAGGCCTTTCTGTGAAATGTCTGCAGAAGGTCTTGATTGTTTTCTATGTCTGATGGAACTTCAGTTATTTAATTTGCTTTTACTTTACTCCGATGGTGTTATGTTGTGTCTCATACATATTTGTACAAACAGTACTCACATGCCCATGTGTATATGAAGGCTCCTCAGATTAGCTTTGGTTGAACTGTTTTTGCACAGAGTGAAGACTGTGGAGTTCATCCTCCATGACTTAGACTGCATTTCATCTCAAGGGAATTCTTCACATGCATTTCTTACCTTTTTCACACATGTGTTGGGCTGGTATTGTCACGCAGGTGTTCACAGACTCCTGCGGGACAGCCTGAGGTGACATTCTTAGCCATGGGAGCCTGACATGAGATGAGAGGTTTGGGCCTCTGCAGAAAGGGTGTAACTCTGGGCTCCACACAATAAATCTATTGCACCCTGCGTTCGCACCTTGATCCATTACTCTTATGCACATTTTACAGCTGCACACATGCATCTGTTGTTGTCACTTCATTAAATGATCACATCATATCAAAACATGAATCACCATACAGGGATTGAAAAATGTTGTGGTAGTTCTCAGTGTAGGTCTCGCTTAAAATGAAATCATCTTGTTTGAACAGGCCAAAAAGCCTAAGTATGACTCTGAAACTAAACTGTCCATAACACCTTAAAGTGAATTGATTGCTTGTCATACATTCTAATAAGCACTACTCCACAAGGTCAACCTTGTGTCACTTCCTCGGCTACAGCTGAGGGATCGATTACAGTTTGTGAAACTAAGGGCCATGTTTTTCAAATTGCAAGGTTTAGCTTTAGTTCTTGGGATATACTGTATGTTATATGGCACTGTATCTTGGATGCTGTTTAATCTGTGACACTGATGTTGCGATGCAATGTCAATTGTAAATCCATCAAAAACAGCAGATATTATTTATAAATCATTCCTCATCTGTGTTGAACTGAGCTCACCAGTCTTTGAAAGACATTTTTCAAAATCAGTTCTATCTCAGTTTGTTTTCTTTCACTTTCTTTCTTTTTGGTACCCTGATGTTGCTTTCTTGGAGCGAGACATGACTCAGCTGGAGAATGAACTAGCATCTGGCCCCTTTCAAAGTCATCAGATTGCAACTGTTTGTCTTGAAAGACTGATCAGGGACAGTGAAGAAATATTAAAATGTGTCAACTCATTCATGACGACTAAGAACCGTGCCATGGCAACAATATATCTACATAATTGTTCAAGCATTCATGTGTACATAATATCCCCTTTTTCCATCCGCCATGATTTCTTTTATCATTCTTCTATTCATCTTTTCATCCATCCATCCATTATCTATACAGCTTAACCTGTGGGTGGGAGGTGGAGCCAATCTGTGTTGACATTGTGAGAGTGGCAGGTGTGGGTACAGGGCTGACATACAGAGACAAAAAAGCATTTACATTTACTCATGCTGGTAATTTAGATTCTCTGCATGTCTGCGGACTGTGGGAGGAAAGTAAGTTAAATATCCTTTATCATTTATTTATAAATTAATCAGCGTTTAATAATAAAAGTGAGGTATATTCGAAATCTGATTATAATCTCTTTAGGAACCCCTTTTTCCATTACATTACATGTACTTTGGTAGATGCTTTTATCCAAAGCAATTTGTGCATTCAACATCTATGAGAGGCCATTTAGGGGTTCAGTTTCTTGCCCAAGGACACTTCAGAATGAAGATGGGGAAGTGTGGGGATTGAACCGCCAACCTTCTTGTTGTGGGACGACCACTCTTCCCCTAGGCAACGCTGCCCTTTAAGATGGGAAATGCATGTTGTCCAGCTTACCCCCGAACTTGTTAGCTGCAGCTTGCTTCCACTCTCATTGCCAGTCACTTAAGGGTCCCCGAAAATGTTTACATCGCAACAGCTCCAGAGGGTTAAATGGCTGGATATATGTCAGGCATCTGAGGCGCATCAGCAAGTCTCTTGAAACGCGTCTTCGAATCTGTCACAAATAGAGAGAGGGTGATAATTTGTCAGGTGTTCTCCATGGCAACCAAGAAGGTGTTCCCAAGTGGAAGATCAGGGTTAAAATCGTATAATATGAACCGAGCCTCAGCAGTCCTAGAGTAATACACAGACCAGTCAGACAGACTAAACAATTTTTAGGAGCCTCCACTATAAAAACAAATTAAAATAATAATAATAATAATAATGTTATAAATATTTTTTTCATTTTAAACTTTTTGAGGGCCCTCCCTCTATGGGACCCCATAGTCAGTTTTAAATTGTGGAACTCATGGGGATTTTCTCAGCCAATTTGTGTCTCACCTGTGAGAGCAACATATAATTTTTAGGTTTGACAGCACCGTGTGTGTTGACTACTTGCCCTGCAGGCTTCACTGGAATGTGGTTGCTTTTTTCAGATGGTGCTTTATTATAGTTGTCCCCTTGGGACATGCAGTCAGGGGCGGCAATAAGAGACAGTCAGATGATTCTAACATTGCTTGTTTGACGTTTGAGAATGAACCATAGCCCCTTTGGTTTTCCCTGCACTACTGAACTTCCACAGCCCAACAAATCTCCCTGGCTCTCTACCTTATTCAGCTTTTAGTCCATGAAATCCCTCTTCCACCTTTGTGCTCTGCAGGTTGCCAAGTAGCTCTGTAGTGCACCCAACTTTGTTGAACACATATTTTCGTTTGGTGTAGGGAGATGTTTGATCTCTCAGTTATCTGCGGTGTAGAGGAACGGTTGGTTATATCTCAGTAACAATCTGGGACTTAAAGTTGCTAAATTCAAAATGTTCATGATGGATGGATCAAATGACTAGACATATGTGAAAGGTGTCACACCAGACCCCATATATGTATAATCCAACACAGCAGACAGTGATTTAGCTCTGATGAACTCATTGAGTTCCACCTGCCTGGCACAAAACAGCAAAGCTGAACCCTGTGAAGCATTTAGCAGCCAAAGAGCCATATATTTCCCGCAGGAGTTGGTAAAGACCAAAATATAGGGAAAAGTAAAGCAATTGCTCTAAATTAATGCTAATGTTATAGAGGGCAGTCACAGGCTCAAATTTATAAAATCCTATCCATGGCTTGATGCTTATGACACATTAATACTCATCGCTGAATTTGTCCTTTACCCTTTTGAGCTCACTATTCTCTAAAAACTATTTTAATGTTGACACAAGCTACTGTATCATCTTGTTGTAAGGTATTACAACAATACTTGAGACATAAAAACAAACAAGAGACCTAGACATAACTATACAGAGTCATCCCCCATGGGAAGGAGGACCATAGGGGGTCATGGTGGCTAAACTGCCGACTCAGTCCCACCAGAAATGTTTCTGTTTGGCCCCGTCATTTTGAGCCAAATTGATTTTCTTAGTTTTACATTAATATGTTCCTATAAATTCTTCTTAATCTCAATTATTTGTTGCCCTTGTGATGTTATACTATTAACATTGAACCCCAAAAGAAATGCTACAGGGCAAGGTGAGATATTTATATATTTATTACCTAGCCCTGAATGTTTTACTGTGGCGGAACCAGAAACCTTCAATTTACACATGCGACACTGTTTTCTCTTGTTCAGTAGTGAGAAATGCTCCCAAGTCTCTTTCCCACTAGGATCTTATAATTATCTAACAATTATGAACACCCAATAAAAGAAAGAATGGAAGCAGCTTCTGTTCCACTCACTGCCACCGCGTAGTGTCCATTTGGTGAGTCCTGGCTTAACACACAGTGAAACTCTTACAGATGGTCCAGCATGTAATGGCATGTGTCTGGTCTTTTATCAACGTAGAAAGGCACACGTCACCCCTCTGCGACTTTTAGGCCTGCAATTATCTACTTGGACTCAATCACATGGGCTCATGCTCCTTATCTGCCATAGCATTACTCTCAAGTCTGGCTCAGACTACAGTCGCTATATGAACTCTGAAATGAGGCAATTCGAGGGAGCTCATGGACAAGTCGCAGAATTTTCCTAGATTTCAAGCAGGCTAAATATATAGATGAATCAGCAACAACTACAGCCAATCGCGGGACGGGGTGATGGTGGTAAAGGTACATGTTGCTGTGAAGGGCCCCCTTACTTTTGCATATTGATTTTATGTAAGTATTTCAAAATGTATTTAACTGTAGGCTTAAAGTGGGTATTCAGCACACAAAGTAAATCAAATAAATGAACTTAATCAAATATTGTTTATTTTCCTGAGTTAGAAAAAAGTTAACGGCATATATATATGAGAAAAAATTACTATAGCTATTTCTAAACAACTTTGATGAGACGTTTACACCAAGTCTGCACAGCGATCCAATGACTTTGATAGTTGCGTTGGTCTCAACAACATGTCTGACACTGCCATCCCTACACAGCTGGAGGGAGCTGTCAAATATTGACAGAGCAAGAGTGTCCCCCTCCAGCTTCGAAAACCTCTTGAAGGCATGGGACAGCCCCCGCCCATGTGATGCACAAATGCTTTACCCAGTTTTTAGCAAGCAAGAATAGATGTTTAGATTATTATTAATAGTAGTATTATCATAATACTAATAACAATAGTTATTAGTATTATTATAAGTAGTAGTTGTATTAAATATTTTTTTTCCTCTCTCATGAATAACATTGATCCATAATTATCACTCTAACTGTTTTCATTGTAACAACTACCCTGTCTGAGCTGAAGCTTGATGTTACACAACTGTTCCTGGTCTCTATCCTCTCTCACCCTCTCCTCTCTTCTCCCTCAACCCGCCTCTCCTCTCTTCCCCATTTTTCTCTGCTCACCCAAACCAGTCGAGACAGAGTCTGACTCTGCTAGAGGTTTCATCCAGTTAATAAAGGAGTTATTTTCTCTCCACAGTGGCCAAAGTGCTGCTCCTTGTGAGAGCCGTTGGGTTTTTCTCTTTTTGTGGTCGTGACCTTCTATGCAACCTGCTTTAAGATAGTGGATTTTGTGGATCTGCTCTGTTTTTCTTAATCAATGACTTATTCATCTTGTTAATTCAGAAAGTTTTTTCTGAATTAACGAGATTATTTTCCATAAAAAATTCTGCTGTGCTTCAGAAGCAACTAGATACTTTCCTAAAAGAAAAGTAAACCTGCTCTGCTTTTCTGAATTAATGCGATAATCAAAGTGAGGTAGATGCTTTACTACGGTGGCCCTGAGAGCTCAACGAACAGCAACTTAAGAAAACACATGCAAGTTGACAAAACACATGCAAGTTGACAAAACACAAGCAAAGTAAGAAAAGATCTTCAACATAACACCTCATAACACCTCACAACACATTACAGAAACGCGCTGCAAATAGACAAACGCGCTGCAAATAGCTAAACGCGCTGCAAATATAGGCGACAACACAACGGAAGTGTTTCCAGAGAACAGCTAAAAGGGATGGACACTGCTGCCACAGGAGACACAAAAACGTCCAATACATCATACAAATTCGTTCCGCACAGGGGTCGGCAACCCTCTGGAGCCGAACGCGGCTCCTCAGTTCCTCTGCTGTGGCTGTACAGTTCAGTGTTGTGCATATTTTTCGCGATCGCTGAACTTAACAAATCAGTTTTCATATTATTGACGTGAAGGTAACGATGAACGAGAGTGAACGTCACGTTCATTTTTTAAATCATCATCGTATCGGGCCATCATGGAATACCAGGAGCGGGCGTGTGTGTGCGCGTGCGTGTAGCGGGAGCACCGGGGCTCCGACCACGTCCACCCGCTCGGAGAGACCCACAGTGAGCTCTGAGCGCTAAAGATGGTCGGATCTAGAGACATGCCGTCTTCTCCTGTTAAACTGAATAACAGCGCTAACAAGCAAGCCCCTGTTTGTGAGGCCATGTATTGTCCATAGTGAGTCGGGGCAGGAAACCTTTAATGTCAGAAGAGACATTCTGCCCCCTCTTCTGAGCCAGTGGGCGGGGTCGGTGCCCCGCGACCCGTATGCGCGCCACAAACACACACACACACACACGTGTTGTGAAATTGATGAAACATTTTTTTATTACTTTGCTTGTGTTTTGTAAACTGTGTTTTCTTAAGTTGCTGTTCGTTGAGCTCTCAGGGCCACCGTACAATATGCTTTCATGTTACACAAATACCATTGAATCGAATTGAAATGTCTTCACTATAACTTTGGCGCTTTAAATCACTATTTGTAGATTGCAGTGTGTGTACTTTACATGTTAACATGACACTAATGTAATAAGTCACAGCGGGTTGCATGTGAACCGAAGCGTGATCCTGGCTTCTCCCTGTCTTCCACCACTCACCTGTGAACTGGGCGTGGAGCACAGGCCCCGGGCAGGGGGCGTGTCCCTCCCGGGTGTGACGCGGAGCTGTCAGTCACTCGGGCAGGTGCTGCTCCTGCTTGTCATTCTTCAGAGCCGAGAGTTAGAGAGAGAGAGAGAGACCTGGTTCGTGCCGACGCTTCTTTTCAGCTTCGCTTTAGTTGTTCAAAATGAGAGGAAAATACAAAAGAAGGGACTGCGGCGACAGCGGGGACGAGACGGCTGACGTCGTCCCAGGGCTCTCTCCTCTCCCCGGGGAAACCGCGGTGGGCTTGGCCGAGCCGGACACGCTTTTCCCGGGCTCCACCCTCCAGGATGACCGTTGGAGGAAAAAGGGTAAGAATTGTTCTTCTGGTAACAAATATGGAGTTAAACAGTGTTATTGTCCACAGATCGTCAGAAGACACGTTTCTATGTTAGTCTTCCGCCCGCTAGCTCGATTGTTTGTTAGCTTGGGATAGCTAATAAAACAATGAAATAACCACACTGTGTTTGTAAGTAGTGGGAGAAATGTACATCTAAATATAAATAATAATGGATTAAATAATGGATAGGTTGCATAAAATAGGAAAATACAAATAAGATAAGTTCGTCAATTTTTTTCGTCAGTACGGTAAGAAGTTGAAAGTAATGTTCTTACCGCCTCAGTGGAAAAAGTTAGTGAGATATTTCATGATATAAACATTTCTTCTAACGTAGTTAAAAACAGGCCAAAATTAAAAAGAAATTAAAGTTGGGTAGAGTTCAGTCTAAATTAATTTACTTTGTTTACTTAAATAGTAAAAACCAGAGGAATGTTTTGTATTTCATGTTCATAGTGATCTTTCTGTCAGCCAGATAACTGCTGCTGTCATCTCTGTGGACTTTGTGTACATGTCGCTGTATGTGTAAAGAAACTCCTGATTGTGTTACTGCATCGCCGTTGTGTATCTGCTCCCACTGTGGCTCACTGTGTGTTGTTTCTTCTGCAGGTGTAAGGCGTCCCACGTGTGACAGTGAGAAGGTCTACCTCGGAGTTCGTGTCAAGTGCCCAGTGAAGGATCTTCTGAGGAGAAAGCGTCTAGCCCAAGGCTGGGAACCTCAAAATGTTCAGGTGACATTTTTCTCTGATTAGTTTCCAAACATAAGGTGTTATAATTGTAAATATCTCACGATGGGAATTCAAAAGAGTCACGATGGGAATTCAAAAGGGTCACGGTAAATATTTACAAACCGGCATAATATTTGGCCAAATCCCAGAGACAGAATATTATTCAATGAACGAGTGTTCTGCAATCAGGGCTGCAAAAGTGAGTGCAGCCCTGAAATATGTTGAATAGAAACGGCACTTACCCACCGTGACAGCTCACACAGCAGCTCCAACACTCGCGGGAGCACCAACGATCAGATGAGCTGCTATGAATCGCCTTTACCAGTTTGTACGTTAGCTCGCAGCAGTGAAATGAGTCAACATTTTAGTGCGTTCAGCCACATTGCAAAAAACTTGCATATGTTTACTTACATACTTTCATGGCTCCTCAAAAAAGACAACGTGTGCTGTGCGCATCTTCCTTCACCAAATAAGGTGGTCCAAATAATGGAAATATCAGAGGCAGTTTGGGTTTTTGTTAATAGGTTTAGATTATTGCAACAATAGAACAAAATATATAATTACAATCCACTGTAACTTAAAGGTAGGGCTGGTAAGTTGTTTCTTACACACAACACACAACAACTTCAACTGCAGAGCAACGTGTTCAACAAGTCCAGCCTGCTCTTGCTAACCTTTCCAGGTTTACCAACCCTTAAAGCAAATTGAATGGATTTGTTTTGGTGCTGCTTTAATACTTTCTGTATTTTGTGCCACCCTGAACAACATTAAGTAAAATACGATAACCCTTTTCTCATAAAAACATAAGTGATATATAAACAAAGCATATACACATATTCATACCATAATCACGCCCACTCCCCTGTGATGTGTCCGCTACTGGGCTGCAGTGTGGTTTGCTACAGTGTTTGAAACGTCTTGTTAAGGGTTTCTTTTTGTTGCTTTGAGCTCTGTTTTGTTAAGCGTCTTTGTTGGGCTGCAGCTTTATAGAACTAGGCTACAGTATGTAGGCCAGCATCACACAATTATTTCGTCCCATTTAACTGCTGTTAAAGCCAATGTGTATTTGCCTGGTTTGAATAAATACTGTTTTGTTAAATCTAACTGGTTTGTGATGCAAGGTTAAAATTGTTCCAACTGAAACCACTAATGAATTTAAAGTCGTATTTATGTCATGGTGCAGAAAACAGCAGGGACAAGTAGAATCTTCATTATTGTATGAAGGGAGATGTGGCATTCTTCATTACTAGTACTATTTGAAATGGTCAGACACATTTGTGTAACTGCTACAGTGACTTGGTGCACAACCATTGTTTATTTGGCATCTCCCTTGCGATAGACAAATGACTGCCAGGCGATGGATTTGCAGCTGTTCTCTTCAGCTTCTATTATGTAGTGTGAATAAAAAAACTCACTTTGCCGCTTAATTCCATCTGCCCTCCAGATCTCAAAGAGTTTTTAAGTTTTAAGTCTTTTAAACATGAGATCTATACAGATATAAACCTGCCCTGTCCAGCTATACAATATCTACATAAATGGGTTTTTTTGAAAAGTATAAATACAGACCTGCACTATATAACTTTTTTTTCTTTTTGCTTCACACTAATGCAGGAGGCGTTCGGCAAAACAGTCAAAGGTCAGTATTGACCACATGTATCATAGTAAATGATGTGTTGTGTAGATTAACCCTTAGATGCACGAGTGACGGGACCCTACACTCTTCCATAAGTGGGTCAAAAATGACCCGTATTCGAATCAATGGGTTTTTATGCTATTTTTGTCATTTTGGTTAAGAATAATCACTTGTATAATATTTAGTATTATATTTAGGACCACACAAGAATGATTTCATGTTTGAAATATCTTTATTTTTCACTTTTTAACATTTTTGAAAAAGAAAATTACCCAGAACAGCAATAGAAAAAGTGAACATCCATTGTGTGTGTGTGTGTGTGTTACTGTCCAGTCATTGACAGTTCCTCTCTCCTTTCCCTGTTTTGCCTTCTTGCCTCTTTTGTCACCCCACACCTTTCCATTGCTTCAATAATCGGGGTTTGCAGTTGGGGGCAGCCTTCCAGTCGACATGGGATTATGTAGAGGACTCCCATACAGCTCACGTACTGATACATCCCAGTTCTTCTCACTACCTGTAAGCAGGGTCAATCCAATGAAGGCCATGAATTCATCTTTGGTGACCTTTTTCCATTCTTTTCCTCTAGCTGTTGCTACTCTCCGTCCTTCCAAGTTTGTGCACTTCATTACCTCTTGTATTATATCATCAGTGATAAAGAGCTCCCATGCATCTTTTGGTGAGACAGTGGTGCTAAGCCCTTGTGCAGGCCCTGACCGACTTCTGAGGATATTGTGGCTCTGTGTTCTGCCCTGGGTGGGAGGTAACTCTCTCCAGTAAGAGCCCTTCCGACTTATTCCGTTGGACATGATTTGGACACTTTCTTCTTCAGAGGAGACAGAAGAGGAGTCTTCTGAGTCAGATGACCCTGTTCAGTTGGATTTCCAGGTGGACGACTGCCACCTGGACAATAGTCTGGGTCCTCATCATCAGAAATGTCAGACTTGGAGTCCAACCCCATTACTGCCTCTCATGACACCTTGGATGAGGAAACTTAAGAGTAATGTTTTCAATAGATCAATATGTAGCTATATAAATAAATACACTCAAACACACACACACACACACACACACACTACATATAGTAATGTTAGCTAACTTAGTTAGCTAACAGCTAGTTATAAAGTAGGCTAATTTGTTGATAAATAATAATAAAATACTCTTTCACACAACAATCATGAACGACACGCACACACACAATACATATAGTAATGTTAGCTATCTTAGTTAGCTAGTTATAAAGTAGACAAATTTATTGATAAATAATAATGACAACAGTCATGAAAGACACACACAACATTATATGAATATAATACTTACACGTATCAGCTCTTGCTGTGTAAAATAATCTTCTTGAGGGGTGAAATTTCTGATATAGTCTGTGTGGTCCACAGTTAAGTTATTCCTGACAGCCACAGTTGATAATAATCAAAGGTTCCCATTGGATTCCATAGAAAATGCATGCGGGTCATTTTTGACCCACTTATGGAAGCTTGGGGTAGTAATACAAAAACTACAATTTCTTTAAATGTATAAAAGGTAAGTTAAAAATGTAAATGGCATTATATCAAAAACATGTTTTTTGAGGAATACCTGGAGTGTGAAATGATAACAATTTTTCATTACGGAGATATTTCAAGAAAACAACCTCACCGGGTCATTTTTGACCCACTTGTGCATCTAAGGGTTAATTCTCCTTTGACAGATAATGTGCTGTATTCTGCCAGTTAAATACAGAAAAAAGCATCCTGCAATACTGTACAATGCAATATTACTTTGTGGGCTAACATGCTTTACTCTTTGATTTAAACTTCACCGTTTCTTCCACAGGAGACAAGAAACGTGTCAAAACTCGCACAGGACACCAGACCACCAAGGTGAGTGTTGAAAAAAACAGATCTAAACTCCCCCCATGAGCTTCCTCAAAGATGTATGTAAATAGCGGGTTTAGGGATCACTGTTCACATGTCAGTTTTGAGCAGCCCTTCAGATAGCCCTGCATTGCTTTACCTTGGCTCTTGCTTGTTTACAGAAAATATGTCTCACAAAAAGCCTGGAGGAGCTGGCAATCATTGTGGAGGTGCTGGAAGAGGATCTTAGGGCCATCAACACCCACCATTCCCTTTCCCAAACTCTGTCCTCTAACCCTCCGGTGTCCCCTGCGCAGTCTCCAGCTGGTAATTCACGAAGACCAGATCCACATTTATAAAATATGAGCCTGAAGAATATATTAACAGAAACAACTACCACCACTCCTCACATGCAATGTCCTCTCTCCAACATACAGGGTACAACAGTGACGAGTCTGATGAAATCATCCCCAGCCCACAGTCCTACATGTTGTACCCACTGGGCGGAGTGGACTACTACCAGGTCCCGTCGCCTCTCGGCGTCATGCACACTAGCCTTCAGCCTTCCAGCACTGCAGGTGTGAAAAGAGACAGTGGAGGAAGGGAGGAGTGGCTTGATCCCCAGAACCACCACTGGAGCATTAACAGCTCTGAGTTCTTCTGGGCCCAGCTGCAGAAAGAAGAGAGCCAGTTGAGAGACATCTCTGATGCAACACTACTGGCCACCGATAAACATGGCAGAACGTAAGTTTGGTGCAAGTCAGGGAATTCTGCTTTTCTATGAGAATACAGTCTATAAAGATTTGAGGACCCCAGACCAACAAACTGTCTGCAGCTCAGTTGCATTGTGGTTAATTTAGGCACAAGGTTTTAGCAAGAAAGAAGAATGTATAGGTTTGACAAAGAGAACCTCAGGTTCTGCATTTATTTTGATCATTTGTAAACTGTCCATTATAAGCTACCTCTTATTAGCATTGTGCCGTTGGCCAGTAAATACCTGTATTGTAATATGAATTTCTTTCTGTCTAAATATGCTGGATTGTGTGTGTCTCTCCAGGGCTCTCCATAAAGTATCATGTGTCGGAAAGAGGGCACTGGGTTACACCATCGCTAAAAGGATGTCTTTACTCAACAGCCTGGACCTTAAAGACTCTGATGGAATGGTACAGTACATTTCACTTCAGCACATTTCAGACATCTTTTGTGTACAAATCGTATTTGTGATGAATTAGGTTAATTGGATGGATTAAGTCTGCAATTAAAAGTATTAACTTCAAAATATAATAATGTAGATCACTTAAAAACTCTATGACTTATTTTTTCACAGAATCTTTGTCCATTGTATGTCTCTTTAATCAATATGTGAGAATTTTTAATACTTTACTAAAACTGTAAAGTCTCACAGATACTCATTCAGTTTACACAATATGTGAAGGGACAATAAAGAATCATACTGAAGTGTAAATGATGTGTTTGAACCTTCATTCTAAAAATGTAAAGCTTCATTTACACAGTTTTTCAGGGCATTCACATCAATAACGACTCAGTGTTAAATGTCTAATGCTGTTGGTGCCTTGGCAAACAGATATAAGCAGACACATTCATAATCAAATTTATGCTGCATTTCATTGGACAATGTGTAGTTTAAGGTTAATGACCTCCTTTTCCAGACCTCCCTGCTGCATGCTGCAAATCACAACCATCACCTCATGGTGGCAGATTTGATCAGTTTGGGGGCAAACGTCAATGAGACCAACAACTCTGGAAAGTCCTGCCTCCACCTGAGCGCTGAGAAAGGTTACATCCGAGTCCTGGAGGTCAGAGCCTTGCCTTTCTCTCCACTTCCATGTGTTTTGGACAGTGTCTTTCAGACAATACCAATAGAATTTTGTGAAAAACAACAGGCGATGAGGTTTATTATCATTGGGTTTAAAATGAAACTGATAGGCCACCGATAAAATGTCAGTTTTTCTTGAAAAAGTAACTATAGTCATGTTCAAAAGAAGATGTGCTGAGGTCAAAAGATTGAGTGTGACAGCCTCTTTCCTCTTCGTTTATATTTTCGTCATTAAGGAAATGGTCTTACCCTTTCTTTACACATCGGAACACTTTCCCTTTTAATGAGCAACTTGACTCCATTTGTTACTGCTTGCAACAAATGTGGTTGCCTCTGAAATATCAAACAGGTTGAACAGGTACATGTCCTGTGTATCTGTGAAGGTTTCATCTGCGTCAGTAAACAAAGTATTTTATCTGCGCCAGTGAAAAGCTCAGCTGGTTTTGTGAGACACGCTGCACACAGTGAATGTCTTAGTGTGCTAAGTCAACCTGTTTTTAATGTCTTTATGATGGATGACTCATACTTTTGTGAATGACATCTAGCATTATATTAGATAACCTACAATAGAGTGGTGTTAAAGGGTACATGGTGCTTCTGTGCATTGAGAGCATACTGTACAGAGCAGATGTTTCAGGTTTTCAGGTTATCATAGCTGAAGATAAGTAGCACCTTGGCCAACCTGTCATTATGCTTCTAGAGGAAAGATTCTTTGTATTGTATTAACTTTTATAGACCAACTCAAAGACATAAAGCAGTCGTTGTTGGACAAGAAAAATATTTTTGCACATCAGAGGAAAAGTCAGCCACAGACTTTATTGTCTTATAAACTCAGTGCAGCAGTGAAGGCACAGTGTTAGCTAGTTGTAAAGGTCGACCAATTACTCATTTTGCCCCTGTACACACTGGAGTTGATACACCCTGAGTGATAGCTCCACCAGTCACACAGGGGCACGTGTCGCAGCTTTACCTGCAAGTTCCATTCAGTCAGAGTATGATATGTATTGTTATTGTGTTCCTGAGATGATAGTATATATTTAATCGGAAGTTAACTTAAGTCAGCTAAATTTGTAAACTAGAATGGCAGTTAGAAGAGTGCAGAACTCAACCAAGGCCCATTATGAAACCACATTTGAATTAACTAGATTCAGAGTTTTATTTGTATCTGCACCAAATTTTTAGCAATCAGTCTCAACTTTTTGAGAGATCCACAAAAATGTTGAAAACCATCCCCTCTCACAATGTTAAAGTGCCCAAGTTCTAGCTGATAAAGGGCTAATTCACTTTTTAGATAAGCTAGCTCTTCAGTCTACAGGACATGCTGAACCAGTTGGGTGAAACATAATTGAACGTTATGCAACACACAAAAAAACAGCACTCTCAACACACCTTATTAGTCTTTATAGTTTCAATTTGCAACAGGGTATTCATTCCAATCACTTTTTACATAGTAAGTTTGAGACCTTCTGCCTCGACAGGTTGGGGTGAGCGGAGAAATATGGAGAAGAGAGGAGAGGTGGATGGAAAGGGGGGGGGGCAGGAAGAGTTCTGTACCCATAATTTTAAGCTACGGACTGGTTGTCATAACAAAAATAGTAATAGGGATAATTACAGATGTGTATTGGTTTCTGAAGGGACACATAGGACACACTGACACAATTAGTTTATATCAGTAAACAAAATAACTGAAATATCTCATGGCGGCCATTTTCTCCCCGTTGATTTCATCCAAGAGCAGCAGAGCCACAGCTGCTTTAGTCCCTCAGAGTGCCTCCTGTGCTGACCTGTGCTGTAGTCCCATTTGGACTGGTTTATTGCAACTGTCTATGTCTTGGCCAGGAGCTGGTTTGTACTCTATTACCAAACCTTTGTGAAATAATATAATAATCATGTGTATGTTTTCTTTTAGGTTCTTAACCACTCAATGATGAATGGGGTGTATGTTGACGTCGAAGCCACTGATAACTGCGGTATGTACCATAGAAATTATGATAATAGAAAACTTTTTATATAGTCCTATTCCAAACTGGATGCAAAGTACCAAACTTTCAGTTATGCATAATGTAAAGACAAAAAATACTTAAAACATCACTGTAACTTACAATGGAAATATTCGTTTAAAAGGCAAGTATAGGAGTTGATGCTGTAACCACAGTAAAATAAATGAAGAGCTAATTTTTATTTATATTAATTTTATTATAACAAATGGACAGTAATTATATATGAAAAACCAGTAGTAGTAATATTGTAAACATTTTGTGGTTGAATCTGAGCCTGGTTTCAGTAAATCTCGTGGCATGTTTTTCTTTGTTTCTTTGACCATGTTACAGTTAGGTTTAGGAATGCTAAATTTGAAGGTGAAAGATTAAGGTGCACTTACAGAGAAGGAGCCAGGTAGTAACAATCGGCTTTTGTGTTCCCAGGGATGAGCGTCCTTCAGTGTGCTTCAGTGGCTCTGAAGGCCACAGTACGTGAGCTGGAGAGCAGTAGATCTCCCAGTCACACAAGACTCCACACGCTCCGCCAAGAGCAGATGATGGAGACCCTAGAGTGTCTGCTGCACATGGACAGCTACCTTCACACCATGGTGCATCACCCTATGAGAGCTAAGGTTTGGCCTCTTTTCATGTTTCTTAAAAAAAATTTTTTTAAAAAGTAACGAAGGGAAACTAGGTCCCTTTACCATAGGACATAAATTATGTTTCAGTTGTATGTTTAAAAATTATATTTCAGGGACAGCTGTTAATAGTTTTTTTTACATTTCTGGGGCATTTGTGCGGTTTTAAGGTAGTGACAGTAGAGAGAGACATGACAGGACAGGAAAGAAGGGGTGCTAGTAAGTAGCAAAGGGCCTGGGGCTGAATGCAAACCCAAACTGTAATCATTCAGCTTTGATATGTAGTACATTTTACACCAAGCAAGCTACCAAGGAGCCCCCTCGTTTGTTTTCAAGAGAAACACTTTTTTACAGAGGCAGTAACAACTACCCGTCTGCTGTACCATCAGTCTCGTGCATTGTTATTCTCCTTGCTCAAAGCCAACTGACAGTTGAAGGCAGAGGACATTCAAACAGATTAAACAGTGTTGATGACAGCAAGCCCAGTTGTCTCCTATTTGTAGTTCAGCTTTATGGCTGCGCAAAGCTGGATAGTGAAGTGTAGGAACAAACAATGATACAACATGTACTTGAAAAAAATGTAACTAGTGGGTATTGACCTATGGTATTGACAGAGATAGGTCAGGTTCCTCCCTGCCCCCTTGTGGTTGTTATAGTGTAGCGCCGTGGCATAGAGCTTTTTCCTATAAAGGGTAATTTCCATTTCTGTAATATCCTTATTTTACACTAATCTCTCTAATGTGATGCCTGGAACTGCTTCTTTTATGAGGCTGATGTCAGATGGTAGTAATGACGATGCTCCTCGCCGCTCTTTTTCCTTGTTTGGGTCAGTTGTCTTCAGTCATTGCAAAAGAACAAACAAAGATGCAGACTTCAATGTCTCCTCAGAATGAGAGATCATAGGAAGTACATGAAGTTAATAGAACTCAAGTCATCCACTCATTGTTTGCTTTGCAGTTTAACAATTTTGTGATGTTGG
This sequence comes from Pseudopleuronectes americanus, assembly GCA_038501795.1. NCBI lineage: Eukaryota > Metazoa > Chordata > Actinopteri > Pleuronectiformes > Pleuronectidae > Pseudopleuronectes > Pseudopleuronectes americanus. The sequence continues at coordinate 18,712,605 of CM076719.1, forward strand.
TTTTCAACAAATATGGGTGAGGGTTTTTGTGTACTTTTCAACTTAAGCCTGAAGGACTATTGAGAGGTCAGCAGCATGTTAAGATGTCATAGCCTTCCCATTTTGCACTTGCAACATGCATGGCTTCCAAACACAGGAATTCCTTCCTTGCAGGGCTCCAGAGTCCGCACCAGTGCACCTCACATTGAGCTGGTTTGGCTCTGTATTTTACTGAGTCGTGTCACTCCCTCATCTCAGTGAAGCAGAGAGGAGGGAGAAGAGGCGGCGAAGGAGACAGTGTATGTCGAACAGAGGCGATGAAAATTGGGAATACAGGGTTTCCCGGACACACCACTTATACAAATATATTAGTATTATATAATATAATGTATATTTATATATTTATATATATATATATATATATATATATATATATATATAATCGAATTTGGGAAATCAGTGGCCATACCTCTCCCTAGTTGTAATGACACTGGGATTTCTTTTTGTTTTTTCATTTTTGCCTGTTAGAAGCGCCATCAGCCCCCTTAGTGGCTCGCAGTGAATCCAGTGGGGGATCCCCAGTGTTTAGACATGGACTTCCCCTGGATTTGGATGAACATTTATCTATTTATTTAGAGAGCATCTCACTGGGACGTTTGCGTTCACACATGCTCCTCCTCTAGTAAAAAATCAGGAGGAACTGCAGAGGCCTGTTGCAGTCAAACAACTGGAAGGGAGCGCCCTGTAGGACATTTTGGGCCTTTTTTGTATGAATTGCCGTGCGGGCTAGATCAATGTGTCTCTGAAGCTATACACTCCCCAGGCCTGTTGTGGAGTATGTTATTGTAAGGTACTGTTAAATACTCTGGTATGCGTGTGTCATGCAGAGAAATTTGCGTGAGCCGTGGTTGACATATTCTGTGTATGAAAGTATGTTGACTCACAGACTGGTTGAACGGCAGAGACAACCTTTTATTACCTTCTGTCTCTGTGGAAATGGAAAACTTTGTTCCCGAGTCAAAATCCTGATAAGAATAGGTTACCATGATATGAGACACATTTGATCTCCAGACAATGAACGGTGTTGTCAACATTTAAAATTGTTTAATATCAGTATCAGCTATTCCTTTAGACTCATTGTGAGCATGTCGTGATTAGCCTGCTAGTATTAGCATTCATTCCAAAGTGAGGCTGAGTTGAAGAAACAACAGAACTGAGCCTCACAAGATGAATTAAAAACTGAGCTTGTTACTGAACTGATCCAGTAACAAATGCCAAAGCAATAGAAACAATATTCTATGGTCATTCATTTTTTTTCTCTCTCTCTTTCTCAGGGAAGCTGGAGCATGCAACCGAGAATTGGTTGAGCCTCTGGCACCCCCGCCTGGCAGGGCACTTTGGAGACCCAACAGTAAAGTTCTGAGTTTGTTCAGGCCTGAATTTGTCAAGGAGAGACCTCAATTATTGGGGTTCTTTTCACTCTGATATGAGTTCAGGCCTGTAATGTAAAGCATCGGATGTTTTGTGTGTTGTAAAAATGCCTGACTTGCAATCAGGTGTTTATGGTTACATGCACAGTAACGTCAGGTGCCCATTGGCTGGTTTCTGTGAAACTTCCATTGTTTGTTACATTTGAGTAACAAGTTGTTCTCAGTTAGTGTGTCTGTAGAGATTCATATGTGAAATCCTATGAGAATGTTTTTTTAATATTACATGACAGCAAATTTACATTTTTGGACTCCTGCACACTGGTTTTATGTGTCCAGGCAAGTTTTAAAAGCCTGGCCCCTAAATACCATATTTTATGGCAGTGAGACACGTTTTCCTTATGGACAGAGTTCAAGCTTGGATTGTATTTAAGCAGCAGCGCCAGTTTGTCGCTGTATATGATCCAAACATCATTGATTCCGTTTTTTGTCAAGAATCCGGCAATAGATTTGTTATTTTCTTATACAAACTAACCCTCCCCACTGGGACCAAGTTTAGTTAAAGAGCTTTACAGCCATTGATTTTACCTAATTTTCGTGAGGACATGACACTTTTACTTAGTTTTGTAAGGTGATGGGGAATGAATATAGTTAGATTATTGTTACCAGTTAGGATACACTCACTGAGCACTTTCTGGGAAACACCTGCAATACTGTCAACCCTGTTGCGGGAGCAGATTGTACAAAACCACAGAGAAGTAGGTCAGAAACTTCCTTTTAATGTTTATATCAATTAAAAATTTGGAACAAGTTTGATGTCAATGACCTTGACACAGTTGTTGGTGCTGAACTGGTTTCAGTATCAGTCCCTATCATAAGAAGGTTAACACGTATCTATTTTCTATAAAGAAGCCCTTCCAGAGGGATAAATGTTGCGTGTTGTAAACTGTGACATGTAAGACAACTCTTGCAAATTTAGTCTGCCCAAAAATGTGCCAGTAGTATTTGCACAGTGTCACTTTATTTCTAATGCAGATGCTATACAGGCCCACAGACTTTATGGTGAGACAACGGTGATATTGCGTTTTAAGTCAACTAAGTAGTCTATGGGCCAGTGATTTCTGTTAGATGGATCAAACGGTTTTGGCCAGAATGTGTCACCAATATAAAATAATCATTATTTTTGAAGTGGCTGTCTGCGCCTATTACTAAGTAAATGTAACAGTTTGCAAATAAGTTTCCAGCATGTGGTCCAATCAGAGAGTCAGCTGAGGATTTTCGAGAGCAAATTGACATTGGTGGGTGTAGACTTACTATTTGTATGGTGTTGCTAATGAAGTGCTCAGTGAGTATATAGCAAAGTTGTCTACAGAGACACTGTTGTCTGTAAAATATGTTGTGTTATTGTGTTAAAAGGAGAGTTTATGTTGTGCCTTCGTACTGAGGGTGAGAGGAGAGCAAAAGTTAATATCTTTGTGTTCAATAGAAAAGTGTCAAATTAGCTTAACACTGAAAGTGGGACGTGAAGAGCAAGTCAAAAATGCTTTCCAGTCTGTCACTAATGCACATTGTATCATAACCGATTAGACTCAGCTGACAAAACAACAAACCCATTGTTTTGATATCTGTGTATTTCTTGATAACCATGGTACCAGGATGTTGTGTTGTACCGTTCATGTTAAGGTTTGAAAGTCCAGTATATGAGGTCAAACCGTAAGACCAGGTATTCATGGGAGCTGGGACACTTGATTGTGCCTCAGATCAGTTTAGGCAATGTGATCCATGCAGTCACTAATTTTCTTTAATTATATATCAAACGTTTTTCTTCACAAATGAATAGTAGTTTGTTTCATAGTGGCTCACACAAAGATGCTGGTATGAGGTATTTTTCTCTACTGTTTTTATTTTTGTTCAATAGAAGACAATGGGATTCATTTTCCAGTGAGTTGTCAAAGTTATGTATACTCATACTTCTGTAATATTGGTTGTGTATTTTTGAATTATCTACTGTGTTTTGTGTGTTTGTTACTACTGATGATAATAGCAACATGCAACTTAGATTATAATGTTAAACCATATTTTTTCCACAGGGATGTGACTTCATATAGCTCTTAGTAAGAAATTAAATGTTACATACCTGTCTTTGTGTTTAATGTAAACAGATGGGTAAGGGATTGTGGTTTCTATTTGTACTGGACGGTTCTGTATTACGGAAGCTGAAAATGTCAATATGACAATTCATGCATGATGTTAACAATTCATTTTAAAAAGTTCAATAAAGCAAATTTTAATACGAAAAAAAAGGTTTTGTGGATTTTTCTAAAGAATTAGATATGATTGAAGACTGCAAACGTTTTGTAAAAACAATTGAAACACTGAGCCCTGCTTTATTCACAACAACATATATGAGTCGAGGTTCCTGTTGAAACAGGAAAGCGTTCACAAAGTAACAGTTTAAACTAATGGTAGAAAATATAAAACCAATAAGTTTACAAGTAAAACTATATGTTTGACTGACTACTCAGTGAACATTATTATTAAAAAATGCCACCAGCCTTGTTACATGTTACCTGGTAACGAAGACACTGTAATGAAAACAAGCCATTAGGACAATGGAGGCATTTCAGACTTTTCAGGAGCAACTTGTTCTGTGAGAGAGAAGGTCCCACCTCACCACCGAGTTTGTTTTTTGTAACTTTGTAACATTAAGAAATGATATGGCCCGGCTGCAGTCATAAAGTGAACATTGGGGGGGACCAAAATCTCACAACTCATTATTAACTACATTTTTCATGTATTTTGTTATTTAAAACAATGTTTTATACTGTATTGTCAGATGCTTGGTAATATAAACATGTTTATGTGTATTTTATATAACTGTATATGTACATTTTGTATACATTTTTAAATACAATTACATAACTATATCAATTATATAAAATATACATAAATATGTCAAATATTGCGATACAAACTAGGGCTGTCAAGTTAGCACTATAATAAAGAGTTGTTGTAAATTCCACAATGTTTGATTCATCGCAAGTTAACTATAGACAATTATGCGATTAATTGTGTTTAAATATATATATATAATCTAAACACATGACAGTGTACATGAAAGAAATACTATCAGTAAAGAGGTTTGAATAGCTATGATTATTAAAGTTGCATCAAGAAGCATTGAAACATCTTGAGCACTATTAATCAGCTTCCTGGTTCTCATTTCCTCACTTTTTTTAGAGGCCCAATAAAAAACATCTTTGACATGACGGCACTCACTTAAATCCTTGAAAAAAAAATCAACGCTAATATTTTAGCTTAATGGGCATGATAGGAGGTCACTGGGTGAGTGGCTGAGTGTGCCCTGTTGCACAAGATGGCGTCTCTCAACTTCCGGGTATGCAGGAAAAGCTTAACTTTTTCTGGTGGAAAGACTTGGATTGCAATAGCAGTAGAATAACACGGGCAATAGCAGAATTGTAGAACCGCTTCTTATGCAACTAGTGAATAGCATTCATGACACAAATAATGTTAATCATCGCCAACATTTCTGAGGGGTGATTGCTGTCTGTAGCTATCGAGAAGAGCAGCAAAAATAGGCTGGACCAGTTTTTGTTTGGATGTGAGTGTATGCTCGAAAAACAGAAAGCAAAGCCACAAGCAAATCTCATTAAGATACGGTGTGTTCGCCACTGTTCTTGTTGTTGTGCTTGAAGTTATCGCTAGCATTAGCAGGGAAAGCGGAGCCATATACGGACGTGTACAGTGACGTCATGACGTGGATCTTTGAACGGCACTGGCCGATGTAAAAGCAACTACATTGGTGGAAAAGGGATATTGGGCCAATCGCATGCAGAGATGCCATAATCATAAAATGAGCTGCACTTCACCGTAATTCCTTAATTGTTCAAAGTTTCATAGTGACTATTTCCGACGGCGGTGCTGTTTTGCTCGTTGTCAGAGCATCACAGTTTTATTATTGTAATTCATCTGCCAGCTTATAACTTACAACCCCCCCCCCACACACACACACACACCCCCACACACCCCCACACACCCATGTATATTATAACTACTGCCCGGTTATATGTTTTTTTCAGTCATAACAACAAAGACCTTTACCATTATGACCTTAAGGCAGTCACACAGCACCCTCCTCAAACAGTCATCGTGTCTTGTGTCTCTTCATTTTACAATTGCTGCCTTCATGTGTCTGGGCTTGCAGGGTTGGCGTGTGTAGAGGACTGCCAGCTATGAACAGTTTGGTTCTTGGTGCCAACTTATAAGATGAGTAACACAAACACTTTGCAAACTAGGTGACAGTAAGTGACATGTGACTCACAGGTTTACAGGGAAACAAGACCGTACATATCTCAGCTTCTTCAGAATCCTCAATTCTTAACAATTTCAAAGGAACCACAGTACAACGAACCAAAGATGGAGGAGAGATGAAACGCCTTTAAAAGCAGGAGGGCTACATTTTTGTGATCTGCGTCAAAAAGGAGCAGAAGGCGGAACCGAAAACAAAATCAACCTGAAGAAATTTGCATGCGTCATGCACCTGCATGTTCAAATACTTACAGAATGTTTGTTCACCTGAGGGAGAATAGTTATTGCCTCAACAAACCAGTGTGATTACATGAAGCTCTTGTTAGTTGGAAGGAAAACACATTATTTATGAAATAGCATTGAATGTAGCATCTAAAAAATATTATTCAAAAACTAAATTTGAAGACTAAGCGTTGGTATTTTCTATTATTTCATGTAAAAGCTTTAAAGTTCAAGAATAAGATGAATATTATCAAGTTATGATGTCACTTTTCAATAGCATACAATAAAGACACAGAGTGGCAATGAGTTGCTTTAGTGCTGTGAGCAGCAATCTAATATTGTCTTCTCCGCATACAATGTCCAAGTGCCTTTGAGGGAGACCCCAGACTCATATCATCCCGCAGTATGTCTCACATGTGCAATTAAAGGAAATTAACATCTAGTCCTACTTAACTGATCTGAGAGTCACTGTGCAGCTTTCCAGCCAGCATACAAACGTGTGTGTGTGAGCTGCTGTCAGGTTAAAGCTGTTGCCCAGAGTTAGATACCTGAAGAGTTTGTAAATACTAGTGTGGTGTGACACAGATGTGCCCCCTGCTGACCAAAACATGACAAGGTTCCTCAAACACTGACGGACAGTTTCCGTGAACTCTGATTTGAAATATTCATGCTGTGTAGACTGTAGAGGATAAAACAAACCTCTTTTGCTCCAGCATCAGAGGAGAAATATTCAAATCTAATGGCTAGTTCCTTAAAATTACAAAGTGTGTTCTTGCTCCCAAGAGGATGAACCCTCTCAGCATCTCACCATCCATCATCTTGGCCCACAAGACGTCTACAAATCTCATAGGAGGTTCCATTTGTGGGCAAATGTCTACTTTTGATTTAATCTTGTAGTTTAATCGAGAGGGAGAGAAAAAGGTAGTCCAGGGACTAATTAACACTTGCATAATGACATACACTAATGGTAGAAATGAAAGAGTTGTACCCCTGGTCTGGTCTTCAGTCGCATCAGAGCCCCCCAATTCACCCCCACCAACTTTAACCTCCCCCTCTCACCCTCACAGCTCCTCCAATAGCTGCATACATCTGCTCATAATGAATTTAAAAGCTGCACGCTGGTTTACACACAGCCTCAAACTGAGCTGCAGGCCATTCTGCAACACAGCTCGTCCTGCTCTCTCCACCGACGATGGATGCTCGCTGCGGTCCCTCCACCCGCTCCCCCCCCACCCCCTCCACTTCTCCTCTTCTTGCATCACTCTCTCGCCTCTCTCGCCGCATACCCACCTCACCCCCAACCCCCCAACTTTAAATTAATCCCGCGGTTGCATTCTTCTTACCCCGTTGTTTCTTTCGCCTGCATGACCACTCACACACATTAGTTATTTATTTTAGTATTAGTAGAATTAAATACCAATTCCATGCAGAACTGTAGTCTGTGGTCTCACTAAAATGTAAGTACATTTAATGACATCAGTTTACACACTGCATAAACATTCGTGCTTTTTCAGTGTGCTGATAGTGGATGGACCACAATGCAATGCACAAAATAAATTGAAATTGTGGTCCATCCATGGTTATGGCAGCAAGACAAAGTGTGCAAGAGGCCCCTGGTCCGACCAGGATGAGGAAGCAGATAGTGGCTTGGAGAAGGATGTGTCAACATAGAGGAAAACTCTGATTACAGACTTTCTATATTATAATCATAATGGCAGTTATGTTTTCATGTCTTAGATAAAACAGGACATGATATTGTGTGATGGTAGATGTTTTTCTCCAAAAACGATTGGTGTAATACCTAAAAGTTACACTTTCCCTGCTCTCTGAAAGATAAATTAAGGATTAATCATCTATTAATTATTGTCAGATAGGCTATTTTACATTCTAAATATATCTGTAGTTCAGAATTCAGTATAGAAACGTATTATGAGGGAATTCTTACACTGTGAAGCCGTTGAAATATAAACATTATGTAAGGGTTAAAATGTTTTCATAAGATATCAATGGGCTTAAGTGGTTTCATAGCACATTTCATCATAAATCATCTCTCCATCTCCAATCCACAAGCACTTAAAAGAATGGTGCGTCCAGAGTTTTGACAGATCTCAGATCATCTGGCAGATTATTCCTGAGAACAGCAATAGTGCCAAGTTTATAAAAACAACATCCTAAAATTACCTGTTACACAAAAGACAACATCCTCAGTGTGTTAGTGTTGTGATGACAATGCAGCTTCGCCTACACTCGATACTGGGAAAATATTCCAAGTGAAGAGTGGTGCCCAGTAGGAGGAACTAACCTTTATGTCCAAACACAATCTGACAGAGCGGGGACGATCCCTTATTGTTACTGTCAAATCTTGGCAGAGCATCATGCCGCGCCTGATCACCTATTACCGACCCACGCCTAACCCTAAGGGCTACATAAATCAACAGCATTATTCGTAATCATTCTACTAGTACTTGCTGTCATCTAGTTTCCAGTGAACAAAAAGGGAAGAAACGTGAAACCACCTTAGCTCAATCATCTTCTACTTGCACATGTCCATTATGAACATGTTTACCATCCAGGCAGGTTCAGGTGAACTCAAATCAGTCTTCTACACTACAATGTTTCATTATAAGACTCACTTCAAGTGCAGCATCTGTGTTTAATCCTCTTCTTATAGTGCTATTGACAGACACTGTTTCCCTTCACTGCTTTTTGTCGATATAATGTGTTATTTAAAAAATGCACCTACTGGGTACTGGATCTAGTTTGCACTAAAGGCAGAATATATCTTTTAGTTAATTAGTAGTTTCTACAGGGGCTGTTATTACTATTAGTCACCTCACAGTCATGCTTGTAAATACCAAACATACGATAGACTTGAAATAATAAATTAAATAGAATCCATTGTAAGAAGTGAAACCATCCCGGAATATGTAACTACCACATTAACTTAAGTTATATAAGTACTGGCATGTGATGTACAATTTTATAAAACACATTTGAATTTCATTTCTGCCGTATTTGTACGAATTGTTATAGTAATGGAGCATATACAGATACTTTTACTGAGTATATGAGTACTTCTTCCAGCACTAATACATTTCTTTCTATTGAGCATCTAATCATGTGCTTCATTTCTCTGCTGTGACACTTTGTTGATGCTCTGTGGGATGTGATTCCCACTAGAAACCAAGCCCTGCACAACATCCAGACTGAAATACAGTGTTTTGTTACAGTGAATTGTTTCAGTGTAACTGTGGAATCATGAAAATAACAACAAAGTATGAAATAACAACCCTCCAAGTGCAGCAAGTCTGTTTCTGGGCTAAGAGGGACACCTGGTGGAGAAGAAGCCTGACACATAGTAAATCCTATGGGATTATTCCACTGACAAGTCTCCATAGACCTGCTCATGGAAAATTTACACATACTTGCATAAACGTATTAATCTCTCATATTTACATGTTACATGTTTATAATTACATTAGTCTCGATTTCTGTGTAATCCTCTGATATTTTCTTTGTTATTGCTGTTTTAAATTTTGTGCGTCATATATCTGGCTCAACATACTAGAGTTAGTATAATTATGATGTACAAACTGAAACTTAATTCAAACATTTCAATTCAGTATTTTTGTTTGACATTTTGAATAATTTATACCTCAAATTTGCTCCATATACTGCAGTATATTTATATGTGTGTTTTTCTAGCTGTAATTTAGCAAATTTGGGAAAATTCATTTAGTATTATTTTATTAATTTGGATTATCAGCTCTTCTAAGGTATTAAATAAGTCATAATGAAGACATTTATTGAACACGCTGCAAAAACAGGTTATATTACACATCAGCAGTACAGTCCGTTTTTACATTTCATGTGTATCAAACAAACAGGGAGAAAACTGAATCGACAGATTTAATGGCATTCTCTGTCAACCCAGTACTTTTTTATTCTGATAGTTCACTTGAATCTCTCTCCTCCGTGTGCAAGTATTGTGTGATATTGCCTCATGCACTTGAAAGGCCTACGACTGCTAGGAGAGATACCAAGAGATTTCACACACTCACACACACGCACACGCACACGCACACGCACACGCACACACGCACACACACATATGTGCATGCATTCGCACACCCTCCACAGGCTGGGAGATGAGATTTATGTTGTCTGTTGACTGCCGGAGCTTCATATCACTCCCCTCAGCCCTGCGGATCAATCATAGTGCAGCAACATAGCACGGAAATATGGGGGAAAATAACAAGAGGAGGGTCCATTAATATTTATCCGAACATACCCCCTCCTTATTGTGCGGCTGTTTGGATAAGTTAACCAACTCCCGGCTCCAAACTCTTATAGCATGGCAGGTTGTTTGTTTCTGAATTGGCAGGTGTCTGTCAAAGGTTGCCTTGATGTGCTGCCGTCCAGTGGTGGATCATGGGAAATAACCTGGACCCCGACTGCATTGCAGCCAAAAAGACAAAAAGAGAGCGGGAGAGAGAGCTGGAAGCAGCTGATATGGGGCTGAGCAGAGTTAAAAGGCAGGAGGGGCAGAGGGGGTTTATTCTGCACCTCGCTCTATCTCTTAATCCCTCCGTCTTCTTATGCAGTGTGTGTGTGCTGTTCTGGGTGCAGTTCATGGCGAGGCGTTTCAATGGCAGCACAATGAATGCGTAATGAACAGAATGCTGTGAAAAACAGTCAGAGATAAATGATACTAACTCTTTTTTTTATTTGGCTGCAATTTACCTGATGTATAAATCTCCTGTCGCTGACATTGATTGTTAACAAAACCTGAATTTCAGATACATCAAATTGATCATTTGAACAACAAAACTCCCAGGTAGTCGAACCAATACCCAACAACGATTTATTGTTGCGTCAACAGGTGATTGTTTGTTCGCAAAAATACAGCCGACAGAGAGAGAGAGAGAAGAGAAAAAGGGGGGGAACAAAATGAAGCCAGTGAATGTTTCTGTTTCTCAGAGCTGAAAAGCAAAACCTGAGCATGAGCCACACTGGAAAGAGAGAGGGGTGAAACTCAGAGAAGAGTTCAATCGACGCGGTGGAGATCTTGAAGCCATGCAGGTAACAGAATATTGCCTTCAAATAACACTCGCACATGCTTTTCCAAAATCAAACATGCATTGGGTATTTCAGCGGGGTAAGGAGGTGTAAATAGTCGACATTTTAGCAATACAAATTTCTCAATGTTTCTGATAACGAACATTTGTAGAGCATGTTACACACTTTAAAAAAAAATCAGCAATCCCTTTTATTCACTTGATTGTTTAAAGCAAACGATAAATGAGCATTAATAGGTAAAAATAAAATACAAAATAAAATATATATTTAGTGTGGATCTGCCTCGATAATGCCGATGTGTGTCACCAAAAAACCACGAGCAAATTCAATCACTACTACTAATTCAAAGAGCGTTTTTTGTAAACGTTCAACCATCGCAAGCGCAGACTCAGTCGTCACAAGGCTGTGAGTGCAGTTCGGATCACAGTGGTCACGGACAAGTTCAGCATCTCCTCCAGAAAGAAGCCACCTCACTAAGGCTTTTAATAGTTTTAGTCACTCATCTGGAAACTCCTCCTTTCTTTTGTTTTTCAGAAAAGTGTGTGTTCGTGTCGCCATCCTCTTGGAACAATCGTATATATATATATTTATATATATATATATCATTTTTTTTTAGAAAAGAACTACGAAAATCATGCAACTACCATTTCATTTTTGTGAGACAAAAATCGGTTGGTGCTCTTGACTTGATTTTTCTCTTGCTGGCTGGGAGGTTTGGGGAGGTGAGGTCAGCGTGGGCGTTTTGTTAGGCACTGCCATCCTGTTTGAGCCGCTGACTGCGAGCCTTGTAGACCTCGATCAGTAAATCTTTGACGTACTGGATTTCTCGCTCCACCGACTCCGCCTTGTCACGAAGCTCCCGGTTCTGCCCCTCCAGGCCGTGCAGCTCCTCCTCCAAACAGTCCAGCTCCGCCCTCTTACGCAGCCTGTACCTGCGAGAGAAAAGAATGCCCTCGGTTGGTTTTCGTGCAGCCTCGCATCTTTATTCATGAGTCGAGTGAGTGAGCGTGACCTCTGGGCTACGTCTGGTGGATTACCCACACGGCTCAGACACACCCTCCCTCATAGAACAGGCTGTGCTGTTTATTCCACCCACTGCATTGATCAATCTCTACCTTTTCTACTTTTCTTCTACCTTCTTCTACAGACTTTTAAAAATGTACATTTTAATTTTAACACAGATATGATGAGTTAAACACACACACAGACAGAGCCGACTTGTACTAATGGAGAGGTGGGGCTGAATCTGGCAAGCAGTGAGGGACTTTCCATTTCCCTCCAACACTCTGTTGGACATTTAAAGCACTGGGGTGACTGGTTTATGTAAAACTCCAGCCATGTTAAAAAAACACATATAATATCATTATATAATTTATCACTATATTATATCATTGATGGATGGATAATGACCCACTCAAATAATGGCTGATTAAAAAACTTAATTTAGCAGTGGTGGTGTTTTTTTAATTTTATTTTAAATTATAAACCATGCTTTCAGACTTCTGAGCACAAATTCAGGTGTTCATGAGAGACGAAGTGTGTTTTAGTGAGAAACGAGCAAAAAGGAGGAAAAGTCCCATGTTTACCTGTGAGCAGCAGTTTTGTTCTGGTCTCTCTTCTTCTGCTTCCTCTCTCCAGTGTGGCCATCCACAGAAGGGGAGCCCATCACCAGAGACGGTTTGAGGGAGCAGTGCTCATCCTTTAGCCTCTGGGTGGGGCGGTGGATGGGGGCTCCCATCAGCGACTCCTCTTCCTCCCCTCTGGACAGACATTCGTAGCTTTGGTCTGCAAGGCATTCTGGATAGAGGTAGTGGCCATGTTGGGGCTCTATAGCCTGTGCTTGTGACGGCTGATCTAGGTCCCCTATAAAGCTATGGTAAGGCTCTGCGTTGGCCATGGACTGGTGGAAGTAGCCGTCTCCGGCCACCATTGTCTCTTGGGGAATACTTCCAGAAAGTCCTCCATCTTTGCTGCAGTGCAAAACATCGAGCCCCGAACTGTCGTAACTTACATTGACCTTCACGTTGTGCATCAACTGTCCATCTCGCTTGTGGTGGCTCTCGTACGAGCCGCCCAGACAAAAACCTCGAGCAATCTCTTCGCTGCAAAACATTCCTTCTGAGAAACAATAACTCTCCTCTTCCTTCAACGATACCGGACATTCTCTCACCTTCTTGACGCTGCCCAGGCTGTTCTTGCTCACCGTCTTCAGTGTGGAGTAGTGGTTCACAGACAAGTCTGTGCTTCCTGAGTAACCTCCCCTGGAGCCCCACGTATCAAGTCCAACTTCATCCCCGACTTTCACAGCCTCACTGATGATTCTCCGCCCGTTGTTGTGGTGGTAGCGGTGATGGTAGTTGTACGGAGCGGGTCGAGCAATTTTGGTTCTGCCGATGGGACCGCCACAGAAGCTTGCCAGGTCCAGTTCCCCTGTTGCCAAGGTAACAACCACAGGGCTGGCTTCTGATTGACTGGACCCATAAGACCCATAGGGTAACTGATAATAAGACTGGGAGCCCATGGCTTGAGCACCCTTGTCACATTTTGAAGATTTCTCAAACTTGCTGGTTGTGGATGTGGACTCGGAGCGGAAGTAGTCCTCCAGCTGAGCCAGCTCCTCCTGCAGCAGAGAGGTCATGACCTCCAGATCCGAGGGCACCTTGACATCTTGTTCTAATGGCGAGGGTGGAAGGGAAGAGCTCGGAGAAGACTCGCTCGTCGACACAAATGAAGACAAATCAACTTTTTCCGTCATCCAATCTGAGTGACCATCACCTATAGGATTCATTCAAAAATAAAAACCATACAGTGAGTAAAACAATCCATTTTTTTCATTCAGCTATTTGTGTAAAATAACTGAAATAAAAAAAATACAAATTCAGGAAAAAATTCCTAAACCACGCAAGGCTGAGAGGATAAAGGCTGAAGTTAAAATCAAGCAAAACATCCGGAAAATCAAAGTGAACAACTAACCGATCATCTGAAAATGATTGAACAGCATCGTCTGCACTCGATAAATATCCACTTAGCTGTACTCACTGTACGACATTAGCCCCGTGCTGCACTGCGGCTCCGACCTCGGGATGTGGAAAAATAAAAAAGCGTCTTGGCGAAACTCACCAATTAAGTGCTGCCTCTCCACAGGCTCCGCCCCTGTCCTGGCCCGTGATTGGCTGGGGCTAGCCTGTTGGAGAAGGGTTACGCCGAGCCCGCCTGTGGAAATGGGAGGAATTTTCCTGCGAAGGATCGATGCCGCCATTGTGTCGTCTGCTGCGATCGAATTGTTCAAAAGCACAAACCGTGCACTGGGTGGATGAAAGAAAGGTGGAAGACCTGTGGAGGGGGTTCAAAATAAGGAAATAAACAAAAAAAATCACAAACATGAATTCAGCCTTTAAATCAACAATTTCCCCCTGTAAAAATGTTAATAATGCAATCACCCATTAATATCCAATTGATAATGGCATTATTAATATAGATATGTAAAAATAAAAATAAAATAATAACTTTGATTTAAGGGTTTATTAAGTTAAATTTTACTTTTCCAAACACTTGTCAGCTTATAAAATGAAAATGGCACAACAATATATTTATGGAGAAGATGACAGACTCAGACAAATAATAAACTAAAGAAAACAAGGAAAACGATTTAAAAACATGTTTATGACATTTATATTACTTGACTAACTTGACCTACATGATTTAAAAAGTTCACATGACATGATGTCAAATAGAATAATTTATCATTTATTATCAAATAAAATAAATTCACTACTCTTAAAGCTGAAAAATAACTGATAATAACTTTGATATTGTTGTGTGGTGGAAATAGTAATAGTGGCTGAAAAATAAGGCGAGAGAACAAAACCACATTAGTTTGTGTTGCTTCACAAACTAACTAAGTCTCAGCTGGCGGAGCGGCTCAGTCCGCAGACACACAACACTTGGTGACTTACCCCATAGTTTCTGAGTGGTGCGGTGGAAGTGCGCTGCAGGAGCGGAGCACACGGAGCAGTGAGGCGAGCGCGAACACGGAGACACTTTAAAAAGACATCTTGTCTCCTCCGGAAGCCGCAGACTCTTGTCGAAGCGCTATTTCGCCAAGATCACTTGCGGACAGAAAGTTTTTAAAAGCCGCTACTTCTCCAACTCCTGATGCCCGGGACCTGATCACGCGAGACGGGATCACTGCGCGGTTTGCAGCGCTCACCCTGGTCGTTACGTCATGGACCCGGGGACTTTCCCATGATTCCACAGGCCCGACACACACTCTGCCCCCCCCCCTCACCCCACCTCCTCCTGCTATTCATTACACTTCATCCCCTGTTACTCTTTCAATTTTATATTAACACTAAATCTGAATCGTTTGTTATAGAATTAATTAACACTAAGTATCGCATTGTAACCAGAATTGCAGTCATGTTGTCTTTAGAAATCAGAAATGACGTATATATAAATAAACAATGTACATGAGTGTTGTTGTTTTATAAATAAAGTTTTAACCCTGTTGGAAAAAGTGTCACCCAGGACACAGCATTCTTTAAAGTCTATACATTCTCAGTGTATCTCATCCCATCGACAGTCAAAGTAATAAAACAGCAGGGAAAATACACAATTAAAACCCTGAACACACTTTCACACGGGGGAAGCGAGCAGCAGACGGCACAGCCGGCACTAGTTGTCTGTGCGCCTCGGCGGAAGGACATGCTGTTGCAGTTCGAAGGTGTAACTTTAGTTGCAGCCCTGTTGCATCAGATCCGCTGGGGATTCGCTGAGCGCTGTAACAATGTGGCCACACCATTGGTTTATCCGGGGGAAGTTTTCTGTTTCTATTGGCCTGCCGTCAGTCTCACACTGATTGCTGATCATCACACATTAGCACCGACCTGGGACCGGAGGAGAGTCTGGCACAAGCAGCGGTGATGCGGTGCTGGAGCCTAAACCCACTCATCACTCTGCACTACACTTTGTTTATGTTCTCCACCGCCTCTGTCCACTGCTGCTGCGTGAACTCTCTGCATGTGTGAGCTCTAACTCTAATGTTGGCAAATCACTTCATACTGATATTATTCCCTTAATCAAAGTCTTGATGTATCGAATACTGAAAGGTTCACCAGCTTACTACAACTACACCTGGAGAGGTTTCTGTTCATATTTCAGAATTCAATTGTTAATTTAATGTTTGCAGAAGTGTTTCTTTAATACATCACAAAATACATGTGGATTAAGGCCTTTGGAGTATTTTAGAGTTCAAAATTAATTATAAGTATGTAAATATATATAAGAATTCACTTAATTATATAGTAGTTATAATCTTAAAACTTTATTTATTTTCTTATTTCCAAACATAATCAAACCATATATTTACTGTTTATATATATAAATTACTTATTCACTCTTCTAAAATACTCCAAATTTTTTTGATACTGCTTACTTTATAGATATATAGATAGATTACTTTTTGTTTGTAATTATGTCTTAACTATTAACAGAAGCCACACCACAGGTGTAGTCTTAAACTATAGTGAATTTTATTAGCTACAATAAGAGCTTGATACAAGGATTTATGTTGGGGGAGTGAAATATTTACTTCTTTTTAAGTATATTTTTTGAGGAAGGTTTACACAGTAGGAAACAGAAAGGAGGCCAGCAGCAGTGAGTGTCAGTGTTAGTCCATAGGTCGCTCTTCACTGTGTATCCTTGTGAACTCCTCGGCATTCTTCATGAATTGACCCCGGTCTTTAGTGTATTCCTCTGCCAGGTCTGGCCTCAGCGGGTGCTCGGGCTGGGGGACGCTCAACAGAGCAATGATATCATTGATCACTTGGATGGTTTTTGTTGCTGGACTCCAGTTCTCCACTCTGACGATAGGCAGGCAGACCTGACCCTTCTCGTCAATATTGGGATGGTAGATCTTTGTCTTGAAAGTGACCTTGGGTGGCTTGAAGGGGTACTCGACAGGGAAGATGATCTCAATGCGAAAGGCTCCTTTGTCATATGGAGGACAATCAGGAACAATTAGCCCTTGCCAGGTTAAGATATTTGATTCGTCGACCTGAATGTTGCGGAAATGCTTCAGTCCAGATTTCCTGATGTCACCGAGCTCCTCTGTTAGTCTCCTGGACGCAGTCATTATGCCACCAATCTTGTTGTAGTTGTCGTTTTCTTCTGCTTCTCGGTTTCGTATTAACTCTGTAAAATCACCTTTTGCAGTACATGGAAAAGTTTGGTGATGATTCAGAACTTGTAAAAAAAAGTTTATGTAATGCACCACAATGATTTGTCTTTGTATTTTGAGACATTTTGTGACAGAAATACCTTTGAACTATTACACTCTCCCCACTTAGTTCCGACCGGGCACTGACTATACTCCTTTCATACACAGGTATTGAGTCTACTTATTGTCTATGGTCAATACCTGTGTATGAAAGGAGAAAAGTCAGTGCCCGGTCAGAACTAGGGAATGAACTCAGAGCTGTAGCTCATGAATTTCAGCTAGTGAGACGAGTGACTTAGACAGCTCAAATGCAACAGCCACATGAACTTGATCAGGTTCCAGTGCCAGGGTCCATACAGATATATCAAGGCCACTACACCACCAGCTGAGGGACAAGTGAGAGATGATATAATGGAGGCAGTGGTAGAGGAGCAAGGAGACTGTGAACCGGTCACAGAGCTGCCAGAAGTGGAAATGCCATCGGTGACAACTAATTTAGTGTCAGAGTCAAGTGTGGATGTTATGTTGATTGTTAGATGAGTGCTGATGATAGTGAAAAGTTTGGTTAAAGTACAAAAATGTAAAGTTTAGTGACTCGTCGTCTTGACAGGCTTCGTCCTGGCGGGTGCACATACCTTTTCTTTGAACCTTAAGTTTCAACCATTTGTTTAATAGTTCTATATTACAAATATTTCGGTTCTGTAATGTAACATTGTTCTTATATTTGCTAAAAGTATTTGTAGCCAGCTCCTGGCACATGTTCACAAGTGAAATGTTATATGTTAACGAGCTTCACTTTATCGGTCACAGCCGGATCACACCATTTTGTGAGATGCTGCTGATGAGTTGGAGTTTGTGCGTGCGGACTGTCAACTGGCGATATGTATGATTGAAAAAAGTGCTAAAAATGAGAGTTGGTTTATGTAATTTGTGTATGAGAGATATTCATGGTGTGTGTGTCTATGTGGGTAATCAGAGTAGCGTGTGTATGAGTCAGTGTAGGAATTTATGTCCAGTGAATATTTTTCAGTCTTGTTAGTTAATATTTATGTATTTGTCATTTCATTTTTGTATTATTTTTTGGTATAATGTTAACAGAAAGCACTTTAACAAGAGAGTGAAACCGAATGGAGAATTGAGATGAATGATCTGTGAAGATCCATAAGTTGTGATATTTCATATTAAATGACTTCGGTCTGAGCAAGATGCTAAACTTAGTCTCCTCCCTTCTTAAATCCACAGAGACTTTGTCCATGTATGTATTGGTTACGCAGCGCTCCCTAGCCTGTTTAAGCGTTGTGTGAGTGCGTGTGTGTGTTTGTGTGTGTGTATACGTGTACATATAAATTGAAAATATATATATGATATATATAATTGCTACATATATTTTTGTGATGCTTACTATATACACTGTATTTGTATCTACAACAATAACAGGTGCCTCACAAGGCAGTAGTATTAAAGACAACATTGTAAATCTATTGACTATAAAAGGTCATATAGTCATGATTGTCAATAATAAATAAAAGTAGTCGTGATGACGCTAACAAGAAGCAAATCGTAAATACAATTTCTAAACTTGCTTGGACTCCGATCATGAGACAGAGGTTTGGTGGTGACAAGACAATGCACAGTGGAGTTATGACAACATCGTCTCCTTTGGCGAAGGATGAACTTTCGCCGTACCTCAATGTTTACACGGTTTGAGGAAATGTCCCAATTCTGAGAGCAAGAGAGACGTCACCTTTGCAAGACATAAAGATTCCTTTGATCTATGACCACTGACACTGTCACTGCAGGAGTGGAGTTGTTGTTTACGGCTCAGCATCAAAGGATTCATGGTCCATGTTTGTCAGATACAGAACATCTTGTGTAATCAAATTTTTACGCCACGGTCACACCGTGTGACAATAAATCGATCTTTGAGTTAGTTTGTATCTCCATCTTGAGGTGATGACACTCATCTCAATTTGAAGTTGATCTGATGTAAGAAGACATTTTTGGTAGGAATTTTTGCATGTTAAAGCCCTCAAAGAGCCAATTAATTTGCCTGAAAAATAATAATAATCCTTACAATTTCAATAGGGCCTCACTGTCTGTCATTGCCTGTCAGTGCTCGGGCCCTAAATACACTAATATAATACACTTCTTTAGTTCCACCTGTGACACCTTTGAAACTGTCATCACTGTCACAGCAACATCATTATCATTTAACAGGCCTCTAATAACAGGATCTTAATTTGATTGTGGGGTTTATGATCCATTATTTTAACTACAATCATACTACAAAACAGATAAAGAGTTGGTGAAGTTGTCTTTTCTCTGGTGGTGGCAGCAATAACAAACTGAAACGTGTGTGTGTGTGTGTGTGTGTGGTGTGTGTGTGTGTGTGTGTGTGTGTGTGTGTGTGTGTGTATGTATGTGTGTGTGTGCGTGTGTGTGTGTGATAAACCATCAGCAAACGAAGTGTCTGTTTGAAATCCTCCTGTATTGTGGTAATGAGGCTGTTTTATACCACAGCAGGTAACGATTACAGTTTTCCTGCAGTCGGATCAGTTGTGTTTATTCTCTCTCACCAGGCTGTCGCTCTGTTTGTGTTTCTTGTAGCCGACCCCCCCTGGGGCTGCTCATGTGGCGTGACAGGCAGGGTGACAGGTAGGACGTGTGGAGGTCGGGCCAGGCTGGCTGACACCCAGCTCGTCCCTCTGCCCTCATTAGTAAAACCAGGATGGCTCTGCTGGCTAGAGCTCCTCTGCCTATCCACGGCCTCCCCAACAAACCAAAAGCTGATTGAAGCAGCCAGGTCTTCCTGTTGCTATAGTAATAGGCAACACTGGCTCGCCCCTCTCAAAAAGCGTGTTTTTGGCATTGCAGTTGTGGCTTTTACGGCCTCCCCCTCAGAGCACAGTCTCCCCCATTGTTTACAATAATCGTTTCTCTATTTTTGCAGGCATTGCAGTTTTTTATCATGCTTGATACACCTCTTTAGTTGCGCATTATTTGTGACCATCCTGGCCGGTGGAGATCAGGACAAAGTTCTGGTGATTTGTGCAAATGCCCCTGAAGAATTTGATATTAAATCCCCTCTAACAAATCACTCATCAAAATCATTTATTGAACACATCAATAAACATCTTTTCCTCTTACAGCTGTCACCGAAAAACTTAACATTCCTTAAACATTACCCACTCAAACAAATTTTAAGTTAACTATTAATCTGTTTTATTTATTTTATTCTAAATGTCCATATGTCACATTACATTTATATTTTTATTTTGTTGCAAATTTATAGACATAAAATATTGATATTTGCATTTTTAAAAAGTGAAACCTCCGTGATCTTGGCCTACAAATGAAATATTCTGTTTGATATGAATCCCCTCTTCAGCTACTGTATATATTTACAGTCCACAGATTTCAGCCTGGTGTGCAACAGTGAATTTACAATGAATTCTTTAACTTGCAGGCGTTTTCTATATTGCGGCAAAACGATTGCTTGTTTTTTTGCAGTATTGCCCTCCGCCTGTCCTTTTGTACTGTACAACCATACAGGAGCCCTCTCCAGCAGAGCATCGTGGGATGGGAAGAGCCTCCTTCAAAGACGCAGGCGGCCATGCACTCCTCTACTATGGCACATTGGTATCAGTTACACCATAATTTCATCACCAGCAGCTCTCTGTGAATCCTGCTTACATTAACTTTTTACAGGGATTGGCAGCAAAGAGGCAGAGATGCATGTCAGTGCCAGCACTTGAACCCATTTAGAGTTAGCCTCCAATTGAATAGTTTTTCTCAGCATATTGTTATTTGTTGATGAAGGGCTGTATTTGAATGAACAAATGGTCTGAATTTGTGAATAATCCCTGCAGTTACAGTGGGATTACATTGAGAGAATAGGCGAGGGGGATTTAAAAAAACAAGAGGACGGGGAGACTTCAAAGTGGCAAAGTGTGCAGGGCTGTGTTTGAATGATGGCTCGCGTATTGTTTTGATAAGTGTTCCCTGAGGAGGACATGTGAGGCGACGTGTCACTTTCTCCTCTCATCTCTGTGATACAGTGAGCCCAGCACCGGTGGGATGTCAAAAAGCAGCCGTAATTACAGCGTTCATACAACGATGCTGCAGAGTCGGCTGGCTCGCACTCGCACAGCAGCACAATCGAAAACATGCAAATGAATTAATTTGCTCTAAATGTGAAATTAAATTAACATGTTAGACCCTGAGACGGTAATAACAACACGGGTGCACTGGGAGCAAGAAAGAATATAAAAGAGTATAAAATGTAGACAATGTAAATCAGTCCCCATGATACACACATCTGCTTTCATCACTGTGAGATTATCAGTTACTCTAAGTGCTTGTTATGAGACAAAACACGATGTCAGATACACAGTGAATTTCCATATTTGTTTAATGTGAGTCTGAGACTGTAATTAATGCTGCATTGTTTCTGCTTACAAATTCAAATTACAAACGCGGCATGAATAAACATGAGTTAATTAACCCATTACTTTGGCCGTGAACATCTTTTAGAAGATGAAATGATGATTATGGGAGGTCGTATTATTAAATCTCTTTATGACGACACTTTGACTTGTTTCATAGATTTGTAGATTTAAATATTGCCAGCACACATATACGTTACTACCTGGAAAACACACAAATGTGTAGACCTTGTCTTTTGTGCATTAAAATCATCTCCCTTATATGTTTTTTGCTCTTACAGTGGTATAATTTAGTTTTTTAACAGCCTGCCCTTCGTATTAAATAAAAAAAAAGGAATGGCACAAAATTACTGCATTGTTTTGGCTGCTCTGATCCCAAAAATAATATTCTCAGACACACTGTAAAGAGAGTTATAATGTAGCTTTACATTGAGAGGAAGTCACGCACAAAAGCCAAGAATATTTCATCTATAAGGCCCCAACTCAGAAACTTGCATTAAGGGTTTTGTAATCTGTAAAACACAGTGCTCTTTATTTGGACGTGGGAACAGATTAATTAGTGGGGGAAATAAGGAAGAGAAGGAAGAACAAATAATTCCAGGATGAAAGACAGAAAAGATTTGGAAACTCTGATCTACGTGTGTTTGTGTGCAGGCGTGTTTGTGTGTGTGTGTGTGTGTGTGTGTGTGTGTGTGTGTGTGTGTGTGTGTGTGTGTGTGTGTGTGTGTGTGTGTGTGTTTAACTGGCTACATTAGAAAGAGCATTTGAGATTGAAAACAAAAGGGGATTAAAATAATCAAATCTACTAATTATCTGATATTGTGGTGTTGGCTGAGTGCAGGTTAACAGACATATAGGTCTGATTTGGGTCGAGGGCCTTCGTTGCATATCATCTCTGTGCCATCATTTCCCTTCTGCTTCTCCACTGCTGCTATCTAAGTAAAGGCCAAATGTCAACCAAACATAATAATCTTTAAATGTCTAAAATAACTAACGACTACAGGTCACAGCTTTGAGAGAATAACGGTGTCATGGACAAATGTTATTCCCATGCACAGCAGTTAGATATGAGGAGTGTGTGTTATTTCATCATAAAGCCAGATAAAACGATTAAATCTTTACTTTGGTTTTCTAGCAGGATCTCCAAGCTGAGCAGAGGAGTTTACACCCAGAGAAACCCACATTACTAGATTACTGTTGTGCTTCTCGGGGTGTTCCGCTGCAGTCTCTTGTAACGATGTTGTGGTTGGGGGAGCGTGTACCGAGCCATCCCAGCTATTTCAAGTCTTCGTGGTCTCATTACAGCAGGCTGTTGGTAATCCTCTGTCTTTGATCCGGGAGCTAAAGGGAGCTGCGTTTTGCTGCAGTTCAAACATTGTTCTCTGTGCTCCCTCAGCACCTCCACCAGGAGCCCTGTGGTGGCTGAGGAGCCACAGCCTGGCACAGGAGGAGACGAAGGTTTGGGGGGGTTGGTTTGTTTTTCAGCTGAATGCAGGTGAGCCTGAGCGACAGATGGAGGTTTGCTGGTAGTGTGTTAAAGTCAATCTGAGGTTAACCACAAGGAGATGTGGGGTGGGGGTGTGCAGGGGTTCCACGATCCAACAATGGGGTCAGACGGAACGTGCTTTCAATGCGAGTCGATTCCGAATATTTTATTCATGCCTTAAGGGATGATTCAAAGCAGGCGAGCGCACAAACAATGAGAGACTGGAGCACAGAATATAATTCATACACAGAAACCCACAGAGAACAAAATGAATCAACAACTTCATCATCATACAAATGTCTGGTCACAGAAAAGATCCTTTATACATCTGCTGAGACATGGCCATTTATTACAGAGCTTGTAGACTCATAATAAAACCAAGCCCACATATTGGTTTCATGTAGCATCACAGTAGTTTTGTATAAAAGACTTATTGTGTACATTACACTAAGTGGAGTTGAAAACAGACATGATTTTTAGGGACTACTATGGAATAGCATTTAGTGGGAGGATTGCAGCGATGGATGTAAACCAACATATGAATAATACGGTTGGAATATATGTTCTTAAAAAAATAAATGCAACAAAATCCTGATGTCAGCTTGTCTGAATAAAGTCACACGATGCCACTACACTCTCAGATTTGAAAACAATAAAGCACTGTCAACACAAAACTAAAAAAGCTATCCTTAAGCACTTTTCTATTTACTACTGTCTTCTACCCTAAAGTGTCATTAAGATGTGATCTGTGTATGCACGTGAATGCAGATGGATCAGAAAGCTAACGTGCACCAGCCCGAACAAAAACATCTGCACATTAAGTGCACTAAAGACTCGTGCTGCGCTCAAATCATCTGTGTTCCGGTAAAATGACTTTGAAGTATCACAACATAAACCTCTTTAAGAGCTGTGTGATCTCTCTAAATGATAAGGAAAGGATTCCTATTTTATCTCCTTCAGCAAAGGAAACACCTGACCCTCCTTTTTGAACCGAAGGAGAAAAATGCCTTCCCACAATTCATTGTAGCAGCAAAATTTAAAGCCATGTAAATATAGAATAAACAGAACAGCTGTTTTATTCTCTCACTAACCTGATTGTGGACGACACAATATAACTAAAAGAATTCTCTCCACTTAACAATTATATAAAAGTCAAAAGTATCGAGCCAAGAAACACTACATACTTTGGTCTGAATTACATTTAATACATCACAATTGTTATTTTAATCGCTCACCTTAATCTACTTATACATTCTTCACGTATCAAATTATCTCAACCTTTCAGTCCAGTTTATTTATATTTTCAATAATATCTACTTCCCCCTCTGTATAATCTGAAAACATATTTAACTTTAAATCGGATGACGTTCCTCAGAGGTAATGGCGACAGTCAAGAAAGAAAACAAAAAAAAGATATTAAGTTATTTTTTTCATTTTTTGTATGGATGAAAAAATATAACATCTTATTTATACAACATCTTACATTTAGAGGTGCTTTGGAGGCATTAGCTGCTTCCACTTGTTCCCAGTCTTTCTGCTAAGCTAACAGGCTGGTGACCGAAGCTTTCGGTTGATATGTTTCAAAGATAAACTACATGACTTCTCCCCAAAATAAAATCCAGTCCATGTTGATTGCCCCCTGGTGGCCGCCAGCTGTAATATATGATTTGCCTCCCTTACAGCTGTTCCAACATGAGCTCAGAAATATGTCCGGACAATTGCGTTTGCACATGAACAACACAGCAGGAAATTTTGCGTTCAGACACGTTCACAACAACATCGAAATCTCTGGTGTGTTCAGGTGAGGGTAATTCTCCTTGGACTTGTTAGTACAAAAAGCACTTTTCACATGTGACTGGTCATGTGACCATATCGTTCACATAAAAACAATGATAATAGCTGAGCCTGGGTCTTAAATATGTAGTAGTTTAAACATGTGTTTTGGTTGAAACATGCTCCTCCGTGCACTGATAGCTCTCTGGAGCGTACACTGTTTACAACACTGCTTCACTTTAGGCTTTCATGCATGCTTATGTCATCAGCTCAGACAAACCCACCAATCAGGAACAAGCAGTTGCAACAATGAACAAGAATTGCAATAATAATCTTAATCATTTCTTTCTCATCAAAAAAAGAAATGTAGCAATTTTTTCTTCAATGAATACAGCTCAGGTACATACCCCCATCTCAGACTCATGGTAAGTTTACACTCCTTTATTCAAAGCTAGCAAAAAGAAAGAGAAATGTAATGTATTAGCACAGACGACATGTCCCTGCCTTTTTCTGCAAAACCTATTCCAGCTCAATTTAAACGAACACATTTTCACATTTGTTCTTGTCTTAACACACACACACACACAATATCATCATTGCAACACCATTCATAGATTGACCTCCTCTTTGGTAAGTCTTCTAGGTAAAAGTATAATATTCGTTTGGTTGCTGCAATGGTTTACTGTATATTGAACTGAATTAGCCAACATGCAATGTATACAAAAATAACACTTAACAGTTAAGTCAATCATTCAAACTTATATACAAACTACACACGTGAACAGTAATAAAGCAAATTCAGTTTTATTTCATGAAAAATATTGACTATAAAATCTTCATTGCAGATAAACTGTGTAGGATGAACACCCTCTGCACCATAGACTGTTTATAAAAAGCTCTGAACACAAGGCCCAGCACACAAACAGATTGTGAACGGACACTGCAGTAATTAAGTGTAAACTGAATAAAGTGAATAAAGTTGCTGCAAACAATAATTATTTAAGTGGCCACAATATAAACACAAACCAAGTGAAATGCCATCAAATTATATCTCACAGAGAGTGTCTGAGGAAGACTCTAGCTTTAAATCTTAAGTTGTTAAGAGCAAAGCACAATACAGCTCAAAGTGTCCGGGTGCCCCATGGGACTGTTGAATCAAACCAAGGCAATAAACCCCTGGAAACTACACAGCCAATAGAACTGAAGGGACCAAAGGCAGCCAGCTCTCTGCTATATCCACCACCTGAAGCTCTGCATATCCCTGCCCAGGCCCTGTGGAAGGACACACACACACATACATGGATTTTCTTATACCAATATGGGAATCATACAGTGTGATATGGCCTCACTGACAAAAATTATCTGGGATTGTGCTCATCGCTGGCTCATGTACCAGTGCTGTGGGCTTCTGTTTGTCCCTGATCTTCAACATTTTGGTAGAAGTGTGGATTCCAATAAAGGCTTGTTAAACAACAGATTTCATTCTCTGACTCAAGAGGGCCCTACATGGCCCAGAGGCGTAAGCTGCTCCTTTGAACATCCAAATCCCCATGCAAGCGACTGACTTCCCTTTGTTATTCACTGGTGGATGCTCCTCCACTGTTTTGCCGTATGTGCTATCACTCTGGAAAGGCTCCAGTGTAGAGGGAGCTTTTAGCTGTAAAAGATCATCTCATTGAGATCATCAAGCCCCAGTTAATTTAACTTTTATATGATATCCTTGTAGGAGCAGAGGGTGAACATATTGTTTTAATAAAGAATTCATCAGCCAGAGATGGGGAGCCACATTTAATGAGCCCTTCCCTGTAATGGGGATGAGAGACATGGAGCAAACACTCTGCTCTCAGCTGTGATGTCTGCTGCCCTCCCCTGTCTGCTGCTGTGAACACACACACACGCACACACGCACACACACACACACACAAAAGTACTTATTGTTCAGCATTTAACCAAATAATAATTACCCATAGCCACTGCCAGTATGATCGTAAAATACAAGAATGTTCTTGGTATGTCAGTTGGTTTCTGTAATTTTTTAAATGTTGACATAAGCTTAACACAAAACTTTAAAGGTTTTTTATTATCAACTAAAGTTTCAACCTTTTTTTCCTTGTCTTGCAGCTTTGTGTGGAAAACTGTTTTAATTAATTTATAAATTGATGTGATGGATTGTTTTGGTCATGTTTAATCAAACAGCAACAATTTACATTACTGAAAAGCTGGGGTCAGGTAATATTTTACGAGAATATATCATGAGTTTTTGTTGGAGAAATAATTCTGTGAGCTGATTACAAATACAATATCAATATCAGCACCCTATTAGGTCAACAGCACCGTGAATGTGAATCTAGTTTGAAGGTTTCCAGTTGCTCTCAATGTTTATATATGTATATATAAATATGCATATCCATTTTCTTCCAATTCTGCAAAATATGAAAGAATACAACAGACATTTTCTTCCTTATGAGGTATTATTTGAAAAACTGGAGTCATAATATTTAATTCATTTACTAATGTCCTAATGAATTAACTTTAATGACATAATTTCCCCAGTATTTCTAAAATGTGCAAAAGGTGGCTTTTGGGAATTTCTCCAAATTTGGTAAAAACGTTCACTTGGACTCAAGGATGAAGTAATACTATTTTGGTGTTTGCCTAGAGGGAGTTCTTTCACATTAGGTGCAAATTCCCTTAACTGATTTGAAAGCCAATATGATTTTTGGACTCAAGGATTAACTGATGAGATTTTGGTTGCCAAGGTCAAGGTCACGTGATCTCATGTACTTCCTAACACGATATATCAGGAATGCCACAATAAACAATTATGGGGACCTTTTTATAATTTGGTGGTCCAAGGTAAATTTCAGTGTAACCTCTCAAAACTCATGTTATACCTTGTGAATGTAATATCTCAGGAACACCTCATGAGAATTCGTTCAAACTTTTTCACTCAGGCCATTCTAAGAAACAAGCTATCTAAAAATCTCATTTCGTATTTCCTCCCTCATGTGATGTCATTCGGGATTGCGCCCGTCTCTCAGCCCCACCCATCCGGTACCAGTCCGGCCTCCGAACATATCCGCAAATATGTGTCTGGTCTTCTAAAGCTGTATCTAACCATAACAAAGTGTCTTGCTGCTGTGTTTACCAGAGTGAATGCGCCAGAATGGGGCCGATGATAGGCCTGGTCGCGTGTGACTCAAAGTGCAGTCATCCAATCAGAGGAGGGGCTCAAGAGGCAGGCGAAAACAGGCTGTTCTGTCTGCAGCTCCAGAGAGAGGCAGAAGAGAGGACATGGAAATACACATTTCAGCAGTTTTATTCGACTTTAAACCCCTGATATATTATCTTTGGGGTACCAATACCTAAAATGAAATCCCAGAAAGGTGTAAAATATGGGCCCTTTATTGTAGTCCGAAACTGCTGTGGTCGGCAGCGGCAGACAACCACAGTGCGGTATTTCTGGTTTATTATTGCTATAATAACAGGCTAAACATAACAAGCTAACACATATGGAACACACATATGTTCTATAAAAAACTTGACTTCAGGACATAACAAATATTTTTGGATTGAATGAAGTCTTGTTCCCAGACCCCTGATTTGTGCAAAATATCATACACTGACCTGAGGAGGGATTTTGACTGCAGGGACAGACTCTCAGACTAAACTAGAAGTCTAACAATGTTGGTAAAGCTGACACATTTAGGATGGATTCAAATAGGTCTGCACACTGTCGGACTGAAGTACAGTACATTGTTAGCTTTTCTCTGCCATCCATTCCCGTATTTGATTGATTTTTTTCAGCAGCAGTGATCAAAGGCAGGAGGAGACAAAAGATTAAAGAAGATAAAAGAAGAGTCAGAGATAACACATCCTCAAAACTGTCACCATGTCACCTCCAGTCCTGGTTAACAGGCAACCCAGCAGACCATGACATATTGCTCTTCCTATTTTTATGCAAATGTCTTTTAATTTGCAAACTGGGAAGCTCGGACCATACACTGTCTTTGCTATGGAAGTAACCAATCATCTCATCTCTGATTCCTGTCCTCAGACAGGAAGGAGCAGAGGGAGTGTGGCACGTCTGAGAGAATAGTTTTAATATCCGGAGAGGAATTCACCCCATGTTTCCTCTCTCCTCACAGGATGACTGGCCTCCTCCCTCTTGATACACAATGTCATGTGGCAGATTCCCTCTGTTGTGTGTTTCACTTACCTCCATCAAGTTACTGGTTGAACTCGTAGACAGTATACAAAGATTGATGTTATGACAGCTTTCCAAAAGGGAAGCCGAAGCTCATAAACCTTGCCTCTTCCATTTCCTTTAATTGGACATGGACCGAATTCAAAAGTCAGAATATAAGTAAAATGACTGGTTTCTGGCTTCTAATATAGCTTTAATCACACTGATGTATGTTCAAGTGTATTTGTTAGTTATTTGATGCCATGAAAATCTGTCGAAATGTTACGATTGACAGCTGAGACCGTCTCAGGACTGGCCTAGCATGTGTATTGAGAGGACCTCCCCATCATGGGTCCATCTATGGTCCATCTCCTATGCAGAGTGTACAAAATGGCAGCATTCTGATCTGGGATATTTTGGCCTCATGTCTGGAAGTCAAGAAGAACCATCCATTTTTATTTATAGGCTATGAAATGCATATGCACAAGCACTACCACACACACAATATTGTCACACTCACTGATCTACAGGTGCTAATGCACTAGCAAACCAGCAATTGTGCGCTCTTTAATTCTTTGCTTTTCACACCTGCGACAGCTTGTGGTCTGAGGAATTATGTTCAAGGGCTGTCCGTTTGCCTGTTGTTAACACGATTTCTCAGTTTTGGAGAATTTCGTCAAATTTGATAATTACGATTGGACTGATCAGATTAGATGGACCTTAGAATTTTTTTTTGGCCTTTTGAACGAAATAGCTCAAGAACGCCTGAAGGGAATTGATGCTAATTTGGTACAGACATTAACGTGGACTCACAAATAAACTGGTTACAGTTTCGTGGTCTAGGGTCAAAGGTCAAGATCACTGTGACCTCACAAAACTCTTTTTGTGGATGTGTTATTTAAAAAAACCCTTAAAAGAATCCTTTCCAATTCGGCTCAGATGTTCAATTATAAGACTCACAGATTATCTGATTAAATTAAAGGTCAAAGGTCAAGGTCATGTGACCTAATACAACATTTTTGGGCCTCTTGGACCTTATCTGTCAATTCTGCCTTTAGAGACTTTATTCAAATGTGGCCCTTTTTTCACTTGGACTCAAAGATTAACTGATTAGATTTTAGTGGTCAAAGGTCACGTGGCCTCATATGAGTCTGGAAAAACATGTAAGCAGGCTCAATCAGCAGTGGTTGGTGGAGGCATACAACCACAGTTTGGTATTTCTATCTTTACAGCTGAAATAGAGAACAGCATATGGAAATAGTTATAGCTACAAAATGTTTGCTGAGTCATTATTTTACCTACACTAACTTGAAGAAAGGACCACAGGGGGGCCTTCATAAAGTTATTCAGGGCCCCCACAGACCTGTAATCTGGGTACGTTCACTCTGTAAAATGTTCGTCAAGGCATGTTGTTTTTCCACTGAGACAGTGAAATACTATTTGGAAAGTCCAGTTAAAGAAAAAGAGTTATATACACATCTAAACTCTGCCAGGAGAAGTCTCAGGCTTTAGGGAAGTTTTCCTCAGAACATGAGCTCCCTGTTGTTGCTCAACCGTGCAGAAACTGCATGGGGACCAGTTGTGTATTTCCCGAGGGCCTCCCCATAACTCTCAGTTCTGCAGAAAGTTGATAATGGAGGATACTGGAAGGACTGTGAGATCTCACTTTTTAGGAATGGGGAGGTGGCTGCACGGTTCCAACCAACTTGGGGGAGTGACTCCGATGGAGCGGGGGGAGGGGGGGGTGGGGGTGCTTTGGGGTTATAGACAGCAAACCACCGCCCCCTGCGTCTGGTCAACTTTGTGCACATCCCTCTCTCGCTGTGGTTGAGTCCGAGCAGGAAGTTCGTTCCTTCTCCTCCGCCTCACTCCACTTTTCTGTCGTGTTGTCTGCAGACATGACACCTGTGCTCCAGCTCTGCGCTGTCATCCTCGCGTCGGTGCTCCTGCACACTGCGACGTCGGTGCTCCTGCCCACTGAGGCGCCGGTGCTCCTGACCACTGAAGCGTCGGTGCTCCTGCAAGCTGCGACGTCGCCGCATCTCAATGACACGTGAGTCCCTTTGCTGCGCTGCAAAAGTTTGGCATGTGCGTCACGCCAGCAAGACGCCGAGTGCACGCGCCAGGTTTAGGTGTTTGTTTAAATGCATGCGAGTCAAGCTGCGCGTGATTGGTTTAGCAAAAAGTTCCTCAAAAAGTCAAGTTGTGTCGCGGTCGGTTTTTGTGTGTTTGTTATCGTCAATAACTTGGTCCCAATTAAAGTCCAGCGGTTGGCCTCAGGACACCGTTACGCAATAAAGAGTACAGATGTAGCGTGAGTGAGTGCGTGTTCGTGCGTGCACGTGTGTGGTGTGTTTGTATGTTATTGTGTGTGTCAAAAGTCCCTCCACCGTCCCATCAACAATCTGCTTGTATCTGCCAGTTATCTACAATGAGAGAATGTGCTGTCATAACTAAAGTGGGGGGCACACATCGGTTTGAGCAGCTCACTGGTGATTGTTGTTCATGATGACTCCTGATCACTGTCTCTGGATATTGATTTCCATTCCGATCTTTGTTTGCAGTTGTGAGTCTGTTTCTGTGTGTGTTTGTGTGTAGGTGGAGGTGTGTAGGTGTTCTGTCCTGGGTCCATCATGACTCTAAAGGCTTTTATAGATCAGTGTCCGAGTCAGATGCTCAATAAGATAACACTTAATTAATTCCACACTGGTTAGAGCAGCAGATAGTCAGAATGAGGTCAATGAAAGTATAAAATAGGCATAAACTATATGCACTTATTAAAGTTTTTATAAAGAAATGTATGTGTAAAGTGCAGTGGCACAGGAGGATTGCACAAGAAAGTATAAATGTGATGCATAATGGCTATACATTAACAGTAGTACCTTATACTATATAGCAGTAGATGAAAAGAGCTATACATGTGGAATCATACATTTAAGTCATGCAACAGGACCCTAATATGCAAAATTACATTTTGGCAACACACAATGATTAATTAAATGTGTCTTTATTTATACATGGCACCAGCAGCTTCCTGTGTGTAGCGTGAGTGAGTGCGTGTTCGTGCGTGCACGTGTGTGGTGTGTTTGTATGTTATTGTGTGTGTCAAAAGTCCCTCCACCGTCCCATCAACAATCTGCTTGTATCTGCCAGTTATCTGGATAACAATGAGAGAATGTGCTGTCATAACTAAAGTGGGGGGCACACATCGGTTTGAGCAGCTCACTGGTGATTGTTGTTCATGATGACTCCTGATCACTGTCTCTGGATATTGATTTCCATTCCGATCTTTGTTTGCAGTTGTGAGTGTTTCTGTGTGTGTTTGTGTGGAGGTGTGTAGGTGTTCTGTCCTGGGTCCATCATGATTCTAAAGGCTTTTATAGATCAGTGTCCGAGTCAGATGCTCAATAAGATAACACTTAATTAATTCCACACTGGTTAGAGCAGCAGATAGTCAGAATGAGGTCAATGAAAGTATAAAATAGGCATAAACTATATGCACTTATTAAAGTTTTTATAAAGAAATGTATGTGTAAAGTGCAGTGGCACAGGAGGATTGCACAAGAAAGTATAAATGTGATGCATAATGGCTATACATTAACAGTAGTACCTTATACTATATAGCAGTAGATGAAAAGAGCTATACATGTGGAATCATATATTTAAGTCATGCAACAGGACCCTAATATGCAAAATTACATTTTGGCAACACACAATGATTAATTAAATGTGTCTTTATTTATACATGGCACCAGCAGCTTCCTGTGTGTCGGGCAGAAGATAATTGATCTATCTCAATGGAGGAAGAAGTAATACTTGTTTTAGCAACAGCACCATTGCCACATTCCATTCCACTGTATCATCAAACTGCACCTCTAAATCAAAAGCTCATAAGTTCTGTGGCAAATTTATTGCAGGTCAAGTAAAGTAAATGGTATTTCTATCTCAAAAGTAGCAAATAAGAACTACAAACTAGGATTTCTGGAGTGTACTTGTCATTTTTATGCTTTTAAATCAATCAATCAGCAACTGATTTTTTTCTGCTCATGTCGATGTGGCAAACGTTTGAGCATACAGTTGTCTGTTTACACATCCAACAGACATGGGGCACCATTGTTTGCATTGAGTCAGGTTTCTAGCTACTAGATTAATGTTCAGTCCAATATTCACTCTCCTCTTTAGCTCTGTTTTCCTTTCCACCAGTTCCAGAGAAAATAGAAAGGTCAGGGTCTTAAACAGCGATGAATATCCTCCTGTATGTTCCCCAGCTAATCCTTTCTCTCCTCCCAGTATTTTCGCAGTGACCGTGAGCTCCCGCCTCACAGCAGGTCAACAAGAGACTGTGTGTGCCCAGATCCACGGCCCCACAGAGCCCGTCTCTCTGACCGTCTCCCTCGAAATGGGCTCTGATCAAACAGTCCTCCTGGAGGAACCTTTCAAACAGGACTTTTACCGCTGCTGGAACTTCCAGGTCTGACTAAGCACATGCTTGCAAATGTTAAAACAAATATTTTCCAGGCACCGTTTCCTTATCCCCTAGCCCTCCATTAAAACTAATTGCTCAAATCCTGTGGTCAATATGTACTTAATTATCCAGCCAGCTGTCAACTCCAATGGTGCTCTGTAAAAACTCTGTCACATCGCTGCTCGCTCTTATGCAACTACTTATGCTACATATTGATGCGAAACGATCCACCAACCCCAATTAGCTCTTTGACAATAACACTTAGTTTCACTTCATTCCCCTTTGTTTGGGCCTGGAGCAGGACTGGTCTGGAATTAAACTAAACGAAGTGTGCAAAGCCTAGTTATGTACCTGCATTCCTCTGGGAAATATCCTCTGACCCCCTACTCTCATTCTCACCACAAACACACACACACACACACACACACACACACACACACACACACACACACACACACACACACACACACACACACACTCTAAGTGAAAACATATGCTGCGCACGTACGAAAGCACTTCCTAATTCGGTATTGCTCAATATCACAAGTACTCACTCTGTTACATTATAGATGACAGATGTTTCCCAACAAACCCACTCCAAAGAAAGAAAATGCGGAAAAGTTCAATTCAGTACAGAACAAATTGTGCTTTTGCATGAGACAGCATTTAAAACTGCACATTGCTCTCTTTGATCCCACAGGTCCCAACAGTGCCCTTCAAAACTGTGGCAAACCTCTGTGTGACTGTTAAGGGCGAGAGCGCCTCAATGAGGAAGACGACTAAAGTTCTCATTGAGCCTCCTGCCTTCATCCACATTATCCAGACTGATAAACCCATCTACAAACCTGGACAGACTGGTGGGTGTCTCACCTTAAGAATCATGATGCATTTGTAATACTCTGCTGCAGCTGGACTGTTTATTATGCCCTCATTCTCCAGACTGCTTACATATTCAGCTGTACTTTTTTGGGGGGGTTTTAGTTCATGAAATCTGCATAATGCTGAGGTACCACCTGACAACTTTAGGAATTATGTGTAAATGGCTGCTCCTCTTGAGTCCTTGGTGAAGTTGTTTATAATCCGCATCTTCAGCATAAAAAATACAATGCAGGTTTTAAGCAGGGGTTTCCCCCTAATTTTATATTTGTGTGATTGTTTTTGGAGCACAATTGTTTGTTTGAACAGACACACACGTCTCTCTCTGAAAGAGCAGCTAGCCCTCAAAGGAAAGTGTTATATACTTTTCAATTTATTTCTGTCTATTAGCTGCATTTTGATTGATGGTTATCATTTGTTTCCCTTTTCTTTAAAGTCAAGTTCCGAATCGTGTCCTTGGATACAAATTTCATCCCTGTAGCTCGGGTGGTAAGTTTTATTTACTCTCTTCAGACTCATGTGAAACTGTGTGATGTGTGCGATCATTCCAAACAGGGAACTTTGCAATGTGGTGTGTTTTCCACCAAGCAGCCAGTGAATCTTAGAGTGAGGTCTATTTTGGTTCAGGAGAGTGGGAGGTGAAAGGAGGACTGTTTGTTGATCTTGAAGACAGCGTGGGTGTGTAGCGCTGTGTGGAGTAGTGTGATAAACATGCTGTCAGAGTTCATTTGGCGCACACTGCATTTGACCCAAACATCTGAGTCAATATGGGCTCAAGGCCTTTTCCGTTGGCGATGAGAGGCTGGAAACATTACGGTGTGCAGTGACTGTGAAATCCATTCAAATATATCGCATCATGAGGGTGGCGTGCTGGTAGTACATCCCATCAATTAAAAAGGATACTTCAAATGATCTGAACACTAAAGCTGAAATGTATATATACACACTGCACCACAGCTTCAAACACTATGTTTCTACTTATTTGGATACGTCATATTATACAATATTTATATGTTTTTAGAGGAGCAAAAACACATTTCCCCCAAAAATGTTCTGTAACACATATCCTGTCTAATGGACTAGTTTTATCTCTGTAAACTATCTGTCTCTGTGAACTAAATGTATATCGAAACTACTATTATATCACATTATCAAAGTGTAAAAAAATGCACTATTCCTCATTAAAGTTGTTTTTTCTTTTTTCTTTCAGTACAAAGTGGTGGAGATACAGGTAAGGAAAACTAATTAACTCCTGCCAACTGTATAATTCATGTCAAGGCATAATTATTATTATATAAATTATTGTAAATAGTTATTTGTACTGTGCTCTTATTAGGCCCCCTTTTTAAGCCCCTATGTGGTTGACTTTAACCTGTAGTTGTACCAATAATAGCCAGCTCAGCATTGATATCAACCAATCAAATCCCACTGAGGTGAATGGGCAGAAAGACATTTTTAGACTTCACCTATGTAATTTTTCTAAAAACAAATCTGCATTATTTGACATAATAATCACTTGACAGTACTAAACCTAGGGGCTTCAATATAATACATGTTGGAGCAGCCTTGAGTAAATGTCTCTTTACTGTTTGTAGGATCCCAATTCAAATCGCATTGCCCAGTGGTTGGATAAGTCCATTGACGGCGGGATCCTTGATCTTTCCCACCCCATGATTCCTGAGGCAGTGCAGGGAACTTACAAGATCACTGCCACAACGGACAAAGGGGAACAAAAATCCCACCAATTTGACATCAAGGAATACGGTCTGCTACAGCTACATCCTTACAAATATCTCACATCTAGTGAAAAGTCTTTTTCATATGTAATGTTTTGTTTCCTTTGCTTTAGTTTTGCCA
This sequence comes from Pseudopleuronectes americanus, assembly GCA_038501795.1. Taxonomy (NCBI): domain Eukaryota; kingdom Metazoa; phylum Chordata; class Actinopteri; order Pleuronectiformes; family Pleuronectidae; genus Pseudopleuronectes; species Pseudopleuronectes americanus. Next base: position 18,748,946 of record CM076719.1, read on the forward strand.
AAGTATGAGGTAAAGATTGAACTGCCCAGTATCATAAGCATCCTGGATCAAGAGGCCCTGCTTAAGATTTGTGGAAAGTGAGTGTCCCACTGGAATACAACAGATAGAGATTCACAATGTCACTGACAGCTAATCTGTTTAGTTGAGTCACACTAAAAATATCATTCCAACTATTGTACTTTAATATACAATCAAGGATCAGCAGCCATAGCGCTGTATCATATCACAATTATTTCAATTGAAAACACTGCGTTGCGCCATTATCTGCGACAAGAGCTTTGCTCCTGTCTTCAGGTGTGTGTGTGTGTGTATCTGTGTGTGTCTGTGTCTTAGTATAATTTCGGATTAAGAATATTAACCCCTACATTTAAATTATTTCATGAGTGCAAAAGTCAGAAAAGTAATTGTTAAATTAAGCCATTAAGACTTTGTATCCATCTTACATGATGAATGTCAAGCTGTTTAGTTTTTTGCTTTCTCATTCCATTTGACACTTGCTATGGTCACACAGTTTTAAATGGTTTAGTTTAAAGGACCCATCGTATGCCCATTTTACCACAGTTGATATGGTTCCTTGGGGTCTTAATGAAATGTCTGTAACATATTTTGGTCAAAATAACACAAGGATCATTTAAAACGGCACTCTTTTTACCCTGTCTAAAACAGCCCTCCTCAGTTTGACCTATCTGAGGATAGGTTCTATATGCTCTGTAGAAATATGGGTAGCAGCAGCGAGCTAACGCTAGCTTGCAGCATTAGCTCGCGAGCTAACTTGCTCCACCGTCTCACAGAGGAGAGATGGCGAGACCGTGGAGCCGGTGAGATGATGGTTGGGGGTGGTCCAAGGCCATGTAGCGAGACTCCCTACATGGGCATGGTTGGAACATGACGTATTATTCAGTTGTAATCCCATTCGACGCCATCTAGCGTATCGTTTCTGACATAGAGGAACCACAACAAATCCCGGGAGTTGTTTTTGCCAGAGTTTTTGGGACAGTAGACATGCCAGATACGCAAATGAATGTGTAGAAGAACTACAAAAGTGGAATTTTCATAATATGTCCCTTTTAATTAAACAGCTTTTTTTGAATCTGTGTAATATCACAATTAATTGTTTGTGCTGTTTCCTGCAGATACACTTATGGGAAACCAGTTGTTGGTTCAGTCAAGACAGTGCTTTGTAGAAAAGCTACCATTTCTTACTGGTATTCAATAACCCAAGAGAAGGACATCTGCAAGACTTATGATCTTATTGTGAGTATACCAGATGAAAATGGATTGACCCTCTGAAATCACTGTGATTTATTTTTTTAATTTGACTTTCTATCTACTATCTTATTTTTGGAGTGCTTTTTTTTATGTCTTCTAGACGGATAAAAATGGATGTGCCACACAAATTGTAAATGTGGCAGACTTCTCCCCCTACAAGACCGCTTACGAGGATGTTTTCGAGGTGAATGCTGAAATGGAAGAGTATGGCACAGGTAGGTTGACTGGATGCTCACTGTTCATTAAGGAGTGAGCAGCAGTTCCTAATGAGCTATGACCTCTGTTTATCACCATCCAGGCGTCACCCTTACAGGCAGTGGGCAGACCAGTTTCAGCTATAACATCCGAACTGTCACCTTTGAGGATGTACCTGAATCATACAAAACTGGCATTCCATTCGAAGGAAAGGTAATCTGTCTGGAGTGACATGCATTTCTTTTTATCAATGCTTCAAATCAAATCAAATCACATGCACCAATGACAGCGTCATCGGAGCAGTGAAATTCTTATGACATGGCAGGCAAACATCTACGCAGTAGACGACTTCACAAAATGAAAAAAATGAAAAAAACATACTATGTAAAATAACATAACATCGTAACATATAACACAGTCAAGTGAATATTAAATGAAGTAATATGAATATATGTATAACATATAACATAGTCATATTAAAGTCAAAGTTAAATGAAGCAGCAGTTTACAGGGTGAAGGAGTGGGGAATATTAAATCAAATAATATGATTATATGTATATGTAACATATAACCTAGTCAAATATATGCTTGTGGCATAGGGTTGATGATGTAAAACGACCAAATACTTGAGTCCAGACTGAAATCTCGGACTGATTCCTATAAGGATGAATCATGTTGATGATCTTCTTGCTTTGCCAACAAAACAGTCAGACGTTTTAAAGTCGACACTGTAGCAGATTTTTGGTGGTTGAATATTCGTGATTGAAATGCTCCTTGGGAGTCTTAGTTGTCTCCCTTACAAAGGTATTTGTGAGTTTTGATAACTCTAACCTGTTCACTTGTCAGCAGTCAATATGAAATCAAATTGTGCATTGATATCAGTATTCATTATATGCAGATAAGACTATCTCAGTTAATACTGATCACTTTGATGCTTCCAAGATGATGAACTATTTACATTTCAGACACTCTATGCACGTTCCTCTTTGGCCACCTACACTACTCTAGCACCATTCCTTATAAACCTGCAGTGTAAAAGTCAGATGGCCAATCCATGTTCTGAGCACATTCAAGCTCCAAGAAGTAACAAATCAAATGATCACTTCAATGACATCTCGGCAAAGTTAGAGTTTTTTTCCTTGTCTTGTTTGCAGGTCAAACTGACTGGTCCAGACAATAAACCTGTCGCCAACGAGCTTGTGTACCTGCTTATCACCCCTTCACAAAACCTCACCCTCACTACAGACAAGAGAGGCATGGCTTCCTTTTCTCTGGACACATCTCTCTGGAAGGACACAGTGAATCTGCAGGTTGGTTTCTGCTCTTCAGGATTTATTCACCCGTTTCTTTTAGTTTCCACCAAATTTACAATCAACATTTAACTATAGCAACTGTCATTCCATCCGTTATGTTGAAGGTGGCCCACTTAGGTTTGTGTTCTTATCAGTCATGTTGGTTTTGTGTTGTAGATATTGTTGTTGATAGTGGCGTGTGAATTTGACCTTTGACCTGTCACTATTTATGTCAACAGGCAAAAACTCAAAACGAGAGCGAACCATATTCGCAGAGGTTGCGCAGTCCAGAGTACAGGTCGGCCTACCACCAAGTCACAGTGTTTTACTCTAAGAGCAGTAGCTTTTTGAAGCTCATGCTGGTCGGAGAGAAGATCCCTTGTGTCAAAGATGCAACTGTGCGTGCTCAGTACATCATCCAGGGGGAGGAGCTAAACAGTGGACAGGAAGTCCTCGACTTTTTCTACCTGGTATGTGTCACTGGTTTTAAGTTTACAGATTATTTTGTTTTTACCCAGTCTGAGTTTACACACGTGTCCAATGACACCGTTTGTTTGTGTGAGTGAGCCTATGAGTGTTTGTGTCAACGCGAGAGAAAGAGATTTAACTTGTTAAAGAAATGTATCGTCGTTATTATTATTATTTGATTATGAGTTAATATGTGGTGTCAATTTAAAGAAATTTGTGTCTAAGCTGAGAGAGATCAGAGAGAGATCATTTTGACCTGGGACAAATATTATCACTATAAGCAATTCCCACTGTATTAGACTATGGTAATATTTTGATGACCAATAATTAAACCCAATCCTCATGGCTACATTCCAAGGGCTCAGTGTCCACTCAAAGTTTTGCAGAGAAGAAGCAGACGTAATTCTTAAATTCAATTTCTAAGAGGGGTTTAAATGTGAAAAACCCACATCTGTCTGTCTTTCATTTCTTTCTTTCCTCTTTCTTTGTAGGTGATGTCCAGAGGACGAATTGTGCAGCATGGCCAAATCCCAGTGGCTGTTAAAGCAGGAACTGGTACACAGAATATTTTGTTATTTGAACCAAGAAAACTTGATGATATTCTGCATTCAACAAAGCTCATGAAAAGACCACAAGCTAATGTGAAGTATTTAAGAATGGCTGCACCCACATACCCACAGTTTATTTTTAGAACACAACTCTGCTTAAAGATCTGCCTGGTGTCCACACTACTGCCAAAACAGAGGACGGCTGGTTTAGTCATTGCATTTCAATAAGATTACAGCTTCCAGCGATTATGAATTATGATGATTATCAAAACCGACATGTTTTGCATTAAAGCTCCATCGTTCACACAGGCAGCGTTTCTGCTGCGTGTCCTTGAATTAAAGTCAGGCTCGGTACACTACAGCGACCTTTAAGGATCAGGACGGACACATTTTATGGTCCGGTATCTTTTGTGGTGCTGTATCACATTGCTGCATGTCCTCCCTTCTCACTCTCCCGCTGACCTGCGCTCACTTTAACAATACACACCAACACTAATCAGAAGTTAAAGGAAATATTCAGTATTTGAATTTTACTTTGTGTTTGATTGGTTCTAGAGTTTAAGTAACCCATATTTAAAGTAATGTGAAAAAAATGTAACATTTTGGCAACTTTGTTCAAATACCACACACACACATACACACACAAGAGGAGACAATAAGTGATGCACACAACCAGGACATCAGGGTGGTGGTATCATTTATTCACAATTTCATTGTTGCATAAGAAGCAATGGCCCGTTTTATCCACAAATGTATCAATATGAATTCAGCAGGTTTTTATGAAGATCATTTCTATTTGTGGGTGAAGTTTGGTAATGAACAGTGGAGCAGAGTAACAATGTCCCGCCGTGCCGGACACTCGCTGCTCAATTAGACAGTGCAGACACTAATCTGTTACCATGGTGAACAAATTATGTACTTTTCTTTAAAGTACGATTAATACGTTATGTATCCAAAGTCCATGAGTAATTATGTTAAATAATTGGGATTACAATATTGATTGAAAATAATTGGGATACAGATTTTTGCCATAATCAAGCAGCCCTTAATAAAAGTTCTGAAACGCTGCTGGTACTTTTTCAGATTGAAAACTCTAAATTAGTCTAGACGTGCATAACTAAAAATGTTGAACATGAACGGTGGCTGTAAAGGGTCACATGATCACGCGATTTCAGGAAGTTGGTCTGGACGCAAGTTATAACTGATATGGAGCCCAAACATGTTTGTTTTTTTGCTTCAGGCCAACGTAGCAACTTATTTCCTGCTCATGTGCATAAAACAATATTATTTCATCGGCAAACGAAATATATAATTTCTGTGTGTGTTTTGACAATTGTGTCACATTTCTTTGTCCCTTTTGTGTTTCATGCCTCAGTCAACAAAGGAGAGTTGTCCATATCACTCCAGCAGGTGGCCAACCTGGCACCATTTGCCCAGGTGGTAGTTTACACTGTGATGCCCAATGGAGAAGCTGTGGCCGACAGCCAGGACTTCCCCATTCAGCTCTGCCTCAACAACAAGGTGGATTATTAAATCAATACAAGAACCTTGGATGTATAAAAAGATCTATTGATTATTTTTGTACATATATTTTTAAGCTTGACAAGAGGATAGACATACATGTCATCTAATCTGCTCCCGAACTAAAGCAACTGTCCCTTGTTGTCTGCTCTGCAGGTGTCTCTGAAGTTCTCCTCCATCCAGAGTCTTCCAGCGGAGAAGACCACACTTAGTCTCCAGGCTCACCCAGGCTCCATGTGTTCTGTGAGGGCCATCGACCAGAGTGTCCTCCTTCTGAAGCGACAGCAGGAACTCTCTATCAACTACGTATGACATTAACCCTCATTGCTTATTTTGCCATGTTAACAACTAATACGGTGACAACATGTTACATGGTGTTTGGATTGTAAATTACATAAAGCCTTGATTTTAGGGATAAGTGAAAGTATGGATTTGTCCACAAAACCCAATGTCTTAGTGTTTTCAGTATTTACATCATCGCTATGTGGACCTCCCTTCATTCAGTGTGCTGACATACCCTTATTCACCCTGGTGTTTTTGTGCAGGTTTACAAACAGCTGCCTTTACAGAAGATGTCAGGTTACACGTATGACGTTGAAGACGAAGAGCCATATCCCTGCCTGCTTGTACTCAACGCACCTCGTCGAGCATCACGCTCAATCTACTATGAATCTGATCAGAAGGACGACGTCTACAGCATCTTTAAAGTAACATTTTGGATTGTTTGTTTGGAAGGGGATACAATAGACATTGATCATAGATATGTGGGCTATTGTTTATTTATAAGATCTATTGATCTCTGTGGATTGCTATCTTTTAGTACAGTATTTTTTCTTTACACTTTTTATTGTATTTCTATGTCTAGTTCTGACTAACTCTATTTGTCTGTCTCTCTTTCCTTCTCTCTTCTGTCTTTATGTATCGTTCTATCTCTGGCTCCTTCTGTCTCTGTGGAAAAAAATAAACTCCTGCGATTTGTTATGGTTCCTCTGGCTCATTAGCTTTTAAAGGAACAGGCACTCAAAACAGTCACTCTGAGGAGGGCTTTTTTAGACAGGGTGAAAATGGTGCTGTTTAAAATGATCCTTGTGTTATTTTGACCAAAATTTGTTACAGACATTTCATTAAGACCCCAAGGAACCATATCATCTTGTGGTAAAATGGGCATAATATGTCCCCTTTAACAGTTTACATGAGGTTTAGCATCTTGGTTCACCACTAGTGATCAAATTCTATACAGTTTATGACTTGACAGTTTCTCCTTTGGTTTTATCATCACTCTGTCTCTTCTTCTAGAAAGTTGGAATCAAAATTGTGACCAACTCTGATGTGAAAAAACCTATGGACTGTAACAGATGGCATGGTGAGATACTAGAAGGTAAGATTTACAGTGCTGTGAAAAAGTATTTGCCCCCTTCCTGATTTTTTTATTGTTTTGCCTTTTTGTCACACTTATAAATGATTCAGAACATCACACAATTTTTTATATTAGACAAAGGTATCCCGAGTAAATACAAAATGCAGTTTTTAAATGATGATTTCATTTATTAAGTGAAAAAGTATATCCAAACCTACTTGGCCCTATGTGAAAAAGTATTTGCCCCCTAAGCCTAATAACTGGTTGTGCTACCCTTGGCGGCAACAACTTCAATCAAGCGTTTTCGATAACTGCCAATGAGTCTCTCACATCGCTGTGGAGGAATTTTTGCCCACTCTTATTTGCAGAATTCTTTTAATTCAGCAACATTGGATGAATTTGAGCATAAATGGCTTGTTTAAGTTCATGCCAGAGCATCTCAATCCGATTTAAGTCTGGACTTTGACTAGGCCACTCCAAAACCTTCATTTTGTTTATTTTGAGCCATTCAGATTTTGCCCTGCTTGTGTATTTTGGATTATTGTCCTGTTGCATAACCCAAGTGCGCTTGAGCTTGATGTCACAAACTGATGGCCGGACATTCTCCTTCAGGATTTTCTGTTAGAGGGCAGAATTCATGGTTCCATTAATTATGGCAAGTCATCCAGGTCCTGAAGCTGCAAAGCAGCCCCAGAACATCACACTACCACCGCCATGTTTGAGTGTTGGTATGATGTTGTTTTTATGAAATGCTGTGCTCGTTTTACGCCAGACGTAACAGGACCCACACCTTCCAAAAAGTTCAATTTTTTTTGATCAGTCCACAGAATATTTGTCTAAAAGTCTTGGTGATCATCAAGATGTTTTTTGGCAAATGTGAGACAAGCCTTTGTGGACTTTTTGATCAGCAGTGGCTTTCGCCTGGGAACTCTCCCATGGATGCCATTTTTGCTCAGTCTCTTTCTTATTGTTGAATCATGAACACTGACCTTAACTGAAGCAAGTGAGGCCTGCAGTTCCTTAGATGTTGTTCTGGGCTCTTTTATGAACTCCTGGATGAGTCGTTGATTTGCTATTGGAGTTATTTTGGTAGGCCGGCCACTCCTGGGAAGGTTCACCACTGTTCCAAGTCTTCTCCATTTGTGGATAATGGCTCTCACTGAAGTCCCAAAGCCTTAGAAATGGCTTTGTAACCCTTTCCAGACTGCTACATGTCAATAACTTTGTTTCTCATCTGTTTTTGAATTTCTTTAGATCGCGGCATGATGAGTTGTTTTTTGAGATATTTTAGTCTACTTAACTTTGTCAGACAGCTTCTATTTAAATGATTTCTAGATTAAACAGTTCTGGCAGTAATCAGGCATGGGTGTGGCTAGTGACATTGAACTCAGCTTTCCAAAAAATGTGGTTTATCACAGTTTATTCAGGATTTATCAAGAGGGGGTAAATACTTTTTCACATAGGGCCAGATAGGTTTGGATAGCTTTTTTCCCTTAATAAATGAAATTATCATTTAAAAACTGCATTTTGTATTTACTCGGGTTATCTTTGTCTAATATTACATTTTGTTTGATGATCTGAAACATTTAAGTGTGACAAATATGCAAAAAACTAAGAAACTCGGAAGGGGGCAAATACTTTTGCACAGCACTGTATGCTATACAACAAGCAACTTGTATTGTCCACTGTCTGCTCACTCAACTGTCCATTGATACTGGTCCCAGAATAAGAAACTTGTCATTTTACTATGAAGTATATTTAACAGACAAAGGAGACTATTAGAACAAACTTCCCTGAAACCTGGATCTGGTTTTTGTTGGGTAAGTTGTGTAATTACTGTTTTTGTGTTGTTTTTTTTTATCCATATGTTCCTAGATTTCGTAGACTCTCCTGTCCCCATGGCCTTCAACATGATGCCGGAGAATTCATTCCTCGAGCGGAGAGATAAAGTTGAAGGAAAGAAGGAAACAGTCAGGACATTCTTCCCTGAAACTTGGATCTGGGACCTAGTCACTGTGGGGTAATGATCATATGAAACCATCAAGAGATTATAAGATTTTTCCTATTTTCAGACATGTGCATTTTAAGCTGGCAGAGTATGCGTTAGGAAAAAGGTTAAATTTGATAAATAAAATTTGTCCAGATTGCATAATAGATGTAACATCACATATTTCCCCATGTGAAACTAATCTAAACTATGAAGCTATGTGAAACTTAGAAGAAATGGAAAACAATACACACATTTTTTCTTTGTGCAATAGCCAAAATAGACATGCTACTGCTGTAACCCATCACTCACAGTAGGATTATTAAGCTAATTGGCAAAATGCGTTTCTAAGGACTTCAAGTGTGTGTTTTACCACTGTTGACATGTTTAAACAACATCATGTGCGTTGAGGTACTCTGTTTTTAGCAACTGTAGCAATGTGGTTTAAGGGTTCGGCATTTTGTAAAAGTTCAAAAATATCATCACCATCCAGAAGGGTTTTGGTTTTTACCAAAATATCTTGACAACGGTTGAATGAAATGCTATTAAAAAGCTTTTCCACTCACATATATTCATGGCTTGTCGCAGACTCCGCATTACTTTGATGATCGTCTAAGGTTTTCACTAATGCCAACGATTGGTTCAACTTATTCTGTGAAATAGAATCTACTGAATAGATCTACACATAATTATTGGTTAATAGTAGTTTCTGGATTGTTATCATGGTCGCAGCTGGTGGTGGATCGTGATAGCTGTGGTGGTGGTGGTGGCTGGAGACTCTTGCTTATAGGCTTGTTTAACAAAGCTCTTCAGAGTTCTAGGATTGATTTGCATAAAATGTTGTACTGACATTTTTTTGTTACCAGACAAAGCAACCAAATGACTTTAGTGATCTGCAGACATTTCCCTCAGCACCACGGTGAGGTTGACCTGGTCTCTCAGGTGATTTGCAGTAAATCACTAAAGTTATTATTCCAGTGACAAGCTAAACAATAGTCTGGAGCATAGTATACATGCATGGGGGTTGCCTTAAGTATTATTATTCTTATGAGGTACAACTTACAGCCTCAGCTTCTAACATGACTGCAGATTCATAGTCACAGTTATTTTTGGGTGCCCTGGTTGTGCAGGAGTGAAATTCCTGTCCACAATCACGGACACAGTTTGATCAGGCTCTCTGACTAACATGATCTCAATCAGGAGACCTTGCAGGGAAACAAATGGCAATGAGTTCATAAGAATGAAATCAAATTTATGATATGGAGGACACTCACCCGGAGCTTAGACACTGATGGTGATGAGTAACGGAGCATCACCATCCATTGACATTTCAAGCAGGGCTTCTGGTTGAAGGAGGACGACCTGGTATCCAATATAAGTGATCTTGGTACTGAACTGACAGCTGAATGACAAGAGGGAGAAAGAACATTTTAACCTCGAGAACTTACTGCTGATTGGCTTAAGCAAGTGGGTCAGATTGTGACTGGATGAAAAGAGATAATGAGCTGGTGGAGCCTAGAGATAGCAGGACATGTGTATGTGTTCATTGCGATGGCATTTTTGAGGAGGGAGGCATCTAGGTCATTGGCAAAGTCCAGTTCTTCAATTTTAGGTAAAGAGAGTTTCCTGAAGGCCTCTGGGTTTGTCAGCTGTTTCCTTCTTTGAGATCCAGTAGATAGAGACCAGAAAGAGGAGTGGATAATTGATACATTCCAGTCATACACCAGGCTCTCGTAACTACTATTACTACTGCTACCACTGCTACCACTAATAATCCTACTAATAATAACTTTATTTGTATAGCACCTTTCAAACGAAATGTTACAAAGCACCTCACAAAGGAAGTGCAGTGCCAAGTTTGGTGCGATATGAACATGCAATATGTGAAATATACAATTGGAATAAACAGGAAAGCAGTGCCTTATAGTCGGTCAGGGCAATGCTTAACAATCAATCAGTCAATCAAATTTTATTTGTATAGCCCATATTCACAAATCACAAATCGTCTCATAGGGCTTTAACATGGTGTGACATCCTGTGTCCTTAACCCTTAACAAGAGTAAAGAAAAACTACTAAAAACCCTTTTAACAGGGTAAAAATACGTAGAAACCTCAGAGAGCCACATGTGAGGGATCCCTCTCCCAGGACGGACAACAGGTAACAGGCAGTCTGGAGACGGAGTTCAACATGTCCTCCTCTGTTTTTAGATAGATTAGAGCAGTGGCCAACAACTGGCAACCCGTGGGTTATAACTGGTCCACCACAAATGATTTTTGTCTCACCAGATCGTTTCGATAATTTATATATCTCACCATATTTTACTCCATATTGCCATGAAATTTGTTCAACATATTCAGTGTCCAGTTATCACACTTTTTGGGAAAGACCATGCCACTAGAAGTTGTTGATTTGTTAATATGCTTGTGTGTTTGTGCAGTGAGAGTGGTTCAGTGAATGTGGAGAAGACCGTCCCTGACACCATCACTAAATGGGCAGCCGGAGCATTCTGCATCTCCTCTGTCGGCATGGGCGTGGCGCCCAACATCGGACTGACGGCCTTCCAGCCATTCTTTGTCAGTCTCACCTTGCCCTACTCTGTCATCAGAGGGGAGGTCTTTACACTCAAAGCCACCGTCTTCAACTATCTCTCCAAATGCATCATGGTAAATATTTGAATGACAGTGATGGATGGGATGACTTTCAGTTAGTTCCAAGTATGTAAAGATTGTCCGTGGGTAAGATTTATTCAAACTGTAATGACTTTGAAATCGTCAGTGATTACAGAAATGGGATAAATAAAATATTTTTTTAAATATTAAATGAACCTTGTTCCTTATACTTAACATATTTGAGCTGTGATGTATTTTTTGCCTGTCTGCAGGTAAATGTAACACTGGCTGAATCAGACCAGTACACTCTCAGAAACTGTGATGGCTGCCAGTACACTGTGTGTCTCTGTGGAGATGAGAGCAGGACCTTCTCATGGATTGTTACTCCAACCGCCCTTGGTATGGACAACTCAACATGAATATTACGTAAATTATAATAATTGACAGTTGCATTTTGCATTTTAACTTTTTTCCCCTCAGTTATTTATTACAATTCATATACTAAAAAAAATCATGCTGTATTTTCATTCCGGTATCAAAATCTAAGTTTTAGAGACTTCATTTAGTTCATTACATTAACCTTGATAATCAGCTGAGTACAGTTAACTTTAAAAACCATCAGTGGTGGAAAATACATTTACTTAACTGCTGTTCTGCTTCCACTGCAACTCTTTAGTACTTGCTGTTGAGAGAAAACATAGATCTCTTTATACTAGGCCATACTAATATAATGGTGATAGTTGTTACTCACTTGACATATTGAATATTTTACTCAGAATATTTCATGAGTAAATGATATATGCAATGTCATAGGTTAAACTACAGGATAAAGTCATTCAATTATTGGAAATAGTGGAAGTTACCTCAGCTCCAAGCCCATGAAGAGCTTTGTATGCAAGGAGGAGGACATGAAGAAGCTGTATCAATGTGTTTAGAGACATTTTGAATGAGCTGAAGTATCTGTTTTTGGGAGGGCCAGTAAAAAGTGTTCCATATAAATCAGGTCGGTTAAAAAATAAGGTAAAAATATGAGTAATATTTCGACCAAAAGCCTAGTTGGACATTAATTTGATGATAGTTAGAGGATGTGATGAGACGATTGGAAGAGAATTGGTAAATTAAACCTTCATCCTTAGAGCAACTACAGAAACGTCTAAATGTCCTTTTTAGAATGAATTGAACGTTGTCTCAATCTTTCAAAGCTCTCACTACTTTTATTACAGAGAAATTATCCAATTGTCTGTCATCATTATCACCAGTAACACCAGGTGCTTTGCATATCTTTAAGATGAAGACTGATGTTGTTCGTTAGGTCCAATACAATGCTATATACACTGCTGCAAAAAATTAAGGGTACACTTAATCGTCACAGTATAACACCAAGTAGGTTCAACTTCAGGGATATCAATCTGTTCATTTAGGAAGCACAAGTGATTGTGAATCAATTTCAACTGCTTTGGTGCAAATGGAAAGTGACAACAAGTGCAATGGAGAGGCAAGACAACCTTCCAGACTGATTCTTCTCTAGTTTCGTGATCTGCTGGTGTCCTGGTCACTACTGGTAACATGAGGTGGTAGCTGCAGCCCAGTCAGGTTGCACAGGTAGTCCAGCTCCTACAGGATGGAACATCCATACATACATGCAGCCCCAAGAAGTGTTGCTGTGTCTCCCAGCACAGTCTCAAGATCATGGAGGAGACACCAGGAGACCGACAGTTACACCAGGAGAGCTGGACAGGGCAGTAGAAGGTCAATCACCCAGCAACAGGACCGGTATCTGCTCCTTTGTTCAAAGAGGAACAGGAGGAGCACAGCCAGAGCCCTACAGAATGACCTCCAGCAGGCTACTGGTGTGCATGTTTCTGACCAAACTGTCAGAACCAGACTCCATGACGACGGGGCATGAGGGCCCGAGTTTCCTCTAATGGGACCAGTGCTCTGCTGTTTGGATAAAATCCTCAGTGTTTTTCTAGTGCTGGTGCATTGGGCCCCTGGTTCCTCCTGGTGCAGGACAATACCCGGCCTCATGTGGCCAGAGCGTGTAGGCAGTTCCTGGATGATGAAGGCATTGATGCCATTGACTGGCCCTCACCGTCCGCTGACCTAAATCCAATTGAACCCCTATGAGACGTTGTGCAACGTCATGTTATGTATCATCCGATACCCCCACAGGAGTCCATGAGCTCACTGATGCCCTGATTCCCCCAGGACACCATCACCGACTCATCAGGAGCTGCAGGCACGTGGAGGCCACACACACTACTGAGTCACGATAAGAGTAGCCGTGATGATGCAAGTTGGAGCAGCCTGTGATTTAAATGTTTTACTATGATTTTCAGTGTGGTTTTGAATCAATCCCTGAATGGGTCGATGATTTTTGTTTTTCATCGACCATTGTTGCGTCATGTTGTTCTCAACAAAATTATACAATGTACATCGGTAAAGATTTTCAACATGAATAATTTGTTCATCAAGATCTGATACCGGATTTAAGTGTTCCCCTAATTTTTTGGAGCGGTGCACTTCAAGTGATGAAGATAAAACAGAACAAGCTAATTAATCCCTGTTAAAGGCGCTGACAGCTGTTGTGTCTGCACTGCTGGAAGCGAAGACAGCCGTCTGTCGTCGTTACGCTGCCTGGGCTGAAGGCAGAGCGTTTCCATCAGCCTCCATCAGCCAGGATGGAGATGAAGCTCTTGTGAATGCCAAATTGCACTCCTCTAACTCCCCCTTAGAGGAATGCTGACAATCACTTGTACTAACAAGTCAGGTAGTATCTCTGACGAAACACTCAGAAACCTCTCCCTCGGGGGCTGATCTGTACTTGTCCTCTGTGTGAAGGATTGTGGGCTGCGAGGGGAAGAAGGGGGGGGGATGGAGCCGTATGGGAGAGAGAGGCAGCATAATAAGGCAACAAATGGGGATTAATGAGGGCAAATAAGATAGGAAGCAGGGGGAGGAAGTGCAACACAGAGAGGAGGGATGGAGGAAGAGTGTGGATAATGAGCTGGATTGAAAGCAGATGGGAAGTCATATTTGCCTCCGTGTGCAAAATGTGACAGGGCAAGGGAGCTGTAACCAATCCTGGGCCTTCAGAATAAGGGCATGTTTGTGTGCACACAGGTGAGGTGAAACTGAAGGTGAGCGCTGAGGCCCTGAAGACTGACACACTGTGTGGCAACGAGGTGGCCACCGTCCCCGACATGGGCGCTATCGACACAGTGGTCCGCACCCTGCTGGTGGAGGTCAGTGCCTGCACCGACATGACACTTGAGCAGTTTGTCACAGGATAAGAGTTACCAATCCAACCACTGTTCTCTGAGTTTGATAAAGACAATCAGAAAAACTGAGTTAAGCCAAATTTCATGAGCATGGATCAATTTAAATCTATGTGGTTCCCTAACATCTTGATTTCCTGTGTCTCCGATAGGCTGAAGGAACACCACAGATGGTCAGTCACAACGCTCTCCTCTGCCCTGCAGGTGAGTGTTCAGAGACAAGCATCTATCTGAAAGCCTCCAGGCACACGGCCATGTTGACCCTCTCATTCAGACAGCTCAAGAGAATCATGTCTAAATGTCATTCTGTTCTGGAGAAAAACGTATGTCTGGGTCAGAGGTTAAAGATCTCACAGATGTTTGTTTGAGTGATGATTCCTTTTTTGCCTGACTGCATATAATATAATATTAAGATGAATTAATATATATAATTAAATGTAAATGTACTGGTGGCCTAACTTTAGTGTTTAGTCCATGATCTGATCTTTTATTTGAGTTTAAATTGTTGGTTTGCTGACATTCAACCTGTGCTAAGTAAAGGATGAAAGACATAATCCAAAAGACACCATAGTTGAATCCTACATTAGAAATGTAATATTGTGTTGTATGGAAGACTAAAAGAAAACTCATTCCTCCTTCACCTCCAGTTTGTGTCATGAGTTGTGTTTTCTCTGTTCCCAGAAGGACCAGTGGAGAAGAAGATCTCTCTTCTGCTGCCTGAGATGTTTGTGGTTGGATCAGCCAGGGCCTCCATCTCTGTACTGGGTCAGTAACATCAGGTTTCTTACTCTCTGCTATCATGACTCAGTAGAGCATTACTCTACCCTGATGAAATCCTATACATTCCCTTCTTTTGCTTCTGCAGGAGATCTGATGGGCCGGGCCATGAAGAACCTGGACAAGCTGCTGGCCATGCCGTACGGCTGTGGGGAGCAGAACATGGTGCTGTTTGCCCCCAACATCTTCATCCTCAACTACCTGCAAAGCACCGGTCAGCTGACCCAGGAGATTCGGGACAGGGCGACTCGCTTCCTGGAGAGTGGTGAGTGGTTAGGACCGCCTCTGAAGTCAGTAATGTCAGAGAAACGGATGAGATGGACTTACATTAGTGAAACAACTATTAAATAAGGCTTTATCCCATGGTTTTCTCTCTCGGTATGAGAGAGACCTATGTATGACATAGCTCACTGGACTAGAACTGTAAAGACTCTAGTCTACAGTGTGAATTACATAACTGATAAACATCTGGCCGTCTTTCTGTGGTGAGTTTGCATGTTCTCCCCTGGTCTGCATGCAGAGAGAGCAAAGGATCTCTGTATGTCTGTCCTGTGATGTGTTCATGACCTGAACCTGCCTCTTGCCCAATGTCTGCTGGGATTGGCTCCAGTTCCCCAGCGCAACCCCCAAACGATAAGGCTTATAGATAACAAATGGAGGAATGGACTAATGAACACGAGATTTACAGTGAATGATATTGATAAATTGATCAGATGTATTCATTGTCTTAATCCACATAATGTACACTTTCTATTATCTCCGTATCATTTAATACATTTACATTTCTGATAATAACAGCAGTTCTCTAAAGCTGCTGGTCAGCTTAGGCAGGTCTACCCACAGAGATGGACCCCTGACGTGGGGTTCACCCAGGTCACTGTCGCTCTGGACGGGTTCTCAGTTGCACTATCTCTCACTGAATACAGTTTAAATCGTCTGGTCTGCATATTGCATCATTATCTGAGTATTTAACCCTTTTTTAAGGTGAATAACCAGTTTAATGCTAAAGGTCTTGTGGGATTGAAGGAGCCTAACAATGTTAATGTGACTGTGTATGTGTGTGTGTGATTGCGTGTTTGTGTGTTGTAGGATATCAGAGAGAGCTCACCTACAAGCACGATGACGGCTCGTACAGCGCCTTTGGAAAGAGTGATGAGTCTGGAAACACCTGGTCAGTGGAAATGCACACACACTCTTCAGTAACATGAACTATTAGATGCCGTTGTGCATGCGTGCACGACACAAAGGGATTGTTTGATTGTAATGACTCAAACAAATTAATGCAGAGCAGCAGCTTCTCTTAGCTGCTAATCAAAACTTTCCAGTATTTAACTTGCTCAACAATATTGAACATTTGAAACCAGTGACAAAATGTGTGTCATGACATAAACTCACACAATTATTATACATGTATTTTATATTGTTGTGATTTAGCAACACTGCATACATACACTCTAGTGGCTTTTCATTTCATCATACATTTTTGGATGTTTTTGAATGAGTATTTTAAGATAATTCTAGTTTCTACATTTCAGTTGATATTAAATAATTTAAAATAATGTAGCCAAAACAAGAGTAGAATTTAGATGTAAGTATTAACTGAAAAGGAAACCCTTCTCTTAGACCTGACCTGTTTTTTTACGTCATAAATATACCACAATAAAGAATTAACTCATGAAAAAATATAAATAAAACCTTTATTTAGAGCTTTGCTGCTAAACAGAACGTTTCCCCTAAAATCTCACACTTCATTTGACGAGAAAATAGGAAATGTTGAAATGGGGGGAGTTAGACAAACGCGCGTGCACACAATCACACACACACATACACGTATACACTCAGTGTCCTCTTTGGTGTTTGGCACCAGCAAGCATTCTAATAATTTTACTTTCTGAGGAACATGGCAGAACATATTAATATTTTCATGTAATGGGCTTAAAGCAGGGAGCCTGCGGGGATTCAACAAACCCTCTGCTGTTTTGAAAGGGTGCTGGGCAGTTTGGCAGTTGGTGTGTGTGGGTGTGTGTTTGTGATTAGGAGAAACTAGGGCTCTTAATTGTTCAATTACGCTAGAATTCCATCAAGATATTTGATGAAAATGACCACATGCAGTGATGTAGGACTTTGAAACTTTTATTAAAGTGTGAGCAAATATATATGCATGTGTATTGTTATATATTGCTGCACTGAACAATACAGATTCTTGCTGTGCGTGTTTGATTGCAAATTGGAGACGCTCTGGAATATCTGCGAACTGTCACTGCCTGGCCTCAAGCGTCAGACGCAAAAATGAAAAAAAACAGACAAAAGAAAAGGAATATCTCCTGGTGAAAAAGCGGTGTCGTTCACTTAGAAGAATAATTACCCTTAGTGACCCTCTGCCTGCTGCACAACCCCTCACCTGAATACTATGGGGGACTTGTTGCTGTTGTGAAAGCCTCTGTGCAGAGAAGCTCTCCCTGCGTAGGGCATGCAAACACAAACAGCAGATAAAGTCTACAGGTCATGTCTAAAAGCGGCTGATGTAACATGAAAGAGTCGCTCAAAGAACCGACTGCTGTTTCCATCAATGCCATTTTCTCAGGCATTAAATATGAGACTGGATCCCTCAAGAGGACAGAATGTGACAATGATATTTCAATATTGTGTTAACAGCCTGTTGTACTGCTCCCAACTGGCCAAAAACCAATTGAAGTTTGAAATATTTGAATGATTTATCATTGTACAATTCATTGTGAAGTACAAGGCTATGGATATTAAAATATCCCAGGAGATTCTCTGTCTGCTCAAAGGAAATGTGTGTGTTTATGTGCGTTTGACCTTCCAGGCTGACCTCTTTTGTGATGAAGTCCTTCGGGGGGGCGAGACCATACATTTTTGTCGATCCCAAACACATTATTGAATCCAGGCGGTGGCTGGCAAGACACCAGCAGCCTGATGGATGCATCCAATCCGTCGGAAAGCTCTTCCACAACGGCATGAAGGTAATGAGCTGAGATGTATCATATGCTTTTTAACATGATTTCATATTCCTGCTCTTGTGAATTTCATCTGTAAAATAAAAATCCTACGAGTAGCTCACACAGACACATGCACACACACACACACACGCACACACACACACATACATACACATACACAGTGCGAAGGAAATATCCCAAACAAATTATTTGTAGCCAAAAAGCTCTGACAACTGTGTCTGAGGAATCCACCGGGGGTTTCCAAAGGGAAGCCAGTCACCTGTCTTTTATTTGTTATGTATGAAAATCTTTTTGTCAGCCGCGTACCGAGGATTATTATTACGTGTGAGTGTTCAAACGGTTACAACTGTGATGAGCCGGCGCGTCTAAAGCAATTGGTAGTTGCACTTCTTCTCCTTGTGTCCTAATTACATCAGAAATCTTTTTTTTTAATTAGTGAACCATCTTGTACCAAGACATGGTGTCCAATAAGATATGAGCTTATCTGCTCTGCTGCTACACACAAGATAACAACTTCAAAAAACGAAATCCAAGTCTTTTCTGATAAATTTGGCTCAGTGGCAATAAGGAGCTGGTGACAACTTCAAATGATGTTTGTACGAGCAGAAGGACGAGGGTTTCATCATCGTGTTTATTGCACAGGTTTCTGTTGAGTTTATATTCAATAATGTCTGCTGCTGAAAACGGAGCGGGGGGGGGAAGCGATGTCCTGGTGGCCTGTGGGATAAAGACATCAGTCTTGAACTGCACTGCTGTTTGAATACAGACAGGGATCTGTGTTACGTGTCTGCTGTAATGAAAGATCACAGAGCAAAATTATTGTTATATATTGACATTGTTCATAAATGTTTCTAATGTGGGGAAAACTGCAGTACAAGAGACAGTTTTTAATTTAAGAAATGTCAACGATCATTTGAATAGCGTTTTATTTAGTGTTAGCTGAGGCTAGCCTTTATTTATCTTATAAGTTAGCATTCACATCATAACGTTCTCTTTCTGTAGCACTGTGTTAGGCTTTTACTCTGAAACTGTCGACCTAGAAATTACAAAGTTATATGACACTTATTTACCTCCACCAAGGATGTTTTTCAGCCTGTGCATTTGTTTGTATGTGAGCAAGATTATGCAAAAACTACTCAATGTAAAACCACGAAAGTCGGATGAGTCAGAAAACATTTGATTTAAATGTAGTGCAGATCTTGATGAGGGGGCGAATACAGGATTTTCACTTTCTTTAACATTTTCACTGTTTTCCAAGGAAATGATTCATGAGTCTTAATTAAAAGAATCAGTATCATTTAGGGAACTTGTCTGAGTGTGTGTGAAATGTGCTGCAGCTTGATGGAATTAACTGGGCCGGTTGGGCCGGGTGGAGGTGCTGGAACAGTTTGCATGTTCCTTCGTTATCTGTGATTATTGAGAGAAACAGTGTTGACTTTTTAGTTCAGTGAAAAGAAAAGCCAGGTTGCTTAGTTAGGGAACTGATGCTTCCTGTGTTTCAACAAGGGAGGAGTGAGCGATGACGTGTCCCTGACGGCTTACATCACCGCCGCCATGCTGGAGCTCAATGCCAGCACCACGGTGAGTCTCATCCGTCTCAGCTTCCCATGTTCATTCATTTGAAATCTGTCTGATGAAATATTTGTTTAAAATCATCTTCAAAAAGTAGATTTTTAAAACGGCCTGTGCCGGGAGCCAATATTTATGTTAATTTAGTTATTTTTAGGATGCATCATTTTGAGGATATATTCTGTAGACAAGAAGTTAAACTAAGGAGCATGTAAATATTCAGAAACTTCCTGAAATCTGTTTCATGATCTTTTCATTAATTACGTCAAAAGTTTCTTCATGTTCAAGTCAAGCGAGTCCAGTTTCTGGAAGCCTTCAGAGAACTGGTTCATTCTCTCTGTTATAACACATGCTCCAGTGCCCGGCCTCATCTTTGTCTTGGCTGGCTGTTTGACAGGATCCCATCATGCAGAAGTGTCTGAGCTGTCTGAAGGGAGCAGTGGCCGCTCAGATGGACAACCTGTATACCACGGCCCTGCTGGCATACACCTTCTCTCTGGCTGGAGACCAGGACATGAGGAGCAAACTCATCACATACCTGCACCAGAAGGCCAGCACCGAGGGTAACACAGTGACACCACCAGCACCACGTGCACTTCTTCTTCTGTATATCACACAAACTATTTTCCCGCCTCCATTGAGCAGCATGAACCCTGACACAACAGACAGCACACCCGTTTATTCTCCGTTCATTTTACAACTTCACTCATCACAGAACCCACTTCCTTTAAAACCCCCTTTCAAAATAAGAGTCACTACCAAAAACCTGCTTAGAACATGAAATACAAATCAACCCTCAACAATAACGTCATTAAATAAAATTGCTTACAATTATAATACCGATATTATTTCAGTATAGAAATATTAGGCACCTTTTTAGGCAGGAAAATCACAAAGCAGGCAGAACAAGAGATATATTTAATTGCTCAAAAAAAATCATTTGCTTCTGAAACACTTTTTATATCTTGTTTGTTGTTGCGAGAGAGAATCTCTGTATTCCTCTCCAGAGTTTAGAGAACATCTGTGGGCAGTAGACCTACATGTTCACATGAACCTGCTAACGGGGGATTCTTCTGTGGCGACTGACAGGGGGCAGCCGTCACTGGGTCCGAGCCGGGGCCTCAGACAAAGGCCTGGACTCTCTGGAGGTGGAGATGACCTCCTACGTGCTGCTGGCTCTGCTCTCAGGTCCCAGCATGCCTGACTTCGGGTTGGACTACTCTTCCAGCATTGTCCGCTGGCTCGCTCAGAAGCAGAACCCGTACGGCGGCTTCTCTTCCACGCAGGTATGACAGACGACACGCAACACCGGTGGTTTGTGGGAAACTTTTGACCCTTAATTGACTCTTAACAACACGTTTCCCCTTCCTCCTCAGGACACGGTGGTGGCCCTTCAGGCACTTTCTATGTATGGAGCTGCCACCTACAGCCAGGAGGGCAGCACGGCAGTGAAAGTGACATCATTAGGGGGCCTGAGCAAAGGGTTCACTGTGAATCAGAGCAACAGGCTGCTGCTCCAGGAGGAGAAGCTGGATGAGATCCCTGGAGAGTACACAGTCCAGGCCCAGGGACAGAGCTGTGTGCTGGCACAGGTACAGAAGTTAATGGTGAAGGAGAAATGTAAAAAGGAAAAGGATTGGCTGGTAGAGCTCGTACCACTAACAAGGCCGAGTCCTGCAGCGACCCAGGACCTTTAGTGCATGTCATCTGTCTGTCCGGACCAAACAGGAAGGATGAGGTAGCCCCAAAACGTTTCTGCGTGTCCCTCCTCTTCTGCCATGCAGGGGCGTCGCCTGTCTGGGGCGTTTTTTGTTTAGCCAAGAATTATTTTTACGACCGCCAGGTTCAATGCTTAGTCACTTGGCAACTGAACATGGACCAGCAGTGAATACGCCCGGTCACACTCGCTGCGTGAGTGACGCATGTGGGACGAGGAACATCTTGCTTTGCTTTTCTGTGTGGTCGTCTGAGCAGAGAATTACCTGCTGGTCACGTGACAAACATTTAATCTCAACATTTTTGTACCATTTTGCTGAGTCTTCAGTTCTGAAATACTAAAGTTAAATTACTATTGACACCATCAGACGCAGTCTAGTTGACTGTAGTTAGTTTTAAAGTAAAAGTTAGGTATATTGTGAGAGCTTGTTTCTCTCCTTGCATTGTGGAGAGATAAAAGATCATTGAACAAAAAAACTCAATTTATGTTTGAGAAGCGAAGAATGTTGGAAGCCACTGGTTTAGTCTTTCCCAATGTGTTTTATCAGCTTCTCATACTTTCTTTTGTTTGAAATCTTAATTTTAAAAGATCTAAATCTTTCTAATAAATGCAAGGGAGTATAAAAAACAATAATTCTCTCTGAAATGAATCAGAGTAGAAGTATGAAGGTTGTCTTCACTGTGGTTTGTTGATGACATTCTGTCTCTGCACAGATCTCCATGCATTACAACATCCCCCCTCCCCCGGACTTCTCCGCCTTCAACATCTCTAGTAGCGTCATGGCCAAGTGTAATGCCAGCAGACCCCAGGTCATCCTCTTTGTGTTTGTAAGGTAGGTGTGTGTGTGTGTGTGTGTGTGTGTGTGTGTTTGTGATGATTATTTGTTACAGATTTCATCTTTTTTTTTATCTAATCAGATGTCATTGGTTAATCTGCAATTTAGTTTTCTGCAAACTTCTTAATAGTTTTTTTTATTTAAAGAATGTATGTAACTATTTATAAGTCCATGAGCACTTGAGACGACCCACAACGAACCCAGAATGTCGAATGTCAGCACTTTAAAGGGTTTTTTCTTCCATAGTTATATTATCTAGACGTAGCCCTGCTCAAATTAATAAATGATAACTTTCATGTCGCATTAATTTTTTTATTTCAAATTGTATGTACTGAAGCATAGAGCTAGAACAACAAGAACATCTACATTATATTGAGCAGTTGCCATTAATAGGTGTGTGTTTGCAGGTACCAGGGCAGGAGAGAGGAAACCAACATGGTGATCATCAACATCAAACTGCTGTCTGGCTACATCCTGGATAAGAGCTCCCTAGAGCCGGTCAGTCATTCAACAGAGGCAGCAGTTTACACACTGTTTGTGTTGGTGTTGTATTGTTGATCATGTTAAAATGATTCGCTGAGTGTGTGCTGTCTGTCTCTGTGCTGCTGCAGCTGAAGAGCGACCGCTCAGTGAAACGTGTGGACGTGGAGGAAGGATACATCAACATCTACCTAGATGGGGTACGAAGCTATGTGTGTGTGTGTGTCTGTGTGTTTTTGTGTGTGTGTGTTTCTGTGTTATGAGAATGGTCTGTTCTGTAATTATGTATAAGTATTAGTGAACTGGTACATTTTCGTTGTATATCTCCATATTTGAGTTAAAAGATAAATAGTAATATTGAAGTTCATGAGCAGCTTGATTTCTGAGTGTGTGTGTCTGTGTGTGTTTGTGCAGCTGAAGAAAGACGACACAACGCTACTCGCTGTGACTCTGGAGGAGGATATTCCTGTGAGGAACCTGAAGCCAGCTGTGGTCAAAGTCTATGATTACTACCAGACAAGTAAGAACCTCTTCAACATCATGTATCTGATCGATTTGCTTCACTAGAAGCCATTTTCATGTCCTCTGGAGGAACTCCGGAGACTCGGGTCCAGACTTTCTCCAGAGGTTTAGTTTAGATTCTCCACTCAGTCCAACACAGAAACAAATCCTTTTTTTGCATCTGTTGCATCTTCAACTCGACCAGGTTGACTCCTGGTCATACACTCCACTGGACTTTTTGCAGGCTTCTCCATTTGCTCTTTCACATCACTCACTATCACACATCGTTTTAATGATTGGTTTTCTTTGCATTTGCAGGTGATGAGGCAGTTATTGACTACACATCTCCCTGTGCAGAGGGTAAGTGCAGACAGTAGATGGCATGTCTCACAGCGAGCTTATCATTTACTTATTGGTCCCTATCAACCTGATACCTCATGAACGAAGAAAATCGGTATTATAATAAAGAATTTATTTGCCACTGATGTTTTAAGCATGAGGCTCCATCTTCGACCTCAGACTTCAGATGAAGAACATAGGCGCCCTCTTAAATCCTCTTAAATGAACAAGTCTGAAACTCAGTTGAAGCTCGATAACCACTAATCCTGCTTCATAAAACAGGTCCCAGGTCAAACAATGAAACATCTGCTGTGTTTTTCTTATACTTTCTTTGAAGCAGATATAACACGTGTGTGGTTTAAATGGGAATAACACAGTTTTCTCTGCAGGTGATAGCATCAACCAGCTGTAAAACCTCCACCTGGAACTCTGCTGCGTCCTGACAGGACCTCTGTCAGCCAGAGGAACACTGTGTTAGAGAAAGAATCCTCTAGATGTTTATTCTCTTTCTCCTTTTAAACGTTTCTAGCTTTTGATGAGTTTCAATGAGTGAATCCAACTTTTTGTGTAATTTTTAGGAAAACTTTTTAACTTTTTTGCTTTTCATTTTTGTTCTACTTCCTGCTATCGGCTTGTCCTCTCAGTAGTCAAAGCTTCTCTCTCTCAACACTGGAAACTTTATTATAACCAACTGAATTCAAGAAAAGCAGACAACACTCTGTAACAGCTCTGTTTTTAATAGATTTGACAAAATCCATATTATTCATACCTGAAAGTGACGCATTAGACCTACAGGGTACCAAGAACACAGTATGGTCCGAGTAGTGTGTGTGTGTGTGTATGAAACAGGAACTACTTTCTAGAAATGAAAAAGTACAGTCACATGAGTGCTAAGTGAGTAATTCTGTGTTCTGCTGTAGCAGTAATAAAAAAAAGGTAGATCGATACATCACTACCATACAATTTAAAATGTAACTGACAATAAAATTTCTAAAATGACAAAAATAAGTAAAAATTGTACTTGTTTTCATACAATACTGTTTCATTTCAATAGTAAGATCATGTGTTTATGATTCAGGCATCCTCTACAGTATATTTAGATTCCTTTCTTTTCAACATATATAACAGTAATGTATATACCATCTACTATCAACAGACATGATTTAACAGCCTTGCCAGTGTTGAATAGTTTGGTTTGAACATGTTAAAAAGGCAAGGGGGACAGAATATATTAAGGTCTTCTACTTCATGTTCTAGAAGTAAACATGTCACTACCTCAGGCACCACAATCATAAATTATCATTACTGTACCGACACATGAAACACAACAAAGGTTCCACATGCTCCATAAATCACAGCGTCAGGTCTGTCCTCTGCTTCGACTCAGCAGAAAACAGCATCCGGGATCCGTCCCATCACAAACCGATACACCACGTGACCCCTGGTGGTGCCGGGCGGCCTCCGTCGGTCACAGTCTGTTAAAGCTGAAGATTCAAGGCTTCTCTGATCCGTCCTCGTGCACACAGGCCTCCGCTCACAGTGGGGATTCAAAACAGGAAGTGACATTTTGCAGAGTTGGGTCAGAGTTATTCTCTGATGGTATTTAATAATGCTGCAGCAAATTAAAGTCGATCATTTTTTGTTTTTAAGTTAAAAAAAAAGGAAATTACTTAAATAATGTACTGTAGAATTTGCAAATAATACAGTCGGCAGTCTTTTGCACAATAAAAAAGTAGGCAAAGTATGTTACGCGTTAACTGCAAAAATGAGAGAAAAAAATATCAGGAATATTTGTCTCAGTTTATGGTTCTTTTCCACAATCCACGTTCCAGCTGGTTTAGACGCAGGAACAAGAGATATCAGACTTTAAGTCTTTGGTTTGGGTCAAGAGAACAACATACCACATCCTTCAAACCACCAGTTTGCAGCAGACTGAAGTTGATAACATGACAGATTCATCAGGGTTATTTAACTGTTTTTTTTCAGGCTGATCAGGACTCCTCCTGGCTGGTAAGTGATTATGATAACCTAAACTGGGGAAATGCTCATTTAAAAACACATTTTGTGTCTTCAGGGCTTTAAATGAATGCTGATCCCCAATGTGTTCAGCTCCCTATGATATCTCAGCCTGTAATAATGCTACAGGGAGACGTTCCCATTATAAAGAAGTTAACCTCATGCGTATCTGTCCACACGGCATTGCAGCTCAGAAATGCATTTTGATGCATTCAAATGGTTGTATCCTTCCAGTGAGGCTGTGCTGGACTCAGAGACATCAGTAACGACACGTAGTCAAGGCACAGTTCTGAAATGCATTAGTCCGTATTGGTGACCGTGTGCGGTCCTGTGTGAGCGTGGTCTCCGTAGCGCCCTCTAGGGGTTGTTGCTTTAGGCTGGCAGTGATAATGGCAGCATCCCGGCTGTATGGTCGCATCGAGTTGGTGAAAGGCTACTTGGAAAACAGTCAAGCTTCTAGTGTGTTTGTGTGCACACGCAGTTTGCACCTGGAGGTGGTGACATGATGGCGTCATACAGACACAATGGGATATTCCTGTTCAACATATTGAGAAGGACACCAAGAATGTGGCAGCTATGGTTTAACCAATATGCAGTTGTTGGTGTTTTTGGGGAGTCGACCTCGGCTGATCCTCCAGCTCATGATTAATCACTTCTTTTTTTTTAAACAAAATTATTTCAATTATTTCAAGTTTTAGAACAATGGAAAATCTAGAGAATATTCCAGTTCCAATTGAGGCATGTCTCACCGTAGTTTCACAACACGCTCATTTTCTTCCTTCAGAATAAGATATTAATAGGCCTTGTGTGTGAGTGTAGGCTAAATATTGGGCTTTTGCAAACAGGCAATTAGCTTTAGCTCAGAACAAAAAAGGAAAAGTTGGAAAAACAGTCTGTCTCTGTCCAAATATTCCAATATTTCCAAATAAGGCTAATTGGTGCCAGACTTTATCTTTCGCTAAGCTCATCATCTTGTGCCTCTAGAAAGCAAATGAGCGCACCATTTATCCTTTAATGCCACAATCCACACAGACTTCTGTCAAACTCCATATTGGAAAAACCAGAGCATGAACTCCTGAGCTGTAGTGGGTCCAAGTCTAACAAAATGGCTCCAATTACTTTGTTGTATGTGAAATAAAATAAATTGGGTGAATCTCCGGATACCTTCATTATAGCTGAACTTGATATCATCTCAATCCATAGGAGCAGCAGTGGGGTGAAGTGACCACTGTGCACATGGAGGAAGCAGTGCTTTACTGTGTCGCTGGACTCGTAGATCATCTCCAGCTGACTAACTGATTTCTTTCATAATTTATAGATTTGTACAACATTTTGAATACAACTCTTTCAAATATATTTTTTAGAACGCTTCCACCCCATGACGATTCTTTCAAACTCTTTTCTGTCTAAACTCAGCATAGTCGTGATGGAACAAACAAAACATTGGCATTATGTCATTTGGCAATTTTCTCAAAAAAAGTAGAAGAGTAAAACGAAACAAATAATACAAAACGTTCAAGAAACGGTAACTACAAGATCTCCATTTGGCAATATAGAAAGGCTTTTGAAACGTCTCTGACAGGTATACATTTTGGTTTATATACAATAGTGTGTGTGTGTGTGTCCTTCAAGGGCTCCCTTTTTAAATCCAAACAGAACGACATAGAAAATGTTGAGGTGAACATCTATATGGTAAAATCAAACTGTGAGAATAAAAATGAGTAACAAACGAGGCGCTGTGTCTGCTGTGGACTTGGAACAGGGAGGTCCTGGAGAGTCTGTCCCTGCCGATACTGTTTGCTCATCACCTGTACTCTGACCACCGTGCCACGCGTCCCTTAGTTCATGAACTGTGTGTATCCCTCGGCTCCTGTGACGATGACGTCCATCCAGATCCTCATGGCCTCTGCTGAGGGGGCCACCATGTAGTAGAGCCGGTCGTGGGTCTTCACGCAGAAGGTCAGCGAGGTGTTGGGGCTCTGAAGGAGGAGAGAAAGACAGACAAGATGAGAACACTGCTGAACACTACTTTACTATTCAGACCCCTTAGTTGTTTCTTTATTGTGTAGTGGAGGTAATTTTCTAAGGACATAAATTAGGGGAAAATTCGGGTATTTGTACTTTTAATATTGGTCCAGTTGATCGGTTCCGTTGGCCGCCATGAAAGGCTGGCAGCGGCAAAAAATTTGATCATATGGGGCAACTGCAACAGTTTACTAAAGGTCCATTAAATGTGCTTGTTTTCGGCAATACATGGCTCAAAAACCCAGAATATCAAAGGACATTTCGTGAACTGTCATAGCTTCTCCATCAGGTACATTGTATTATTTACACACCAACATTTACAAACATAGGATCCAGGTTGAAAAATATTGGAATTAATTCCCCTTCACATTTTGCCCATCAGCCTACACTCACTAAACCATTTATAGCAATCTGAAATTTTTTTTAGAATAATTGTAGGGACAAAAAGAGCTGTATGTTTTCTGGTAAATATATTTTTTTAATGTATAAAAAAAGTGTTTCCTCTATTAAGCTTTTATGTTTGGTGTTTTGTGCATCAGACTTTCATATTTTTTGTCTTTGTAATATGACACTGCAGGTGACAAGTAAAATCAAAGATCCAGAGCGGAACACACAAACACACACACACACACACACACAAAAATGTCAAGATGTGTCAGACTGTCCAGAAGTATTTCCCTACATGAGTCTATTTTTTATACAAAAATGAATTGTTCTTAAAAACTAAGTGGGGATATTTTCCTCTGTTACAGTAAAAGAATATGAATAAGAAAGCTGCCGTTTTTGAAACCACTCCACTGGGTCACATTGGGATCACTGACAGACAGAGGGATCAATCAGGATTAGCAACTCAAGTCACAAACACACAGATGATTCAAACCAGTGCACTTTCTGCTCATTTCTTTTTTCTTTTGTTTCCTGGTCACCATGCGTCGTCGCCTCCCTCACTCTAATGACCACAAATGGTTTGTACACACAGGGTTCAGGGGGGTTGCACCATAGACTGTCTATCAAGAGTGTAACACGGCAAAACGGAGAGCGCAGATACATACACTGGTCATATTCAAGTTGAAAAATCCCCTCTGTGTCAACGGCCAACCAAAGCAACAGCACAAACAGAGAGAAAAGAAGAAAAACCACAGGAGCAAAAAAAACATGTTGAATGAAAATAATAAGAGAAAACTGAAATAAAGGAGAAAACTGTCATTTTTTTCTTATGTGATGTAAATCCTACCTTGGTGGCACTGCGGAGGTGATCGTAGTAGACCTCTTCTATCGCCTGGAAGTAGATCACACCCTTCAGTTTGGTCTCGTGTTTATCTGTGGGGAAGGAAAAAAACAGAGGTTTGGACAAAAATCTATTGAAAACACCAACAGACGTGTCTTGGCGGGAGAAGACAGAGCGAATCACTTCTGAGTCACCTGCAACAGCGACAGTGAGAACACATGATGCTGTCATTTAAAACAACAAACAGAAATCATACTTTGATCATGACCAATCTACGGTTCATGATGATGGATGGAAAAAGACAAGCACAGCACTTTTGGCTGTTTTTAAACCAACGGTGCTCTCATTGTGTTTTCAGACTTGACTGCATTCTTACGCTACTCTGGTACATCATTGCAGTTTGTTTCATCAGCCACTGCAGAACTGCAGTAAGGAACCGTTAGGGAACTCAACACCCCTCTCTACCTCCAGGCACAAACACTCCACAAGCCAACTTAAGAGTAGTAGGTAGAAATGCAGCGCTTCATTTCGAGGAATAGCATTTTCCTCTTAACACGCAGCTATTATCTGCTAATGACCTCTTTAGCATTCAAATAACCCTGCATTTGCATCTCATTTGAATTCCACTGCATCCAAATCACAAAGAAATTTGCTTGTTACTGTGATTAACGGGGAATTAGCCGCCCTCATGACAAATTCTCGTCACTCCTCGCTAACTCAACTGTTCAAGGTCAAGAGACAAGGGTAAGCGGTGCATCTCAATCAGCGTCCTCAGAGAGCGCTGCACTGTGCGCATGTTAACTACTGCCAGAGCAATCTCAGAACACCTCCGCGCCCTGGCTCACTTTCAACAAGGTAACGATTTAAGAAGCTTTAAGCGGAACCTTCTGAGGACTTCAAAGACCTGACGGCAAACAAGAGTCCCAGAGCTCACAGAGCTGAGATCAGTTACACCAGCGTGCACGCCACATACGACACCTGCTCAGGGAGCAGAGGACGCATGTTCTCAGCGTCACTCCAGCAGATTTCTGCCTCTTTACATGTTAAACCTTAGAACCATCTTCCATCTGTGACCTTTAACATTTCCATATAGATGTTATATCATGTTCTGACTGTGTGTGATGTGGACTGCTGCAACGCAAAATAACCCTTCAACATCAAACCTACGGGAACATATGATTAAAAAAATAATTATGCTATTTAAATTGCCTTGAGGCAATGTACTTGGTTCTATACAATGTAATTTAATTGAATGGATGAGCAGGGACACTTTGCAATCATCATCATTTGTACTGAAAAGAAGTACTTCAGTGCATTTGAGGTACTTGTATATGTACCGGTAAGTAAATTTTTTTCACTTTTTGTTTCACTGCATTACATATTAGAATTTGACATACTACTCCAACAATCGGATGGCCTCAATTATCACATCCACCAACTGGCTGTTACCTCCCGTAACAAACAACCCTTCTACCCTTTGGTCATTTCCTGTATCAATTTTATATTTGAACTGAAACGTCACATCTCTGAACCAGTTTAGTATTCTAAGTTTGCAAAATGTTTTTTTACTCTTCTTTACAATTTAATAATATTGATTCCCCTTATGGTTCTCCTTTCAAAGTTGTTTTTAATGCTTTTATTTTGTTAAATTCTGTTGTAAAATCAAACAATCCAATTATATCATAACCGGTATAATGAGTATTTTTACTGTATTATGAGTATTTTCACCTTTAATAACTGAAGTACATTTTACTTAAAAGACCTTTTCAATTCAGACATTTATCAACTATTGTTATGTTGTAGGATTGTAAGCTAGTAAAGCATCGGAATACTGTCTTTACCTTTAACCATAATAAAATGCAATGAATTACTGGTTATGTTGAACAGCATTATATCCCATTGTATACTGTGTATACTGTATTATATATTATATTACAAGGAGATGCTGTTTTCCCTACACACCTTCTATACCTTTACAGCAGCTGCACGTCTCTAGCCTGATGGTGAATAGAGAGTGAACCCACTTTGACCTGCCATTGGTTTTGCAAGTTTACGTTTTCATATTTTTTTTGGGCCGACAAAACAAATTCCTGACCAGTAAAAAATATTTTTGATAGTGATGCCTTAGTGAACCATATGTCAAAAGGACAAAATCACCAGAGTCACTCACTCAAATTATCTCAAATAATTCTGACTGCTTCAAGAGCCAGATGGTCTGAGGAGGGTGAGACCACTCTGCAGCTGAAACCTCACAGAGCCCTGAAACCAAATTAGAACATGAATCTGGTGTCTTCACTCTTCTCACCAACATAGTAGGAGAGGGTCCTCTTGAGGCGGTCGAAGACGAACCAGCGCTTCTTCCAGGACTTTATCTTGCCCCCCATCTTGACCAGGTAGCCCTTGCACATCTTCTCAGTGAGGATGACGTGGTAGCAGGTGTCCACGCTGTGGCCCGAAGACTCCACGTGAGAGCGCAGGTCGAACTCCTCCTTCCTGATGGGCAGGTAGCGCGTCATGGGACGGGCCTGGGATCAATCAGACAAAAATAAAGGAGAATAAACAACTTGTACAAAAGGGTGGGTGTAGTGTCCTAATGAGATGGGGCAGTATTGGTTCATATTATAGCCAGTACAATCTAATAGGTGGAATATGACAAAGATTGGTTACAAGTGAAATTAAATCCCTTTATTTCCTGCAGAGGTTTAGTGTCCGTCAGGGGTCCCAGAGTTGTTTTGTATTAGTTTTTTCTTAAAATTTGGTATACCCAAAAAATTGGAATTGGAATCATGTTGAATACTTGGATATATCATTGGCACGAGCATGCCATTTACCAGTCTGAAAAATATATATTTACCTACAGGTGCCCACATCTGTGAAGCCCTGTCATGTTCTCTGCAGAGAGCTGAAGTGATTTCACACCTTTCTACCGTGCAGACTGAATTAAGTCTCATTTCACTGACCTGAGAGAAGTTCTTGGCCCTCATCTTGACCTCCTTCTCCACAAGCTGCTGCCGGTGGAAAGTTTCATCCTGCAGCCTTTTCTCTGCATCCTCCCTCCTCCTCCTCTCCTCCTCCAGCATCTGACGGCGAACCAGGCCCTCTCGCTCCTAGAGGAGAGTGCTTCGGTTAAATTAATGTTTTTGATCTTTGAAAGACGTTAGCAGGGCAGAATTTGTCAGCCAGAACTCAGCCTCACATTCATGAATTCATTTTAAACAACAAAAAAAAGACGTCCAGCACATTGCTGTCCACGTTCTGAGCAGCATGCTGGTCCTCAGACATTAACGTCCAACAGTAATAGGAGTTTCACGTGTTAATGAGATTTGTGATAATTAAATAAAGTTCTAAAGCTTTTAAAACATGCATAATATGCCTATAGCCACTTTTCCACTGGTAAAAACCCAGCTAACATCCACTCTGGGGTTCGTCTGCAATGGCAATGGATTCGATCGCCCTTCACTCCAGGGTCAAGTGACTCTGCAGTCATGGAAATGTAAAATCTGATTGAACGTTCATTTAACAACACAGAGAGGTGAGAGAGCGCTCAGTTTTCAGTGTGATTGTGACGTTACACATAAAAAAAAATAAAGAGGCAAACTCCTCTACTCGTAACGTAAAAAGACTTCATCACCTTTTTCAGCAACCCCGTGTTTAAAAAACAATCCATGTTTTGGTTTAAAGGAATGTTCATGATATGGAAAAGCTGTGATGTTTACTTTGTCTCAAACCAAACCAGTCGGACTCTGAGCTGACTCAATTAATACAGAATAACTTGTTAATAGGAGTGTGAAGATGGATGGATGTTCAGCAGAGTAAAGGGAAATGTGAGAGAAAATGATTCAGAGCAGAACATCGATTGGACCATCATTATTGGCCTTTGTACTTCACACTAAACTCCCTCATCACAAAAGCACAAAGAGGTTTGAACCAAGGAGGCCGATAAAAATGAATGAAAGGTCTGAGCTGCTGTCAGGTCATTTATATGGAAAAGAAAACTATTGACAGGAACACTGTAGGAGCTCTCATCAGTCACTGTGAATGGATTCAGGATAACCCCAGTCTGATGCAGCAACACGCAGCCTTGAGGATGTCTTACCCGCGACTCAATAAGTCTGGCTTTCTCCAGGTGCGCCTCCTTCAGCATTTTCTCCATCTCCTCTATCTTCAGGGAGTCCACTCCTCCAACACTGGAAACAAACACAACAACAACAAAAACGTTAATTCATAGATTCACACCTATTCTAACTTTTCAAATGTCATAATCTAATGCAGCAACCAGTACATTGAACAATGTAACAAATAAAAATCCTTCTTATTTCAAAGGGTTAAAACAATATCTTTATCCACAGGGTAATCTTGTCGAGGTAGATATTTGTGAATTTCTTCACAGATAAATTATAGTTTTCAGTTCTTTTGCCAGACAAAAATTATTTACACTCCCACAGAGCAAGAGCAGGGCCGCACTAATGATGATAATTCATGACTTTAATGAATACAGACTTTACTGAAGGAAATTTAACCTTATATGTCCATTAGACCTTTAAATATGAAGCTTTCCATCTAAATCCAGTGTGACCTTGTTCAGTAGTACAACATGGGTCCACTCAAACTTGGCCGAACGCTGTGGATCCGAGGCGGCTGACACTGATTGGACCAGATCTGAGAGAGACGTGTCAGTTTGTTTTCGACCTGTCTGATCCTGCTTTAGTTTCCAGAGAGTTTGCGGCGCCGCACTGGAGGAGAGCTTCAAGCAGGTAAATGTACTTAAAAATTCATGTTATTGTGCTGTGAGGATCTGCGAAAATATGATGAAATATAGACATCTTCAGTCCGTCTCCGCTCGCCAGCACAACAAACGTCTTGTGTATTTTCCTCACTGTAACACAGTAATAACAGCTCCTCTACCTTAGAATCATTGTAAGGATGTAGTTTTTCCTAACAGCTCCAAGTAAGTGTGCACATTATATGATGCAACTTTGTGAATAACACAGACATGAAGCTATTATTTATTTCACAGACGGAAACATTTTAACTTGTGAAAATATCCAAAGTGAAATGGGAGGGTGAAAATAATTCTCTTTTGTTAAACGTACAATGTATGACTTTGTCAGCAGGGGGGCTTTCAATAAAAACAATAAAATATGCACGTTACATGGAAAACGGCAATGAATAATCATGATCCATGACAGTACAACAGCAGAAGGAAATGTTGTTAGCCCCTGAAGTTACAGCAGAGACAAACAAAGCCACAGGTAAAGTGGATATAATTGAATTAAAAGGCGATTAAAAGGAAATGTCCTGTTACCTTGTTCCCAATAAAATTGGGAATATATATACTATATATATATATTATATATATATACATAACATTGCAGGTTGAGTTGTTTTCAGATATTTTAATGAAGCGTTATTACAATTTATATGAAATCATAGCAAATAAGTTACCGATTTAATGCTATGAAACTATGTCTTGGCCAAAACTTGGCTCTTAAACTTTGCGTCTTCTTCCCTCTTTCCTCCATACTGTCTTAACTGTGTGTTCTTCATTACAAAACAAATCCCATCAAATGTATCTCCAAAAAATAAAAGTAGCACTAATCGCTTTTTGAATTGCACTCGTGAGAGCCATAAAGGAGATATGAACAGTGTGTGGTGCTGGGAGCCTGCTGTGGTGAACACGTGTGATACAGAACACAGCTTAGAGTCACAGTCACATGGACAGATGGTCTCCAAATTAACCGATCTGTGGATAAAGACTTTAAGTGGTGCAGAGCATTCTGGAGTGTGACGGCTTGCTGTGTGTGTGTGCGGGTACTTGTAAAGATATCTTTGTGAGGACCACTAAGCCTACAACCTATAGAGTGAGGACATTTTGACCGGCCGTCACTTTCTGACACACTTTTAATGAGCTGTTTCAGGGTAAGGATTAGAATGAGGTTTAGGTCAGGGGCTAGGGAAGACGCTTTAAGTAATAGCAAATGAAACATCTAGTATTTTTTCTGATATTCAGTGTAAATGATTCTGTTAAACAGTCTGAGTAGAACCTCTGAAATCAGTCATATTAATTCTGGTTCATATCATCAGAGGTTGACAATGACTTGACTGATAAGTGATCAATAAAGCCTTGACCTTGGCCATGACTCGTGTGTCTCTTCCTCTATCGTACCTGGACATGTTATCTGGCGAGCAGGCCGAGTTGTTCCCAGTGGATATGCTGGTGTCCATGCTGTCCGAGCTCTCCAGGCTCAGGGTGTCGTAGGGCTGCTCTCCGGCTGACGGGGGGTGGTGGTGCAGGATGGAGTGGTGAACCAGAGGTGGGAGCCCCCCCGAGCTGTGGCTCAGCGTGGGGCTGTAGGTCAAGACGGGGGAGTAGGAGGGCGACGAGGAGGACGCGGACATGAGGTGGGGCTGAGAGCCATGGAGCGCCTCCCACTGGCACTGAGCCTCCACCGCCGCTCGCTGCTTGAGCTCGGCGAGGCGCCGGCGCTGCTCCTCGATCACCTGATGACCTGGAGGGGGGGAGGGAGCAGATCAGTGGATTTTGATCTGATCAGGTTCAATGACTGACCCGAGACCCTGCGGGCAAAACCATCAACACGCCGGCAGAGGCCTGTGTGTTTCCTAAAGAAACCAACAAGTCGCTGTGGAGGAAGTCGTCGCAAGCATATCGAAACTGAAGACGCCCAAAATTAACAACCAGCACCAGCCCACAGACTATGAGACATAAAAGTATGTGCTCCCTCAGAATCACAGGCTTGAAGATAACTGTAAAACTCAAACAAAATCACCACAAAGTTGGGGCAAATCTAAAGCACAAGTTTCTATCTCACTTTCGAACCCATGCTGCTGTGAGCACCTGATACCGGGCAGCTGCATCTGGAAAGAGGCATCAAGGTCGGTGCACTCCAGAGGAGGAGCAGCGCACTGAACACTGAACATGCAAGATTTATTCTCCACGAGCAGGAACGTTCATCGAAGATTGATGGAACGAGAAAGAGCGTTCGATGTTACAGATAAAAGAAAGAAAGATGAAAAGAAATCTTTTGGGGGAGAAGAGTTAATGACACACTAGAGATGGAGGAGGGAGAGGAGAGGATGGGGGGGAGGGAGGTGAAGACAGGGTCTGAAATGAACAGTCACTGAGTATTACGTTTGGGTAAACACCACCTTCGATAGAGAAATCAAACCTGCCAGACTGGTTTTAAACATGGACAAAACTATTATGGTTATTACACAGTCTTTGTTTTTGTATCTGTATTGAAGTTTAATGTATTTAAGTTTTGCTCTGCGCTCTGCTGAATCTGAATGATGAATTTAAACTCTGCAAAGCTGTTTTCAGACACAACCTCCGGAGGATGTCTGTAAAATTGGGTCCAGACTTTTCACATTTTAGTGACGCTGCAGGAGATTCTCCGCTCAGACGCGTTCACAACAACACAGACATCTCCTGAGCCTGAGTGCAGGTGAGGGCTGGTAGAGAAGTCAGAGGCAGGATGTAATTTATTCATTCCTCTGCAGACATAATGTGATTTTTGTTTACAGCACAAAGACACCAACAACTGGCCTCAACAACAAAAGCTCTCTTGACATCTTTGTTGTGTGTGTGTCTTTGACGTTTATGTCACAGATATTCGCTTGCAGTGAATCCTGAGGAGCTTGAGCTCTAGATAATGTCTGAATTCGGATACATTTGGTTCTCACATTCTGCCACTCCTTAGAATGTCAGAAAGCAGCTCAATAGATTTTACCACTTTTTAAGGGATTCAAGGTTGAACACGAGATAATTCATGGCAGAAAAACTGTTAATTTTTACGCATGTGACGTATGAAGAGAAAGCAGAGGAAACAAAGAGAGAAAAGAGATGCCGAGTCCCTCTGAACAAAATGAAGAAAACATGAGAACTCATCGACTCCTGGACACTGTGAGCCAGCTACCTGCTGAGCTTTCCTCTACGGGGTTCTGTCTGGAGGTCTGGGGCTCTGTGGTGCAACAGCACAGGAAGAGACACATTCACAGACAAAGACAGAGACGTAAGGAAAACCCCTGAACTGCAGACGAGTGTGACCAGCTCCCATTTCCAAACGCAGCACCCGTGGGTGGCAGCCAGCTGAGCTTAAGCACCCGACAGCTGCTTTGCATTGATCCATTTAGTCAAACAGCAACACTGTTCTCTAATGTCGCTCACATACATACAAAGAGCTCAATGAAAGAGGGCATGGCAACACTTCACAATAACCACTAACAAGTTAATGAGAATTTGAGTGTGCACTGCTGTAGGCAACAACTGCAGCTGAATATCTGACTGATGTTTTCCTCTGTTCTCAGACGGATTTATCATTCATGTCTGCTCCTCAGTCAACAGATGCTGCTGTCATTTGTTTTCTCTGTCCTCTTTTCTGTGTCAAACATTTAAAGCTGCAGTGTAAGTCAACCGATCTCTCAGGAAAAGTGAACAACTTTAACCTTTGTTTAACCTTCGTCACAACCTTTTGTGCTTCTGACCCCTTAATAACATCTATTGCACATGCATACTTCAAATACTGGTACCAACTGAGTACAAACGGAATAGGGTATTTTTATGTTTTATTACAGGCCTGAAGAAAGAGAAGAAAAAAAACGAATTGATTAAATACCAACAAAAAAAACCTGTGCTGCAAATGGTTTCTTTTATCCGCGCTTTACCATCCTGTTGTCTTACGACACCTCACATTTATCTTGCAATCCCTTGAAGGGGGTTGGTTCCCGAGATGACGGAGTTGACAGAGAAAAGCACATATTTATTTCATCTATTAATAACTGTGTCATTATATGGCATTGACTGATTTATCATGGATAAATAAACCATGATTTCATTGCTTGTAACAAATCTGATGCCTGTGTTATGTTCAGATAGATATATGGTCCTGATTATTGAATTATTATGATACAACCTGCTTCATGAATTTTTCATTGCTAAGACATGTTGATGTTTGTTGAGTGAAACTCAGGTGCAGGGCAGGTCACTCACCTTTCTGCTGCAGAGCGAGCTGTCTCTTGGTCTCTATGTCCTGCAGCGTCGCAGCCAGGTTCCTGGGCAGACTGCCGGTGCTGTTGGCCACCAGCAGGGGGCTCTGCTGGGTCAGAGGGAGAGGACAAGAATATCAGAATGTAATGTCAAACCCGGGTTTACAAGTTGTGTTTAAATATTCATCTAGACTGCAGAAGTGAGCTCGACATTCCCAGAGAAGGTTTGAGATTGAAGTGTACCCTGGAGCTGGTGTTGCGTCCCAGCGTCGCTGCTCCGTGTTGCAGGGGGGATGAGGAGCCAGACTTGGGCTGATGGAGAGAAAGGCCTGGATCACTGTCCAGCTTGGAGCGGAACACCTGAGGGAGAACCCACACAGGAGGAAGACTTCAACATTAGGACTCACCGCCTATAGGGGCTAAAACCAACCAATGTTACGGCAGGTTGGCGTGTTAGAACCTGGGTTGTAAATACAACTGAAATCCACCTTGGATGAGTTGTGAGAACCTGATGGGAACGTGTGTGGTTGAAAGCATGATAAGCCTGATGCTGAGAGGCCTGATCACTGATGTAGTCAGAGTAAATAGAGTGCTGGCATCCCTACATCAACAGTTTATACCAGTGTTTATTCCATGCCTGCATGGAGAAACTTCACTGACAGCACACAAATGTGAGTTTACACACACGCAGACACACAACACACACTTGATAGAGCAACACCGCCCCATTTTCCACTTAATAAAGCCACTTAAAGCTAATGCTGCCTTAATGTACAACTGTGCGGACTCGTTCAAAGTCAAGACGTGATTGAAGCAGTGATTGAAGTGTCTTGTGGACTCGAGCGACAGACAGCTCTCAGTTTTATTCCAACCTTAAGCACATAAATGGCTTCATGTTTTACACCAAAGGAAACAGTGAAAATAAGAGAGAGGCTCACAGCACACATCTGTGGCCTGCAGCGTCTCTTCAAAGTGTGACACACCGAGCTGTTGTGGTGTCTGGTGCTTTCAAGAGGCTTCAAGGGGGAAGACTGTCACTGCAAACTTTTTATTTCTGATGTGAAGGCAGCATGATGACACAGCTGTCATGAAAAAGCTTGATTTTCTTCTTCTCTGAGTGTGCGACTGCAGCAGCAGATTGAAAGTTGGCAGAGGATCACATGGGGTGGGCATTATGGTTTTGGATGTTTACGGTATAATATTACGGTATCATATCAAGATATTATTTTCAAGTTTTGGGAGAAGAAGCCTGTTCTCTCTAATGATACCTTTCCATAATTTACTAGTCCTGGCAATTATGGTGTTCCAGTGGTAAACGATGTGTGAGGTTACACTGTTGTGGTTTTGGGATGTTCTCCATTGGAGCTGGTTGTCCAAACACTAGTTTTTGCCCGGGTCCCCTCCTCATATTCACGGATTCTGTTACATTGATCTATCTACTTGATTTTTTAATTTATAATTACATTTACTACTCAGGCTCAAGTCGGGTTTGGAAAAAAACTAGATAGCCTTCCCTTAGGGTTAGGCTCGGTTAGTTTTCTTTCTGGTTTGGACAGGCACCAGAGTATTCCCCCTTAGTCTGCATTCGACACTCCACTCATCTCTCTAAGCTTAGGAGCTATAATACATCAGTTTGGCTGCTCCATGTTCTTACTATGCACATTGTAAGAGACAGCGGCTGATAGAGCCCTTATGTTTTACATTTTAATATAATTTAGCTGTTGATTTATCACAGTGTTTACGGTATTGCACAATTCCTATTATGGTGTACTATCACACCGGTGAAGATACCACACCGCTGGAAACACACAAACAGCAAAAGGGTGAGTGGGGAAAAAAGGAGCAGAAGGAGGAAAGGAGGCCCTCTACCTGCAGCACAGGCCTGCGACCTGAGAGAGACTTGGATGGCAGAGGGGGAGAACATAGCTGGCTGGAGTCAGTCATCCGCTCCTGGTACCACTGCTCTAAATCTAGCTTGGGCGGGTGATGCCTGCTGCCCTCAGACTGGTACTGCAGAGCACACAGAGGAGCGGCACAGCAGGAGAGGAGAGAAGAGAGTGAAAAAAGAAGACAAGAAAAAGATTAGAAAGCATTCAAAGCCAGTAGGAAGGAAGAGGGTTGAAACATTTGCTTTATACACTCTCAAAAGCTGTAATGAAGGTTTTCTATGCTTTGGAAATTAAATATCTGCAACACTTTATTGTTGTGCGCTGCTTTATCCTTTATACCCTGCAGCTGCTCAATCTCGTCTTAACATGTATTTTACTTCTTCTGCATTGACCCAGTTTCTCACAAGAACATTCAACTTTTCCTCTAATTTTCACTTCACTTCAGCTTTCCTTGGACCATAATACCCACAGTATCTCTGGAGCTTAGGATTTACGTGAGGAATAACATGAGAATTTGTTTGGTCATTTTGCAGCTGTTATTGCTGAGGTTTTTACTTTTGTCTGTTCCATCTCAATAGTTCTGCTGCGCTTTTTTAAGGGCTGACTGAGAAATGCTGCACACACATCTGCTGCTCACATGATTAGCATTAGCAGATAATCACCATGTAGAACTGTCCTTATTTGTTTTGCTTCACTGCACCACAGTCTTCTCCTCGTGGAAATGATGTGATAACGGTGACTTATTCGAGTTCAACTCCGCGGCGTCTATCTAATTTGAGGCAACAGAGCCGGTGACTGGGGGGAACTGCAACACAGGTGATATCTAATGTGACGGATTACATAAGTAAAACGATGAGAATGACTGTGAGCGGCTTGCAGCAGATCTTTGAAAAACAATGGGCGTCTGTGACTTCAGGCAAAGCTGTACTACAACAGACAGCAACAGCTCCAGACTGACAAATTCAGCAGCATCGCAGGGTTTAGCGTCTTCATGGGCTTCAGTGTTTTCCTGTAGAGCTTAAAGCAATAAACACTGACTAAATCTTTAAGTAAGTCAAAATAGATTTCCTTTTTGTGCATGAGGCTGCGAAGAGGAGATGCACGGCAGAGCAATGCACCGCTATACAAAGGATGGAGGCAATTAGGAGACAAAAAGGGGGAGGGCTGTCTCATTTAAGTGAAAAATAAACTAAACTTAAAGCAGACAGTTTGCATACTAAGTGCAGTCGATGTTTGATGAACGCTTTTCTCCCAGAATGCAGTGGGAAAAAGGAGAGAATGAACTGCTGACGCCTGCAAAACTTTGAATTCATTGGTGTGAGCGGTGAAGCTGCTCTAGAAAGAGCAGGGGAAATGAAAAATAAGTATAATTTTTAATTCATGCGCAAAAGTCACAGTTGAATTGATCTGCATTTTAAAATAATTGTATAGTATGGATTAGGACAACACTGATCTTGTCTTTTGATTTGTCTGGGAACCATTTCATGAGGTTAAACAACACGGGCTCTTTCACAGTAGACATGTTCTCATATCAAAGCATGAAAAAAAAATATTATTAATAACATTTTTGAAGGGTGCATTCCATTTATAGCTGTGTCTCAATTCAGGAGGCTGCATTTGAAGACCAATTGCATCACAGAGACGCGTCTAAGCCAATTTCAGAGCCTCTTTTGACGGATCCTTCCCTGTCCCATCGATCCTATGATTCATTGCAATTCAGGGATGACATGCAGCCGGGAAACGACCAGACGCCCAATTCTTCAGTGTCATACTTCAACACAACCGGACAGCAGATGGAACATGTTAAAAAACAAGGAGTATTAAAACTTTCTTGTTGTGTCCAGCTGCAGCTCTTTTGAGAAACAACTTGTGTGAACCAGGTTCTGCACTTCCTGTCCCACTGGGAAAGTTTCCTCAGGCACTTGATGGAACAGACAGGCTATGATTGAATATAAGTGGTCGACTGCATGTTTTTCCTGTTGTGATAAGTCCAAATATCTGCTGTTAAATAAACTCCACAACTGCACAACTACTTCAAGCCCAGTGACAACTGCTCATCATTATCAGCCTTTTAAGGAGACATGAGTTTGTTTTATCAACTACTGCCTTACACCCTCAAACAAGTGCGAGCACAAAGATGGTCAGTGGGAGAAGAAAAGGGAAAAGCAGCACACACCTCCACAGAGAGAGACAGGGAGGAGCCATGAGGAGAGGGGAGGCAGGAGAAGGCGGGGTCTACCCCTCCAGACTGCAGGGGCTGGCGAAGCGGGGAGGTAGGGGACGACTCCACCTTTGGCATCCCATACATCTGACTTAACTGGCCCACCGTCACATACTCCTTTCAACACACACACACACACACACAGAGGTGGAGAGGGAGGAGGAGCAGGGAAAGGGAGAGAGAAAAGAAGAAGAAGAAAGACACGTCAGCAGGAGAAGCAGCAGGTGGGAAACATTTCGAGCAGTGACCTACTGCATCATGAAGGTGTGAGGGAGGCAGGGACGTGAAACAGAACACACACTGGATTAAAACAAACAGCAAAGGGCAACACAATACACACAATCTGCATTAGTGTCAGACGAGTATATGCAACCATCACTGGCTTCATCACATCATTCACCACCAACATCCTGGGATTAGTATGATTTTGTATTTATACTCTTTCTTTCTTTCATTTCAATTTATTTAAATGTGAAATTAACGGACTTTTTATTATTTTATTGTCATAGGTAACTAGTAAATCAGCTGGTCGAATGGTTTTGGTCTATTATGTTTAGTTAAGTTTAAAAAAAACAGAAATCCATTTAATATGATTTTTTTCTTTTGCTATAAAGGAGACAATGCATAAATTATACTAGAATAAAATATAATATATATATACATATGGGATGTCCTTGTGGTTGATTACAACACAACTCACTCTACCCTCATTTCCATCATCTTTATTAAATACCTTACTTTGTTTGCCAAAAACAGCTGATATACTGACACTGGTATTCATCATCTTAGATACTGTCTTTTCTCCTGAATGTTGTAAATATTGTAACGATGTTGATGTGCTCTCTTGGTTGAAATCGATTGCATCTAATCTATATGTCCTGAGAAAGGAATCCCTCCCTTGTGATAACCCGAGGTTTCTGCTGTTTTCTTCTCCTATTAGGTAAACTGTAATTTGTGAATATGATGAAAAGTTGCAGTTATAAATAAAAAAACTCTGATTGCTGCTATGATCCAGTCACACAAACCTCAGTGTCTGTAAATGAACACTGCCTCACAGCTACAGAGGGTTAGTACAAACAAGGCCAACAGTCGAGTCAGGCTGATACACAGCAAGCCAGCAGAGGGAGCAGCGTGACATGAAAACGCAGGGATGGGAAGACAGAGTGAGTTAGAGGCAGAAAGCAAGTCAGGGAGGAGACAGACAGGAAGTGATGGTACCTCGCAGGGGCCAGCTAATGTAGCATCTATGGAAGACACTTGGCTTTGTGAGGCGGACCTGCTGCTGCCATGGCGGCTGCCACCGCTGTACATCTTATAAACGTCTGACAGCTTCATATACTCCTGAGGCACCAGCCATCAACAGTCAGACAAGATGAGAAGCCATGAGGAAAATGCAAATATGAAAATGGAAACACAGATATAAACGCACACACGCAGACACACAAATGAAGGCCTCCCACAATGTCTTGAACCTTTTGGTTTAGAGATTATTTGAGCCAACGACCAGGCCCGTTTGTTATATGGTTGTTGTTATATTAAATGAAACGTGCGGAGTGTGAGTGACATGAGAGAGAGGATGTAATATTACTATTTGTGAACAGGTACATTTCCATTGTATTTCTGCATATTTGAGTTGACTTGAATTTCATCAGCAGCCTGTTGTATATATGTACGCGTGTGTGTGTTTGTGTGTGTGTGTGTGTGTATGTGTGTGTGTGTGTGTGTGTGTGTGTGTGTGTGTGTGTGTGTGTGTGTGTGTGTGTGTGTGTGTGTGTGTGTGTGTGTGTGTGTGTGTGTGTGTGTGTGTGTGTGTGTGTGTGTGTGTGTGTGTGTGTGTGTGTGTGAAAAGAGACAGGAACACACTAAGCAGCGAACACAGAGCATCTTTAGCGTCAAACATGGTGGACACACAATCAGGTCACAAGCAGGCACTGTTGGTTTCCACAACAGCCAATGATGTAGTGGCCGATAAGAAAAATCTAAAATGGTCACCTCTGGCTGATCATAATGCAAATAAACAACTGTGAGAGGAGAGTGTTGATTCTTCTTAGCATAATATGTGAGCAGAGGAGAATGTAGGGGAGTTAATCCACTACCTCCCTGGACAAAACCCAATTTCAGCCTAAAGCTGCAGTATTTGCTCCTCTTAACTATCATTAATGATGTTCTATTGAAAAACCAATCAGCCTGAGCCGACATAGAGAAGCACAATACATCACAGACGTAATTATAGCCACAGTGCGAGTACGACAC
The DNA here is from genome assembly GCA_038501795.1 of Pseudopleuronectes americanus. Lineage (NCBI taxonomy): Eukaryota > Metazoa > Chordata > Actinopteri > Pleuronectiformes > Pleuronectidae > Pseudopleuronectes > Pseudopleuronectes americanus. Next base: position 18,793,305 of record CM076719.1, read on the forward strand.
CCACAGTGCAATGAATGACCTTTGGGGTGAGTTGCATTAAAAGGGAGTGGGAGTAGTGGGCTTCATGCAGGGGATCATTAGTCTGATTACCTCCGTTGGGCTGCTGGGGTACAACGGACAGGGAGGGGAGGGATGTAAGTATGGAGGAGAGGCTTGACAGAGGGAATGCTGGGAGGAGTGGACATCCTCCGACAACAGGTCAGCCTCGCTGATTTGGAGCATTTCCTGTTTCAACAGTCAGGGAATAAGTGTTCAATGCCTGGGACACTAGAAACAAATTAATGTACGGCTCAGGCGTTCTGTCTCTTGCCTTCCCTCAGGCAGCCTTCCCCAGTGACAACAGGTTAACAAGTTATACACTTAAGTGAATGGAAGTAGTTACCAATAAGAATTAGTTCACTCTACGCAATATTAATTAAGAGCTCATCATGAAAAGGCATTTAAATCACAACATAAATTTGCGGATTAGACTGATTTCACCACATGTAGCATCCAAGGGATTACCCATGAGTCTGCACTGCAACCAATCACAGCCAGTTAGAGAGGTGAACGTGGTGAAGGATCAGCTGTGAGTCATCAAAGCTCTGTGTTGTTTTCAGGCCTGGAGCACTGAGTGTGAATGAGTGTTTGTGTTCACCGGATACACACTGAGCCTCAGCCCTTCTCTCACCTCTCTCATCGCAGTGGAGGACTTGGGGAAGCTCTTTCCTCCAGTCAGGTTGTGGTATCTCTTCTCCAGCGCTGACAGTCTCTCCTTCTCCTGGAACGTAAAGATACAGATTCATCACATTATTGTCTCATCAATACATTTACTCACTCAACTCCATCATTGTTGTTATCGTCAAGCCATATGATGGATCATGGTGGCAGTTAATCGTAGATTATGATTACAACTTGATTGCTAAGATGTACAATATGCCCACATATACAAATATTGCTGTCAATACCGCTAAGAATACACTTCTCCATTTATGTTAGAAATTGTGTTTTTCATGAATGCTAGTGATTTTACTATTGCACTTTTGTCCGTCCTGGGGGAGGGATCCCTCACTTGTTACTCTCTGAGGTTGCTGTGTTTTTTGTCCTCTGTTGAAATATTTTTCTTCTGTGGTTTTTTCTTACTCTAAAGGGAAGAGGATGTTGCACCTTTATAAAACCTATGAGGCAAAATGTGATTTGTGTATATCGGCTATACAGGCAAACTTTGATTGATTGATAACCAGCCAGAAAAATCAGTTTTCTTGTAAACTCCTTAAATACAAAATATACAATCTCTATACTTTCAAATATCCTGTTTTTAGTGGAACATTATTTAATGCACTGACAGATGAGTTTGTACCTTTTGGAGCATTTGTAGTGCGAGGCCTCTGTCTTTAACCAAACGCTCACACTCCTGAGATGCCTGTAGGCTGAGCTGGTTGGCCTGGTTCTCTAAAGCAGACACCTTCTCCTGTGCAGAGGACAACACAAAAACAATTAGACTTTCAATGCAAGCAGCAAACCAACTACTGCACAACTCTGTAAAAATAGGGTCAGACTAAGAGGATACTGCATAGCTGATATTATTTGCCACAGGCAGCTTCATCTCTAACATAAAAAAATTATTGTTAAGAGCATAATCTTGATCTCCTGGTGTTCCTGTTCCTCCACAGACGATCAGGCGTTTCCTCACCTTCCTCTTGGCCACGCTCCTGTGGTACTCCGCTCTCTCCTGGAGCAGCTGCTGGCTGATGGTTTCTCTCTCCTCCTCCAGGCTGCTCTCTCGCTCCAGCTGCTGAAACTCCAGGTCCTCAAACTTTTTGGTTCCTGCTTCAAGCCCCTCTCCATCCTGATGGAGGCGCGTGCACATAGTGAGTGGTTACATCATATACAGAAAAACGCACTGTTTACATTGCTCATTTTAAAGCCATCCTCTATCACCGGACTAGCGTAACTGCTGACAGCAAAGCGAAAACATATTTGACACTTATGCATGAAATAGTTTTAAAATAGTTTTCCCAGCATGGCTGAAGCTCGTGCTCAGTCAAGCAGGCAGCCGTGAAACACATGCTTCTACTGCAGCACAGCTACTGGTGTCTCGTCATTAGATTTACTGGAGAATATGGGGAGTGGGGTGGGAGATGGAAGATTTATGGTTCAAATCTGATTTGATTCGTCCCATTATCATTTCCAATTTGCTCTCTTTGCTAGTATGAGGAATAAACACTAACGATGTAGGCAAATAAAGTGAAACTCTAAAACCAATACATGAATGATGAACAATAAATCGTAATTGCTGTGCAAATGCAGCAATTTCTGCAATTTAAAAACAATAAGTAAATACATAGTTTACTTAGAGTCCTTCTTTTGTTGCTACAACACCTTTAGCTGCAGACAAGTTTAAGTGCCATGTCTCTCGTGTCAGTGGCAGCCAGATGAGTGTTTGAGTCTGAAGGCTCTCGAGTCGGTGTATAGCTCCTGTGACCCAACAGCCTGCAATGTCTAGTCACTGACATGCATGTGTGTGATGAAAGTGACTTCTTCTTACAAAAGATCAAAACACAAGAACTGAGGACTCGGATGTCAAACAGCTAGACACCTTGGGAGCAACTTCTGTTTTTTGTTTTTGACTTTATCTCCTTTACACCACTGACTGAAATGTGTTTCTGCTCTTCTGACTGAGCCTGAAATTCCCACTTGCCCGTCGTAACATCCTGATCTCAGACTTTATTTCGACTGGCTGCTCTACTCTCTGAGTGGGATCCAAACAAATGACTACCGGTACTTCATTTAAAAAAAGCCTCTTACTTTACATAAGATCTTGTTCTGTTTGGTAAAATTGAATCTTTTCACCATCTTTACCATCCTGATAGGTAAAGAAAGCTAAATTCACATTGACCCTAAATCAAACAACAGTAAGAGAAGTCAAAGGATGAGATTAAGCACAGACACACAATTGGTCTAGTCAGGGTGTATGTTAATTGATTAGTGAGGAGTTATACATATTATGTGAGTCATGAGAATTCACAAAGGAGATGCACATCAGATCCGGGCATGCAGCGCAGTGAGGAGGGGTTCATATTACATGGAGCACGTTTAACCAAAATGCATCACTAGCAGCTGAAGTGACCGGGGGCCATTTGTGTGCTCCTGTGTGAACCCAGGGCTCCAGTAGCACGTAGGTGCGGCGAGGCTGTGGGCGAATTCCTGCAGCGGGGCACTGAGAGGGCGGCCTATGAATACGCAGAGAGCGTGTGCATGTAAACTGTGTGCTGCTGATGAAGGGTTAAAGGTCAGGCCAGTAGCACTGTGTGTGTTGGCACCTGTATGTGCCGAGTGGTGACACATGCACTGCCTACAAAGGCAGAGAGAAGTAGGGTAGTAACTCAAATAGATTTAAATGTTTCTTTTATATAAGTTTTCTGTTTGATAGTTTGCTGTATGGTTTCCCAAAAACAACATAATACAACTTTTTTTTAAATATCAGTTAACGGTAGTTAAACAACATTAACTCACATAATAACAAATTGACTGAGATTGTAAGCTAGCTAGAAGTTAGTTACGCCTAGCAGGAGTTTAGCCAAGTTTCATCATTACAGGATTTAGTTAAGAGCATCATTTGGTTATGTTAAATAACAAACTGAACATCCAATATGTCAGTTTATCAAAGTTAATACTTTTGACAGCATGGGAAAAATCTGTCAATTCATTTTTCTCTTAATTTTAGCTGGCTGTTTGGTTTTTACTCTAAAAATATAAACTCAGAGAAATAACACAGTTTTATGACATTGATTGCTAGTTAGAATGATTACACAGAAACGGATTTCCATGAAACTCTTGCTCCATGTTATAAATCAGGGAACAGTCCATTACATTTTGGAGCTGAATTGGTTTCACATGGGAGAAACAGGATTTTTTGTCATGATCATTTTTGTTGATTTCTCAGACAATAAATCTTGGATCTTGGTGAAAAAATCATGTATATGTGAAGGTTGGAGCAGATCCAAATAAAAGTGTAATTTTAGTTTTAAGAAGTAAAACTGATGTAGAGAAGTCAAATGCAGATATTAACTCACTTCTGACCGAACATGTAACTACTGTTTTGAATGTGTATTGTCCAGGGCATGTACCGCCTACACACTGTACTAACTTTACAACACGCTTTGTCAAAACACCAGTTGTTATAAGTTTTTAATTTACAGTTGGGTGTTTAAAATAGTTCACTCTTTTTTTAAAAGACGGTAACTAGGTGTTTGCAGAGTTGGAGGAAACTGGGTTGGTGCTACTATCTATGAAGGCAGGAGGGAGTTGCGTGTGGGATGACAGGCCTGGGTCACGATTAGCAGGTTCATTCGGGGCAGGCTAATGCAACCGAGGCCGGCAGGTGGTGGGGGGGTGGTCTCTAGGTGCTTCTGCTTGACTTGAGGACCCACCCTTTTGAGCTGTTCCTGCAGCTGTTCCCGCAGGGACTCAGGACAGTTATGAAGCTGGTTCTTCAGCTCAGCGTAGCCCTCCTGGAGGCTCTGCAGGGCCCGACGCTCGGCCTCAACATTAGCCCTCTCCTAGAAAGACACAGCACACACCCACGCATAGGATGGATGGGGTGAGGGGAGAGATAGAGAGAGATAGAGAGCCGGAGAGAGACAGAGAGAAAAACACACTTCTCAATATCCACGCCATGCAAACTTAACAAAAAACAAAAAACTGCAAGGTGTTAGCATAGACTCGTTGTGGCAGATTTTCAGGGCGTGGCTGGGGATGACATAACTCACAGTGTGGGATTATTGAACTACATACGTGTGCTCTGAATTCACTTCTTGACATATCTTTGTAGGACAATGTTTGCGACTGACTTAACAGCAAACCTAGCACTTTATGGTTATGGGCAGTAAATAGACCAGAATAACACTTTGCAGACTTGGCTGCAGAAACATTAAAAAAAAGTAATTGCTGAGTGAGCAACTTTAACTTGACAGTAGTGATAGTTAAACTACAGAAGCGTCATCTCTCCTGGGTGCTGCCTGACTTTCAGACTTGGGGATCGATCAATAACGAGTAACTTTGCTGCTATTAGTTGTGTAGGAACAAAGTTGGCTTTGGAATACACTTTGTGTTTGATTTGAAAAAATAAAGGTCCTCTAGGACTGGCAGCACAAACAGGATTCTCCCTATAAAAGACAAAGAGGCAGTTTCTTTTTAAAATTTTTCTACTGCACAGAGCTTAGAACAGTTAAAAGAAACTGTCAACATTATGGCAAACTGTTTTTGTCAGCTGCAGAGCTACAGCTTAATGGAGAATGTATCCTCTAATTCCCACTAACTGGGGTTTCATTACATTCACACATAAGCAGACTTGGGCTCTTGGTCGTTATTAGGCACATTATTCAAAGACCAAGGGCCGGTAACTCTGAGACACCTGACCAGAGCTGTATCATGGTCACCTGACACATCCCCCAATAAAATAAACATGAATGACACCTTCACTTTTTTGTTGTAAACCGTGTGATGTGCAGATAAAAACTTCCGAAGAGGTGACTTTTAAAACAATATAACAACAAAGTTAAATGTACTTTCTTTACACTTCTTATCATTCTATTGAGTGCTTGAATGTGTTGGATGTAGGTAAAAGAAAAAAAAATAGGGAGCTCTATATAAACCATAGAGGACATGCAGGTAGTTTCAGCTACTGGAACACCGTCACAAAATTATCTTGCAGAACCCGTGTACTACAACCAAAGACAGAGCCCAGACAGCCACTGGAGGGCAGGTGTCTCTGTGGACAGAGTCCGTCATGCACACAAGGAGGAAAAAGGTGAGCGTAGTGGATCAGAGGTCCAGTGACTTGAGAGAAAACATTAGAGGTTAATGGATGTCAGTTAGTTAGCGGAGTCAAGCTGAGGAGAAAACAGATTAAAATGACAAACTACTAAGTCGAAAAACGTGCAAGAGAGAACAGCCAGGTCCCTTATTTAACAGTTTATGAGGCCAAATATTACTCTAATCATCAGTGCGGTAAATTGAATACTCCATATCAGGGAAACAGACAGGACTGTAGACTTAGGACTGGGACTCAAACAGCACTGACCCAGGAGTAAATGTAAGACACAGGCAGTGAGTGTGTGTGTTTTGTCTCTAAGTGTCAAACAGTGTTTGTCATCAGCAACAAAATGTCTGAATCCTGTTAACTTGAGATCTTCTGTAAAATCAATGGATTCAAATCATTTCAAAGGTGAGATGTTCCCCACTGGTCCCTCTACCTTGTCTTTCTCCCTCTGGATGGCGCTCTCCAGCTCATCCAGTTTGCGCTGCAGCTGAGTGACTATGTCTGTTTCAGCCTCTATCTGGTCGTGCTCCGCCTGCCTCTCGCCCTGCAGCAAAGCACGCTCCATCTCGGCCTGGAAGAGAGCGTCAAACAAAAGGTCACACCTGCTGGCCTGAGCTCCAGCCTTCCACATAGCAATATCATCCAGTAGCGACACAGCTACTGGATGATCTGAATTTCCCTCGGGATTAATAAAGTATCCATCTATCTATCTATCACCAAACCCCTACAATACTGTGACCATGAACTAATAATAATAATAATAATATCTTGCATTTATATAGAGGGACCTGAAGACCCTTTACATATGAACTGTACATTTCTACTTCTATTCTCTAAGCTGTGTTTAGACTGAAGGTGTCCGATTCCCGACGTTACACACTACCTCTTGTTTAGACTCCTGGAGCTGCTGCTCTAGCTCTGTCAGTCTGGTTTTGAGCTCATCGATCCGAGAGAGAACACGAACCCGCTCCTCCACCAGGTAGCCCAGCTCAAGACGAGCGGTGCTGGATGAGTCCTCGTGCTGCAAGGAGGGAGAACAGAGGAGGCTCTCAAGAAAGGAAGTGAAAACAGGTAATCCACACCTTTTTATCACGTAAGATATTTAATGACATATGATTTATAATTTATTTTGTATAGTCTCTTAAATTAAGAGTAAGCTTTGTCATTATTAAATTTTGATATTTTCATCTGATTACACAGGATTACACAAAAAATTACACAACAAATGTCCAGGAAACTTTGTGTAAGGATTGGACATGGGCCAAGATAAAACCCATTAAATCTACGCAGGTCTCCACAAAGGGGTTGATCCAGGAATTTTGTATCACTTTCACATTGTTTGATTGACATTTGAAATGATTTCACAGTCGATGATCTTAATGATAAAACTTATATTAGGGATTTATAAGTGTGTGTGTGCAATTTGTTGCAGCTTGATTGAATTTGAGGGTACTGTTGGGCCTTGGTTGAGGTATGCACTCTACTGATAACCATAACATGTTTATATTATGTTTTTAAATCTGTATTTTAAAATCAGGGTAATTACTTCTGCAGTGTTTTGTGTTTTCCAGTGCTATTGATGATTGTTGTCTCTGGTCTAAATGTCGTTTAATTGGATTTTCCATCTAACTAAAAAATAACCTCTTCGAAATCGTATGTTGAAATCAATAAAAAATTGTTGGATAATAAAACAAACATGAGAACTTACAGAAGCATTAAAAAGCTTGTCAGAGAAAACAGAGACATATGAAACAAAGGAGCGGGGACAAAGGAGTTGGTTGATAAATAAGCTTCATGCAGGAGCCACAGAGACTACTTACTAACAGCCCATGAAATCAATTTTATGGAAATGAGAAGGAGAGGGGGGTGCAGGAAGAAGCGGATGTGTGTTTTCCTTGCAGACATTTTGAGAAATGCAAGAATTATATACAGTAATATTCACATTTGTTCAGAGACTGAACATTGACCCATTAGCTTTGTACTATTATGTAACATGGATTGAGGTTTAATGATATGCATCCATGTGAAATAATATGCTACATCAAGCAGCAACCAAAAAAAACCTTATAATATCCTTTGTGTGATGACAAATGACAGCAGTTTGCAATGCATTTGTTGTCATGAAGCTGCAGCATACAACTGCACGCAGTTATCTTAATTCTAAGACGTTTTCTTTCTGTAGGATCCAGCTCAGGATCCTCTGTAGTCCCTGTTCCTCACTTTAAAGAGAAAGAAAGAGTCGAGGAAATCACTGGCACATGCTGGTTTCCACAGCGACATGCAGAGAGAGCGTCTCCAGTGGAAAACATGCTTTCCCCCCTGACCTGTCTGTCTCCATTGTGCAGTGCTGATGCTGTGCTGGCAGCAGGAGATGCCCTCACCTCCTGATGAGTGCTCTCTGTACTACTACACTCCTCCTTCAGATTCTCCTCGTCGCTCTCCCTCATTCTCTGTGCCAGGCGTAGTGCAGCGGAGGACGGTGTCCCTCCGAGGACATTCTCCACGGACGTTCTCTGCCCAGAGCCATCAGCCAGCCCCCCTGGGAAACCTGTCCTCCCCAGGCCTAGAGGGTCCAGACCGGTGCCCTCTCCTTTGTTGTACTCTGCACAGAGGTTCAGGATGGTCTCTAGTCTCTGTCTCTCCTGTGACAAAAAAAACAGAGAGAAGCAAATGGTTACAGGTTTAAAAACAAGGAGAACAATTAATATCACTTTCTCACATCTCTTTCCTTTGGCTTTTTAGCAACATTAACTCTTACACACACTCTTAAACCTCTGCCTGTGTTTGAACATAAAAATCTGCTGTATTGTCAGGATTAGCTTCATTCTATACATCAGAACCAGCCCTGGTAGAGAATATATGAATGTTTTCTTAATTCCTGTGGGCAAGTAAAGCTAAGTGAGCTCCATGAAAATACCAGCAGTTCTGCATACATTTAAAACATGGAATGACATTAATCGGAGTAATCAAAAAACCTAAAACTCTGTAGGAGGTGTATGATGCAGCAGCTCAATGATCAATAACATCAGGTAAATACACAAGTGGCCTGTTCAGAGTCCAGAGCAGAGCCGATCACACTAGACATCCTCAGAATATGACCGAGCTGATGTGTGAAGGGTGTGTTCAATAAATATGAGCATATTCGTGTTTGTCTATACTTATGACTTAACTGAAGATCAGAGGATATTATATAACCAATTAACAGAATTAATGCATTACTTAATTCCAAAGGTTTCACATACCGGTACTTTTTCCTGCCACTGTTAATACTACTAACACTTTTATTTTTGCACTTGAGGTTAAATATATTAGAATTACAAATATCCTTTATTTTTATCAGAAAACTCTGACCATGAAATTAAATGATTATAGTGCAGTTCAGTCACCTCACCTTTAAGGCAAACACTGATATCATATGTATGAGGCACGACTGATGTATCTATGATTATATCACAGAACAATCAAATTCAATTAAATTACAACATTTAAAGGAACTGCAGGTGCTACCAACGAGTCGACTATCCCTTTGTCTCGCATCAATAGTTAACCCAAACTGATGATCTGACTCTATAGTGATGATTTGACAACCAGCCTCAGTTTCAGTAAGAGCATAAAGTCCATCAAGACTCTTCTCACGCCTGAAACAACACAGCGTTTCACACAATGCTCTCTCTTGGGTGCTGCCTGCGAGTCAGACTCAGCGACTTGGTTGTCCAGCTGTCACTACGGAGGGGTCAGCCCACCTATGGGGGCCCTGGCAGTCCAGGCCGATAGAGTCACCTCTTAACCTTAAAACGTCAGCTGCAGACAGAGCGTCTGCCGAGCCCCACAGAACTGCATCACACATCGACTTCATAAATAACTGACTCCGGTGCTTCGTGATTTGACTACTATATGTAGATTTCAGAGGCTGACAGAAATATTTTGAAAGTATCAGTATTCAAGTTGAATAGTGAGTAATCCAAGATGTTAATGTCTTCAAGTGATAAACATCTTGATTCAAGGTACACTTCTACTGATTTCAGCTCTCTGAGCAAATGGAAGTTTCTCTTTTTCATCTGCTGAGAAAGACGCAGATAAATGCAAAAAAAGTAGGTCCACGTAGTGATAGTCATTGTGCAATGTGTTTGTATTTTCTTTTTCCTGATTGATTTACATGTGTTATAGTTATACTATAGATTGCCTGTAGAGGGCAGCATGTTGAGGTAGCTTGGTTCCATCCCCCTGTATCGCGATATGAGACTGTGGAAGTTTGTGACGCGGTTTCAGAATAGTTGCATCCTTAGGAGAAACACATTTAGTCAACTATGTTTGTTATACATTAGGATTAGGAATTTTTGTAATTTGTCAGATATAAAACGGTCAAATTTCTAAATAATACAATTGTCTCTTCACTTTAACATACTATGTACAAAAATTGGGTTCTTGTTTTGTTGGAACGCTTGCCTGGTGCATCGTCTTTTCAGCAGAACGTTCCCACTGAGCTAGCATCTGCATGAGGAAGACTGGTTTTAACCTGTAATCTGGGACCAGTCAGATTTTAACTCAGTGGGTGGGAGTAAAAGACCCCCTTTAGGCTGCAGAGCAGTATTCACTAGAGTCAAACTTCAAACACTCTCTGGCAAGTCAATGACTACTCTCGAGTCCTCCCACTCAACATCTGCTTGAACATACACATAGATTAGACCATTTAGCGTTCTGATGCCTGTCTCTGAGAGCCAGCACCATCATTGTGTATGCCAGACAGCCTCCAGGCTAACAAACCTGTATGGTGGATGAGTAGCAGCATCACAGACACACTCTAAACCATTCAGAGTGTTCGGTCTCATCATAAATCAACTTGACGCAGCATCACATTTGACGCCTGACAAATGTGATGCTGACAGATTTGCATGAATCCTATATTTTTCGGTTTTAGGGTTTTCAAAGTAAATTCCAACATTTTCAACTTTCAATTTTTAAAAGTAAATACCACCACCCCTTATGATACAGAAATTGGGATTTTCCCTTAAAAAAAGTCGTAGAAGCTCAGGGATGGCACCATTGGATCGGCAGTGCCCGCATTAGTGGGGGTTTTTTTAAATCGTCAGAAGAATGTTTTATGATCTTATGTTGTAAATACAGGTTATGGTGATAAAAAAATCTAAGAAGTTGTAAGTCTCTAGGTATCTCTGCAGATATCATTAGCATGTTCCTCAGGGCTCTCAGAGCTGCCTGGGAGAGAATAAATTGGTACAACAGGTCAGTGTGTTAATCCAAAACATTTGGCAAGAATGCAAGCTCCCATGTCCCAGTTGGAAACATTGAGGTTGCACGATGGTTCAATAAGCCTATGCAGTTTAAGCCTAATTAATTCTGCCAGGGTAAACTGATGAGAAAGATGTCCCAAAAGATCGCAACTTGCCATTTCTTAATTTTCTGTAAAACAGCTTTCTTAAATTAGCCTGTCAAAGCAAATCAAATTGAATGTGATACTTGAGGAAAAAGAAAAGAGAAATTTGAAAAAATCTGTCTCATACTCACTCTCATGATGGACACTGTGAGAGGTAACAGCTTGAATCTTGAGATGAGGCTCTCATCCAGACTGAGCCAGCATGGCCAAAAGGCAGCTGAACAAATACTGGCCTTTGAAAACTAAGTACCGCCCACGAGTCCTGACACCAGCGTAACAACAAACCCACCCATTCTCTGGGAGGTTTGGAGGGGACAGTGACTCCACGACAACTGTTAGTCCTCTCACCACTTTATAGAGATTTCAACTGTCTTCAAGGTCAACATATAAGAAGGTGTGCAAAAGAAAAAACTGCTGTCTTCACTTATGCTGAACATCAAATGTACAACACCAGTGAATTAATATTCTGTTTGAAATACAGTGTATTGCCGTGCTTTTGGGACTGTGCATGCAGCTCATAGACACCAGTTAATTAGGTTCCACTATTTAATTAAGTTCAGTTTTATTTGTAAAGCACTAAATCACAACATTAGTTATCTCTCTGCACTTAACTTAGTACAGTGGTACTATTTATATTTAGTAAAGGTATCAAATTATAATGTTCAGTGTTAATTGTAAGCAAACACTCAGAAACGTCTCTACCGGCTGAAAGGTTTGGTGTTACACGTCTTTGAGAGATGGACGTGCAGTATTCATGTGACCAGATAACATTTCTCAAGTTCACATTTAAAGCTATTATTTAGAGCTGATTGAAAATTAAATGAATCAGTTTATAAGTGATGATGGCGGCAACTGTGCGACTCATGTACCACGATTTTCACCAGCTTTGAATTGTTGTTCCGACTTGAGATAGTGTTCACGTGATATCAGATTATTCCTACACAACTTGAACTCAAAATAACTGACTGATAACTAGAGGAAAAATATGGTAATAATACTATAAAATATATTGATCATAAGAATAATAATATCCAGGCAACAAACAATTACAAAATGTATATACACATGGAAGTTGAAATGTCAATGCTTTCTAGGTCAAGCTGATCAGATCCAGGTCTAAAAGTAAACATGTGTATATGAAATCTGTTGCGATAATAAGCAGGTCAAGTGATGTGATGAAAGGTGACTGCATGACCATCACCTGTGTCTCCAGCTCTCCTCTTGCACACAAATCACACATTAAACCCACCCATCACACACTGTACATTACATCATAGTTAGATCAGGTGAAAAGCAACTATAACACTGTGACCTGTACTTAACCCTAAGCTGCATACTAGCTCCTTCGAGGAATTTATGACAAGCTCACTATATTACACCGAGCCACACCAGCTGATCTGTGTGTGTGCAGTCCAAGCTGCTTCTGTAATCCCTGCTGTGTCATCAGGGCATACTGAAAAAACAGCAGAGTCCCAAGTGTGAAACAACCAAGGATGTGATACATACAAACACACAGCTCAGTCCAGACATGTTTCCCCAAACAGCCCGTGAAAGGCAGTGCAGTCATATATAGTGCAGTCACTTCAATATCCATCTATGAAGGCATGCGTAAACTTTCCCTCACTGATTCATCACTACTGACTGCGCTCCAACTGTAAATAGCACCATCTGCTAGATCACTTTCTAGATATAGTGCAGTAGAAGAAGTAAAGAATGAACATCTAACAAATGCTATAAAATGAGAAAGTGAAATGATATTCTCTTCTTTAATTAACAATTAAGACCACCAGACATTATTTAAAATAACAAAGTATTTGTTAGATGTGGTGTGAAGCCAGTGTGAATCCCAGGCACGTGACTTTTTATGAACCAAACAACCATGGGGCTGTTGAGGAATGCCTGATTCCCACAGTTCACACATTCCACAGCCTCCCATGTCTCACCTAGTGGGTGGCTCTCATTATAACTAATGAAGAGATTTATGGGTTGAGGCTGCTGCTGCTGCATCTAAGAGAAGTGGCTTAAAAGAACTAAACTGTTAAAATGCACTTCAGGTGAAAATCCAATCTTTATCAAGCCTTTTAAATTGGTGCTATGGTGACAATATGTTGTCAAAATAAAAGAGAGAATATTGTATTGTAAGGTTATAAGTTATATTTATTTAAGCAAACTAAAAGATGAGCGAGGTTTCGAGTGAAATTAATTATTTGCTCGTTTTATTTATTTAATCATTGGAGTTTTCATCTGGGACAGACTGAAACACAAAATAACTAACACAAGAGAAGGTTGTATTGTCACTTACACAACAATGTTGTTTGTGTGTATTGGTTTGCTTATATTAGGCACCATGTCCATCTCATCAGACCAAGTACACTGTAGTAACAAATCTCCAATATAACAAGGCAGCTCATTTAATCTCATTACAGAGTATTATTAAGTCAGCTGCTGTTTCGTATTTTAATTGATGCAACAATTCTGTTTGTTGTACACAAACATTTCCAACACTTAAAGAGCAGCAATTAGGAATGAGCCCAGTTCGTTTACTCTGCTATGGAGTGTAGACAGTTTTCTAATGTGACATTCAGCATCTGCCTCTGTCAGTTTCCCTCATTTACTCACAACGCTCTCTTTACTCTTTTCTTATTTCCTTCCTCCCAGCAGCCTCTCGTTCCTGTGTCTCCCTCTCTCCCCTGAGAGCCTCTTTGTTGTTTCTCACTCCCCATCCTCCTCCTCCTCCTCCTCCTCGAGCACCCCTGGGTCGCCCCCCATCTGTGCACCTTTGATCAAAGCAGTTATTTATTTTTTTCCTTGAAGCGCGCACCTATGTCACAGGTGTAAATCTTACCGAGCGTAAACGAAGGGGGAGACTCACACTCAGCGTCTCCGAAAACAGAAAAAAACTCATTCATGATCACACTGATCCCCAGAGGCTCCGTCGTGATCCAAACAAGAAATATATTTGTATTTTATTTACAGCTGCAGTTTTTTTTTCTCTCCCTTGGTGAACACATAAGCATCAAAGCCAGGCAGGGAGAATAAGACAAGGCAGTTCTCCTGCAGCTGTAAACCTCTGTGGATAACTAGCTGGTGGTCCCCCATGTTGGCTGTCGCTGGCACGGATCTCCAGATGAAATTATGGAGTTGCTGCTCCGTGTGGGGGTGGCTGCCATTTAAAATGCTGAACCCTGGAGGCATCTCTTTCCAGTCATCATGTCAAACTATTCCAGACTAGATACAGTGATTACAGGCGAGACAGGAGTCTTATTTTTTACAATCTCAAAACATTGCTGGGGATAATAAACAGGCTTAGGATTTGGTAAATGTAATGGGGCAGAGGTAAGACCACGTTTGTGAGGTGCGCAGTCAGTTAAAACCACTTTATTTTGTTTAATATTCTGCTGTGAACAAGCAACTGTGATATTAAAGGCCAATATCCCCCGAAAGCTCTAAGTTAACAGCACAGGGTTGGTACAGTAGTGAACCATTGTGCTGAATATCCATGTGAGACTGTTTAGCCAGAGGAGATTTATAGTGAGCATACCAGCAAAAGTAAACAGCAGCAAACGGCCACCAGCTGTCAAACTGGAGGATGCACACAGTCAGCCCGCTGTCTATTTAAAGAGTTCATGGCAAATTAACATGTAGTGTATCTTTATTAGCGCGAAAATATATATATTTGCTATAAAAAAAATTCAACAGATCAACATTGCCATCCACAGCCAGCCAGTGAATATGCCAAACCTTAGCAGAATATGCTGTGTTTGGGGGTTTTATATCAGTGTCAACTGAAAGTTTTGGATTATTGGTTGTCCAAAATAAACTCTTCAGAGTCATAAGTCTGTTTGGGCTCTGGCAGACTGAGGTAGGAGTCTTTTTACCACTCCCCAGAAATTTCAGACTTAACAAGCATGAAAAATTGCATATGAATATGACAGATGATATATGAGGTGAAAACATTTTGTGAATGTTCTCAGATGATGGTAATTAAAAAGTGCACTACACCGCTCTCATAAGTTTCCCTCAGCTTATGGAACCTCAGTTAGATTTTGATAGAGTTTGCAGCTTCTTGAAACTCTGAAACTGAAAATTTTTAGTTGGATGGAAACACTCTCATTTTCTCTCACCCAAAGATACATATTTCTCTATTTTCCATCTGTCATCATTGTATCCCCTCATATGTATCACTCCTCTGCTCCATCTACATCGACTGAATCAGTAAATTCAGTTCCATGAATGAACCATTCTCTACAATAACCTTAGTTCATTCTACAGAATAAATGAAGCAGATATGTGCATTTATAATAACATATACAAAAAAAATTTATGTCTTTATTTGAGTTTTATATATATATGTTGTTATATTTGTGTTTTCTGTTTATCTACAGTTATTCATGACAAAGTTAGTGGATTAGCTGTGAAATTGCAAGCCTTTTTTATAAAAGCAACATCTTAGGGAATCATTGACATTTTTTAAATGTATATATATATTGGCCAACGTATCGGAATTTTAACTCCCTAATATAATCTGTATTTCTCATCAAGTGTCTGACAAATTTCTTCTAGTCTAAGAGCATTTCATTCAGCCTGAGAAGAATACATATCAGTTTGGAATATCTCCTGTTGTTTATCTTTTTCCAGACAAAAACACACTTATGTATAATGGTTGCAAGACATTGAGGAATTAGATCTAGTATATTTGATCAATAATTGTTTTACAGGATAAAATAGTAGTTAAATTCAAAATAAAACAATGGAAATAAAAATGATGTTATCAGTCCCCACGAGATTCCCTGAGTCCCATGTTCCCTGATTATAATGACAGATAAGCGATAAAATCAGTTGCAGCAAGTTAGCTTACAGCGCCACATGACCCACTGCAACATGTGCACCCTAACGCGCCTAAACACTTCCACACACTGCCGCATGTGGTGCTGGTGTGACGATTGCGACAGCATCCATTTTCTTAGCAAAACACGAAAACGTTACGGCATTATTTTACTGACAGGTCAAGAGACCAGGCAATGTGTCAAGTCGACAGTGATCGCCCTCTGCTGGACCAGGTCACACACGCCTTCTAGACCGTACATTTTCAATTTGAACGGGTCATTACTGGCCGAACAAGAACTTTCCCCCCACCTTTGAATGAATATTGGAATAAAAAGAGACAGCCCGAGTGCACAGAGGGGGTCTGTTAGCAAACTTGCTCAAATCAATAATCTTTGTATGCTGTTACCAAATCCGTGGCCATTGTTTAAATCCACAGTTATTTGGGGGAAAGGCTCAGGAACCCCTGTAGATCTGAGATTTCCACAGTCTAAAGGTTGTGTAATTTCCTCAGCCATAATGGGAATACATGTAACATAGCATGAGCTCAACTCATAAAGTCCCACGGCCCTGAAAGCTCCCTTTGAGCTGAACGGGTATTGACTGAATCAATTGAAAGCTTGTAACCACACATAATCACATGTAGCCAACAGGCCCTGAGCAGTACACTCGTTAATCAGATCAAATCCAAAGACCCCAGCACAGGGGAGTCCACTGTGTATTTTAAATATTTGTTAATATCAGCAGCGGCATCAGTTACCTTCATGAGTTCTGCCACACTGTTGAGGAAGACTGGCTTCTCTTTAGCCAGAGAGATCATATACAACCCATCTTGATTCCTTCTCTGACCTCGTCTAGCCGGTATAGTCCTGCTCCCCAGCACATGATACCGGTCCATGACAAACACACACACACTCACTTTCTCTCTCTCTCTCACACACACACACGCACATACATACACAAATACACACACAGGATCCACACTCTGCAGCTCGGTAGTAGGACTGGAAGATGACGCTCTTCAGAGCTGTGCTTCCATGCAGCTCCTGCAGTACAGTAAAGTGATTTCAGAACCGGCTGCACTACTTTGGGACGAATGGCAAGCAACCTACCAACACCTCAGCCCAACCCCTACCATAGTCTTGTGAGAGATGGTGTGGAGTCTGTGAGAACGGGGGGGCGGAGTTAGAGATTGACATTTGTATGGACTTCCTGAAGTCAGGCTTACTGGCTGATTCTGAGAAAAGAAAAGTGTCTAAATTTATATACCAAGAAGAACTTTATACAGTCTGCAGTGTCTGCTCGATTCTGGAAATAGGCCGTCAATTTAATCTAGTGTAAATTTGTAATGTCTTCAGTTTCGAATGATATAAATACAGAACTCTTTGGTGTAGATAACAGGGATAACAGGCTTAAAGTAGAGGAGTTGCTTTATAAATGATGTTTTAAAAATGTAATAATGGTGTTAGCTGAACACTCAATTAAAAGCTTGTACCCACAAAGCATAAGTACATGTTAGTATGTTGTAGTAGTACAGGTCCCATTCTAAACATGTTATGCAGCTTTCCTTCTGAAACTGAAACCCATGATCAACAGCACTTTTTGCACCAATTTATAGTCAATGTTTTTTATGTAATGAAAGTGAATTTGCTCTATTACTGTTCACGTGTGTGGCTTTTATGTAAGTTTAAAGGATTTACTTGTGTTTTTATACGTAACATGTCGGCTATTTCAGATATCACTTGATATAATGCATTACAGCAATAAGATGAACATGTGCTTTTACTTTGATGACTATTGCTAAACAGGAAGGGATTCTATGATTGTTGTTGCCATAATAAAGATCAGCACCCACTACAACAGAGAATGTCTGTGTCAGTTTGATATGGTGAAATAAAAATAAGCAACTGATCAAAATGTTTTTTTAACTTGGTCCAAAAACTGCCTGTTAGGGCCAATTTCAATACAGCCCTTTTTTTATGATAAAAAAACAATTTGGGGAGAAATTTCTCATTTGAAAACACCACCAAATATGTAACTGGCTAATATCGCGTTTTAGTTTGTTGTGTATGTCAGTGTGAACCAGGTGTTCCCAATTCGTCGATCTACAGGTCGATCTCTACCAACATTATTTGGTTGGTAGATGTTGTTGAGCTGGTCATTTCAAGAGTAGCTCACAAGCCTATAAGGTGTGGGCACCCCTGGTGTAAACTAACGTTAACTGTTGCTTGAACAGGACATCTGAAAGCCCCGGCCTGGTTTCCTCTTATTTTGTGATTATCATTTTCAGTATATTCTGACATTTTACAGATCAAATGATTCATCTAAAAGAACTGATTTTAAAAATGAAATTATTAAAACTACATATTTAGTATAATACAAAAAACATTAAAATGGCTTGTATATTTGTTTGGTTTTGCAGTTAATATCCGAAATACAACACTTCAGTGTTAAAATGATTACATGGTTTTACAATTCTCTGAACTGCACATTCCAATGTAGCTGGAGAATATTCACCCTGAAATGAATGAATAAATAAAGAAGATATTATGAAATAAATACTAACAATGATACAATCAGAGAGAATATATAGATTAACACAAATAACTACTGAAATAATTCAATAAATCTGCAAACCTGTGATATAATTATAAATGTTTTAATCCTACCTCTTCTTACTATAAAGGAATTAAATGAAGGTCATTAAAAAAATTCACAAAACCTTTCTATTGCAACTTCATCACAATGTCTTCATCCATCGGCTGAGACGGCCACGGTAGAACTGGTTATTCTGCTGACTTCAAACCAAGACAAAGGACTGATTAGATTTATTATTTATTTATTGGATTATTTGAATTGTTCATTGTTGAATTGTTTAATCTCACTCTATTTATTCATGCGACTTTTAATTGAATTGATCGTATTTCGTTACTTGTTATTATTAAACATTTTACCATGAACTTAATGAACAATTTAAATGAATTGGAAGCCGGTCCGTGAAGAATTAAATGCATAAAAGAGCGGACTTCACTGTAGTCCTGAACAGTTAAATGACCCCCTCTAGTGGAGAGGGCATTAAACAGCAGGCAGCACCTAGATACCAAGATATCAGTAGTTCTATAAAAGAAAAAGATCTGAATCTGAAAAATCATCATTAATACTGATGATTAGTTAAATAGCCCCGATATAGGAAGTATAGAGGCAACAGTGCATCAAATGACATGATGTGTCCTGATCTGCCACTTGTCTTCGGTGGAGAAAATCCACACGAGGCTTATTTGTTGGTGCAGTCTCAAGACTGGATTAGTGCAGCTTTCCTTTGGACGGGCACAGAAACAGATTTATTGCTGCTGTCCCAGATAAAGAGCCACAGAGTCGACCCAACTGTCTTATCTGTCCGAGCTCGTCTCTCTCTTCCTATTAAGTTTTCAACCAAAACATTTAAAATCACAGTAATCTGCCTCCTGACACCTAACCAAAGATTTAAACACAAACATGCAGATGGTTGGGTTGATCCAGTAGTCCAAACATTTATTTGCTATTTCTTCTTCTTCCTTCAAATACAAATCTCCTAAGTCACCACTTCAGCATGACTAAAGTTACACCCTCTGGTCAGTGGGTTCGTGCAGCAGTGTATCAGTGTAGGTGCAGGATATATTTGGCTGCCTAGGTGGGAAGGTCTGGTGTCCCGGAGGAGCTGGATATATTTGTTTCTACAAGATGCTGGTAAACATGTGTGGTTGACAAGTGCGAAGGTATATTTGGTCCGTTAATCCTCAAGAACAGAGGCAAAGATGCCAACAATGCAGGAGCGATTTTTCTGCGTGACAACATTTGTGACAGAAGAGAAGGTGGAGGGTTAGCAGACTGGTTCAGGTGGTTAGTGGTATAACGACTACACAACGATAAAGGCCAACTTCCTTTTAAATTCTAACCGAATCAAATGTTTGCCCTAGGATATATCTTCAGAGCTGGAGCTCCAACCATGACATGTCAAGTGGAGTTCCCTGAAGAAACATCCCTTGAATCCAGTTCCCTGTCATCCCACTAAAAGTCGAGTTGGCTAATTTCAATGGAAATCAATCAGGAGTTCTTCCTCCTCCGAGACGGCGATTAACAAAGCAAGCTTCTTCGTGATTTTCTGAAAGAGAAGCTTCAAGGCTTTTTAGCCACCAAAATACCCTGCAGTGCTGGTTACATGCAACGCTTTCCATGTCAGTTGAAGTCATCTGAAACTCTCATTGTGCCCCCTCTGAAGTAACAGCACACACTGATCCCTTCCAAAAAAAGTTTGTGCTCATTAAAACAATGGTGTCCTCTTATCTTACGTCACTGGAAAGATGAGGTCATCTTTCCTGGACAGACAAGCGGGGGCGAGTGTCTGCCACCGATGAAACATGCTGTGACCAGCTTCATATGCCAAGTGTGTTTGGCAAGACAGCATGTCAGTCGGGTGGCCGAAGGGAGAGAGGACTGCCAGGCCAGGCAGCTTGGATCAGATGGACTCAGGAAAAGGGTCTTCCCTGCAGACGGGTCATTAGAGTGGACTTAGCCCCAATGCTCCAAAGGAAAACATGAATATGAGCAGAATTAAAAGAGGCTTAAGGGAGTTTCCACTGTCGTTAAACACCCCTACTGATATTAGGAGGGTTGATCATTTTATATGATAATGCCCACATCATCCACATCCTCTTTCCCAACAATTACATGAGATGTTTGACCTGCCACCTGTTTCTCGTCCAAAGTCTCCTGGGAAAAAGCATGACAAATCGAGGGAGACACAGGATAATAATATATTGTGTACACTTGTGTGAAATCCAGTCACAATGTCGCATGAATTTAGTTCAGCGCCACCATGAAACTGGGGGACCAATGAGAGGAGGGTTAAAAACTGACCAAACCAAAAACTAAAAAATGTTCCCACACTGCTGACCTGAATGTGTCTGTGGGTTCTGCAGTCTCAGGGTCATTATTCATCTGGAGCCTTAGAGAAACTGTGAATGAAGGCGTGATCCTTCAAAAATGATTGGACCGAAGTAGTCACATTAAATTTCCACTTGTAAGAAATTTAAATATATGGAATGTGAAATTAAAAGAAAAATATATAGATATTCCCCTGACTTTGAATAGAATAACAAATGTGGACTTTCATTTCACAGATTCAGAATCAGTTTCAGAATGGCATAGGCCTAATAAAGAGGACTTTCTTTAGACGTTTTTTACATCTCCAGATTGACCCAATACAATTAACAGAAGGCAAAAATGATGCTATCATATCATCATGTCCCATAATGGGTTTTGAACATGTGGTAGATTTGGAGCTAAGCATCTGAATAAATATATAAATATATGAGTTAGCACTTCAAATATCATCTGGTTTGATTAACTTATTGCAAATATAGTACTAGTTATCAGCAGCTGTGTCTGCAAATGTTGCAGCACATAAATATCTAAATAGATTTGTGTGATTTTAAAACAGTGAAATGTTGAGCTTACTAACTTCACCTTATAGACACCAACATGCTTCAACCCATTCCAAGTGTAACATCAGGCAAATACATCAGTGAATATGGGGAAGAGAGTCGCTGTAGCCTCCTGCTGCCTCTGAGCTGTTTGCTCCTGTTGATTTCACAATAAGAGTCTCTTCAGTGAACAAACTTCTCTTAGAACTCATAACTTTGTTTTCTGGTAAGCAGGCTGTGTGTGAAGCGCTTTAAACTCAGACGCTCCGGGGCAAGAAAAGTCTGTCATGACAGTGAGTCAACTGTGACTAATTACAGGCCCTGCAGCTCCACGCCTGAGTTTCTGCACTCGCAAAATACAATCACATAACAGGCTGCTGAGGAATCTTGCCTTGTTCTCAGGCTGCTTGTCCCTGTGAGCTTTATTTACTCCATACAAATGTATCTCTGACCTTGTAGACTGTGGGCTATTTGCACAAATCTGAAGCAAATATTATCCTTTGTGTGGCCATTGTTGTACTAGTCCAAAGGTTGTGTATGCTGAAGAAGATGAAAACAAAGGATGTGAGGTCTGACAGACTGGCGTAAGTGACGGCTTATATGTGCAGTAAAGATGAATTGGTAAAAAATCGCCTGTGTCACATTCATTTGGAGAAAAGTGCTACATGTTCAGGATTAATCTGTTCTCCAAGAGTGGAGGGAGAGACACACCTGTGAGAACATTCTCAAAGGTTTGGACAAACCCAACATAATGCAGACAGCTGGGTATATAACGTTTAGAGCCTTTCCTGAATGCTTAGTGGGAGTTGGCACCAAACTAAGTCCAACCACCAATATGACATATCATCTAAATAATGAGAGCCAACTTTTGTGTGTTAGGATGCTCCATCAACTTTGTGTTTAACGAGTGAGAATTGAGTGTGAACATGTTAGATGTACATTTCAAAATGTTGCGTCTAATATGAATATGACTGGAGGGATTACAACCAAACTTGGTGGAAGGTGTGCATGGGTCCGGGAAATATCAAGGTCCGGGACAATCCAGATGTGGATCGATTTTTCAGCACTTGCTTTCACATATTTTAATCTATTTTTTATGAGATCAAGTCATAGATTTTGATATCTATGAGTGTGTGCATTTTGGTACAGACCCAAATCAAATTCTGGATCTAGTGAATTCCTATAAATGTGACTGTGGTTTTATTAAGGGAGATGTTGGGAAGTTTTGCTCTCTCTGACTGTCATTTTAGTTATGTTAAATGATTTAATATGATGCAATACTAAAGTATTACTAGGTTTCTTAATGTGTTTGGTACACAGTTTGAATATTTCATGATTTTAAATACGTTTGGCAACATTTTTAAAATATCTCATGAAAATGTGTGCAGCACAGCAATGTGCGTATTGCACATCCTCTTAACATTTTTCTGAACATATGCTTCTTTTCAACTGTTTGTTATAATGTCTACTGCCTGTAAAATGTCTATACAGTTAACCCTCTTTGTTCATTCTCATACTCTAGGTCGTCTCAACAGGTCTTATTCTTATCTCAAAGAATTTACATTTATGTCCAGAAAAAATATGGAGTAAGGAAGTTAGTCTTTCAAGCATTTTGCTCTACTACAAATGTAACTGGGATTTTGGAAATACGTTTTATAACATTTTGTAACAACTAAGAAGTCCAGACATTTACACTCAGTGAAAACCTATTATAGGAACTACTGCTGATTCCTTCAATCAGAAATTGGCCAATCATGAACCAGCAGTGCAAAACATAGAATCGTGCAGGAAACCAATCAGGATCTTCTAAAGGTATTTTCTGAAGAGTAAAGATTTTAAATCCATGGCAAGGACCAAATCTAACGAATAACAAGTACTTAATAACAATAATAAGTATTAACGTCAATGTGCCAACTGTTGCAGTCAAATGTGTCAAGTGTGTGTTGATATGACTAACTTGAGTAGATCGCTCTCACTGGCCTTGCAACAGAGACCTCAGCTCTCTTCACTCTCAAGGGTTAAACAGGGTCTTGTGAATGAATGCAGCGCTGCCAAGCCTCTATAGGAGGTACCAGTACTACATGACCTGGTACATAGAGATAGAGGGCATGTCGGCTCAGTCTATCCAACTGAGCTGGATTCACTCAGTCTCACACTTTGTAATTACAAGCAGGGCGGGCAGACGCCTACTCACACAAGCACAAACGCATGTAAAGGCTTTTTAAAAGAGACTTTGTCTCTGCTGTTTCATTCAGACTGGCAGAAAAGTTCAAGATGTCTCCCACCGCTCCCCACCCCCTCTGTTGGGTTTAGGAAACAACAAACAATTGGTTGCTATGGGCTCATCTGGCGCCCTGAGACCACATGTCAGGAGCAGTTTAGACAGAAAACAGCCAAGTTGCAGACAGTTTGTGTTTGTTTGGAAAAGGAGTAACCAGTTCCGAAAATTATCTCGATGGAGATAACTGTAGGCATTACACTCCCTTCCTCTAGGAGGTCAGACAGATAAGAGTTAGACAAGCAGAGAATAATCACAAACAGAAATTCCTCAGGTGATATCACTCTAATTAACTTCTTCAGATGTGTTAGAGGAAGCTTGAGGGTCTTTCCAGACCTTAGATCCTCAGTAAAACCTTCACACATCACATTAGGGGGTAAAAACTAAATGGGTAATAATATCCATGCTTACTGTTGCATCTCACAATAATTCAACAATAATATAGAGAGAGACTTTTCTCAAAAAGCTCTAAACACTGGTCACAAGTAATCCAAGTCTTATCAGTACCACTGTATTCAATCTATGGACATGTAATATCATCATTATATTACTGATTCTTAATTCTTTAAAACATTCTGGGAGCTTTGAGCAGATCACAGACCTGAAATATGTTCAATCTGAATTTAAGTCCAAAACAAATAGCTACCACTCATAGAGGCTTTTTTCTTTATTAAAGACAAAACGTAGTGAAAATAGCCTATTTGCATAATCCTGTTTAAACATGCATGGTCCATTACTTTTCAAATAATCAACCACAACAATTTGGGGGCTCAGTGCCTTGCTCAAGGGAACATTGCGAAGATAGTTGTTATTATAAATACTAAACGCCTTCAGTTGGCTGGCACACAACTTAGAGTATTCCACCTAATCAAAGATTTACTGGTTTCATTTAGATTGTTGATTGGACAAAATGTGTATTTTTACCTTGGGTTCCATCATGTTCAGTATAAAAAACAATTGTCTATAGTGTATCATCTGTCACAGAATAACTTTAATATTGTGTATTACGGTTTGGCAATGATTAAAAATCTCTCTAAAATCAGCTACAGAAATGATTAAAAGTATTAAGCTAAACTACTTTAACCTGTAAAGAGATGTTGAGAGTTATTCTTAAACTGAATTAAAGTTTTTCAAGCTGACATGTGATCCTGACTCACCAGTCTCTCCATTTCTTGCTCTCGAAGCCTCTCCTCTCTCTGTCGTCGGTGGTACTCCAACAGCTCATCCTCGTTGTCGCTGATCTCAGTGATGCTGTTCTTCCTCTCCCTCATCCCAGGGTGGGGTCTCCCTGAAGACATCTTCCTATGGGTCCTGGGACTGGCAGCAGGGGACGAGCCAGGCAGGGAGCCCAGACTGTAAGCAGGGAGACAGGGTATTCCCCACGCTCCCCTTCCGTACCCCCGCACAACTACCACTGCCCTCCATCATCATAGAGGTGGGTGATGGACTGCGGGCTCTGACTCCCCTGCTGCACATCTGCTCCTCAGATGTAGATCCGCTCTTTCGTCTGAGCCTTGGACTCTCTGGGACAAGCTTGCAAAGACCTGAGGGACTATCTGGGGTCCTCAAGGAAGGGATTGTCCCTGGTAGCGCTCCTGGGAGTACTGGGACCCCTCTCCGAGCCATGGAGGGGCTGAGAGGAGGCAGCTCTCTCATAGTGTTGCTTGCTCCGCTCCCACCATTCAGCTCCAGGTTCCTCCTGACCATGCGAGGGCTTTCAGGGGGCTGCAGTGAACGTGGATGTTGCTGATGCGGTGAACCTTGGATGACATGCACAATGGGGTCCAAAGGAGGTTGGAAGGCTCTGATGGGTTGGGAAAGCTGCCTAGAAGGGCTAGAGGTGAGGGAGCTATCAGCTATACTGGTCTGTTCTCTAAAGGGGACTGGCAGGTCTTTCATGGAGCACCGTGGTTGACTTGGTCCTGGGACTGGAGGGAGATGAGGACGAACAAGTAGGGAATTTAGGAGTGAGTCTGGGGCTACTCGGAACAATATTTCTACTATTGAGAGATTCATTAGAGGACAGCAGGGACATCAGTCGAGGGCTTTCAGTGCCATCTTGGCCTAGTCCTCTGCGACTTGGCTTGGGGCTCGGAGGAGCTTCTGCTAGGACCTTCCTTTGCAGCCTGGGGCTTTCCTGAACCTTCTGACCAGCCCCACCGCTGCTAAAGTTAGGCAAAATGGTCCGTGGCTGGGGTAAAGGTGGAGGCTGGGAGGTGAAATTGTAGCTAGAGGAGCGTACAGGCACTGGTGGCAGAGAATAACTCTGGTCCTGGGGTCCTCCACTAGGAGATGGGCTGGTAAAGCTCCCACTGCTGGCTGCTGAGGGTGAGGAGAGGGGGGAAAAGGGAGGGGAATTATTCTCATAGCTGGACCCCACAGACATGGCCCCCGGGCTGGTAGGAGGCGACAGCAGATATCGTCCTCCCCCATTAACCATGGGTGACAGAGGAGAGTGAGGAATCGATTGGCCTCCAGGAGGCTTTTTGGCCTCCAAGGAAGAAGACTGAGGGTCATCCATGACTAGGGAGTCCATGATGTCCTGGAGGTCCTTCTCAATTGAGCTGACGATTGCACTGTGCTCAGACTGGTTTCTCTCTCCAGGAGCTGAGGGCGACTTGGCGGGACTGGACTGGTGATTCCCATTGACGAAGCTCTCTGTGTCTAAAGGGAGAGAAAACAGGAAAAGAATATCAAGCTTTGGGTTTAAAAACACTTGATACAGGGAAGGTCTATGTGTAACAATCACACTGACATTAACTTTGAATCTGAGAGCTCTGTCAAGAAACTTTCAGGCTTCTCCAACAAGCATGTGAAACTTGGCAATGCAATGTAAAGTCATCTGGCAGAGCTCTGCATTTGTCAATCAAATGGGTTCAAGCCCATATCCCCAGGATATTTCGCTGAAGTGTGTAACAGTGTAGTTCTACTGTTTACCCAAAAATTGGCAAAACAGATGATTAAATGAATAACACTGTCTTAACTTTGCCGAGTTGGAAATTGTGTGTCACAACATTACTATTTGGAGAGTGTTAAATATTGAGACTCATGGCTGTAATACCGCCTTTCACTGCATTTTACTTTCTCGTCAGTAGGAACATCAACACAGCCAGTGTCATTGTCTGATCTTAATTCACCAGAATAAAGACTCTGCTCACAGGTCTCTTAACAACTCACCTTAGCTCTTAGCAAAAGTACCCTCAATGACCCTTACTCTGACAGTGAATTACTGCAATAAGGTATAACTGATTTTGTTAATATTTGCTGCTGTTTTTGCCCCTTATATTCCCATAACTAATACAATGTGTGCTGCTTTCATTCCTGCAAAGTATTATTTTGTCCCTTGTTTGGTTAGGTTGTGTGTCTGTCCAGAAATCGCACACTGCAAATCACTACAAAAGAATCTGACTCATCCAGAAATGATGACAATGTAGATTGATAATTCAGAACCTCCACGTCCAGTCATGATCCTGTGAAAACTTCATCATTAAATATCCATGCTCTCCTGGCCCAGTGTAGATTCCGGACAATCACAAGGGCAGAGAAGGGATTAGTGGTGAGGAAACAGGGAAGGACACAGGCGAGGAGATGAACTGAGAGACAGGCCTGTGCAATGGATAGGGATCAAGAGAAAATGTGCCTGCGTAACCCAATTACAGTAAAGCCCGAAAGCAACGTAGGACACAGGCCGAATAATCTAATCTTAACCGTCTCTCTTTAATGTCAGCATGGTCGATTATTACAACAGAAGCACATGGCCACGTGGGAGATTCACCAGCGTGGCCTTAGGGCAAGGATCAGAGCACAGATCAGATTCTATTACTGCTAAATGAAATCTGCGTAAATTGACTCGTTGTCTGTTTCAATGGAAACATGAGGATAATTGCAGTGAGGAGTCTTTAGTGCGAACACAGAGGTAACGCGAGACGACAGAAGAATAGAGCCCGTCATGCTCAATGGTGTTGTAATAACATTAGAAATCAGACAGATGACAACGGAGTCAAGCAGAAGATAACACACAAAAGACCAGAATAGAAACAGAAGTCAATTTTGTCTCTTAGTGGAGGTGACGTCAGAGAGCGAAGTCCCATCAGCCAAAAGAATAGGCACAAATAATGCATCAGCTGTGTTCAGCAGGGATGGACGCTGCCTGTTTCCCGTGTGATGACTCTGCCTTCATGACACCTGCACACATTCACACGAGCATCATAGAGCATCGTGATCTGCAGGAGGTCACACAGACACGCCTCATCTGTTGAGCTCCACGTGAACCTCAATGACAACAACCCTGATGGGTTATTACGTGCAGGGTCAAAAATAAGGGTGGTGGGGTGCAGAGAGGAGGGGGCGACAAAAATAAATGCATCTGTTTGCTGAGGGAAAACCCATGCAATGATGTCATCGCCTCCGAGTGCAACGCGCCAAACCTCGTTGGAAAATCGGCCAATTTGACGTTTTTCTGCCACGGCGGTGAAACTGCGAGTCTGACACGACACGACACGAGAGATGTGGTTAAACACAATGACATCTACCGCTCGGCATCGGTGACATCATCAGTGAGAGCTTGTTGCCGTACATGAACATGAGGATCATCTGCTGTCCCCCCACATTCCCCCCTCACACTGGGATTCTGCGCTCCAAGACAACATATGTGTGTATTTCTATTTGATCAGGTGTTTTATTGGAGACCTGTGTCAACCCTCCGGGACAAGCAAGCGAACGGTCTCGTGTCCTGTGGCCGCTGCCTCATCACCTCTCTCGCCCTCACACACCGAGCAGCGGGGTTACTCACATGAAGGAGCACAACTGCGACCCGGTCAGTGTCAGCGGGCTTCACTTGCTAATGTGACCGCACACTGAGGCCCACATCCTCCGGACCCCGCGGACAGACGCACCGGGGAGTGACGGAGCCCTGCCGCGCCTGGCTCCACGCACACCGAGGGAGATCTGGAGATTCACCGGCGAGGGGGATGTTTCAGCCGGGGCTTGGGGAGCTGAGGCACCGCCGCTGCCCACGGTACCTCCGCCGTCAAGCTACCGGAAACAAAACACGGCTTTTCCCCACCACGGCCTTCAAAATAAAACTTTGACAGCGCTGTACTGTGACAGCAGTGGACTGCTCTCTGTTATTGTCCAAATTTATGATGAGACGTTTTTGTCTGAAATAATTATTTGACTATACTGGTATTTCAACTGCATTAAGTGCATTGAGTTGTTCTGCTATTGGACCAGCAATGAATGATATTCACTGATTTTCTTCAGTGACAATGACAGGTTTTTTAAAAATTGGAACGAAAGTCTTATTCCAATTTCCAATGGGAGAAAACTGTGAAGAAAACTGACGCTGAGTTCTGTCGACAACTGTTTTCTTTTTGTGGAAGTTAATTCATTTAAAAACACTGTGTTTAGTGCATCTGTTTGAAGTTGTCGGTACACACACACACACACACACAGCCGACAATAAGAACTAAAGCCATAAACATATTTTATTTGACCATAAACTTCTTTGATTTTTTTAAGCACTGGCTTTTTTATGACACGCACCAAAACTAAGGGAGGAGGAAGTTAACAGTTCGTTTCAAGAGAAATTCCTGCAGTGGAAATACTTTTTAATTATCTCTCATAAATTTATATTATTATTACGAAATGGAATTGAAGTATCAAAATTCAAAGTATTTATAAAGCATCTAATAAATGGCAATTTGACTGGTATACTTGTATATGTTGTATAAGTTCATTATTATGTATGGCTAAGAACACTTTACTGCAGTAGTTGTTTGAGATGGGACATTTTAAAAAGCTTTATTATGGCATAAATTGAGCGAATAAAAATAATTGAGTTAATTATATCCTGCCACCATTTAAACACATGTTTATAATATAATAATAAAATATAAAATATGCTACAGTCTGAACAATAGTATTCAGTTTTCACAGAGCCTGTCATATGTGCTGTCAAAAACAAAAAAGGCCAAACAATTATTGAGTAGGTTATACTGTATATACCATACCTATGATGAGCTAATTCTGAATAAAACAAAATAAAATGCATCCTTCAATTGAGACCTCATAATCCATAACTCTAACCTGATGAAATTCAAATGCGGAGCTAAATAATAAAAAAGGTACAGAATTATTTTGTGTTCCTGTAAATAATCAAATTCTATTGTATTGTATTTATATTATTTCTCCGATTGTTTTTATTGCATAATAAAATCTATAATGAATAATAGAGTAACCACAATAACAATCAACCACATCCCAAACAGTCAGCTCTGTCCGCAGCTCTGCTTAACAAACACTTTCGAGCAGCCGGTTTGGATACAGCCGTCACATCACAGACAGAAGGTGGATGAAGCAAACACATAGCAGGCAGGTGGGGGGGGTGCTGAGGGAACTGAAGGGGAAACCCAGGGATGGAGGGGGCAGAGGTGGCAGACAGTAGAACGAACTGGAGGTATATAAATAGTTCCTGAGAAAGATACTGTAACCCCAGCCCTCTGCCTCTTTAAGCAAACAGCTCAGCGCCACAAAGCCGTCTGCTGGCCTGGCAGAGAGGCACAGGAAACGTCCAATCAGTGAAGAGGTGAGCGCTGGAAGACAGCTGGCTGGAGACAGCTGGTCAGTGGACCCATCACTGACCTGGCAGAGCTCACCAAAACCAAACAACAGACAGGTGAACGTGACCGGCACCGCAAAGCTGCGTGACACATGAACACAGGAGGAGGACAGATGCAGAATGGAAAAGCAAATTTGACGCAAATGTACCAGTCACCTTACCTTCCTCACAGCTGGTGTGTACATTTGATAAGACTGACACATGCAGGGGGTCAATGTAAACCAACTTCTCCTATATGCAGACCAATTGGTATGGCACGTGCTAGTGAATATCAAACCAACTTCAGCTGGTGTCTGCAAACTTCATCATTTTGAAGTAACTGGACTTTTTAGCTCCTCTTTTCCCAACGTCATTTGCTGCTGGCCTCATAGTGCATGACACCTTCCAATTCATATTCATAACCAATGTGTAATAAACCTGACCTTTACCTGATCTCCTATCTTACAGAACACTTTGGCACTTATAGGCTACATCCATATCACTAAGTCCAATAGAGAACAGCAGTTTCAAACTGTGCACACAAGTGCTTTCATTCTGTATAATATTGAATCGCAGCCAATGCTCACAAGCATTCAAACGCATTATCACGTGACAAATCACGTACACTAGGCATGTACGTGCCAAAACTCTGGAGTCCATACACAGATAACAAGTGTAATTTCAAAGTCTCTCCAAGCAGATATGACAGATAGGCCTTCTCTATCATGGGAGTGGTATAAGCAGTCTTCATTTGGATGCAACTCAGGAATGCATAATTGAGGAAAATGGTAGGCTTCTAAACAACGGAAGGCTTTCATTAGCGGGGGAGGAAGGACACAGAACCCGGCGATCATGACTGTGCGCTGCAGTCGTGCCCTGGTAGCAGGCAACGTCAACAGTAGGAGGGAAATGACACAAAACCGTGGCAGATCCGTGCTAGTGGAGCTGGCCAAGAAAAGATATTCAGAATGCACGCAGGCATACATACAGCTTAAAACTTTTTTTTGAGACGTAGAGGAATTTGATGCTCATTAAACATGATGGACACTCTTTAGGCTTCATAGTTCAAAGGCTGCTGCATTTTAAATGCAGATACCAACAATAACGCTTTTGTAGCAGAGCTGTTATTACATATTCAACATGTTTAATGTAGAAATGCTCAGACAAAAATAATGAAATGTGTCCATGTCTAAAAGCAGATCTTACAGCAATAGTGGTGTAAACTCACACAGCGAAAAACTCAGGTGTGGCAGCTAAAATAGCATTGGCCCCTTGAACAGCCCCTGTCCAGTCAGTAGAAAAAAGAATAACAATAACAACAATAAGTATGACCAATTGTTAACAATATCTTTCTTTGAAAACACAATGTCCACAAGGAACAACAAAAACAAAAATATTCAGTGATTTGTAGCTTTGCTCAAAGCTATAGAACTAACAGTAAACAAGGAATGACTTAAATGTCAATCTTAATCAATCAGGAAATGTGCACGGATGTTGGACGGGTGTTGGACATATTATTGGCCCCTTTGCGTAAATTGTGGCCCCTTTATAGCCCCTGATTCAGAAAACCACGGCCTGTTTATCAACAAATGAACACACTTGTATTGTGTTAACAGCTGCTGCTACCTCCACTCTATCAAAGCTATAAAATAGGTTAAAATGCTCAGGGTTTACTGTAGTGCAAGCAGCCACCTATAAAATGAACAACTCTGCTGCTCCACCTCACCACCAACCTGTTCGCCTCCGAAACAATGTCAGCCTTTCATCCATATAAGGCCAAACCGAAACCAGAAATCTGACGAGAAATGCTGTTTCTTATTAATGTGACAAAAAGTCAGTGTGTGCTTTTTCACACTGGGCCTTGTGGTCTTTTGAGGTGGAAAAGGAGGGAGCATTTGAGTGAAAGCAGGCAGAAAATCACACAAATCAATGGGTTTAATGTAAGAATGCACATTAGTGCTTGATTACATTACCTGCACATATTCTGTAGTCCACCCTGGAGACGCTTCCTCCCTGGGGCATCATGCTCTTCATTCTGAAGGCTTCTTCAGGGTGGTTGAAGCGGAAGAAGTTTGATTGGCCAAAACACAGCATGCAGCCTGGAAAACAGCACAAATGTAGTTTCTATTAATTTCTTACACCCACATAAAAAAACTGCAAAGTTTTAAATGCTCTACCTTTAGTTTCGGTGGAGTGCACAAGTTAGTGAAGCCCACAATCCCACTTGAGCTAAAAGTGCAATTTCTTTAAAGTACATAAACTGTAATGAGCTTTGAGTCATCAAAACTAAAAAAGCACTTTTTAAATACAGACAATACAGACTAATAAATAAACATATTCGTACACATGGCAGATAAGCATGTAAGAGTAAGTCTTATTTTTAATTCATGTGCTAAACTCTAGATGGAGCACAGAATTTTAAGTCCTTGTTATTTTTTATTCTATACAACTACTATATTATACAATATCATTATAATTTAGAGGACTTAATAGCGATATAAAAAACAAAAAGGAGCAGCAGCTTGAGTAGGGTGCCAGGATGATACATTGCCAACAAGTCAAGTCCATTTCTGAATGTTCAAATACTGCAGTTTGGTTTATATTGTTTCCCATTTATCAGTCTTGTCTCAGATGATGGATAGACGAGCCGATGTGACAATCCATTGAGCAGATTAAGAAAGTAGATTTTTAACTTTTTAAATCAATTAGACAATTGAGTATGGTCTATTGTGCATGTTATTAACAAAACAGATTTTTGTTTTATGCACAGCAGCCTGTACCTCAGATGACAGCAGTTTGCCTCAGCTTTTCTTTAAGGACTTGTTTTCTTGCAAGATAAGAGTGGATAGAAATTAAACTAAAGATTACAGTTAGGAAAATGAATGCACTTATGTCTGAGGTGAGACTTCTGAATCTATCAAGCCATGCTTTATCATTAACTCGGGAACATATCCCAACTGTTGGTGTACAGAGTAAACACAACGAGACAGCATGTTAATCAGTAAGCTTCAGAGGCCCCAGCTACCAGTCTGAATGGTAAGTTCAGCTAGTCACCTGCTATATCTAGCCTCATATGAAGTGTACAGATGTGTGAGCGGTACCATCCCTCTCATCTGACTCTCAGATGTGAAACAAATGGGCTTATTGCCTGAAATACAAAAGTATATCTTTAAGTTGTCCAATTAAACATTAACTTAGCTTGCAACTATTTTAAGCACACAGGCCGGACAGAGAGACAGAGGAATGTCGAAATAGCCAAGAGAGGTTGGCAAGGTGTGTGTGTGTGTGTGTGTGTCTGCTCGGGTGGGGGTGTTGAAGCAGTGCAAGTTGCTAAAACAGGAACCAACAGTATGAAAAGGCCGTGCTAACTCAGATGACATCATCAACACAGTCTTATGGAAAAACAAAGCATGAGGGCGCCTGTGTAACTGTGAGGTGATAAACTCAGATGAGACAAATTACTGCTAAAATAGTGCAGACAGAGTGCAATCTTTAAGAATCACACCAGTTTGGGCTTTGAATAAAAATGAGAAATTCATAATTTACACAAAAAAACATTAGCATCTCATTTGCATTTCAAAGCCTCTTTTTTTCTTTCTGGAAAGCAGCAAGTTGCATCAGGAAAGTTAATCACATTTTTAATTAGTAAAATACCCCCAACGCTAAATGAGCCTGTCTTCTTTCCGTAAACTAAACCCATGGGTTTAGACATTCAAACTGTCTGATGTGCCTTGCCCCAACATCCTTACAGGAAACACATCCAATTATGGAGATAAGAAACTGGATAAATGCTGTTTTGGTAGATGATTAATCCCACACTAGACAAAGTGATGACAGACTGAATCTTCTGTTTGAAAATATCAATTTATAGATCTAAACAAATTATGTGGAATGTGTATCAAACTGTGCAAGCTGTAACTCATGAAATGTCAGCACTATTTCATATCTGCATTTGTTTCTAGAAAGTTAAAAGTTAATGTAAAAATGCATAGAGTGCTATTATAAGTCAGCTGATGCATTAGGTTTCAACGTTAAAACATTGGCTGTACTTACCTAAATATGTATAATAACAAAGGGAGAAAATTACTATGAGTCTCATGTGGCATTAAACCAAATAACTATTTTCACCTTGTTCTGAAGTTGAACATCTACAGATTTTCAAAGACTAAATACAAGTATACAATATTTTGTTTGTGTTTATTCAAGAAAGAGGGATACAAATGTGCTGAGGATTATTTTTCTTAATATGAAGCAGCAGAAGCATAATATTACAAACACTATAAAAGTCATGAAGTGACACAGCTAATCCTCAGCTGATCAGGCCTCAGACCATAAACACACTCAGTCTCTATGGTGATACCAATCACATCCACTTTCCATAAAGATTTGAAAGGTCAAAACACGTAATGCACATAAATAATTCAGCCTCTTCATGTGCCACACGGACGATAAAAGATAACCGGTCACATGTTAATTGCTCTCTCAATTTAGCGCCATTGTCCTGCTGAGATACTGAGGGAGAGGTCTTCCAGGCAGAGCAGAGATAAGATCCCTGCTTGTCGTCACAGGAGGACAAGAAGGTGGAAACTTCTCCATGACACAGGTGATGTACAATAAAGCCAGATGCCCTTTTACTCTGGACAAACACACACTGACATGCTGGGAGGAACCATCTGATTAGATCACAAGCTGTGAGCACGGACACAAGTGACGCACAATGATGGAAAGTGGCTGTTTTGACAAACAGATAAATCTGCCGCCCAGAGGCAGTAGAACAGGTCAGTGAAAGCAGAGACACTTCAGGAGTCACTCAGAACAGACATATCACACCGGTTTCACCTTGAAAAAAAAATTATTACATTTCTATTTTTAAGATGTCATGCCACGTTCACTGGACTCCCTGACCCAACACATGAACTAACTAATTAGCTTGAACATGCATAAACCTTGCTATGGATACGCCTGTCGTTTACACTTCTCTGACGTTTTAGAGCTGCTAGAACAGGGGACGTTTAAAAACGCTGCTGGCCCTGTTTTTGTCTAGATGGGCAGAAACAGTGATGTTTAGAAACAAAAACGTAGACACTCACAACCACTTGCTGATTGGGTCTTTTTCGGTAACAATTTAGCCTTTGCTAATTCATCACACGCCTATCACATAACCTCTTCCGGAAAAGAACGACCGGCATTAGCCTCGGCTACCACTGTAGAACTCGACATGGATAATCAATAAAAAGCTCTGTTGACCCTGTTGTGTTTGCTAACAGCTGTTGTGCCAGTAAATTCTGCTTAAATGCTCAGGAAATGAATTATTCTTTCCTAGCTTTCAATCTGTGTACATTGGCTTGCGCTGAGTGCATGCAAGTGGTCACTTAAGCCGTTTTTTTCCAATAAAAAAGGTAGTAGTATCGATGTAACCTAACGGGGCCACCAAGACAGACAATCACAAGGCAATTGAGGGTCACCAAATAAACTGTAAGTATGAACGCAGTGGGAGAAAACTGGAGCAACACAAGGAATCCCTTTAAGACACTTGGAGACAAATCTAACTCCACACAAGATAGGACTCTTTAACACTCAACCTTGCTTTGAGTGTTATTTAAAATGGTGAAGTGTTTTGAGGAGTTCCAAACTGATTTCTTAAGCTATAACAAGTTTGTGCAAGTCATCAGGGAGGGGATAATTACTGCCAGGATGAAAACACATTAAGCAAGAGCCCTTCCTTATATAGAACAGAGAAGCCACTTGTTGTTGTTTGGTGTTGATTTTTTGTTTTTCTTTGGTCTTTATTCACCCAAGGTTAAACGATGCTCACATTTGAGCTAGCAACCTTTTGGTCCCGACCCCACTTGTGAATCATGGCAGCTGTTCTAAAAACATTACAATTCCCTGAACTACAATAAATCTTTTCACAATCATTTCTGAATAACTTAGATGCACAGTTACTTCAGCTGAACACTCACTTAGTGGTCGATCACTTTCTGTCAGGTAAATAATAGGGAAATGATTGACCAAGTTATGTAGTTAGATCTTATAAACTTTTTGAGAAGGATTGTATTTATTTCTGGGGAAAAGAGTATCAATCGAAAACTAATAAGATTGCTAAACGCCCTGTGTGTGATACAGAAACCACAGGAATAGAAAGTTGTATAATTAACCTTGTGCAATATTCAACGAAATTAAATAGAATGACTGCAATATTTGAGTATTAAACCTTCGATTTTTTCCTTGTTTCATTGTTATTATTCTGAAAGTTTTTATGAGTATTTTATTGTACATTGGATTTTGTAAATACTGTATTCATGTATATTTTTTATTATTACTATTTTTGTTCTGTCTTTATTAATCATTTACTTTATTTTTTAATACCGAACTAACTCTTTTCAATCGAGCTTTCGAGCACTGTGTGACAGTATCTTGAAGCTTTAGTCTCTCAGACAAAGCAAAGACCTTGTAAAACCTTCATGAAAGTCAACACTGTTTGTTTCTGGAACAATGTGTCTCTCTGTGTCTTTTGCACACAAGGTAGAATCCCAAGTTTGTAAATAAATGCTGCCCAGCACAGGGGGAGTGCTAAATAGCATTTAGCAATTGATATTTTATATCGGCACAATAAATGCCACATGTTGCGTGAGCCAACAGAGTTTTGCTTGTTTGCATTAGTATGTCTTCTTTACCTCCAGTATCTGGATAAAGTGGTGCAGAAGCCTGTTATTAAAGTTTCCATCAGCGTTTCCCTCAGTGGTTACAACACTATCCTCAACATAATTTTGGTTTGTATTTTCCACAGTTGAAAGGGTTTCTGTCAATAGTTGGACGTTTCATCAGCAGGAAAATGAGCACACCATCAGATCATGAAAAGGAAAAACAAAAAGATGCTGAGTAAGGCCTTTGGATGCCGCCATCGGGATGTTAATACCGCGGTCTGCAGAGCCACGTCAGCTCAGCCACCGTGTCTTCATGCTCTCCACTTCAGGCGTCATCCGACTCCTTCACCTAGCTCCTGTTTCCTCTGGATTCTGCCAGCACCGCTCTCCTCCCTCGCTCACAACACGTACTCCTAACTCACCTCCCGTCACCTCCCTGACTCACAACACGTAGTCCTAACTCGGACTTGCCCTAACACGATTTCCCCAGTAAAGATCAATTCAGGCGCTTCATGGAAGAAGGCTGGGTAAAAGAGCAGAGCTTGAAATCGCATGTATCTGACGCAGTCATAACAGAGCTGGCTCTGTGGCACACCATGCGTCCTTTTTACTCAGCAGTTGGGTAAAAACAGTGACAGGAGACGTGAGAGAACAATGGTGACTTCAGTTCTGCACCTCCAACCGTGTCCTTTTATGAATTACTTGATAAAATCTTGTTTTAGGGGTAAATGAAGATCCTATATCAGTATGATATTATCTGGTTGTATAACTATTGTTGAAGGATAAACCATGACGAGGAAAGCTGTTATTTAACAGTATAGATCTTAAATTATACACTAATACCACCTCCTTTTGAATTCCAGGTCCAGTAAATTCATATCTGGCGGCAGTAAAATTATTGACTTCAAATGTTTTATCAAGAGACCATGAAGATATTACGGAACAGGCATCTTTTAGCTCAAAGTACCACAGATGGCATCAGGCTGGCTTTTTTTCTATGTCTTTCTATTCCAAAAATAATTATTTCACAATCATCAGCTGTAGCCAATTCCTTTTAAATTCATATTTGTTAGTAAGTTAACTTCATAGTTGTTAATTTGCATTTAAATTAGCACACTGTACACACAATTAGCATGGATCTTCATGACACACCTCTGCCAAAGCCAACAGTCCCTTTACCAGACCACATTGGAATTCACTAGATCCAGATTTTTTATTTGGCTCAACAGAATATTGCACACGCTCATAAACATCAGCCCCTTAAACATCAACAAGATCCATAAATCATTCTCTGAAAAGTCAACAAACATGTTAAAAAGAAAAAAACGCCCTCTTGCAACGTGTGAGAAAGTGTTAGAAAAATTCCTGAATCCGCACCCTGATCCAGAGATGCGCCAAAATTCGATGGGACCTTCCTGTTATGCCCCACCCCTCTACAAGTCCTTTTTCTAATCATGATAACTGGAAAACAAATTTAAAAAAAACTAAATGGACAAATCTCCAAAACGTTCCCATACACATTTTTTTTCTAAATGTTATGTATATACGGTTTTTTCCCACAACTTATGAACCTCAGTTGATGCTTTTGAAGTTCCAAGAGTTCACAAAGAGTTATGTTAATCACACGTCCAATTGTCCAGCGTGGTGATATCGTGTGCATGAACATACAG
Source organism: Pseudopleuronectes americanus (assembly GCA_038501795.1). NCBI lineage: Eukaryota > Metazoa > Chordata > Actinopteri > Pleuronectiformes > Pleuronectidae > Pseudopleuronectes > Pseudopleuronectes americanus. The sequence goes on from CM076719.1 coordinate 18,831,979, forward strand.
GCACCAGAGTGGTGCAGAGGATTTAGCTGATTGATGAGAAAAGACACTTCTCCTCCTCTCCTCTGTTCTCTCAGCACAAACTGCTGCTGGCAGCTGACACTCACTCACACACTGAAAGCTCTGCTGCCCCTGAAGGAGCCGACCCCTGTATCTGTGCACCCTCAGCGCCCTGTGTGTGGTCACTGACAGGACAGTGGCCACCAGGGATGATTCAGCAAAACAGAGCACAATCACACACACACACAAATACCGTCTACACAGGCAACACACATGCTCTTTCAGATGCAGTGGCTATGATGCACCATTAATATATATTTAAAAAGCCCATATCAACAAATCACAGTTCGACTTTTTAGTTGAAGAGAAAAATTGATGTTCGATTTAATTGCATTGTTTCACTATTCTACTTTATTTTCAAGCTTTTACTACATTTGGATTCAGAAGTTGGACTATAGTGTTGAAATGAATGTCATTGTGAATTACAGTAATGATTTTTTTTTCAAATGTAACAAAACAGCAAAAGTGTCATCACAATTTACCAAAACCCAAAGCATGTGTTTACATCTTGTTGTTTTGATCCTGTCGTCTGAAAACAATAGACAATACGATAAAATTATTGTTATGCTTTAGCTAATCATTTCAACACATTTCAATCTATTGACTTTGTAGAACAATTAGAAAAATATTATACTAGGTGCCAGCCAAATCAATAATTGAGAATATTAAATGATCAACCAGCTCTAGTAAAGGTTTGTCCTACTTAACATTATCAAACCCAAAATGAAAACAGCCTCTCTGTTTAGAAACACTGACTTCAGCATCTGACAACTGATTAAAATTACCTGGGTGAAGTTCAATAGTATTAGCCCCCACTTCACTCACAACATTATATCACTAACAAAATATTTGTCCGTTGTATTAATTTAATGAAGGTGAAAACACTTTAATTTCCATCCCTTTGTTCGGGTTGCCGCTAAACACGTGTCTGTTTCTACCCACCAGGATTTGTGACAGATAAAAACATGAAAATGTGAAATACAGGCCTGCAAATATTTCACATCAAAACTATTCCCAGCAGCTGCAAATTTGCAACAGTTGCGAAACTTGTTCACTAAAAGTCTCAAATAGACTCGCACCAGATCATTCTTTGGAAATATATGACGTCTTCAGTATCGTCCAGTGAAGACTTTCTTGTCCTCATCCTCACTAACATTTCCCATTCTACAGGGTGAAGAAAGAAAAAGGGAAAGTTCCACTGGCTCACACAGGGGCTGAAGCTCTACCCCCGGCACTTACGGACATGTTTTAAGAAGTCGCTGGGACGGTTTGAGATCCTATCAGTCCTGCTAGGGAAGCTAGCACCAGCTGTGTAGAGGCATAGGACCAACAACCAGGAGTGAGTTGACCCAGTGTGGGCCCATCTAAGGTAAGTTGTATCCTTAACTACATCAGTGATTGGTTGATACCTTTACTTATGGTCCAAACAATTTTCTTTATAATCTCCGATCCCGAATTAGTCAGCGTTTAATATTCTACATAATCGTCCCAAAATAACTCACATCTTTGCTCAGTTAAAAAGAGTGAAAAAACTATTTACGAAGCAAAGCCAATGTCATGCAGAACACACAGCATCTTCCTAATCAATCCATTGACTTGTGGTGAAATGCTGTCTGTGAAGACCATTACTGGCAGTCTCTTGATACCAATTAGCACTCATCTAGTCAAGCATTACAACACCGCACAGCTACTTATCATGATGGATCCTCCAGCAGCGAGGAGCCACACTGCAGGGAGCATCAGGCAATAGTTCTCGTCTAAGTAGCAGACGATTTATGATCCTGTGAGACATGGAGCATTTATCCAGGTCCCTGGAATGGTTAGGAATATGGAGCTGCTCTAAACAGGCCATGTATCATCCTCATAGGGGAGAAGGTGGGGATGGTTTGGATCGTAAATCATACAGTTATCCATTAAAGAGCACCCTCGCAAGTGTTGACACAGAGAAACTGCACTGCAGTGGTTCGTTTCGCAATTACGGGAATGACAGTTTAATTTAATGGAAGCACCTGTGTAAAGTCGATGAACTTGGAATGACCGATGTATGAAGAGAAGTCTGTTGGGATGGTTCCAACTTGAACAACATTTAAAAACCAAGATTGATGGAGCAGAAAAACAGAGCTAGTCAATCGCTTATGTCAACTGTAACTTTACGAAACAGCAGCTGTTTCTGGTCACAAACACCAGTCTCCACTGAAATAAAGAATACTTTTCTCACCTTATCACCAGCACATACCACATACCATTCTCCTATCAACCAAACCAATGGGTGGAGTTGTTGACCATCCATTAACCACACCCCAAACCACTAAATCCTCTATTTAGACAGGGAGGGCTTTGGGTAAGAGATGTTTGGGATGAGTCTGTTTTTCTGGCATTTCTGTGAGCTGCTCAACACATTTATGAATCATCACAATAACATAACAGGGCTCAACATCCAATTGGTCTCAGCTTCTCCGGAAAGCACCAAGTTAGCAGTGAGTTCTGTACAATTCTTTATGAGCAAAGCACTAAGATGCTTTTCTTTGAAATGGCCCGAGTTCCCAAAAAAGTTTTCCAGTACCGCTCCAAAATCCTCCTGTGTAGCCGAGCTTCAACCTGTGAGGCCTCGTCTTCAAAGGTCATGTTTTCCTCAGTGATCTAAGGAGCTAATCAGCTGCGGTGACAGGAAAGGAGAACCCAGGGGTAATGGAGGTCGAGCTCTCTGGGGATCAACTTTCTCCAGGGCAGAGGGGTGGTCTCTTTGACAGTTATTAATGAAGTTTCAAAAGGTTCAGCTACTGTAGCAGTAAATGTTAGATCCATTGAGAAATGGCATCAATTCCTCCGCCAAGGAGGTTATGTTTTCATCTGCATTTGTCTGTCTGTTATTTAGCGGGATTACGTAAAAACCATTTACCACCAACTTGGGGGAAGTATGTGGTACTGGTCAGGAAAGAAGCAAATCAATTTTGGTGTAAACCCGTATCAGAAGCCAGGACATATTTTTCCCACTTTCTTTATCATAGGAAGGAAGGGGATTTTTTAACATTTTTGTCAGAGAATAATTCGTGGATCTTGATGGAAAAATCTTGGTGTTTGGGGGACTGATATTAACTAGTGAATTCAGGATTTTTAAAATGCTATCTCTACTGCACCTTTTGCACCAATGTAGCCTGATTTCTGGACACTTCCACCTCAGATGGTGAGGGGACTCTGACAGTCCTGGTCAGGTCATCTAATCCTAATTTTGTTATCATCTCGAAACCAATTCATATTCTTTGGCTCCAGTTTCCACTAATAATCCTTCTGCCAACTAAGAAGCTCCTTCCCGTCTGTTTTTCAGTAGTTGGTTTGCAATAAAGCAAACTGTGTGTGGCATCACTCTTTCCAAGGACAACCACTGCACCACAATCTGGTTTCATTTGTTCCAAACCATGTGGAGGTTTCTTAATAACCTTGTTCTTGCACTAAGCCTTAATTGAAAACAAAATACAAGTCATTTTCGTTGACTTGCTCTGACGTATTTTGGGGCTCATGTTCTCACTGTTCACATTCAACATAACAAAACATCAATCACTTCTATGTACCAGTCACCAACAGTCCATTAGCAGTGATTTGGATCTCTTCTGTTATGTGCAGTATCAGCCCCACATGACTGTGCTAGCTTCAGTTATTGAAAACACAGCAGTATCTCTTTTTTCCCCCTCCTTCACCAGAACCCGCTGACCCTGGATAAGCATGTCAAGATTCTTCCAGGAGCCAGCGGTTCACAAACATTTGAGGATTAGCTCTCTGAAAGGCTGACGTCAGCGAAATGAGCTGCAGACACTGAGATCAGTTTAATCAACGGCTGCTTTTCAGACTATTTCCAACAGGAAAATATGACACATTGCCATTTTCTGATTTACAACGCATGAAGTCATATAGAACAGGACGGGCAATGTTGGTAAGAGGGATTGAAGTCACAGAGCGGAGGACGAGTGGTGTGTGTGTGTGCGCGTGAGTGTGTGCGTGTGTGTGTGTGTATGTGAGAGTTAATCAGTTAGATTGATTCTCCCCTTGGTGTGTGAAAGAACAATTTCTTCTCCAACACTCCAGGAACTGTTCCTCTAATCACTGCCTTCATCACACAGAGTGCACTCTGAGCATTACTGCAAGAACAGCATCTTTCAGCCCTGCACTGTGCTGCGCTCCAGCATGGCTCCACTTTAACAAAGAGGCAACCAAATACTAATCAGGAATACCAGTTAAAAGTCCAATATATGTATCAGAAAATGTGGATTTCAATCAATTATATTGTGCTGTAAAAACAAAAAACCAGTTTGAATTTACCAAAAGCCTCATCATGTGGAGTGAGGACATACATTTTACTGTAAAGGTCATCACTACCTACCCACAAGGGCACTATGACCCCATTCTCTGATAAAACTACAGGAACACGTAAGTGGATTACAGAGCACATACTGTAAGAGAAACAACTGCTACAGATTGAGTCAAGGTGGCAATCTATAAATAGTCTTTGTCAGTCAGCAAATTAACAGGACACGGACATTTTCCTATAAAGTAATCCATATGAGCTGAATGAAATAAGGATATACATGTGCATAACCATTAAATACATTTTTGTGAAGTATAAAAGATGTGTTGAATTTGCATTGTTTTTGTTTAATTTCACCCAGGTTTTCCAGGCAATATAAGTTTAATACAGGTTTAACTCTTGATTAGTTTCATTGTTGATTCATCTGTGAGTGATTCTTACAAAACAATCAGTTACAAATACCTGTCACTGTTCAAATTGATTGACGGATTCTCAGGTTTGTCGGACCAACAATCCAAAAACTAAAGTGCCTCAATTTGCTAGAAGGAATTTAATATTTTTAGACACTATTTTCATGATCAATTAGGTCATTTGTAAAGACTAAATACTCTTCAAATATGAGGATCTGGATATTTTCTTTTATGTAAAAAAGTATCATAGTTATTTTTCATTTGGATAAAACCAATAAAACGTCCTATTATAGAAGTTCAAACCAATAAATAGTTAGGCTTCATCAATAGACCAATCAATTCATTGAGCATCATAAGTAGAGCTGAACAAGGAACTTTCTTTATGGCAGCAAGAGCTCATGGGAACTCATGGATATTGAACTATTTAAAACAATTTGACAAAATTACAGAAATAAGATTCAGAACATTTGGTACATTTTTCAAAAGATTTTCTTGTGTGTGTATAGTTAGGATATCATTTAAAAGAGAAAACAGACATGGGAGCACATCATTGGGGGAAAGCACTGCTGTAACCAGGAGCAGCTCCTGATAGAAGAAAACTGTACTAACTCCTGTCGTTACAGAAATACTGAAAACCAGTAGATGACTTGAACCGATCAAGATCCAGTATTGTGGCTTTGATTTAAGTCTAAGAAAATATTAAATACATTATTTACACACATATAACATTTTACTAATCCTGAGTAAGTCTAGAACAATCATTAAAAATGAATATCTACTAAATCTACTAACTTAATGCCAGAGCTGTCAGGATTAATAATTTTAAGAACCCTTCTGAGTATTTATATGCGACAATTCAGGCCAATCAGCATTAATGCCACATCATGCCTCAAGGGTACTGTGGCATTGGAGAGAGAAATGGTTGGCAGCACTGGACCTGATCTGAAAAGTGTCTGTGGTACATATATTCCATGGGTTGTGGTGCGGCCACATTAAATCTTTCCAGAGCGACGGCCTCAAGTACATTTCCCAGAAGATTAGATCAGAGGAACCAGAGGTGGTCAGAGCGAGAAGGCTTCACATTCTACCAGGATGAGTTCATGTAGAGTCAGGGGAGTTCGGTGAAAGTGCTAGAGTTACACTTATATATGTTAAAGAAATGCTATTCTGTAAACGTTACATATTAGCAACACTGGCTCTGCTCTGTTGAGTAGCACATCACGTCTGTGGCTTCAGAACCGGCTCACGAGTGTTGTATGATTAGACTCTCTGCAGCAGCCTGTCTGTCAGAAGCTGTGAAAACACATTTTCATCTCAAGCGTGTTCACAGGATCCCTGTCACCCAACATCATGGCAAAAAGGACAAGCAGGAAGTGAAGAAACCTGAACACTGGTGGTTTAACACTATCTGCAGTACTGTGGAAGTCTTTCTTCTTGGATTTTCTTTTGCGGAAGTTTCCATACGTACAGCGGCTTTTCTTCTCATGTTCAAATATGATGGCTGTTGCAGGCAGATTCCAGAGAAAGTCCGGACCCATTTCTGCAGACATCCTCCAGAGTTAATGTGTTAAAAAACTGCTTTAGTGATGTTGAATTTCTGTCAACATCATTTGGTGACATGACTGAAAGCTCTCTTGGTGAGGTTCTTCACATTCTTGTTTACCTTTGTGACAAACTTACTTTTGACTTATTTAACTGTGACACACAAAAACAAAATGTAACAGTAACACGAGTACAGAAGAATCATGGAGTCAGCAAGCGGACATTATACGCAAAAAAAAAGAGCTTATACTATATGTACAAAATTATTTACTGTACATATTCTGCTTAGAGAAAATCTTAAAGGTACCCAATGTTACTTTAGATATTTTCCATGATGATGAGACCACTTCACATATCAGCAGCAGAGGAAACTTCACTTGTATCCCTTGACTTGTATCCCTTGACTGTAATTCAGATAGCCGAAAAGCTGTGTAAAACCCTGAGGCTATGGAGCTTCGCTGCACATCACTCCACTCATCCTCTCAGCCGAACTGTGTTCTCCAGGCCAGAGTACTAACAGCAACTTTTTATCCACTATTAGTTTACTGAGAGGCAAAAAAATCTTGTGATTTTGTTGTCGTGCATGACAAAGGCGTTGCCACTAAACCAGGTCACTAAAGTAGGAGAGGAGGTGTAGACAAAGAGATGCCCGCAACTATGGCTGACAGTTGCTATGGAACGCTGATGGTTTACAGCCTCAGCAAAGGCCAGAGAGTCAAGCCCACCAGTTAATCAATGACTGCCTTTCACTGAGCCAGGGCCCATCAAACACAGATGCACATACCAGAGAAAGATATGGGACTGGTCTGAAAGGAGTATACAGGGAAGAGGAGGAGGAGGGGTCAAAGCCTGCATTCCCATTAGGAAAAACCATCCGAGCAAACACAAGTTCAGAAGAAATGAGTTGGAAGAAGTGATCACATGTTCAAACCAGTCTGATGGCGCTATGAAAGATTTCTCCACAAGTCCTTGGACGTCATCGGTCCTTACCCTTGGGCACGACTGATAAACATTGTCCAAAACAGTCGCAGGTGTTGCAGACCTTCATGGTCACGGTTACAATAACAAACACACAGTTACGCTTCTGGAATGGTGACTGTTTGGTAACCTTTACGTATTTACGCATAAAAACTACTTTGTTACGCCTAAGAAAAGATTGTGTTTTGGTCTTAAGTAGGTGCTCCCTCCTCCGGCCAATAGTACATTATACAACTGTTTGCACAGTCTGAGTCGTGCCCCTCCTGGAGAGTAAACTCAACTTTATGTGTACCATTAGTGGAATGCACCTTTAAAACATTCTGCCCTATTCACATCCCCTCTGCTTTCACAGCATCCACATCCCACAGACCAGATGCAGTCTCTGCAGCAGTACCATCAGCTGCCGTCTCTAGTGGACGCTCGTCACAATTAACGGTCGGAGGCTGGTAACTGCTTGTCCAAACAGATGTTACCTCCCTGCCCAGCCACCCCCGTCCACTCCCTCCCTCCCTCTCCTTTTGTCACAACTACTTGAGCCAATCCCCTGCTGTTAGAACATGCTTCCACAGGCAGATGGCTGCAGGTCTGAGGATCAATCAAAACGGTGTGAGCTGGTTTCTTTAATTCAGCAACTCACATCCCAAGCTGCTGTAGCAAACTCAGTAAAATCATATGTCCACAAACCTGTCACTTACAGAATTCCGACATGTGCAATTGTACAGGTTTTGAACCTGCAATTATCCATAATTGTCAAGGCTTTTCAGAGGTATAGTTTATCTGTACACATTTGCTTGGGTAACATTTTTTGTCTGGTTATAAACTATTGCTTTCAACGTGCCCGGCTGGTTTTATTTTTATTTGGCTGTAAGAAGGACCTAAAGTCAATAAAAATGTTACTACTTTTAGTTTGTTGGTAAAAGTAAACAAGCTTAAAAACTCCCGTTACTGCTCCAAATCATTCATTCATAAATCAGCAATAAACTGAGATTCCAGACACTTATGAATCATGTTGTGTGGGAACTTCGAGCTGTAAATTGACACACTGTGGGATAGTTGCCAGAAAGTTGTGTACATGTGATAGATACTGCTGTGAATGTTCCACAGGTGGACATCTACAACATGACAAGGGGCAAATAGAGTGCATTAAATACAGTGTTAAATGAGTGGTTTGGGACTAAACAATCGATTCTGCTTCTAATTCAAACTGCATCAGATAAAGACAGAAATGCCAGAAAAAAACTGAGTGATTCAGTTTAATAATATAAGGAAGTTTTCAGTGTAAAATATTCAAGTGCAATAGGACTATTTTGTTATTAAAATTGCACGAATTAGGATATGTAAATTGTTGAGCATAAAACCTAATCTATATTTACAGTCATAACTGTGGAACTACAGTGAAACCTCACTTTGGCCGTGTGGAAGAAATCATATCTTGAAGCAAACATCACTAATCCAATAACTGATCCATTGGATGGTATCGGTGCCAATATGAGACCGACCTCAAGTAAACGTTGTTTCTGAGAACGAAGGTCCTCTAATCTGAAGGATATTAATACAATACATATTCTTAATCCAAACCATGATCTATTTTATAACCAGGAAGTTTGTGACTGAACTGTACCAAACCATGGTCCCAGCCGGAAACGCTTGCTTATTATTGATAACATGATGAAAAACTGTTGCTGGTAAACTCTTACAGGTTGTATTATTGTTACGGTGATGACAAAGGCGAGGTATGTTGCTGCTATTGGTACATTATTTTGGGTCGTATCTGAAATGAGATGGAATCTTCCTTATATTTGAGTCTGTTATGACTAACTGTTGACTACAGCAAATCTGTGTAGATGTGTCATTCTTATCTTTATACCCAACCAACTTAAGATAAAACAACCTCCATATTCCTTATGGTTATAGGTTCGGTTCCTGCACTGAGGCTTAGATCACGCCGAAATGGGCGTGGCTTCATCTGAACTGAGCTGGATAATTTATGAACACGCCCAGTTCAGCAGTGGCCATAGCAACCAAGGTTGTGGTGGTGGCCCTCAGAAGATAAGACAGACAAGGGCACCGGTGAAAGCGGGAAAGTACAGTATTATGATAAGCAGTTGGTACCTTGGGCTCTCAGGGTGACTTGCTGACAAAAGGTGTTTCTTGGTCGAACAAAGTATTGAGATATAAAAAGTGAGTTAGGTAAAATGGGAAGGGATTAAGGAAAAGAAGCTACTCATGTATGGATGGATGAGATTGGGGTGGCATGGGTAACTTTTCAACTAGTATTGCTCATTTTCTCCTCAATGCATCAAGCTTCACTTAATGCTGCTGCTTCGAACATCTGAGGTTATCCTGGAAACGTCCACAAGATTTACTTCACATGATCTCTTTTGAGTTGGAGGAGTTGTTGGCAAATGGCGAGTTTACGTCTAGGAAAAATAGACCACTGATAAATTGAATTGGTACTTGGGAATTAGCAGATACCCTAATTAGAGGGGTCAGAATCTGTTTTTAAAAAGAAACAAATGGATGCGTGGGTATGTCAGCATTACCTCGATCAATTAAGGGAAGTGGTGAAACTGAAACTTCAAGGTTCTGTTTCAGGAGTAAGGAAACGACTTTCAGAATCAAACTAAACTTGCTCCTTGTATCGCATATTTGTCCTATGTTATGTTTCTTTCATGATAACATAATAACCATTAAGAAAAGAGAGAAGAAGAAGAAAGAAAAGAGGAAAAAAGAGCATGTAAAGAATACTTGGGATTTCATTATATAGAGTGAGCACGACCCTGGTCTACTCAAGGCACTGGTGTATTTGTAGTATTTATCCAATGTCTCATTTGGACATATTGCCTTGACCTTAGTATAGTCAGAGGATGTGAGGTCAAAGACAACATGCAGGAACACACACACACACACACACACTAACCCAGCATGTGCACACCAGCTGCTGCCAGCCTCTTTCTTCTCTCACACATGTCTGACCTGTGCTCTGGGCCTGCTGGATGAGCCCTAAACATCACATCTGCAGCAACCTGATGAGCATTTCTCTTAGTCTACTCTCTTTACAATGGGACCAACACATTCAAATATGAGCAGAACTCAGCGACCCAGAGGCCTCTGGTGAAGCAGAATGCACAGAAGGAGAGCTCTCTTCTATTCCAGGTACCAGCCCTGATCAGGTCACACTGGCAACAAGGAATAGCTGTGTAACAGTAGACAGACACATTAGGGTCTGGTTATGCCAGACTGCAGGGGGGGCGGGGGTGTTCTGACAGACCTGTATATGTTTGTAGTCTATAAACAGAACTCCCATGGAGGCAGGGACGTAGAATGCTGGGGACTGAGTGGCAGGGGACAGCCAAGTTGGAGCAGGTGTTCATGTTGGATGTGTGGGGTGAAAGACCAAACTCCATTCAATAAAGCTGCCAAGTTTAACTTTGATTCCAATTAGGTAACATGTTTAGTGTTCATTTATTAATTAAACAACTAAATCATGTCTAAGGGATGATTAGAAAACAATCGGCATAAGAAATAACACGAAGCAAGCCTTTATGTAAACATAATCGAAACTGTCATAATTTGCTATCACAGCTAACTTCCGCCGACTAGGAGAACTTCAGTGGAAGACTTAGCTGAGAAAGAACATCATGATAGTGTTATTATTAAAAACTAGGGTAAGTAATGTTCGCTGGCTTTATGCCGAATGGAACAGAGCCTTGTTTTAATACATAAAAAGTAAGTCTTGTTCTATTATATAAACATTTAATCGGAACAACAGAGGCGTGTTGTATTTTAGAGCTTTTCGAGCGGAGGTTTTGTAAATTAACTGGAAAGAAAAGTGAAGCTAAAATGTGTCATTTTCCACATCAGCAGAACAGTGTCCGCACTCTGATAGCTAGCATAAAGTTAGATGTAAGGATCTAGTTGTTAGTCCGTGATTTTTCCGCATTTTTCCTTCAGTCAACCACAGGCTTCACTAGTTACTAGCGTGACGCGATCACACACACTCACACACGCGAACACACACACACACCGTACAACTATAACAGGAGAAGCAGGACTTACTTTAACTCCAGTGAATGAGACCTCTCTCTCCCTCCGGTGTTTTCATCGCCTCGGCTCCTTTAAATAAAGCCACGTGTTTTCCCCTCCGCCAGTTTAATGTGGGACAACGGGCGCGTTTATGAGCTTTTTGTCCCGACGCGCTTTTGTTATGATAATCCTTAAATAGACTTAATATATTCTGCTCATATCTGAGCGCTCACTAAAGAGTGGCTGAGCTGCCCGGACACTTGTTAAACCGCGGCTCCATCCGCTGCTGCTGCTGCTGCTGCCGCTGCTGTGGTGGTATATCCCAGCTCGTTCAAACCAGTGCGGGAGTTCTACTGTCTGCAGTGGGATCCCTGCTCCATTGTCTCCTTCCCGGGGCCATTCACACGCTGGAGACGCTGTACCTCACCCACACAGTGCGGAGGGATGAAACAGCTGGTTCACTCACACAGGCAGTCACCTCAGAGCTACTGCTGTCAGAGAGAGAGTGGAGCGGAGGGAGGAGGAGCGGGAGGGATGAAAAGAAGGTGGAGACCCCGATCCTGAGTCAGAGAGAGGGAGGGGGGGGGGAGAGAGGGGGGAGAGAGGTAAAGAGCGGCAGAAGAAGAAGGTGGAGATCCTGAGTCAGAAGGAGGGAGAAAGAAAAGAAGAGAGAGGGAAGGGGGGAGAGAGGGAGATAAAGGTCCTGATCCTGACTCAGAGAGAGAGACGGGGCGGAAGAAGGTTAAGATCCTGACTCAGAGAGAGGGGTGGGCAGAGAGAGAGCGAGAGAGAGAACGAGAGAGAGACATAGAGAGAAAGAGAGAGAGAGAGAGAAAGAGAGAGAAGGGGTGGCAGAGGTAGATGGAGACCCTGATCCTGAGTTAGAGGGAGAGGAGAGGGAGAGACAGACAGAGAAAGAGAGAAGGGGGGGGGTCCTCCTCCTGATTCAGAAGTGGGGTTGCAGAGGGGAGAGAAAGAGATGGGTTCTATCCCTGAAACACACACATCAGATAGCTGATCATTTCGATATATTCCATATGATTAAAGTCGAACCACTTCTGTGTTGGAAACAAACTAATGATAGGATTTAATCTGAGCAAGTGTGTGTGTGTGTGTGTGTGTGTGTGTGTGTGTGTGTGTGTGTGTGGGTGTGTCTATAGATAGTTAAAGACAAATTGGTTTTACGGGAAGGATTAGAATTAGGTTGAGGTTAGGGTTAGGCATTTCGTTGTGACGGTTAGGGTTAAGGTAAGGGACTAGGGAATTCATTATGTCAATGTGTGCCCTAACAACTATAGAGAGAGGAGTGTGTGTGTGTGTCATATTCTTGTTTATAGCTTGAGACCAAAGGTGAAGGCGTAAAGTAACGCCAGACATTTCTTTGCCATAAGTCACATCATCTTAAATCTATAAAAAGCCATAAAATGACACTTTAAAAGAAAAAAGTGAGGATAAGAGTTCCTTTCTTGCACATTAGCCTCTGTTATAAATGTAATGATAATATGAAGATGTAGATGTATGTATTTTCTTATTATTCCTACTGAAACAATACAGTTACTGTAATCAATAAGGGACATGAAATTCTACATCTGAAACAGAACTAGCAATAGAACATGTAGAATGTGTAAAAATATTTACATCCATATTCTGGTAAATGTATCAGCAGCAAACTTAAGTAAAATACCCAAAGTAGTAACCAAAGTTACTGTTTTTTTTAAAATACATATTAAATCATGGGCTATTGATAAAGATGTATTCATTTGTAAACTGCATATTACTACTGTAACTTATCATAGTAGAGTGTTTTAACTGCTGCATATTTAAATCTATTGTAATGTATCCTTTTTTAAATAAGTTATAATATTTGATATGCAAAATCTGAATCAGAAAAATAATTTTAGCTGCCAGATAAATGTAGTTAAGTAAAATGTACAGTGTTCTGTTCTGTCCGAGATAATGTCCACTTCAGTGAACATTAGCATTGAAGGCCTGTGAATAAAAATGTATGACATGCAATGTATCTTAAAATGTCTTATCTAGTAATTAAATATGAAACCTCCGTAACTTTACTTAACATATCCCATAATGCATCTCAGTAAAATATCTACCATAACTCTTACATCACTGTTAACTTTATTGAAATAATAATCTCCTTGTGTTTTTCCCGCTGAATCAAAGCGACCAACCGTTGCCCCTTTAAAACGTTCAGAACAAACATGCTTAGTTTTTACATGCCCTTTCCTTGCTGGGATTTCCCTCTGACAGCTCTTCTGATTTATACTGTAAATCCCCGGGGATTACCACTAAACGCACGTTGAGCACATTTTCATTTTGTAACAATACCATCTTGTTTCTGCATGATTCTCTATAAACTGCAACGCTGCCATTTCAAAGCCGTTTCCAGCTGTAAACTATTCACCTGCCAGGTGTAGAAATACAGAGAGCAGACAGTGTTACATTCCCTGTGACACATATCAGTGTCAAAACAACATTTAGTATGATGGAACATTGAAGTGTCCTCTGATGCATCATCAAATATATAATCTACCTACTTATTCCACAAACGTCTGTCTTTCTGTATGTGGAATGCATATCTCGGTAACTTTTCATCTTATCAGATTCATACTTTGCATGTGTATTGTCAATTTTTTAAAGTGTGGGGCCTAAATCGGCGCTAGATTATTTTAATAATGTGATTATTTGTATTCCACCGTATCGAGCTGACACAGACATTCACAGGAGTCACAGGTGCTGATCTCAATCAAAACAACAACAACAGTCACTTCCTCTTCAGCAAATTGTGATCAGTAATAACGCATATTCAGTTACATTGAAAAACACTATCAATAGTATATAAGTGACAGTATATTGTAGATATATAAAAAACTGTTTGAGGTGGACTCACAATGAATACTATTGAAGTAGTTCTGGAGCATTAACACAGGACAAGAGAACAGAACCTCATTCAGGCAGGTTTAGAACAGTCACCGCACTAGTAAAACTAACTCATGGGAGGAACCACTAAAGTCTGATCTGCTTCCTGTGTTCAGTTTTGTCTCCCTCCAGTATCACTGAAGAAGCAACATGTACCAACTCAGACTGGGCCTTTCATGACTTCTTCAGCTCTCCCCACTGTGCAGGACCCCGACAGTGAACTCAACTTTACCCTCCACACTGATGCTTCCACCATGAGACCCACTCTGCAGCTAAAGTCGGATCTGTCTGGGGGTGGGAGGGGCAGTATAAATAGCACTGTGTCCCCTCTCAGGTTACCGTGCCAGGGCCCAGGTTGAAATACCAACAGACAGAGGGGACACATTGACAGACAGCACACACACACACACATCACATCACAGAGTCATGCAGGACACTGGATTCCTATTGCAGAGAGCATTTACAAAGGAATAATATTAGTCCATGTTGTGTGCATGTACTCTTTGCCCTATTAGTATTCCATTGTGAGGGAGAACACTGTTGGAGAATGAGTAATAACGCTGCAGTGTGTGATTACACATCAGCACAGATGGAAGTTTACACTGTGAGTAATGGTGAGTCGAGTGTCTGTAACTCACTCTCATGCTGACTGGGCTTCCTCTGAGGCTCTGATGTAAACGTCTATGAATGTGACTTAACTGAAACACTTACATTGACCCCACCTTCCCGACTCATCATAACAAGTTCAAATTTCCGAACTCCTACACTGGTATATTTATGACTTATTTCATTTTAATAGAGAAGTAACATTTATTTATTTATTTATTACTAATTTTTTAAAGTACTGGCTATCACTCATGATTTTACCAAAGAAAAATTTGAAAAGATATGGCCCCTTTGCCAGTCCAAAAGAACAGGGTCTCGATTTCGATAACATTTTTACTCCTGATCAACATTAACTTTAAATTTGAAATAACTGTAGTGGAGGGAAAAGAACACTATTTGCCTCTGAATTGTAAATTTAGTTTAATGTTTTTTAAGGAAAGATCTTCTGCATCAATGTCACATTCCACAGGTCATAATAAATATTGACAATTAAAGCCAACACTGTTCACAATACTGAAAGTGTCTCAATTTTGTTCTTCAGCTCAGACACATCACAAAGTGCTGAATAATTGAGGTTCTTTCACTGCAGCTCACAAAACCTCCATACTGTAATAAGTATTGGAACAAGCGTTGACATTAAATTCTTCTTTCTTTCCCATTTTGTGTCTATCTTAGGCTTCAGAAATCTCATCAGATTTCATCAAGGAGTCCAGCTAAATTCACATATGTGAACGACCTTTCAAAAGAAAATCCCAGGGGATCATTTTAGTAAAGTCTTCCACAGCAATCAGTCTAAGATGCAGCAGATTAAAAATCAATGTGTCTCCCCTCTGATTTCTTCATAATATCTGCACGCCTGGGCACAGCAGAGCTCCCTCTGTTACCTCATTAACACAGACACATCGGGCTGTACTTCCGTCGATTTGCTATTTGGAAGCACTCTGTACATTTTATTGAGCAGACCTGCTGGCTCTTGTGTTTTCATTGACCAGGCAGAGAGCTGGTGTATTGATCTCTGCTATAGCTGGGATCATACACGCTGGCCGGCAGGTGAAATTACAATGTATGGTCATCAGTTTCCTGTAATGTTTGTTCTGCAGAGGAGAACATGGAAAACCAGACACAGCAGAGGCCCTGTTATCAATGTCGCCAACAATTTGCCCACACTGCTTTAGACTGCACATCAGAAGTGCTATGAAAGATTCAAAAGCAGAAACTATCTAAGTACGGTAGATCATAGGGCACATGTTGGTGCTGACTGTTACCTTGTGACAGGCGGACGGGCTGCATGACCTGGAGACCGTCTATGGCGCAGAGGTTCCCACAGGGGTGCAGCGTGATGACCCCTGACCTGTTCTCTATGTAGCAGTGCTCGGCAGCCACCCCGGGGCCCTGGATGTGGATGTCCATGGAACCACGACCCAGAGTGGTCTGGCCTGAGGGAGGAGGAAGAAGAGTTCGATCAAAATCTGATGTGAAGCAGTAACCGTGGTTCCCCATTCAGACGTGTCCTCATAGCCACTATGTCAGCAATTTGGGGTTCAGTAACTTGATCAAAGACACAAACAGGAGGTATTTAACCATCAAACTTATGGTTATTGGCCGACCCGCTCTATCTCCTGAGCCCAAGTTTCGTTAAATTTATATTTTTGCTGATAATGTGCATTCAGAGATTTATAATGCTAAAGGTGAAAACATAGTTTAGACATTTTTACTATGCATGACATTTTAATAACATAATATAATAACAGTATATTAAAATTAAGATTTTTAAACTCTCCTCCTCTTTAAAAGCTTCTATTCAGTTATTTTAAGAACTGAATAGAAGCTTCCAGGTTTATTTGTATTTGGACAGTTTCTCATTCGTCTCAAGCTCTGTCAGCTGACGTGTGGTAATATACCTTTATGCTTTGACACAGTTTTGTCAAAGACAACTTCAGAGACTTCCTCAGACTTCAAAGCTCTGTGTCTTGTCCTGACTTGTAGTGTGAACTGTGGGGCCTTATGTACACACAGGTGTTTGCTTTTCAAAAATTTGTTTTATTCACTTCGAATGGCCACAGGTGGACTTCAGTCAAGCATTAAAACTATCTCATGGATAATAAAAGCAAAGAGGATAAACCTGACTTTGGTTGTTTGGTTATAAATATCATAGAAAATTATATTTATAAATGTAAAGCGTCCCTGGGTCCTGTGAAAGGCGCTATATAAATGCAAGCCATTTTTATTATTATAAAAGTAAAAGCAAACAATTAAATTCTAATAAATATATGTTTATTGTGCTCAACATAATAGTATTACAAAACATTCTCTGTAAACTTCTGCTCTGCAGCCATGCTTTGAATCGTTTTCTCTATAGATGCCGGACTTTTCAATAAGTAACATTTACTACAAAATGTAAAACGTAGAGCAGTTACCATTGTATTGGTGACTGATGCTCACTCCTATTTCTTTAACCTGTAAAATTAAATTGACAATATCCTTTTTTAGTCTGTTTATAACCTGAAGACCTGTCACATAGCTCTGAATGCACAGAGGGACTGACTGTTTATCAGCTAAATGGGTTAAACAACTCAACCTCAAACAACAAGATGAGATGAGACACTATTTAGGGGAAACAAGGACACAAGAGCACACCTGATCTGTCCAGATCCTTGAGATTAGAGGCCAAGAGCAAATAAAATGTCACAGGTAAGTAAAAAAAAACACACACATTGAACATTCACACACAGACTCTTTGCCTGCTCCTACCATTGACTCGTGACAGGGGAATTATCAGCCTGCTGAAGTACAAACACAGACAGGAAGGGCAGCACACAGACGGACAGACGAGTAAGACCTCAGGTCAAAAAGTCACCGGACAGATTTACGAGATAAAACTGTCCTCGATTGTTCAGACAAAGAGACGGCCAAGGACGTCAGATGGATATAGAGGTGATAACAGGGTCAGGTCAGCACAGACATAAATGTGTGTTGTTGTGGTATCTTGTAATACTATTATCCTAAATATATGTAATTTTAAAAAAGCCATTACCACAATAAGGTAATTGTGTAATTATGAATGGGACAATGTGATAGTAATTGTACCAGTGACTCAGGACAAGCTTAGGAAGCATTTTTTAAAAGTGCCTTGTTTAACATGAATGATTCCGTGTCTTTTGTAGCACTGGCATTAGATGTTGGGTCATTATGTCACTGGAGCTACAGTAACTGGTGTGTTGGTGTTGCAGCAGCGGTCTCACCCTCAGGCAGGGGCAGCAGGGTGATGGCAGTGCTCAGGCGTCCACTACCCAAACTGACCAGGTGGGGGCGCTCCGCTTGAAACTTCAGCCCCTTTCCGGTCTCAATTAGGTCCAGTGGGGTGCTCTGCAGAAAAATTCAAAGGTCAGAGAGATGATTATTGTCTAAACGTTTTGGTTAATTAAGAAGTCATCACATTTTGGTGTGGATCTGAATCAGGGGCCTGATCCAGGAAACGTATTTCTCTTTTTTAATAGAACTGATATCTTCAGTGAGTGCAATTTGGTGTAGCCTGATAATGAGAGGAGTGGAAGGGCCTTGGTGCAGATATGCACTCTACCTAGTGCCATTCTTTGTTTTTTTTATTATTTTCAGCAGTTTACTTTTAAATCACTGATTGGATAGTACCTTTCTTTTGGCAGAAAATAAGACACGTGTGGAACTTTTGCTGTGCCCATAACCATTCTGACTGTTCTAAATGAGGGTGCTTGTAAAATAAGACTGCACTGACTGGTTTGGTTAGATTTTATTTGCATTTTAGCACAATTGATTGTTGGAATTACTCCTTTTGTGCCAATTTTATTTAAAACACACAGAATGTTGTATTACAATTTTTCAAATACTTTAGATGCTCAAAACAAGAATTTAGAAAAATATTTCATTCACAGCTACAGGTGCAATAAAAGCATTTGTAGGTGACTGGAATCCCCAACACTGGAGGTCTCACTGCAGCCGATGCAACATATTGTGTTTAATCTGATAAAGCATCTACAAGTCTAAACCTAAGCAGGTCACTTCCTCTGTCTCCACAGCTACGCTATGTGTGGACTATAAGTGGCTCTCCATGAATGGGACCCAATAGGCAATCATTTCCTGTCCATTAGCTGAACTAATTGTCTCTGATTCACAAAAAAAGATATGACGCTCATCTCTGTGTTGAGCACTAACTGTAGTTTTACTGCTTCATCGATGCATCAGAGCCACAGAGAGGTTCATCCTCTGCTCTGGGGAGGAGAACAGGAGTCTGAATGTCTTCACCATGAGTGGCCATTTCTATAGCTGGCTGCTCTGGCTGTTTACATATTCCTCTACACACCGAGTAGTGTGAGCGTGTATGAGTGTGTAAGTGTGTGTGTGTGTGTGTGTTAGTTCTGCCTAAGCCAAACCACCATGTGCTGTCGGCTCAGCAAGGGGGAAGGGGTGTCGCCATAGCAACTGCACTCCGCAATTAAGAAACATGAAGCTCCTGCAGGGTGTTCAGCGAGCTTGTGATGAGCACAGCAATGTCTAAATGTAAAGACCATTCTGCTTTTCAGTGATGCTCTCACTGTTAAACACGCTCACATAGCAAAATGTATTCTTTATCATTGTCTTGTAGTTATTTTTCATGACTTGATAGGATAGAATTGAACTTGTTCTCCTGTTGAGCAACATAATTCTCATTCATTTGATCTTTATAACTCATTTGATCATTTACCTTTGGTTGTTCTCCAGTGAAATGACCAACTACAGCATATAATATATCAGTCTCACAGGACCATGTCGCTCCAATGACTCCACATCAGGTCACAATCCAGATCTTATTGACTTGATAAACACAACTCAAAAAGATAGTCCTGTTTATGTTACAGTGCTGAAAATGTAAAATAAACTGTGGAGTCACTCACTGACATGGTCTTGAATTTTAAAACCAGCTGTGGCGGTTTCTTTTTGTCCCAGTTTGGAGCCCTTACAATTCTGTTTGACAAAATGCGTGCGATCATTGACTCAGCCTCTCGGCTGGTTAGTTAGTTGTGTGTTTCCTAATAGGATTATGTGATTGTAGTGGTGCTGTCGGTGGAGTGGGGTCAAGACTAAGAGGATTGTTGAGAGACTGGCTGCGAGGCACTGGGAGGCTTCACTGGGAGCGATGAGAGGAGCAGGGAGGGACGCATCACGATTCATACGGCCTCATGTGCAGTGTGCTGCTGCTCCCATGTGGTGCACACGTCAACAGCTTGCCTCCCTCTCTCTCTCTGTCTGCACACAGACTGTGCACTGTAATGCATTCCACCAAATTGATATGCATGGAAAACACTGCATTTCGACTACATTTTTATATTAAATGTATTTGATTTGGTATTGTTGTTTGGATTATTATTGTTATTATTATTATTATAGTTGTTGTTATTGTTATTATAATAATTATGATAAACCTCATTATGTGTATATATGCATACATATATATACATATATATATATATACTTATAATGAAACAAGCATAATCTGTAACATTTCTAACAACAAGAGACATAAACATATTAGGAAATTGTTGTATATAATTCTCCATGATCTTATGGTACAGTTATCGATAATGAAGAGATTAAAATTACAACTTCTTTAACTTTCCTGCCGCAGGAGCTCCACATTAAAATGAGATACATTTTGTCATTCCATTTTTATCTGGTTTTATCAACCTGTTTTCTTGTTTAGTATAAATGCAAAAATTAAAACTGGAAACACACTCACACACACACGCACACACAAACAGGCACAGGCACATGCACACGCACACGCACACGCACACGCACACGCACACGCACACGCACACACACACACAAAGCCCACACTTAATGCCGGATAGGATTGTCTGAGCCAGCAGGTGGGAAACGAGACATCCAATCTGCAGGTCTGTCTAATTACTGACTCTGGCTGAAGATTCCTGCTTGACAACAAAGTGACACAAGCTGTCAGGACGCGTCATGGCCCCACCTGACCTTCTCTACATGGGTCTTCTCTGGTTTTTATCATCCATGGAGACTTGAGAGCCAAAACTCTGTCAGAGCTTCCAAAGTGATGACATTTATCAGAAGAAGAAAGCGCTCACTGTGTGTTTGTGTGTGTGTGTGTGTGTGTGTGTGTGTGTGTGTGTGTGTGTGTGTGTGTGTGTGTGTGTGTGACTGGAGACATGCATCAGAACTGACACACTGACGACATATGACAGGGTTTTTCTGTGAAAGCTGCCAAGTTTAGAACAATAAAACTCTTTCTGAACTCATTCCTCCTGTCTCTGTTTTCTCGCTCTGCATCTTCTCTCCCACCCCCCTCAGCCTAAACCCAGACACAACACACACCAGCACCACACTCACCTGTAACACCTGGTGGGTTTGCCGTCCACACTCGGGCATGTTCCTGTTCAGACGGTCCATGTCCACTGAGCTGTCCACGGCTCCCTGCGACACATGAAGATCCTGAGAGGGGAAATGACAATATCCATGTGAGCCAAAACATGAGTAACAAATGTCGTCATGGGTGACTTGATCTGAGCTGGAAGACAATGGTCAGTTTCTGGTTACAACTGAATTATACATTAAAGGTGTTATTTTCCTAAATTGTCTCAAACTTACACATTTTCCACTGTAGCTCAAGAAAGTTGACTAATATTCACTGGGATTCCCCCCTCCCCAGCACATACACACACACACACACACACACACACACACACACCAGATGGTAGAAAGAATTTAGCAATACACTTAGAGGAAGTAACACACACACGCATTTTAAATCTCCTGACACATTCACTGGAGCTCTCTCTCTCTTTGACACAAACACACACACACACACACACACACACACACACACACACACACACACACACACACACACACACACACACACACACACACACACACACACACACACACACACACACACACACACACACACACACACACACACACACACACATTCCTCCCTACTTACTAACTCAGTTTTAGGTATTTCCATCAGGTCAGCTCAGAACAAGTGGCTATAAATAAATATGCATGTCTAAATTAGTACAAGTTTTAAGTGGAGTCTGTATAAGGGGGGGATATATGTGAGAAAACACCTTCACAGTCATTATCTTGCGGTAGTGAGGAAACACAGAAAACCACAGGGAAAGGTTAAGAAACACATAATTATAACAATCACAGTGAATCTGAGGACCCGCAGTCGTTTGCTTGCCTAAAATGTTGTGTAGCATGGATGGAAAATGTGGTTCTGATGTAGTCTGCCCTCAGGATAACAAAACACTGCAGCAGTATCATCATATTTGCTCCTCTGACAGATGGCGCAATGATATTCAGTGAGTCAGCCTCAAGCAAGCCTCAAACAGTAAATCACAAAACACCCAGAAAACAAAAATTCAATGCTCAAGAATTCCATCTGCAAAAGTCTCCCGCTGCAACAAGAAACTCTTACCTGAGCCAGAAGAGGAAATAAACCATCCAACCTTTTCATGCTAACCTGTCCTTTGTTGTCTCTATATGTGACAATTACCTTCCTCCAGTTGTCCAGCAAATGCATCGCCTCCATGGCGAAGAGCTGCTCCGGGCTACTGACACAATCCTATCAGCATGAACTTGATTGAGCAGGACACCTCTTAACACCGCGCACTGAATTCAACACAGTGTGATCAGTGCAGCTTCTCCCCATGAAACACAGATTGTTTCTTTGTCTGATGATCTGAGGCTTTTGTCTCAAGCAACCGGTGCTGGATCCTCCACAAACTCCCATTCAGGAGGTGGACCTGTTGCTGCTTGCTCAACTAAAGACCTACATTCCTGGCTGGCAGCACCACAGTCCCAGATAACAGAGTTGTGTTTGTGTGTGTGTGTGTGTGTGTGTGCATGATGAAGGCTACTTTGGGGAACATATTGCAGGCTAATGACCTGTTAGTTGGGGGATAAGAATCAGCGGATTTACACACCCACAGACATACAGCTTGGAGCTTTACATATTTGTAAAAAGTTATCAAATATAACAAAGTCCCACTACAGTAGCTTAAAAAAATCTCCTCCTGATCTTAAAGTGGTTTAAATTTAATTCTGTGACATGGTTCTCTAAATATGCTGATCTAGCCTCTCCCCTCCTTCCTGTCGCCAATCAACCAGGATAGGTTTCTTAAGATGTGACATCACAGACCCTGGCTGTTTGAAACAGTTTTTATTAGACTGGCATTTGTTTTCTGTTTTGTTAATGTGGAAACACAGAGTGTTTATCTTGTTTAATATATGTCTTTTATAATTTAAGGGTGCAAAGGTGATACATGTTAACATGTTTAAAAAGTTGATTTTAATACATACATACTGTGTCCAAAGTTTTGAATTGTCCAACTGGGGATAGGTTTAATTTCTTCTAGGTTAGACTAATGTGTAAATTAAAGGGTTACACAAGATGTGGTTACAGTTCAGGTAAAATATGTAATTTCTCCAAAAATACAATAACATGTTTGTCTGATTACTTGTACTTGTGTCATTGTCAGGACCGATTTCAGAACTAGGACAATTTGGGACGTCCTCACTTTGTGATCCATCTTCAGTGTTTTTTAAAAATCAGGACTTGGTTTTAAGGTTAGAGCTAGAATCAGGTGTAGGTTAGTTGAAGGGCTAAGGTTGAGCTTAGACATTTGGTGTGATAGTGAAGCTTCGGGTATGGGGCAATAAAATGCATAATTTCAGCGAGGGGTTTCACAAAGATAGAAATACAAGCATGTGTGTGTGGGTGTCTGCGTGTGTAAGTAGTGATCAAAAGAGAAAAGTAGAAGAAAGGGTAGAGGAGGAGAGAGTGATGAGTGAAATGATTGATAAAAAATAAAAGGATAGAAATGAAGTGATACAGTGGTGAACATGTAGAAGCAGGAAGGGGGAGCTCTGTATTGTACACAGCGCTGATGTACCATGATACATGACTGGACAGGCATGACTATAATGCCTACAGTAGGTTTTATGTTCCAATATAAAGAGGTCATGCTTCACTGAGCCCTCACCCGTATGTGATATTGACATCTGACACTTGGCTTCCATATTTTCCCGCTCTGAACAAACAACTCAAGGCTTTGGTGCGGAAGTGCCATGCTAGCTGTACATGCAGTTCTAAAGGAAATTACAAAGGAAATACAGAACCAGATGAAAAAATACCAGGTTCACCAGCTGCCTCTGCCTCCATGCTCTAAACTTATTCTAACTTTTGATGTCAGACATGATCTGTATTTGCATCATCGCTGCCTGAATATCTGTAATAACGTGATGGGATTGGCTGGTGTCTGCACCGTAGCTTGATGATCACCCATGAGAGTCTAACATGTGGAATTCTTCAAGGCTCCATTTTAGAGCTCTATGTAAAACTGTGAATGGTTTAGGGCCAAAACCTATTTCTGATCTCCTGCTACGTTATGAACCATCCAGACCCTCAGGTCGTCTGGAACAGGTCTGGTCTCTGTCCCAAGAGTTAAAAATAAACATGGAGAAGCAGCGTTAATTCTTCATCCTTCGTATTTGTGGAGCAAGCTCCCATAGAACTGAAGGTCCACTGCAACCCTTAGCTCTTTTAAATCAATGCTGAACATTTCCTTTGCCATGGACATTATTAAATAAAATAATTACTCATATCTATAATTCACTGTTACAATCAATCTTTTATTTATAATTTTATTTATTTGTTTAATTCTGTATTCATCCTTTTTAACCTTTAATTTCTTTTAAAATGCTTAGTTTTTATATTGTCTAATGTTGCTTTTACAATTTACCACAATGCCTTGATATTTTATGTAAAGCACTGTTAATTGCCTTGTTGTTGAAATATGCTATACAAATAAACTTGCCTTGCCGTGTCAACTTCTACCCCACATCACAAGCACAGTGTAGCAATGGAACCACAATGCAATTCAACAAAGCATTGATGTCACACCATGCAAAGTGAATGAGCAGATTTTACGTTGAAGCCTCACAACACATACATGGAAGTGCTCCACTATATTGTTGTATTTTCTATGTGCAAAACAGGAAACCAAAGTAATTCCACAAAAAACTGTACATATCTACTTATAGTACATGTACATTATAGCTACAGACGTGGAAGTGCAACCACACTTGTCAACCCTGTGTTCTGCACTTGACCACAAGCTCTTTTCACATGTATGATGCGTCCCGGTAATTGGCAGCAGATGCTGTATGTCCAGACACTCAGCATTCACTGTTTCCAACAAGGATATCTTATCATGTGGCTGGTGGTCAAATAATGTCAACCTCCATGAGTAAAAGAGTTCCTCTGTGGGCATAAGGAGTGGAGAGTAAGGTGGCAGGAAAAGTAAGAGCGTCCTGGGATAGGCTGAAAAAAATGCATTCTCAAGTGGACACATCTAACAACTAAAACTGTCACTTTTCAATGGAAATTCAAACATTAATTCCAATGTGGAAGGAAACATTTGTATTCAACCTGTAGTGATCTGTTCAAATTCAAAGTATACAGTCTAGAAGTTCATCAGACCGTTTGAAGTTGTATCCTTCCCGATCCAACAGGAGGCGCTCACTATCAATTTAACCTATTGCATGCGCTCTTGACCTATCTGCTGAATAATGAACCAATTCATGCTTCTGCAGTGAAGTAACATCGTAGCCTACGTGTAGACGTGTATCCTACGCAGAGCCCTATGTCTTACCCTGACGTGCAAATCACCCAAAATTTGACTACACTCGAGGCGACGCAGACCACAAGAGCTGTGATTGGTCCGCTTGATAGCATCGCATCTCCGTCTCGACTTCATTTTTAAATTGTGTTGAAGGAGACACAACATGGATGGCGTCTTTCTCTTTTTTGTTCCAGTTCATTTAGAAAAAGTAATTGCTCAACATCTTTCAGCTCCAACACGATCCGCTTAGTAACACTCGCTATTCTTCTGAAGTAAACAGAGATGACAGAGAATTTGTAAATAAGTGGACCAGAAACCAGAAGAAACTCAACACCAGCATAGAAACTCTACTATTGGCACTAAAATTTAAATTCACTGAGCCTCCCACTCACCACTAATGCGATGGAGGGGTGGATCAAGGGTTTGAGTCCACAAAACACTTTTGGAGTCTCAGGGGTAAACAGCGTTGCAGCCATATCCAAAACAATTAAAGTAAATGGGACCCCTTCTTCAAAAAACAATATGCTTCAAGACTGCTCATGTGGTGTCATCCAAGTGTCAGCAGCTACCGGAAGTCACGATGGTAGCGGATGTATCGATGCTACGCACACCTTGCTTGTGTGCAGTATGTGCGTGTTTTTCGGTGTGTGTGCGCGCAAACGCAGCTCATAGGAGGATATCAGAGAACTTCGAGGCTAAAACATAGTTAGTTGATGCTGTTTCGAGTCGAATATGAATGTCGGGGCTTATGGACACTTGGATGACAAACACAAGTTTTTTGTCTGTTGTTCTTTTAATTTTGATCAACTTTATATTGCCCTACTCGACTAATCTTTCTCACCATATTGATGTCCAGTTGTGTCAGATTTGGGAGGGACATCAGCAGCTTCTCTTTCTCTCACATCCACCAGGTCTCACTGACACACAAAGAACTATCTCTCTCTCTCTCTCTCTCTCTCTCTCTCTCTCTCATGCTCTCTATCCCTCCCTCCCTCCTCTCATGCCAGGGGCAGAAAGGCTGGCATTGTTTTCCGTTGCACAGGCATGGACCTCTTCTCTCACATGAGGGAATCTTTTTTTTGATGGGGTTATGAAAGCGAGAGAGGCTCATCATTTTGTTGGAATTTGAAATGCAGACGCAAGGGAAGCTGCAGTGTGCCAAGTGGAATACAAATGTGAGCTGGAACGAATAGCATAGCTGATAGAGGGAGAAAAATAAGGTGTGATGGAATGCAGCTGCAGAGAGACTGGTTTTATTCAGTAAAATTTAAAAATATTTTATCTTCGAATATCCTCACTGACTTACCTGTAGTTAATTTTATATGTTTTTAAATGTAGTTTTGATTGTTGTCTACATGGTTTCTTAAATTCTAAAATATGTCTCTGTTTCTTTTTCATGTTACCCTGAGCATTAATATCCCAACAGCATAATATGCCTCTGAATTCTAGTTCTAGTTTTATAGGCTTGTTTATATGTGTATTTTATTAAATTGAAATTCAGGTTTTACTCTTGGTGAAAACAAAGTTGTGACCCGAAGACGACTGAAGACACTGGACTGGAGCACTATCTGTTTTTCTTAATGAACCAACTGCTAATAGTCACATACCAGTCGTGAATGAAAATCCACTTTTCTCAATTTTAGATAACATTCGCATAATGTTCGGTTGAAAACCCATCTTATTGCAATAAAGCCATGAAATAGTAGAAATCAAACCAGATCATATGACTTATTTAAGGGAATCTAACGTGGACGGAAACCTGCAGTGCAGTCAAAATCTGTGTTTTTCATGCATAGTGCCTCTCCTCCAGCTGCAGACGCTACTGCAGCTTAAATAAACTGGCTCTCAGAGAATGTGGAGATAATCAGGAATGTGAAGAAAGAGAAAAAGGATGAAACATTTCATAAGCAACTGACAGGTGCATAAATCCACCTCCTCTTTTATATCAGCTCTCTGGATTCATGGTCACTGCACAGAGACAGTATCGCTCATAATTGTTTAACCTCAACTTTTGATTATTATTCTTATTCTATTCTTAATCTATGTCGTTTCTCCAGTGATCGGACAAAATGTGACTTTGACTCACACACTTTTGAATAAAGTCTCTAATGTATCTGTTCATCATGCTCATGATTTTCCGCCACTAGTCTTTGGTTTGATAATTTAGTACAGGCATTAGCTCAGAGGGATAACTTGGCTCGTTCACAGGATTACGTGGATGTTCCTGTCCACCTGAATGTTCCACCAAACACTGTTCACAAATCTGTCTGTTGAATAAATCATGGTTTCTTTCGTCTATTTAGAAAAAAGGAACAAATTTGAATGTTCACATTGAACATACAAATTTAATTCAACTTAGCTCTTAGACGGGTGCCGCTAGAAATGAAGTGTTTAATCTTAACTACTTGGAGTACACAGAGTGATTTACGAGGTGTCTTGGTGACAATCATGCACTCACACACAGACACATTCCCGCACACATGCACACGCACACACCTCCAATCATAACACTCAGGCCAACATCTTTCTTAACTCATGGAGCCTCTCAAATCCCTTGAACAGATGATCTATCACATTGTTAAATGATACTGTTCTCAGATTGGCTTGAGAACAGACACAGAAATACCCGAGGGACGTCAAATTCCTTAAAGTGAACTCTGTAGCTTTCAATATGAATAAACTCAATGTGCACTTGTGAGTTCTCAGCCTCATCTGTCAGTCATCGTTTCAGCTCAGTAATACACAAAACAGCAGATATTTTGACTTTTATAGGAAAACCACATGTGTAACATTAATAACATTAATGATTCCATCGCAGTAGACATAACAGTGTGAAAGCGAGACCAAAAAGGGTTTCCGGATGACATCATCAGGGATCAGCATGTGCATGGGGGGGTAGGAAACAAAGCACGATGAATGAGGTCATGTAAAGTTGTGTCTGTGCTTTCAATGTGCAATAATCACTAGCAATTTGTGAGAAATGTTTCAAGAGGGAAACAGCAGGTTGGTTAGATCTGATTTAACAGCCATACCAAGGGTCCAGTTGCCACCACACAGCTCTGCTCTTGTCTCCTCTGATAATGAAGCCTGCCACATAGTCCTCCTCCTGCAGGGACATCCATCTTTGTATCCCTCTATATTTCCCTCTTGTTCGTAATTGTTTTTTTCTCATCGTTTTAGTTCCCTCTGACCTTAGGGTTTCCTCTCACAGATACACACTCAGATACGCAGATGCCAAATTTAGTCCAAAATCTGGTCATGCTACAATTCAGGTAAACACACTGTATGAAAATTGCACAAAGTCGCTCAGAGACAGGTGTCAGGATTTCCAGCAGCCGTCATAGACTAAGAGATGAAGAAATGAATGCTGGCCATTTCAGGCAATTTTGTGTGTGTGTATGCTAAAGTGATATGTAGTGTTTTCTTGCTGGATGTGGCCAAAGTCAAATAGCACATTCCGTTTTTAGAGAGCCACCACAGAAATGCAGTAAACTTGTGCCGAGTGAAGAAGGGTGGATCCACTGCAGGTTCCTTTTCAGACAGGCTTGCCAATGTGCTGTTTATATACATCTGCACAGCTCAAGAAGCAAATGGTCAAAATGTTGCTCAGCATAGAGAGGTGTCAAATACCCTGAGATAAAAGCCTCTTTCAGCTGGATGACTCAGGTCAGTGGCTCAGCAGCTCAGTGGAGTTTTGCTATGAGGTCATTTATGTGGACACACCGTTGTAACATTAATGAAAAGATAAAACATCCAAAACCAAGCACATCAATTACACAAGTCTACTCTCATGGAATGCACAGTCCGACACCGAGCTCAAAGTGGATTTATGGCTCACACACAACACGCTTTATATGGGACCATAGTCTGATAACACCCAGCAGACAGCCTGTATCTGATCTCATACACCCACCCACAGACCCTATTGGTTCATTCCACTCAAAACCTCTTCCACCCACTGCATTTATTCATTGAAAAATTACAAAAGTTCTGTTTGAGATAAATTAGACAGGAGCCAAAAAAAAATTCTGCTACAACTGGACAAATGTGGATTTGACACTGGAAACACATGCAGGTCAGATACAAGTTTGCAAGAATAAATTTCACAAACTAGAACAAATGCTACAATTAGCTTGTAAAGTAAGCTAACAAATGGGGAAATTAGAATTCAATTTCAATTAAATTTAATCTGTGCATTAAACAAATATAAATGTCATATTTCCATCATTATTTTCATATATTTTTGATGAGCTTAAACCAGCATTCTAACATTGGTATATTCTTGGTCACCTCATTCCACACTGTTCTTCTGCAAATGTTTATTGGCAGCATTTGCACCAACTGTTTATATCGATGCAACCAGGTCCTTACATGTATAAAACAGCAGTGAATGGAAACACAATCATGTTTTCATCCATCCGTTAATCCCACACCGAGACATGTGAATGTGATGAAACCATGGTGACTTTCAAGTGTTTTTTTTTCATCAAACTAAACAAAGCACACAGATAAACTCATGATGACCTACAGGAACATAAAATACATTTTCTTTTTGAAGAATTGAATGTTCTGGAAGTCAGACCCTGGAGCTATTACTTTTTAGTGTGAGGCACAGTACGAAACCAGGTCCTTTAACTTGTTCCCATTTTCCCATTATTTATTACACAGTAAATATCAGTGGCATTCAAACTTAAACATATCATGCACAAACTTCATACACTCCGCATGAATAGCTTTGGTTAGTGGTATCCTCAGTTGTGGTGTCTCAGCCTCAAAAAAGCTACAAAAACAACAGCAGAAACGTTCACCATGTTGTGCTCTGGCAACACGTCGACACAAAGAATGTGGCTGACTGAAAAGGCACACAAACATGAATACAGTGCATCAATGTGCTGCTGCACAGCACAGCCATCAGGAGCAATCTGGGCTCCAGTATCTTGCCTAAGGACACTTCAGCAAGCAGAATGGGAGGAGACTGGGATCAAACCGCCAACTTTCCTGGAAAGTGGACAGCCCACTCTACCTCTGAGTCAACACTCCTATTGTATTATCATGTTATTCATGTCGTACTAACAGGAGAGTACAATGAATCAAGTTTGTTAACAAGACCGAACTGACAAATTATACTAGAGAAGAAAAACACTATTATATTTGCACATTTCCAATGATGTAGATTACAATGTTGGATTATCTCCCACTAACCCTTTGTCTTTTAACAGATTCATTCTTAAACAGGGACAGAAACAGAGTGTGTTGGCAACAGGAGGAAGTGTGAGACAGATTGAGGAAGAAGATGACATACAGAGACGCTTCGTTCGGCGCTGTCACTAAGTGTCACTATATGTAGACTTCCTGTACAGCGAGCTGCTCCAGGGACCATTTCCTGTTAGTGACACAGGCCAAGGTCAGAGTTGGCCTTTGTTGCAGGACCGAGCTGGTCTCAACGGGGAACACCACAGATGTTTGCTCACATCTGCTCAGACTCCTACATCTGACTTTTACTGTACTGCAACAGAAAAAATTGAGAAAAATCTAGATTGACATATTTTTTACTTGTGAATATTTGTCTGCCTCCATGATAAAGTCCAAGTGAACTTCAATCATTTTTTTTCGGTATCTCTTAAAACAGTTGCAAAGAAATACGAAGGACCAGTCAGCAGTCGTTTAGCCTAACTTGAGCCTTGTACTTTAATTCGTTTTTGTGCACTTTTTGTAAAAATTCCGAATGCAATCTAATGTTTTGATTCATCAGTCTTAAAAGTGTTAGCAGCTGTATTCTATCACACAGCCGGACTTGCGCTTTCCTGCTGTTTGCAGTCTTTATGCTAGGCTAACAGTTTTTTTGGGATGTTTCTCAATAAAGGTGTTTACTTCCACAGCAGGTATGTAGGCACTGATAAACACACTGTACACATTCCAATCAACTGCATGAACAAAGTTAGTGACTAGCCAACTATTTCCAAATACCAAATATTTGGCATCGACTCCAAATCAATGCTATGCTGTGCGTCCACTCAATGTTTAATTAACCACCTCTTAGTTACCACGTCTGACAAGCGTTACGAGGTCACAAATGTCAAACTTTACTTGTTCTGTCCCAAAGTGACATTAAAACAAAAATGTAGTTTATTATGCATCTATAATAGCTTAATGTAGACTAAACATCCAGATTATGTATAACTGAAAAAAATAATATCTTTTCTATATATTATTTTATATATACATCAACACATCACTACAGCTTTAAACAGATGCGGGACCTGGTTCCTTTTCCCTATTTTAAATGCCAGGCCCAGAGGAGGGCGCTGGCCTGCGCAGATCTTATCCCTCTACCTGACTTGGACACCTCCCAGACCTCTTAGGAGAGAGTCTCTCCGTTGAGGAGTGACATTCTCCCTCGATTTAAGTTTTTGGTTAATGTTCTAGTTCAGATTACTTACCAGCCCCTTTAAAAGAAAGGGAGGTACAACCCACCAATCCCAACCCAATATAGTATTTTTCCAAAGCTAAGACTCAGCCGAGGAACTACACGTTAAATGCAAATCTATGCACAGTGAGATACCAGCATGTCCCTCGTAGCCCGACAGCATGAGTAAACACAGATTCATGATTTTGGCATAAAATTCCGAGCATTGGAGAGGGGCCATTATCAGCAAGCAGCTAAACACACCAGCTGCCCCGTCTCTGCGTCTCGCACACACACACAAAGTGGTAGGAACACACACAAAGTGTGCACACACATAGACAAACACTGGACTGGCAGGAAATGAGAGGCTACCCAGGACATATTGGGAGAAAATATGTGAGTTAAGTGAATGAAAATAGATCCCACCTTCTTTAATGACTACTGCTGTTATGCCTTGAACTATGCAACTATATCTTGCAGTAAAGATCTGTGTCGCAGGTGACTTTCCACAGATGAATACGGGTTACCATATGAATAAACACAGCGTACATCAGGACATAACAACCTGACCGTGGATCTGTTGTAGTTTGCGTATTTCAGCAAAGCTTGAATTATTACGAGCAGGGAAACTGCAGCTCTGCAGTTCAGGGGATCTGAGGACTTGCCATTATCAGATTATTGTCTCCAGTGACAGTAGAAATTACAGCTCAACTCCTCCATGAAGGAAATGTTGTCACCATCCAAACCACTGTCATCAAGCACAGCAAAACAGCAACTGTACTGAGACCCTGAGGCACAGATGACTCAGGGTTTCTCTGAGTGCTTCATTACCCAAGAGGTGAAGTGGAAACAGTTATTATAATTATTTATTTAACTTTATGAAAATAATTCCCTCCCCTTCACCCACGCAATATTTCCATTTGCTGTGTTGCCGATAGTAAGTTATGAAAGGTTCCTTTACTGGAACTCCTCTGTTGTGAATCACACTAACTTCTGTAATGAAAACAAAAACAATGTCCTCTACCAACTGTTCCTTTAATTCCACTGTTTTCAAATGAGTCAATCTACTGAGTCCAAACTACCGTCCAAGAGCAACAACAGCTGTGAGTGTGCTGCTTGCGCCAACCAAGGCCCAGAGCCAAGGACTAATAATATGGTGATAAGAATGACGGTGATGAGAAACACGGACAGATTCATAACATGGCTAGTCACAGCAGGCAAATATTATCAGTGATGAATCATGATATGAGGTACATGAATAGTTTATCAGCATCCCCAAAAAAGCTGATGATAAACCAACAGACTGAGATTTGGGATTTTCAGGGAACCCTGAAAAACTCTCTGAAAACTCTTTTCTTACAGTTTAATTCATAATCCACAGATTTTATTCCCAAATCTGATGCCGACATGTTCAAAGAATCTTTTCCTCTAATGGTTCCAAGGTATGTCATGCAGAAAGTCAGATTATAAGAACTCAAAGCTGCACAAATCAAACGTTTTTATAATTTAAAATGAACGTTTTAATAAAATAACTGTATGTAATGTGAAGGTGAATCTTATTACCAGTCCTTAGTTTCCCCCTCAGCACTAGCAGCTCTTATGGTTTGATCGTTTTGGCTTTAGAACCGACAACTTTACTGTTTTGCTTCAACTTGGTAATTTTCACTAACATCATTTTCAGCCCCAGGAACAAATAGCTGGGGAGTCAACGAGCTGCTGTGACTCAGGAAGTGCAGACGGTCATCAATAAACCAAAAGGTCACTGGTTTGATCCCCGATGCTCCGAAGTGCCTTTGGACAAGATGTTTGAAACTTGTGTAAAACTGAATAGCTCTGCGTATAGACCAGTTGTATGAATGTGAATAGGTGAATGTGACAGTTACTCTAAATTGATTTGAGTGCACCACTGCTCTGTTTCTCCATTTTTTCTATCCTGTAGGAGAAATATAGAAACATTATCTTCTCAGTGACAAACCACCACAGACTCTCTGGTGCTTGTTTTTTGCCGAACAGCCTTCACAAAGTAATGAAGATGAAAGACTTGGAATAAAGTGGTAAATGCACGTGTGAACACCAGGTGTCACATCCACAATAGCTCTTGAGCAGGGGGGATGAACAGGGAAAGTGTGAGGTGGGGGATTCCATTGCTCAGTGGTTCCGTTGACTTTTGGCTCAGTTTTTCCCAAAGGCGTGGAGCTGGACAGGCATTCCAGCCTGGTGGTACAAAGAGACTCTTTCAACAGCAGTAATCCTCTGGAGGAGGAGC
The DNA here is from genome assembly GCA_038501795.1 of Pseudopleuronectes americanus. NCBI lineage: Eukaryota > Metazoa > Chordata > Actinopteri > Pleuronectiformes > Pleuronectidae > Pseudopleuronectes > Pseudopleuronectes americanus. Next base: position 18,866,177 of record CM076719.1, read on the forward strand.
GGGAACACTACTGGCCGGCTGCTGCGTCCAGGACTGAAGGACCCACACCACGACGCACAAACACTGCAGGACCACAACACGCCAGAGAGGAGGAACATGTGTTGGTAGGTATGATGAATAGACCAGTACATATGGGGCCAGTGCTTACTCACTACCAGTTATTGAATGAGGTAATGGGACATTTTACAATCCATCCAGGTGGGAAGGAATGTGTTTTATACAGCCAAGATTTCAAACCAGCCTAAAATAGAATTATAGTAGAAACAATGAATATTATATTTTTTCTTGAAAGAAAATATTTAAGAACAGTGCAAAGAAATTTAACTTTTTGTTTTTATTTTATTTAAATTTGTTTTAAAAAACAATAATGTTTAACTATTCTCTCCTGAAGATGCAGCATTAAAGGGATGGTTCACCTAAAAATGGAAATTCACTAATTATCTACTCACCACTCCACATCACAAAAAAAATACTTCTGAAGTCTCAGAGGTAAACAGTGTTGCAGTCAAATCATATACAACTGAAGTAAATGGGGAATCCCTTCTTCACATGTAAACAAAAACACTAAAGGAAAACATAAAATGCTTCCATTCTGCTAGTGTGGTGTCATCCAAGTGGTGAGTAGATAATGAGTGAATATCATTTTTCTGTGAATTATTCCTTTAACATTAATCTGATGCATGCACACACACACACACACACACACACACACACACACACACACACACACACACACACACACACACACACACACACTGTCACTCACCCTCCCCTCTCTCTTCTCTGCAGTTTGATGCCTCCAGTTCACTCAAAGTTAAGCTTCAAAAATCCATCCTGTGTCCATATTTTCATACGTCCAAATTGCTCCCAGCACAGTCGCATGTTAGGAGTGAACATTGTTGGTGGGGAACTATAAGAGAAGGGAGTGACGGGGAGTGGGCGGCAATGGTGGGGAGGGAAGGGAAGGGAAATGGAGAGAGGCTGGAGGCAGCGTGGGATATCCCTTTGAGTCATGGAATCTGATCCAAGGAGCAGACATGCTCACAGACAGCCAATGAGCCCTCTGTTACCTCCATGTGTTGTCCAGTCATTCAGCCTCATTACACTGAGGACAACCAGCAGAAACACTGGAAACACTTACTGGGCTTCCCTCTCTGGAAAACATGCATAATATCACTAGTGAATTCACACACTGTCTGTATTCAACACTTTCTCTCATGTGAGATCTTTTGTAAAGCCCACGCTCATGCACATTGCACAATACTGACTTCACATTTCAATCCACGTAAAAAAGACTTGTGGCTGCCAGGTGGGGAGGAAAGGAGCGAGGTGAGGTCAAATCCTCATCTCTGTGCGGGACAGTCGTTTTTGGCCCTTCTTTGCATTCCTCAGCTCCACAGAGGAGTTCTTCTCCTCATGGAGGTGGAGCGTTACGCAGTTATACTGGACGTCTGCACACATCTGCAGATGATTGTCAGGGATGGATCAGATATGCAAAAAATTTTAATATATCTTTCCCCGGTGTACTGCAGGACAGAGAACAATATTGATGAGAATGTGTGAAGCGATGCAGAGGACTGGACTGACTAGTTAACACAACTTCATGTCTTTATCAGCAGATATGCTATAGAGGTATGTATAGTTTTGGACTCCATAACTATAGGACTTTCATTTATTTTAATGAAATCTTGGTTAATGCCAAATAAATAAAGTTATTAAAGCTATTTCAAATAAAAATATTGGTTTGCATTGTAATGCCACCTTCTGTTAACAAGATTTTAGGTCCCTCAGTTCTGAGCGACAAAGTGTCACTGCTGAGAGAGAAGTTGACCCAGAGATATATGATGTGTGTACACATGTTCGCTACACTTTCATCTGATGAATACCTTTCTTTAAAAGTCTTACTTATACAGGACTACAGGACTTCAGATTTTCTGACATATTTTTAAAATTGTTCATCTCAGCATGTCCTGCTACATACATTTTATGTGCAGCAATATCTTAATTAATAATATATTTATCTAATATATTACATATTTTCAAATTCAAATTAATATGTTGTCAACACCATATGTTGTCAACACCATATTTGCCCAACAGAGTTTCAAGCTGTGTGTTTGTCTGTTGGCCTGGTGAAGATGAGAAGCAGCAGCTTAATCACCATCTCATCCCTTACCAGACTACTGTCTCTGCCAAATCCTTAGTTACCATGGCAACCCCCCCCTGGGGCAAAACACTGGGATGGGATGGGTATTTTTTGTGTATGTATATATATATATATATATATGATCGCAGAATCTTCCTCACAGACGGTTAGGTGCTGCAACTTACTGTAGCCTATATTAAGGTATTTTGCAGCCCCAAACCAGGTGAGTTGAGGTGAGGTGAGGTGAGTTGAGGTGAGGTGAGGTGAGGTGAGGTGAGGTGAGGTGAGGTGAGGTGAGGTGAGGTGAGGTGAGCGGTCTGATAAAGGTTCTGTCTTTGTTTGGGTGAATCTCTGGCCTTAAGGCATTCTGCAGATCAAAAACAAACGATATGAAGGGAGGAAATGATAGAGGAGGAAAGAATATTGGGGCGAAATATCTGCAGAGGTCATATCCCCGTCTGCAGAAGATATGCTTTCTGATTGGCTGCCTTTGTATGTGTGTGTGTGTACGTGTGTGTGTGTGTGTGTGTGGCAGCAGACAATACACTGCAAGGCTGTTTGTGTGAGGAGCAGAGTGCAGTGAGGAGTCTGTGAGGATATGAGTCAAATCAAGACAATCACAACATGACCTCAGGTCTTGTAAGGATAAGGTGTGTGTTTGTTTGTAAAAAAGATTACACCAAAACAACTGAACTGTTTACCAAGAAACATCATTAGTGGAAGGATGAGCAATGGGTAAATGAAGAATCTGTTTTTGTTCTTCTAAACACTTTCATTAACATAACATTAACAATAACCTTTTATCACAATTTTGGGGGGATTTCTAACAGAATAATTCATGGCTCTTGATGGAACATTTTAGGGGACTGCTAAATATGAGAATCTAGATCTAGTGAATTTAAATGTGGTTTCAATAGGGGACTGTTGGATCTTAGCGGAGATAGGTGCTCTCTCCGTTTTCTTTATCAAGTTTAATGTAGAGATCAAACAGAAATAAACAGTGGAAGTGGAAAAATATGTTAAAGATTACATGTTAGTGATATTATCAACTATTTGGAGTCATGTTTGATGAATGTAAGTCCAACATTCACTGTCCTGTGGCTCCGCCATTCATCAACTCTTTGGAAACATGTGTGGCTCTTCAGCTGCTAAATGCTCCACTACATCCACTGGTTGTTAACTGTGTGTGCCTGCTGTGTTGCTTGCCAGCGAGTGTACAAAGAGTTTGTGTTTCCTGAAGCCAGCGCCCGGCTGCTGCTGTGAACGAAGCTAATGAGAACGGTGACACCAAACAAGAACAGTAAAGCTGTGGCCTGTAAAACCAAAACCAGTGAGCTGAAAGGTGCTAAACTGCTCCACAGAGCTGAGGGAGTCGGTGAGTTAGTCACTCTGAGCCACATCTTACATAACACAGGTACAACTGAACCCATGCTGATTAGAGCTGGACGATATGGCCAAGAACTATATCAAGATTAAAATGTATTTCAATAAAGTAAAATATCAATTATTATAGTGATAGATGTCACATTATGACTTTCACATCTTAAGTGTTTGGCCCTATGACATATTTAACATTTCTTCGGGATTACTAACCCTAACCCTTTCATTATAATTCCTCCCAATAAAACCATCAGCTTAACTTGCATTCATGGGAGTCATCAGAAGGTTGTAAAGAACACTCCATTCAGATTTTTTGGGGAAAATTTATAGTATCATTATTCTACAATCTGAAATTGAATTAGTCAAGACTTTTTAGTTTCTTTCATTACAGCACCTCCATCACTTCAGTGTGTATTTTAAATAAAGTTTTAAGGATCCCCTTCTGTGGAGTCATTTTTAATTCTGCAGCTCAGTGAAATTATGAACCTTTCATTAAGCCTCCCCACACTCAATTAGTGGCATGTAAAATAAATGAGCACAACCACATCTGTAGTACCCATCCTCTCCAGTTACCACACGGAGGTCAATTACCACTCAAACAGCTTCACACCACTGACAAATAATCGGATGTTTTATGAAGCAAATTGGCTGCATGTAATGATGCTCTGTCTCCTGCTCCACTTTTACAACCGATAACTGCCAGCATCTGCTCATTTTTCCACATTAAATTCATTCATCTCCCACGGGTCATAAACAGAGCAGCCGGGATCCACTGGCATCGTAAGCGTATTACAGTCCTCTGCGATACAGTTCTCAAGGTCACCAGTATCGCTACCAGCAGGAGTGGAGCACCCAGAACGCAGAGGAGGCATTCAGACCCAAATCACAGTACGAGAGTGGGACCGGAGAGATGTTGGGTGAGGGGGTGATGGGGTGAGGTTGATGAGGGGAGTAGATAGAGTGCCTCTGTGCTGGCCTGATTGGGCCCTGAACAGAATGAGTTCACGTAACAAAGCAATTATTATCATTGGCTGGAGAGTTGCTGCAGTCTGGGAACTCTGTGCAGGCGTTCTCTCTCTCTCTCTCTCTCTCTCCTCTCTCTCTCTCTCTCTCTCTCTCTCTCTCTCGTCTCCCTCTGAACCCATAAAGCAGCCTGTGTTTCGGGGGGTGGGTGGACCGACTAACTAACGTGGCATTGAGAGAGTACTGCCTCACAGAAACATGATTTGCTGTTCTCCTCAAATGTGTGACTTACAGTATTTTCCTCCAGGTACAGAAACACTGATGGTCTCAAAAACTATATTTACTCAAGACAGTAGTAAATTAATAACACAATATGATTATGAGTATTTACAGTGGCATTATTCACAGTAATCTGTGGTCAGTAGAATTACAAAACTACTCAAGGCACAAATACTGAAATGTTCTTGGAGGTAGATTTGTATATGTGATTACATTATGAAGTTATTAAAGTGAATTATTGTATAAATACACATCCAGCAGACACAAAGCAACTTAAGCAACCACTCTATTTGTCCCTCTGTTTTGGTCTCCACCTCTGACAAACATTTCTGTATCCTTAGCTGTTAAATGCTCCACTGTGCGTGCTAGTTGTTAATGTTATAAACATCCTGTTGTTTCTGGCACACTGGTCGCTGAGAGCAGTGAGAGTGAACTAAAAGTTTACAAGCTGTGGGCACCAAAACAAACAATGAGTTTATAGGCAATAAGAGGCTCTGTAGCGCTGAGAGGAGCTGCTGAGGCAGGAGATCATTCTCAGTGGAATAGACACAAAGTCTTTAATGTTACACAACTGTCTGAGACTCCTGCACCTGACAAGCTCAGCCTGGACTGTTGTGTCTGTGCTGCTGATAAACGTGAGACACAATCAACCTGGGAAGGAGATAAACAACACAGAGGACCCACAGGGAAAAACACATCCCTCCATTATCTATCCCGCTTATCACGGGGGTCCGGAGCCAATCCCCACTGACATAAGATGAGAGGTATACGCATGCAGGGCCAACATAGAGAGACAAACAACCAAACACACTTACAGTCTGCAATTAAGCTAACCCCAATCTGCATGGGTTAGGAATGTGGGAGGAAGCTGGAGTGCACAAAGAAACCCACATAGACAACATACGAACTCCATACAGACAGACTGGGATTCGAACTGGGAGCCTTCTTGCTGTGAGGAAACGGGGCTAACCACCACTGCACTGTGCACATTTTGAGGAGCTTCTATAGACACAAACAGAATAGCCAATAATAACATAAAATCAAATTTCACTTTGTGAACTAGTAGAAATACACAAAGCATGAACTCACACGCAAACACACACATAACTGCAGCATTTAAAAAAAGGCCTTTTATCACCCAAGTTTGAAACTTCAACTTTACCTGACTGAGTGGTGGGTGTGTGTGGTGGGAGGGCCCAGTAACACCACAGGAAGACACAAACACACCACTGCTGCTCATGAAGACGGGACGGCACGGCTCGTGTCACACATCAAAAACACAGGGAAAGACACAAAACTCTGACTGACATCCAAAGAAGTGGCTTCCTCTGTGTGTCCCCCTTCCCTCTCTCTTGTGACACTCACACACTCTCTTTATGTCCCTCACGGTCATAACACACCCTTTGCTAAAGCCATGTGGCCGACACTGCTGACACACACTGTCTGGCTGCTGGTCCCCTCCCTCTCACTCCATCTCTACACTCTCCAATTGGTGTCCTTCGCACTCTCTCTCTCTCTCTCTCTCTCTCTCTCTCTCTCTCCTCTCTCTCTCATCTCTCTCTCTCTCTCTCTCTCTCTCTCTCTCTCTCTCATCTCTCTCTCTCTCTCTCTCTCTCTCTCTCTCTCTCTCCTTTGGCATTATTCACTCATTCACGCACACACACACACACACACACCACACACACACACACATACTGCTTGAACACATGGACCTCTCTCTCTCTCCCAGTTTTCCTGTCCGGTCAGCCTCGCCCCAACACGGTTACAGTGCACAAGGCCCTCATTCTTCTGGATAAAGAAATCCTGTGTTGCTCAAGTTAACCTTAAACCAGACTCGCTGAGCACTGGTTCTACAGTGAGGGGAACAGACATTTATTCTGTCAGGCCTAAGCAGCTTATTCTGAACCCCATTCTCTAACATGTACTGGACATTGTCTACAGAGGCCTTGTGCATGACTTTATTTTTTTTTAAATCCACAAAAAAATCCACAAATCCACATCCGGAGTTTTGTGGACACATTCGAAAATGTGAATTAACACAGATAGATACATGAATCAAACAAACAATTGCAAAGAACATTGCTACAATCCTGGACCCAGAGACCGTAGGGAGCTGATGAGGTGAAAGAGATGAGGGATAAAATGAACGAAAGGTAAAACTCAAATGTGAGTTTCAATTATAAAGTCAGTTACTTAAAACCAGGGCACTTCCGACATGTTGTTTTCTACATCAGAATAATGCAGTGAACTATATTATTGTGAAATACTCTTTGAAACTTCATATCCAAAAGCCTTTTATATGTATAATAACCCAAATTTCCAGGTTTAGTTCTACAGGTAAGACAAAAATAGCTGCATCTCTCATCTTCATTCAGCAGGTAGAGATAGCTCAATTATCATCATGTGACTTATAGTCAACAAACTTCTATCTAAGCCAACTGAATTACTATAACCAAGGTCAACTTCATTTAACTTCCACACACAGAAGTTCTATATTTTCCTTGATGCACCATCAAAAAGCTCTATAACTTTGAGACTGGACTGCTTTTATCTCACAAAAAGTTATCGAGAGACGATGTTTCCATCAGTCAGCGATAACATGCACTGTCGGTCCTGTTTGATAAATTTAACACAATCTTTAGATCCAAGCGTATGTGACTGGGCACTGCAGGATGTTGCATTTCTCTTTAATTAGGCACTATGCATTCTTTCCTTCTCACTGCAGCTTAAGTAGATTAAGTTGAGGCAAAATCTGTTCTAGTTTGTGTTCCTGATTGTTGTTGACAGAGAACATTTATAGATTTATGTGAAAATAAATATGATGCAAATATCCAAACACTCCTCACTGTGAAATCCCTGAGCCTGAATTCCTGGTGAAACCGCTGCGTTCCCTTTAATGTGTGAATACACATGTCCTGATCTGGAAAAGCTTGATTTTTAGTTGTATGACAAACTGCACATGCCTCACATTCCTGTGAGCCTGTGTTGGAATTATCATGATTTATATGAAGCACACTCATCTGTCAGCCTAAATCACACAGCTGTTATAGAGAAGAACATCCCAAACTGAGCCAGGCACAACATGTTCAATGTGTTTATTCAAATCTAATTCTGATGGTGGGAAATCGTCACTGCGGACGTATGGAGTATATAGGAGTGTTAATCACCACTTTTGAAGCAAGCTCTGCCTCCCACCATGACCACCTACTCACCGATTCAACTGCTCAGCTACAACAGCGCATCTTGAGCTGAAGGGCTGTCACTGCTTCAGTTGTTCCAGTAGTATGGTTGTGTGCTCCCTCTCTACCAGACATGTGTGTATGCTGTAAATATCCTGGTCCGTGTTTCTGTGCAGGTGCACGACTGTACGACGTGCTTATTCATCCAATTATCCAATCAGCCAATCACGTCTAAGCAGCGATACACATAACGACACGTGGATGTAGGTCAGGAGCTGAAGAACACGAGTCCAGTATTTACTGTGTTTAAAGTTCACACTGCACTGCTCATGTAACTATGTGATATTCTGCTGTCACTATATTGTCTAGTGTCACTGCTGTCTATGTCAACGTCTTAGTTATTTTTCATGTTGAGATCAGCTTCTCCAGGTTTTACCGAAAAAGATAACTTGTGAATGGATTCGCTTTGAGCCTATTTTTATCCATACACTAGTTGTCTTTTTGCTGTTTGATGCTCAACACAGGGCATACGATTTGTTTATTGGACCTATTTTGCTGAAAACAAGACCCTGCCCACTGGAAATTAAATTGATGAAAGCAGTTAGAATAAAACAAAAATAAAACCACAACAACAAGGACCTCAGAGCTTCAATCAAAATGAGTGTGTAACAGTGTGAAGTGTGTGCTGTCATTCCCATATGATTCAATGCATTTCACATTTCGCCTCGAGTTCATTTAACACATCTAGAAATCTTAAAGGTTCCCTGTGGACAAATCTAAATTTCTGTGATGTTTACTTCATGTTTTCTCAAAATAATTGCGCATATAACAAACACGTTACATATTTATTAAAAGATAGACTACATGACAGCTCCCAAAAAGTGAAGCCAAAGATTTGTGATTGCCCCCTGGTGGCTGTCTGCAGTGTAGGTCATAAACCCTGCCTGACAAGTGTAAGGGCCGTGGGGCAAAATATAAAGTAGAAATAAACATCAAATTCATCTTTCTCAAAGGTTTTCTTTCATTTTAGGTTGTATATTCGTGTCACTCTGATGACCAAGTGCAAATTTTTCCAGCCAGTTTTGTTTTAATTATTTGATGCTATAGAAAATGGCACAAAATGTCATTATTGACTGCCGAGACAGACTCATGATTGGTTGAGCATGTTAGAGTCAGGATATCCGAACCCATCTGACCCGACCCGCTTGGGCAAAAAAACGTTGCTCTCGTGTTGGTCAGGAATAGACAGAACATTGCAGCTTGACATGCAATCTACTGTAGAAAGCGTGGATCTATCACCCGATGGCTTTGTCTGTATCCAGAATATTTTGGCTTTATTTAAGGAAAGTGTTACATACCGTCCGTGGGAAAATGCAATTCCTCATGAAACGTTTACAAGGCCAGTTAAAAAAATCCAAGTCCCTTATTATTTACATCCATGTGTGTTAGCCAGCACACTTCTTACTCCCTGCCTCTGAGGGCATATCACTAAGGTTCTTTGCAAGAATAGCATGAAGTCAGTGACATGAGTATGTCTCAATTTATGCTCAAGCATTGCATTTGATTCGCCCTTCATCCAATGCAAACATAACAGGAAACTAATAATGAAAATGCTGCTCTGTGGCAATACCCCTCGACAAAAATTCCACAGATTCCCCTTTGACCAAACTGAGTCACAACAAGCCAAATCTATCACAGTAGAAATTTGATCTATTAGTAATATCTGTAACTGGAGCTTTAAAGCACTGCTGACTGGTGTGACCAGTTGGATTTCTATCCACAGAAGGTGGGAATGCAAACTTCTCTCTGTGAGCCAAATGTTGCAGCTTTAAGTTGAATGCATTGAACAAAGCGTGCAATGAAGACCTTCAATTCCCTTTTCGCGTCTGTCTGGAAAAGACAAATGTTAGCCAATGTGGCACTGAGCCTCCTCTGCTCACCGCTGCCGTGCCCTCAGGTAACAACAAATCACTGGGGGTCAAAGGTAAACTTCTCTTTTATGTCTATACACACATGCACACACCCTCACACTTAGCATAAACAGACGTCTGAAACAGTAAAAGCTCTCCCTGCTTTCATCTTTAATGAAAAGCACATTTGGTTCGGCTCCCCTTCTCTCCCCCTGCACCACAGCAGCACCCACGCACCCATTCAAATCCTAACGCCTTTATAGAAACATACAGTGCAGCGCTGCAGGGCTGAGCTGAGGGAAGCGCTCATTATGAACATCAAAGGCCTCGATGGGCACTGACTTGATCCTTTGAGATGATTGGAGTAACTCACTCAGTGAACAAAAAGCTTGGACGTCTCTGATACTGTCGACCGGGCTGGAAAATTCAATTACCAAGCGATTCAGGGCCGGCAAAGGGGGAGGAATGTACTGTGTAGACTTGAAGGAAATGGGTCATCATTTTTTGCCAGGATGTATTTGCAGTTGACGGGTGGTGGATCAGACTCCCACGTGTTGCCCCCTCAGCCCGGGGCCATACTGAAGGAAGCTGCGGCTTTGTTTTATTGAACAACACTACTGCTGAGTGACGGAGTATTCCTTCAATAACGTCCACGTCAAGCTTCATGTCATGCTCTGTCTCTCAGCGCTGAAATGTTGTTCCTGTCTCCGACAATGGCCAGCAGTGTTTTAATAATAGACACATGTCTGGGAGTCTTGGTGCTCCAAAGGATTACTGAGAGTTTAGCTTCAGGCATCATTTCTTTATCAGGCTGCGTCTGAGCCAGGAAACAATTGAAAAACAGAACACTAGCGCCATCTAGTGCACTTGTCGCATGCTGTTTCATGGCCCACCGGAGAAATTAGAGGCATCAGCGTTACACATATTATTGAGTTATAATTATGCATGATGGTTATGAAGAAGAGAGATTAAATGTATCAGTACTGCAATGATAAGTGCTCTGCCTCGTCTCCCTCTGCCTTCTGGGTGTCAGAGCTCTGGTAATAAACACAATGCTGATGCCAACAGTGGCTGAATCTGATCAAACAGGGCCACCAGAGTTTATTTCCAGCAAAAATTGAATCGTTTTCATATAGACATTGAAATTGTGCCTTAGTTTTGTGTAACACTTAATTTTGATTTTGAATGTACACTTAAAGATAAATGAGGAAGAGAAACATTTATTATTTAGTATGTCACATTATTCAATTTCTTAGCTTAACTTAGCGGAGATGCTACTTTAACAAAGCGTTGGTTTAACACGGTGGCTATTTCAGTTGAATGCGAATGATGGCATACTAACATGTTCATAGTTATAATTAAACATGTTTCGCTGATTTAATGTTATTTGTTCTGTTTCTTTTTAATTAAGCATTGTAAAATGTTGATCTAAGTATTTGGACATAAATTACTTTCACCTGCATCTAGTTCTTCAGCTTGTGCATTAGTTGATTGCTTACATTTGTTAACCTTTGATATCTTCCTGAATTCAAGCCCTGTGTGACTTGTTATATTTCATTGACTTCGGTTCCCTCCTTTTCCCGTCAAGTGGAAGAAAAGTTTTCATTTACTGATATTTAAATGCCATCTCAGAGTATTATTCCAAGTTACAAAAAATAATCCTTATTCAGAAACATTGAGCATACACAATTTTTCAGGACCTTCAATTGCAATTGCTCTGAAATCCCTGAAGTAACTCTGGCTGTCAAAGAGAAGCTGCTGTTTCGTAGGTTTGCAGACAGAATGTAGCAGAGCCGTGTGAGGAGAGATCCAAACGAAAAGCTGCTGAGGACAGTTTGATCGTCTGTCACTGGAAATTCCACAGACACATACAGAATTCATCCAATATCCTCTGTGAGGCCGCACAACTTTCTGACATATACTTTGCTCTTTATTTTTCAACAAATTGGTATATACCTTGTTAGTGTTACACCAAAATCATTATAGAGAAACATGTATAACTTGATTAAATGGTTACATATTGAACAAAATCAAGGTGATCATTCAAATAGATGTATTAAAGCTCAAATTGATAATATACTGATGCAACTGCATTAGTTTCCAGTAAAGGTTTAGTAAATAGTTGATTACAATATGTTCCCAATTAATATTTGTCTTAGTTAATATTTTCCTTTTTTTTTAACTCTGAACCTAAACCTCTAGAGAGTGCAACTATTAATATGTTAACAAATTATAACTTAATGTCAAGCCTGATATACGCTCAGAAAAAATTATCATGACTTAACGTAACTTCATTGAATAAATATAATAAAGTAAATAAAGTTAAATGTAAAGAGTCACATTTGGGTAAGTGTTGTCTATCATGTTGAGTTAGTATGAATACGTCAAATAACTTGGTCATTGTTTGTGTAAAAAATAAACATTTAACACAATTTATTTAGCCTAATCACAATTTAATGTCATTGAAATATATAAAGTCACGCTTTTAGGCATGATAATTTTTTGGAGTGTATGGTATATATTCACTCAGCCAACCTCTCTTTCCCTCTCTCCTCCTTTCTCTCAAAGTTTGTGTTTACTTGGCCTCTCACACTCTCACTTGTTCCCCTCTGCTTCTCACTGCTGTTGACACACTGCCTGGGAAAAGTGTCACCTCTGAGAGGATGACAGGAGCAGCTGCAGTAACAGGTGAGGGTTGTAAGAAATCACATTAGACGACTTCAGCTCATGAATAAAACTCTGATCAGTCCCATCTACTCTGTCCTGCATCATTTGACTAAACTTACAGGAGATGCTATCAGGCTCCTTACATTAACACCGAATAATGGTGTGTCACACGTCCCCCTGATGTGACCGCTGCATGCTGCCCCCGCCCCACCCCCTACAGAGACTAGTCCATCTGTGTATTTTGTTCTTTACACACAAGTCAATGCTGGACGTCATTAGCCAGCTTCTACTTTCTAGTGTCCAGACTAAATGCTTTGAATGCAAAGAATATAGTGAGACTTAAAACCGTTAGTATTAGGAAAACAACAAAAAGCGAGGGGTAGCCACAAGGTGAAGCCACCCAACAAAACACATTTTAAGAGAATTTGATGATTTTGATAAAATGTTATAATACGTGTATGTTTATGATGTTGTTCCATGTCTTTAAAGTGCTTAAAGAATTTTCTTTTGAGAGGCGCAATGATGGAAAGTGCACATGAAAAATCTTCAAAGGTGTTCAAATACAGAATCTAAGATATGTAGTTACTATACTAAATGTACGGTAAAAAGGCAGTATATGTGAATATGGACGAACATATGAGTTATTTACAAGAATGCGTCATATTCCAATGAAATAATAATAAATGTCAGTAGCTGTTGCCTTGTCTCTTTTTTCAGAGCAACTTAAGTGATAACAGTAAATCTTTTATAGCCGTATTTAAGGGTGGTGAGAAGAAGGAGCTGCAGCTTCTCTGACGCTGTCCCTGTGCTGTAATTATCGTCTCAGTGTCACCACACAGCCTGAGCAGCAGGCAGCAGCTTTTCTCTTTGAACTGCAGGCAAACGCTGCGGATGAAGGAAATCCAACAGAGGCCCAGCAGAGCCGTGTTCCCTCGCTCACTGTAGTTTTTTTTTAAGGAGGATGCGACACAAAGCTTGTGGATTACGGGTGGATTAAGTCTTTTTTAACATGGGTAAAGTGGTTACACAGACTGGATAAGTAACCTGTTTCTTACTGTTTATTCCATCATGGGGGTTTTCCTCTCTTGTCTCTTTCATATTTACTTTCAGCAGATCACAAGTCAGGCAATGGGGTTTTAGTTGGATTTATTTTGATGGTTCTTCTTCTTTTTTTATCTTTCAACCAAATCATTCGGAAAAAGTACACAACACATCCTGTGAGACAGACGAGTGTCCTCAGGAAAGAATCATTAGGAGTTTAGAGCATCCAGAGGAAAAGATTCATGAAGCTGATACTGGCTGGATCACTGTGGTATCTTAAGACTGAGAGCAACAAGATGAAGGTTCTATGACAATGTCACATCATAAAACTCTGAGGCACCTCCACATGTTAGAGTGTGACTTTGATCCGACTGACTCTAAAGAGGATTTCTACAGAAACTAAACTGTATAAAGTCATAGCGTGTGGACAGTCATCCAGCTGAAAATGTCTTTAACACAAGACCGTTTGACATATTCTAATCACATTAGTACAGAATAAATGCAGGAAAAGCGAATGAGCTTTACTGTGAAAAAAAGTGGGTGAACTGTCTTACCTTGAATCTGACTTTCTTGAGCATCATCCTTGAAATCAAACAGCAACAAGTAGGAGATGTTACCAAACTTTCCCAACTCCACGCTGCATTGAGAAAAAAGAGCCACCACCAAAACTCCAATCAGTAGAGATCCTCTGATTCCAGGTCTAATCACAACATCCAGCCTGAGTCACTGTGTGCTCTGCAGTGTGCTCTGCAGTGTGAGCTGTCTGCCTGCACCCTGTGTGTTTAACATGCCAAAGACAACAGTGTCTGCCTCAGTGTCGCCCTGCTATCCCCTCGCCCCTCGCCCTCCTCTGAGACCCTTTACAAAGCTTATCAGCCTGCTCATTCATCCGTAAAACAGACACACCCTCTTTTTATGACTGGAGGGCTCCCATTAACACCCCCCATCCCTCCCCTGCCACACAGTCCATATACGGGTGCTGGTAAGCCCTCTTGAACTCGCCCCCTCTGACCCTTTTAGAGCCCTGCTGCCCCCCGCCCCCCCCGCCCAGACTCATCATCTCACAACACTTACCCATCTGTCTGGCCGCAGCGTCTCAGCTGACTCACCTCATCTTTTGGGCTGTTCCGCTTCCCATCGTCACATAATCCATCTGTATGTGCAGGATATAAGAGAACAAAGGATTATCTACACTCCAGTAAATTCAAATGAATTCACATATGCGACAGGTCACTGATCACTGCAGTGTAAAATGAGTGTGAAGTTAAAAAAAGATTTTTGGACACTGCTGTGAACACTTTCCTGGAGGGCAAAATCGTTGCATCTATGAGGTTAATACAACAACGAGACCCAATGTGACTGAAGTAATAAGGGGGACATGTTTGCTTGACCTTAGACCTCAAGCTACTGAAAACACATACACACCAAACCAATGTCTACACCCCATAAAAAACACCTTGGTTCACAGCGTTAGCCACCTGTTGACTGTCAGTGAAGCAGCTCCTGTGTTTCAACATATCTCCCATGAAATGAGATGACTTTCTGGTGATTTGCACGTTTAAGAGCACAATTTTAAAAAGAAACACATTAAAAGCCTCGAGATAATTCAGAAAATAAAAACTTAAAAAAATAAGTTAGACAACAATATTTGTTTATGAGATTTCACATGTTTTTACGTACATTCATGCTCTGAACTATATCAAGCTTTGGAGTTCATCACAGAGCATACAGAAACACGGTTGTACCTTTGAATTTAATGATAAACATTTTTAAATGTAGTCCCGACATTTTAAAGTGTGTTTTTTTCACATGTCACGCATATTTGGTAGAAAACAAAAGAGCAATAGGTAAAAAAAAATTGCATAAGAATGTTTATATATCTATAAATAATGTATATCTATATAGATATATATGTATCGAGAGCTTGAAAGACCACAAAGGGTAGTTAAATGTCCAGTGTGTAAGATTTAGATGAAAGGGATCTATTGGCAGATAATTAATTTTAAATAATCCTAGGGATGTTTGCACTAGTGTGTCTGATCTAAATTGTATGAATAGTTTTTTTTTCTTTATCCATATGGGCTGTTTATATTTAAAAGTTGTGTATTTAAATCCGGAACAGGTTATTCTCTAAACAAAAATCATTTAAATGTCCTTACCTTTGCTGTTTGACAGTTTCAGTCGATGGTTAAACTAAATTTCAGTACAGTAATTCCATGTTCCCCTCAGGATGAATTATGGCGAAACCTTCAGCTTTGATCCAGTGTCAGAATTTAATTTGCTCCATACTTTTATTTATGAGCAAATGTCTAAAAATCTATGACATTTCCAACAGGCTGATTAGAGGTTATTAGGCTAAAACATGGTGTAAATGACGATGTTTCCATTTAAATATGAATGTCGGGGCTTGAGGACACTTGGATGATGACACCACAGGAGCAGTATGGAGGCATGTTGTGTTTTTTACGCTTGAAGAAGAGGTCCCCAGTAACTTCGACTGTTTGCCTGCAACACTGTTTACCCCTGGAAATCCTTAAGGGTTCTGTGGACTCAAACAATTCACCCACCCCTCCATCCTTCGGCATAGTGCTGAGTGAATTTTCATTTTTCTTTACTATCCCTTTAACATTTAGCTTAAACTTTAACTGAGACTTGACATACCTTCATAGGTTGTAGACCATAGACTGTGTATATAGATGGACGTAGGGTCCGTGATGTCACTCGTCGGTTTCTGAAGCGAGAAAATGAGGCTCGCAGTAGGCGTTCACCCCGCACTGACTCCTCCTAGTTCCTTGCTAACCCATAAATGGGCAAAGAGGAGGAGCGTGAGTGAAGACTGACGTCTGAGCCACTCCTGCAGAGGTCAACGTTACCTGGTTTGCTCAGGCTAAGGAGCTAGGCTACATGCTACCCTCACCTGCTAACTGGCGGTCATTGCTAAGTGTCATGGATAATAGAGTTCATTTCTATATTCATTTTGGTTGTTTGAAAAATGAACACTTACCAGAACAATATTTATCTATTACTTTCTGATTTGATACACTTTAGATATAAACCCAGTATTTTATTTTTCTTCTTTGTCACAAGGCATTATTGTAGAGGAAGTGTTACTTATGAACAAAAAGTTTGTATCCTTATTTTCTGTGGATATTCAACTATGTATTTAGGGCCCGAGCACTGACAGGCACTGACAGACAGTGAGGACCAGATATATAAAAAAGTCTTGGGAGCAATTAGAAAACGCAACAGGAACCCTGCTATTTTGCATTTCGTGGCCATTTTGACCATATTCTACATTTTTACTTTGAGGTACTTGCACCAGGGATTACATCAGATCAACTTCAAATTGAGATGGGTGTCATCACAACAAGACCTAGATACAGCCTTATTAAAAGATAGATTTTTCGTCACACGGTGTGACCATGGCGTGGTGTCAAAGTTTGATTACACGCCATCAAAACTCGATGTTCTGTATTGCGGACATACAAGAACCATGAATCCTTTGATGCTGAGACGTAAACAAACAACTCCACTCCTGCTGTGTCATTGGTCTAAGATCGAAGGAATCTTTATGTCTTGCAAAGGTTATGTCTCTCTCTCTCTCTCAGAATTGGGAAATTTCCTCAAACCGTGTAAACATTGAGGTACGGCAAACGTTCATCCTTTGCCTAAGGAGACGATGTTGTCAATTACTCCACTGTGCATTGTTCCATCACCCCCAAACTTCTGTCTCATGATCAGAGTCCCAGACTGAACAGCACTATGTGTCAATATTTCCTCAATCATTATTTTTATTTTTTTTAGGCAGAACGCAAGCAACGCCTCAAAATGCATGTGCTCGGGCCCGCCCAGTGCTGCTTTGCGGTCCTAGAAATTTGAGAAATTCAATTTTATTTTATTGTTTTGTAAATTAATGATTGTTGAGCCTTGGAAGGGTCTTGTTATTTATTATTAATACTATTTTTATTACGGCAAATTAATTGGCTTTTTGAGGGCTTTAACATGCTCAAATTCTTCTGGATTTCTGGTGCGTTTTTCTCCTCTGGTCCAAGTCCATGTCTTGGAACCTGGTTGTTTGCTCGCCAGGAGTCTCTTCAGGACCCTGGGAGGCAATGGTACGAGACCGGGACCGCTTCCAGAGGCGCATCCAGGAAACGGATCAGTAGATCAGCCACTGCCTCACTCTGCCCCACAGAGAGAAGATAAGGGCGTACCTAGACGGTGCCTTATAATAGATCAATAATTCTTCAGCATTGAATGTTTTATTTAATTTTTTTGGATGAGAACTTGTGATTGTTATATTATTGTTACTTATATTCACTGCAAATATTCAAACATTGTCCCGTGTTACTCACTCAACTATTCAAGGTAACACCACGTCACTGAAAATATGTCTAAGAATGATTAGTAGCAGATTTTTCTTAATGTGCTTTGTGAAATTAATACAATTTGTCATCAAGCTCTGCCACCAAACATCTGGAGGTCAATATTCAGCCGAGTCCAGAGCCGATGATCAGTGAACAATCTGCTTAGACGATGTTTTAATATATGATCAGGATTTTTAATTTGTACTTAATCAAGTTGTTGTTAATGAAGAGAGCTTGTATAAAATAAAGTTAATTTATGAGGCTTGACATGTTGCTATCTTCAGTAAATTAGTAATTTTCAACCTCTGGACTAGATTCACGCTGACATTAATGTAGCTACTGATCCAACTCAATGTTTTACCTGAGTCAGAAGATGACAACTGTGGGGGAACTAGACAACCATCATGATGGGAGACACTTCATCATCCATCCATTATCTAAACCACTGATGCTTCGAGGGGGCTGGAGTCTCTGGTTCTTGTGGATAAACTGTAAGATAAACACCTGCGGGGAATTTCATTCTTCTAACCCTAACCCCTCATCAAATTTGATACAAAATTAATGTGACGTCATATAAAACTTAAAGAAATGTATGTAAAGTGATAGTGCAAGGCAATAATTCACGTTTTGTCATGTCTATGGAATATTGGTTCAGAATATACTGTTGTGATTTAAAATTCTAGATCCTCTCAGTGGTCCCCAACCTTTTTTGCGCTACGGACCGGTTGGATGTCAGACAATATTTTCACGGACCGGCCGTTAAGGTGTGTCAACGGAACCTCATTACGGAGCGGTAGATTTTTTTTTAATTTAATGGAATTTGTAGACGTTTTTTTTGGTTATTTAAAATAAAAAATTAATTCGTTAATTAAAAAAAAATCCACCGATGTCACCACAGATAGGATGTTGGAAATGGCATCAGAGTTTTTAGTGCTGTTGTGGCGATCTCAGGGTATTCTGCTGTGACTTTATTCCAGGACACCGGAGTTGTTTTCTCAAACATACTTTTAAGGCCGCCGTCATTTGTGATCTCCAGCAGCTGTTCTTCTTCTTAAACAGACATGCTGGATTCACCTGGTTTGTTGATAAATGGGTCCGACAAATACCGTGTTGGTTTGTGTTCAGCGAAAAAGTGACGTGACCGAGACAAGCGTCTTGAAATGCGTAAAGCATGAGTCATAAACGAGAGGATCCGGTAGTTTTTCAAAATAAAACACAGTTTTTCAAAAATAAAACACCGTTTTATTTTGAAAAATGACCGGATAATAGATAAAACAGAAAAAATGTAATTTATTTATTCTTCTGTGCGGCCCGGTACCAAATGACCCACGGCCCGGGGGTTGGGGACCACTGCTCTATACTCTTCATAGGTTTTCCTCTAGTATCCTCATAGCTGGATTAATGATGTGACCAGAGAAGGGATCAGGAATGTCAAACTTTTATTTCTAGAATGTTTTTTACAAGATACTTGAATGAGCTGATCAACGGAGACGCCTTCGGAGGCAGAGAGCGGATCACCTAAGTGAGGTACAGCCAGATGTTGGGCACCTCTTCATGAATGTCAACAGCTGATCTATGACGTCTTCCAGCACTTTAACTACCTGCTCTGCAGTTCAACATTTCACGCAGCAACAGGCCCATCCTCCTCCAGCTCTGTGTCAGGACCATCTTTAAACTGACAAAAAACCTGGTGCACAGTCTGCCACAGGGCTCCTTGAAAACGTCTCCATCGACCTGTGGCTTGGTTTGAACAGGTCTGTGTGGATGCAACATCAACAAGACAGACTGCACAGACAGCTTCACCACCTCCTCCTCTGTGATTGAGGTCTTCACATGAGGAGTGAGAGTGAGGTTAGTCTGGCTACTGATTGGCTGCGTCTGTTCCTCAGTGTTCTGGGTGGATGAAGCATCAACAGTAACGCCACCTGTGTCTGCTCTTCAGAGGAGGCAGCACCTGCGACCGGCTCAGTTTGAACAGGTTTGCGCTTCTTCGTCTTTTTTAGACAGTAGGTGGCGCCATCCCTATTATTACATACAGACTAAAAGATCTGTTCAAGTAGGGGCTCTGGTGTAGCGTGAGAAATTTTGTGTCAATTGGACAATGTGACAACAACTTTATTATCAAACTGATCAGTAGGTGGCGCTATGACTCTGCATTAATATTAATAGAGCTGTTCAGGTCAGGCTTGTGATTATATGTCAGCATTTAGGGGCCGGTTGGATAATGCAGAGTGAATTGACAAAGTAATTCCTCTTTCATGGCGAATAATTAGGTGGCGCTATGACACTGAGGAAATATTGACACAGAGGTCTGTTCAGGCTTGGACTCTAATCATGAGACAGCTGTTTGGCGGTGATAGGACAATGCACACTGTAGTTATGACAACATCGTCTCCTTTGGCGAAGGATGAACCTTCGCTCAATGGGAACCTGTCAGTTAAACAAACAGCAACTATAATAGTTATAAACAGTGTTAACTCTATTTAAAACATTGTTATTTTACAAATCAGGTGACAATCACAGCTGGTCTTATACAGATTGTGTCCCAAAGTTTCAGGTGACATGGACTCCTCCAAGGAAAAGAAGACTGTTGTGGCCTGAATCTGAAATGAGACAGATCCACTTAACTTGGGAAAAGAATGATGCCAAGGATATTGAGTAAACACATTTACCAGAGGAAGAAGCAACTTGTTGCAGTGAAACATTTTCTAGAAGATATCTGTAGCATTTGCTGTTAATTTTAATTTTGCCGTCTTACTTTGTGTATGTTGTTCCTGGGCAGATTGTGCCAATGGTATACCATAGATATATTAACCCCATTAAAGTGTTAAAGTGCCAGGATGTCACGAAAAACGTTAAATGTTTCAATATGATTTGATGGATAGTTACGGCACTAGTAAAACAAAAAAAGTTCTACTTTATATTTGTTTATAAAGAGTCTCTTAATATTGCATTTAGCCATTTAGATTTTTTTTTAACCAATGCATGTAGATGGGGGACTAAGTATACACGTGATTTTTAATCACTGTGTAAATAGATGATTAATACATATTAACATTTTCTTTTTTTCAAATCAAGAATTTAAAGATAATCCTTATTGATTGTATAGGCTCTGAGTGCTTTCAAACTCAATTTCATTTGTACAATCAATTCCTATCTACACAGCAGAGGATTTATATTCACATGAAGTGAATAATGTAAAGAAGGAAATCAATACAATTTAAGCAATATGCAATTCTGAAGTTTGTAGCCATAATTTTTTTCAATGTGCTGTAATATTTCAAAACTTTCTAACAAAACTATCTACAAACCAATGTAAAGTCCATTGGTTTTTTTGTCTGGTTTACAGCAAGAGTGCTACCCAGTGGCACTAATACTGAATTACACAAATCTGCAGATTACATTAATTGGAAAAAACTTGTGTAGCAGCGTATATAAAATGCTGATAGTCTAACTTACAGTAAAACTTAGAGCTACAATGTGAATATTATACCAATGTTTAATGATAACAATGACAGATTTTTTTTTCAAATGTTAATGATGTATTTTTCGTTCAAGAATATTTGTCAAAAAGCTGTACATTGAATCATGTGTTTTACAGTCTTGAAATTCAAACATTTCCATTTAATTTAATATGGTTTTGGATTAAACAGTGCACTACTAAGACAATGAATGTACAGTATGGAGTTCTTCCACATTAAAAGTATTGCATATATTATTTAATACATTATGTATTATCTACAATACTTTGATTTGATTGTTTGTAAGTTATGAAAACAGATCTGTACCTGGAGTCAGTTTTGAAGTGATCACTCTCAGTGTTCATACTGTGTGGTTTCCAGTTGTGTCTCATTTTGGAAACCCATGGGTGCAAGGCTGTCTGAGTAACCTAGAGGAAAATTCAACACAAAAACACAGATATGTAAAGTCATACATGTGCCAGATTAACTCCTTAACAGATATTCTACATGGTAAAAAGTGTATTACTTCAAAGTTCATCAGATCATGATAACTTCAGCTTAAGAAATAGGTGGTGGCCTCAGGTTCTCTATGTGACTGTGTATTCTAGTAAAGTTACACTTTGTATAATTTATTTATATGTGACAATAAAATACATTATTCTGCATGTCCACTTATATATCCACCCAATAATTCAGCTTCTCTTAAAATGCAGATGTGACATTAAATACGTCTATATAATTAAAACGAGTGAGTTAGAAAAAAATTCAGCCCCCTCAGAGTTTTTATGAAGGAAGAACTTAGTGATTGAGACTAATTATTGTTGGAGCCAGCCTCCAGTGGCCACCCAGTGAACTGCAGCTTTTTGCACTTCCTTATTGACCTACTCGCTCAGTTCGGGATGATGCTGCTATATGCCCCCACGGCACTAACTAGCAGCAGACCTTGTGTCATGTGACAGAGGAGACTCCCCTGGCCGGAGGTGTGTCGCGCCAGACACGGATAGTATTTGGAAGAAGACAGATCCTCCTCTGTATCGTCTCCAGCACTTCGTCAGAGTCAGCGATGAGCGGGGCCGGGAGGTTCGGACAGTGCGGCTCGGTGCTCGTGACCGGAGCCAGCCGCGGGCTCGGGCTGCAGATGGTCGACAGCCTGGCTGGAGGAGGCTTCTCCCCGGGGAAGATTCTAGCCACGACCCGAAACCCCGATGGAGCCCAGGCAAACACCCTCTAAACTAACTGATTATCCTCAGAGTGTGTGGGGGACTGTGACACCGGGTCAAACATGGGTCTGCACCGGGGAGAGGGTGCATCATGTGACGGGATGAAGTCACAGAAACCACCGGTGTAAATCAATAACTGGATTGGTTTTTGATCCACAGAAACTTCAGGATCTGGCTCTGAAACATCCCAACATCCACATCCTCCATCTGGGTAAGAGAGAGAACTAAGGCTGGGCCTGCTGAGATGTGAATAATAATAAGGATCACATAGTAAATGTTATCAGGGACGTGCTCAGACATTTTGGGGGGAAGGGGCTCAAGTGAGAAAAGGGCACTTCCCATTATAATTTATAATAAAAGTTAAAAAAGTTAAATATAGTATCATATTTCTGACTTGCTTAACAATATATTAGTAATATACTCGCACCCACACAATTGTTAAATATTCAACCGGTCACAGAGACAATGGTCTTCTTTAGTATTCATTAGGTTTATCACAAGAGCAGCAACAGCAAAGGAAAATAGGCCACAATGTGCTTGTTTTCTATGCTACTAGTTACTAGTATATATTTAAAATAACACACTGTGATGGAAATCTGTAAATACAAGCAGCTGGAACACCAAATGTATCAACATGTATTTTAATAGGGGCTTTCTGCAGAAAGGATCAACACAGAGAGGCACAGAGATCTCAGAGTGAAGATTGAGGACAATCGAATGCAAGGATCTTACATAGGAGAACAAGGCTGTCTGCCAGAGCCAGTTCAGACTGGTTCTATAGGCGTAGTTTAAGACCAGAACTAAAGCACAGAAATGAATGATTTATAAACATTTCCATTGGGTTCTTTGGACAGTCAATAAGCAATGGAAAGGTCAAACGGGTATATAGGAAGTTCATACAGGTTTCAGGTCATGGAGTCTTAGACAGGTATGTAAAAAGTCTCTTTAACTATAAAATAGGTTTCAACCACACTTAGTTAATTTTCACTACACTAAGTAATTTTTGCGGTACAACATACACAAAATAGCTGATAGTGACAAAGACTCAGTATCAGTACCTACAAATCCCTCTAACATTTGATGGAGGGCTATCTGTATGATTTATTGATAAGGATATATAGGCAAACCACAAACTAATGAGTAGTTCTTAGATTAGGAGCCTACAATCAAAATAATGCAGGTAATGTTTATGGCAGGAGTCTACAGGCAAAAACAGTTTTTTCGTGGACTAGTTAATTTTTAGATTTTGGTCTATTTGGCTTCCATGTTGTCTTTCACTTTAACTACAAAATACTACTCAAAGGATACATTTAGATTGTGTTTGTTTTATCTTCTGTCTGATTGCTACCAAGACAACTTAACTATATTGGTTTTTGTCTAGCTGTAAACTCAAGTTACTGGGAGCTTAGTTGCGAGCTGCCTGTCTGTGATGACTGTGTGCTCAATAGTGCTCCCTCACTAGCCTCACAATTCAATTAGGATTTTTAGGGTGTGAGAACATTTAATTAAGTTTTTGACATTGATTTTGTGAAGCACTTTGTAACATGGTTGAGAAAAGTGCAATACAAATAAAGTTATTATTATATAGAAATGGAGCATTATACAGTATGTACAGGTGTCTCAAGCGACATAAACCATTACCTATTTTACTTTCCTCATGACATATTCCTCTTGTCTTTATATTTTGTCCTTGTTCTAGCTCATGTCCAGTGTCTCTTTTTCCAGATGTACTGAGCCAGGAGAGCATAGATAAATGTGTAGAGGAGGTGAGTGGGCTGGTGCAACACGAGGGTCTGAACTGCCTGATCAACAATGCAGGGATTAATTTGAGGACCGACTTTCACACTGTTACTGCCGAGAAGATGATAGAAAACTTCCGCACCAACACTGTGGCTCCTCTGATGATCACCAAGGTATTGTTTATTAATAGGCTTTGTGCTTTTGGGGGGCAGGGGCTCAACTGAGAAAAAGCGCACTCATAATTATTTATTAAAAAAAGGTTTTAAATCTGAATGTTAAATGAAAAAGGAAATAAATAAAAGTAATTTCAACCTTAAGGCTTCACTGTAAAACTTTAACGTGGCCGGAAATGCTTTGTATTAAATTATGTTATATATTGTTTTTAGAAAAGTCTGTATGGAGAGTTCAGCCCTTCTCTCTGAAATTATAAAATTCGGCCTCCAGAGGGCGACACCGACTGTCTGTTTCCAAACAGTGTTGTATATTTGACTCTGGCAGTGAACGCTTTAGTTGTTTTTCCTAATAACTTTATAT